>OX418219.1:14844965-16044965 GCA_948455865.1 Conomelus anceps
AGACCTGCTAGTGTCGAATATTACTGTGAGTAATAAAACTATTACACTTGCTAGAGATTGTCAGAGTTGGGAACTAAATAAGTGAGAAGTATAGTAAGTTAGGTATAGAAGTATAAGTAAAGAAGTATGGAAATTAGTAAGTGGGAAAATAATAGTATAACAATAAACAACTGAAATTAAAAAATTTGAAAAATATTGCATAAGATCAACTCTAGAAAATACACACTTCAATACTAGTTACGGCTATACTGCCAATACCGAGCAATTGATTATTTATGGATTGAAGCTAGTTTTATTCAAAAAATATGAATTAATTTATCTGGAATACAGTCAACTCTGCCAACCAAAAATGTAAGATTATATGTAATAGTAATTCTCTATGTAAGTACAATATGAGTCAGCATGATCTGTTCAAGAGATGAGATTTGGCATGAGTACTACAAAAGGAAGCCATTGATAGTGCAAATAAACATCAAAGAAAGAAGGCCTCATTATCATCATTAAAAAGAAGGAAATTTCCATTCTTTGTTTAAACAGGGAGAGTTTCAGGTTTTTACTGGCAAGTTTCAGGTGGGAAAATTATTCAGGAAAAATGATTACGAAGTTAAATTAATAAATATCATTTTGGAAAGAATAAAGTTATCAGATAAATCATCACAGTTGCATACAAATAGGGACGGACTTTCTGTTGGAAATATAAATTTGAATCTTTTATATCACAAGTTAGTTTGAAGTGACTGGACAATTGAACAAACTGGACAAATATACATAAACAGAATTTATTAACTTCGAATTCCTTTAATTGCTATTACTTTATACTGAAGACTTCCGCAATGGCGGATATTGACAACAGCATGGAACAGCTGATGGGGAATCGATGAATGCTACTGCACAAAAATATCAGTCACCACCGGGAATCGAACCACGGACCTCTCAATTGCCGGTTGAGCGCCCTTAACCACTAGACCATGGAGACCTTTCTGCACAGGAGCATTCATTTTCAACTTGGCCATATCGGCTCGTATCTCACAAGTTAGTTTGATTGAACAAACTGACAAATATACACAAACAGAATTTATTAACTTCGAATTCCTTTAATTGCTATTACTTTATACTGAAGACTTCCGCAATGGCGGATATTGACAACAGCATTAAACAGCTGATGGGAGTCAAACTAACTTGTGAGATACGAGCCGATATGGCCAAGTTGAAAATGAATGCTCCTGTGCAGAAAGGTCTCCATGGTCTAGTGGTTAAGGGCGCTCAACCGGCAATTGAGAGGTCCGTGGTTCGATTCCCGGTGGTGACTGATATTCTTTTATATCATTGAGGGAATACGGATTGTGGGCGCGCTATAATTCCTGTTTTTTCTTTTGAAGGTACGTGTATGTTTTAAAAATATATACTTACAAATAAATATATTCCAACCCATTGAATTCCAACAGATTTCTTTTTAGAATGAGACATAATTTTTACTTGAAATAAAGGTAGCTCAGACCGTAGAAATTACCCACTAGTTACAATATTTTTGCTTGGAAGTTGTTTTGAAGACATTTGCATAATAAAACTGCTATTCTACTTTCAACAATGGAATCATCTCTCGGAACAATTGCCGTTCAATTCGAACCATCTGTATAGGATCTACGTTCAATAAACACACACACACACACACGAAGAAACATACAACATATACGTTGACATGCACGAGAAACAAGTTAAATGTACCGATAAATAGAGAAGAGCTGAGGAGAATCAGACTCGGAACATCTGTGCTCAAAAGTTAACGATCCAGTCTTCTGTCCTCCCAACACTAAGCCAAGCCAGCGCTTATCCATTAGCCTTGCAACCTAGTTTTATCTCACTCACACCTCCATTCTCCTCCATTTCCTTGTCTTCTCGATTTTCTTTTGATGCCATTTTATCTTCACCCATTTCCTCGTTTCTAGGACACACGACTGGGAATCACTACTTTGCTCCGTCACAATTTATCAACAATTCATCGGTGCATTTTCGGTTGCAAGTTTATAAAGAAATGAAGAAAAATGATAGGAACTACATTACAATAAGGGTCCTATTTTTATAATTCTGCTGTGGATAGGGTTTCCAGAAATTATTGAGGCCAACCCAGGACAGTTTGAGGTGTGGTTGATCGACATATCGATGTATATCAACATATCGATATCTATTGATATATTGCACTAATTACCAGCTGTTAGTTAGTGTATTAAAATAATTAATGAAGAACAATTGAAATAAATTAATAACATATTTGATGTTATATTTTGGTATCAAACTAGCAAACATAGCCAGTTTAGACCAAATAACCTGTTCCATGTTCTATTATGATTTATGAATACTTTATTGGAGCACACTAAAAAAAGAAAAGATGTTCTATGCATATTACATAAGATGTCACTCATCAACTTCTAGGCGGTCTAGGCCTGATTACTGCTTACTGATTACTGCCACTTGGTTCTGGTAAGTTTTTTCTTCAGGTTCAGGGTCTTCTCGAGCTTTCTCATATTTTTCATTAGACACAATTTTCAATAAAAAAATTGGCTGTCAGATTTTATTTTTGTTGAATATTCAACACAGTTTAATTCAGAGTTAACTTTAACATTCATAGATTAATTACAGTGGAGAGCATAACCCTTGCTCGTTCAGGTCTCCACCTGTTTGAAATAATTGAGAACATTCTTTCAACTCAAGTACCAGGCAAGCACACAACAAATTAGATTAATTTTATCAAATTTGGAAAATGCACTTGACACCTTGATAAGTTTCTGAATCCCCGGACAAGAAGCAGCCCCGGACCGGACACTGGACAGAGCTTCAAAACCAGGACTTTCCGGGCTAAACCCTGACGTCTGGTAATCCTATACTAGTTGTGGAAGGGATTATGAAGAATTTAGAAATGTTTATTAATTTTGCTTTGGATGGAATCACTGTAGCAATTTTTATCAATATTCTGTAAATAGAATCAATATGCTACGTGACTGAAGGCGAGTATCTACAGCGCTGACTCATCATTTGTAATTTGCACTGATCAGAAGTATGATAAAATGGAGATTTATCATCCAATAAACAAAATAGTTATTTATGCCATGCTTTGCAGGAAGTTCTCAAAACTTATCCGAATTATTCCAAAAACAATACAAAACTCATCTGATTATATATTTTATCTAATGGCCGTTTTCACACACAACGACACGGCGCCGGCACGACACCGGCAAGATGTCGTCCCGGTGTCGTGGGGGTTGAGATACAATGCTGCCAAATGGAACAGCTTTCACATTCACCGACACGGCACCGGCAGCCGGCTGCCGGCGCCGGCATGTCGTTGGCAGCATTGCTCCCGCCGGTGCCGGCGCCGACACTTGTGTGTCATCCATAGTTTTGAACAGAATTTGGTCATTTTGTCAACAGTTTGAGGTTAGGTACTGAAAAAAAAAACATCTGGTACAGTACGATGGCTGATAGGTATGATGTTGTCACCCTAATTGAATTAGTCGAATCCGAGCCCTGTTTATGGGACAAAACTATAGAAGAAAATAAGAACAAAATCTTTAGAGACAGAAGCCAAGTGTCTTGTTTTTTCATTTCATCACTTAAATTCACTAATATATAGTCAAAAGTTTCCTAACAGTACTCATACGAAAAAAATTGAAAAATTTTGTTAGGTTTGTCACTAGCTTATCAAATAAGGTGTAATACAAGCCATCCAAATAGCAAACTTTTATTATTGGGTCAATCCAAAGTTGTCTATTACGACTGCGCCTTTTACGTAGATATAATAAATATAACAAATACAACCTCTTGTTGTAATCAGCCATCGTACCGTTTTGAACTGTGCCGCCCACTGCAAATTAAGGTTAGTTCTTCACCGACAGCCAGATGCCGTGTCGGTAAGTGTGAAATGCTTCAACGATGTCGTGACGATATCGGCGCCCGGTGCCGGTGTCGTGCCGGCGCCGTGTCGGTGTGTGTGAAAACGCCCAATAATGAAGTCAACATAAGAGATTTGTGTTTTTGGGAGCATTGTTCGTTGTATCCATGGATTCTACACTACCATGTTGTAAATTACATACTTTACCTGCATTTTATTTAAAAAAATTTAATTCAATTCACACCAATTGATTCTTATTTCAATTCTATAATAGTATTGAATTATGTATGTATATTGATAACATTCTTCATCATCATCATCATCATCATCATCATCATCAAAATCATCATCATCATCGTCGTCGTCGTCGTCATCATCATCAGACTAATATCTATGACTCAAATAAATGTTTTGTTCAGAAGAACCAGTAGTTCTCAAGCTGTCCAACCACTAGCTAACACTATTGTGGAATAAACTGGTACTTAAAATGGTAAGACGATAATTAAAATAAACTAATTTTAGGTTTATTATTTTTTTCTAGTGCTAAAAGCACAACTGATATTCTATGATGATATAATGATAACTCATAACTTTCATAATGATGTTAATTTAATGATGGCTACGAATGTCAAATTGGGTTTTTATGATAATAATATAACTATCAATAAAGTCAAAGATTAGCCAGTTAACTATAAGGACTGATGATTAGATATACGGTAGAATTATAGATAGAATTTGTGTTTCGGAGGACACGTTAAGCTGTCGGTCCCGGCTGCCTTAAAAACAGTCGTTAAGTCACGTCAGAGGCCCTGAACTTATTCAGGTGCGACCTGATAACTCTGACACCAGACCTGAGCCAGCCAGGTCACACGATATTATTATTATTATTATTATTATTATTATTATTATTATTATTATTATAGATAGAAACTATCTAAGAAAATATGAATTATTTATGAATTCCTGGTAATTGATAGTTCATTAAAAATAGCTCAGTTGTTATTATAATCCAGTTTTCACAGATTTTATTACCTAGTCGCTGTTCTAGAAAAAGGCCATTGAATTGTAATTTCAGGAAGAGCGTTGCCAGTCGGTTTTTGGGGCGAGCTCAAGTATTAGCTCATGCAAACCAGAGTTGCTTTATTCAAATGCTATTCCCTGACTTGCAAGTCTCGGCAGCTGAATTATTCCTCAAAAATTCAATAAACTTGAAGCAGTGCATCGATTGGTTCAGAGGACGATCAAACGACTTTAAATGAAAATTGCCATGCGACGATATTCATAACATTAAGCCTGTCCTGCATAGCAAAGCAATATTGGGAGTAAATAGAAATTGAATATTTTTACAGGATGGGGATCAGTCTTCGTTGTTTTACATCTCTATGCATAGAGATTTTACATTACTGTGGATGGGTGGTGGTCTACAGCTACAGCATTCATAATTTTTCTATTCAAGAAAAATAAATATGAGAAAATCATGTAGCAGCAGCAGGTACATTTTGCTTCCTTAACACATTTAAATGTACAATATTTCTTTAAAAATTATAGGAATGGGAAAGCTCTAAGGTTATGAAGCTGCGATGAAGAGGATAAAAAAGCTAGGATGTCATACTAGTACTGTAAACCTAGTTTGAAAAAGTTCTTGGATTTCTTGTTCCATGACGATCTGCGTTGTTTATATTGTTACAAAAGCAAACAAGCAGTTAATCACGCACTTGTTCTACTTATATCATTCCATTGTTTTCATGGACAGACGCAGCTGCAATTTGATTCTTTTCGTTCTCACTTGTTAGATGTCTTTCTCACTCCTATTCTTCAAGTCTGCAACTCTCTCACTCAATTGATCTTCTCGTCAATTTCACATTCTTCTTGAACAATCGAGGTCTATTCCAAGCTTTCTTGAAGATTCTCGAAGTGTCTGGTGAGCTCTAATTCTTGGGATTATACAACTACAACAGCTATATAAAGGAGCTCATGTGAACCATTGAGTTGAGTCTTACAAAAGCTTGCATGACAGTTAGTTTACAAACCCGTGTGACAGATTATATTACAGATCTCGTGAGAAAGACAATCCAGTGCCAGTGGAGTAAACAGTGCTTTATTCAGTCTTTAGACAGTGTCAAGTGCAGAGACAAGTGTTTACTGTTTATGCAGCTTACTGATAGTTTAAAGACGTTGTGATATTATTTGGAACTGTCAAATAACGAATTGGACTGTGTTTTTGTAAGTGATTAGTTGCTCTTTTTATAATTTCTTTCTGCATTATTGTACAGTTTATTGGACTCTTGTTTCTTTTATTATTGATCAGCCTGTAATTGCTTATTCATTAATTCTTGTAAATAATTACTGAAAATAAGTATTAGCTTGTAATTTGATGATCTGTTTTTATTTAATTAATTGAACTTACAATTAATTTGTGTAAATAAAGTGCAAGTGTGAACTTTAGTGTTGTCAGCCTTATTTTAGACATTAGAACCCGTAACAATATTAACTTTTTAATGTAAATTTAACGACTCGCAGTGACTTTTAAATTGTGAATATATAATAATTGTACTCACACTCACAATTATTATGCATTCACAATTTAAAACTGACTTAATTGTACTCACTCTTGGCCAAGTGTGAGTAAAATTATTATA
Source organism: Conomelus anceps (assembly GCA_948455865.1). Lineage (NCBI taxonomy): Eukaryota > Metazoa > Arthropoda > Insecta > Hemiptera > Delphacidae > Conomelus > Conomelus anceps. The sequence goes on from OX418219.1 coordinate 14,851,491, forward strand.
TATTCGCAATTTAAAATTAACTGCAAGTCGTTAAGTTGACAATAAAAAGTTAAGAGAAAGTAAATTAATGTTATAATATTTTCGTCATTCACTCTAAATAATGAGACTGCAAAACAACATATAGGCTACAAGAGAAGTCTCTTCCGATAAATTGTTTTTTATAACATGCATAATAATTAATAGAACAAGAAAATTTCCCGATTCAATTGAATTAAAATACTGTATCTAGTATACGACGTAACCTATCATGCAGATTTTCTGGTACTTCTTTCTGTTTTTTTACATTCTTCTTCTTCTTCACCTTGTCCTCCTATTTCGTCATCTTTTCCTTTTTCGCTTTTTCCACCTCCTTCTGTTACTTCTCTTTTTTCTTCTGTTACTTCTCTTTTTCCTACTACCTCTCCACCATCTCCTTGTTCTTCTCATCATCTTTTTTCTCCTTTTTCTTCTTCGCCTTCTCCTTCTTCCACTTCTTATTCACCTTCGCTTTTTTCTCCTACGTTTCTAATTACTTCTCCTCCTCCTCCTCCTCCTCCTCCTCCTCCTCCTCCTTTTTCATATGGGAAGCGCTAAAGTTTCGTCAACAGTGAACAGCATCAAGACATTTTATTAGAAATTATATTTTTGTTTCGTTTCTTTATTTGAAAAATGAGCGGTCGCCCTTTACAATAGGCTAGACGCTAGAGTATAGCTGTAATAGTTATTATAGGCTGAGCAAATAAACCTTTATTATAGGCTGGAGTAACAATAAAATTTTATTATTAATCCATAATTGTGAAATTCATCATGTTATCTGGCCCATAAATTCAAATGAATCTTGGTATTTGCGTCCTCGAGCAATAACCTCCCTCCGTCGCACCCTATCTATATTGACGCAGTTTCAAACCTAAATGAGACCTTGGCTTTACAAGCACCAAGGCGCTGGAGAAGTTCTATATAGAGCAATATATTCAACAGTAGCCTATATCTACTCAATTACTTTATATTACTGGGCAGTGTCAGGGATCGTTACTGGAACTTGTGTTTCAGTGTGTAGTGAGTAGTCGACTCATTTCCCCTCCAATATTTCATTCGGCTTGAATCATTATACTGTATTGGATGGGTTCATCCACTAAATTTTACTTCTCTTGTGGAAATGAAGAGTGGTTTATCATTTATCCCGGACTCGATCAAAAGATTTAAAAAGCTATTATATTATTCGTTAGAAATATATTATTATATATTAAAAAAAATCGTTAGAATATATTATTATATATTAAAAAAATCATAGATATGTTCAAAAAAATTGAGCACAGCTATCGCACTCGTTCATCAGAAGAAATCGGAATCCAAGCACAGAGGCTAATTAAAACACATTCCACTACTAACACTTTTTATACAGCACACATTCTCTATAGAAACGTGCCAGAAAATATAGGTAACTTTTTAACTTTATACTTTATAGGTAAACTTTTATACTTTATAGGTAAACTTTTATTCCTTTCATCCTTTCATTCCTTTCATCCTTTCATTCCTTTCATCCTTTATCAGTTCCTTTCTTTGTAGTAGCGATTGCGAAGGTGATATTGCGGAAGATATCCTTAATGAGTGATAAGACAAAGTCGTCACAACCACATTTATTAAGAATAGTGAATTACTAGTTTCGGTTATTAAACCAGTATCAATCTCAAACAAACTAAAAATAAAGTACAGAGTAGCTTGATATTATACTAAACACGGAATAATACTATTGGCTAAGTGATAGGCTGACCTTCATTGACGGTTTGTGATTGGCTGAAGGCCATAACAAGTCACGCCCACTGGTGGGAGAAGCAGCAAGCAAAAATAAGAATCAAATCAAGAACTAAAAACCGTGAACATCTAGAAAGTAACAAAGAAGAACAATACACAGGTAGGCTAGAATTAAATCATTCTTGAATTAAAAAATTGAAGCTCACTGAAATGCAGTCAAGATCAACTGAGAAAGACACGAAAGTGCCGTTCTTATTGAAATGTAGGCCAGAATTATGATTCTTATTATTTTTCATCAGTTTATTGGACTTCATTCAGATTGAAGCTTTAACGAACCTTATAATAATACTACGTCGCATAATTCTTCCAAACATCAATGAAAATTGTAAGACATTGGGTATGGAAATTTATCAATTTATATTAGCATTCGTTTTACCCATTATTAGTTTATTAGACTTCATCCAGAGTGAAGTATCAATGAAACTTTATAATAATTTATTCAACTTCACAGAAAATTGCCAAGATAGGCTACAATAATTTGAATGGAATGCGAAGGAACTTCAAAACGACTCTACTACAAATATGTAAACATATTCTTGTTGGGGAAGTTTATAAACCTCAGTAGTTAAGAAGCTGTTTTAATAAATTTGTAGAAAACCCTCATAATAAATAAATTAAAAATATATTACTAACTTACAAGAACTGGTGTTCAAAAAACTGGTTGAATTAAAAATGTAAAATGTAATTTATAAAAAAGTCAAAGTTTATTTAATTTAGAACTCATTTTTTCTCGGAGGATGAAGCCCACATAGATCTGAGACCTGTGCGTGGGTAATGGATTGGATGATGGTGATTGATGAGTTGGACCTACAGTTTTAGGTGGGTTCCGAACCACCGGTATAATTACTAATTATAAGAGCTATTGGGATTTGGAGATTTATTAACAGGGCAGAAAGACTGGAAATATGTTATCATACATAACTTTATTATAGCAAATCTATTGAACTTTGAGAGATTTATTTAGAAGAAAAAACTGAAAATACAGTATGTTAATTGGTATGATCAATAGTTTTAATATTTATATTGGTCTGAAAGAAACGCCTATATACTGTATTATTTAATTATAATGTTTGGTGTAGCCTACATTACTCAATCTCTTTACAGGCACTCTACTTTTTATAATCATAACCATGCACTTTTCAAAAAAAAAAAAAAAAAATCAATATTCAATTACGAATTATCAACTTTTCATGTGAAATTTAACGACTTGCAGTCAAATATTTGTTAAGAATAAGTATAATAACTCACTTAATCTGGCCGAGCGCTTTCGAATCTATGAGATATTTGACTGCAAGTCGTTAAATTTCACATGAAAAGTTAATATTAGCAACGCAGTTCGTCATGGAACAAGAAATCCAGGAATTTTACGAATTATCATTTATCAGTTACCAATCATCACTTCTCTACAGAATTCCTAGCCTTTCGACTGCATATTTCGCTATTTAAGGACATGACTCAGTCAAAATGAATAAGCATACTCGAGGTTGAACTTTTACTCCTGAGAAAAAAATAAAATTCCATATTTCCGAATAATTTCACAAATCTTGATAGCTTCCCAAAAGTTCAACTATATATCACAATCACGGTATGGTTAAGCTCATTTATTTACAAAAGCAAATAGAAGTCGCCGTAGAGAACAAAAGTAAATCAGCACTTAAACTCTGTTTGAAGAGATTCCTCTACGGAGTTGAGGCTCTATTCATGTGTACTATTTGAGCACGAACTCAAACACAGCTCAAGACCAAGTTCAACTTGATTCAAAGTTCTTCACCTTTGAGTTCAGTAAAGTTTCACTCTGAAAAGAAAGGGCTCTTACGCTCCCCCTTCAAAAGTCATTACACTCCTTGAATGCTAAGTCGGTGTAAATCTTGATAAAGAATGACACTTATTTTAATGGAAACGGTTTGCAGTTTGAAAAACGGTATTGATAAATTACTTTTTTAGGTCGAAAGTGAATTTCAAAATTCTTATAGTAAAAGTGTACATAGTACGCAAGACAATATTCAATTAAGTGTCAGTGATGTGAATATAGGTGCATACCTAGAAAAATGATAAACTAGAAAAATAAAAAAAGGATTCATTTAATTTTTGCCGACTATTTAATTATTGACATAAATAATTCAAGATCTGAGAAAATGCTGAATTTCTGCATTTCAATGGTAAAGGCACTAAGGCAGACTATTCAACATTTTAGAAGACGTTCGGCCTACAGAGTAAGTAAATTCTACTTATTCTTAATAAAAATTTGACTGCAAGTCGTTGAATTCACTTAAAAAGTTAATTTTAGAAGCGTTGATGATAACTACTAGGGTGATGAAAAATGACTGTAATGCTGAACTAAATCAGATTTATTTCGACCAATTAACACTATAGGCCCTGTTTACACGAGCCAATTTTGTTATAAATATTGTTGTATCATGAAGCAGGATAATATTATATCAATGATATATGTCACTTTTTTATATAAATTGAATATTCTTATGACTTGGAAGTTTATTTACAGCTTAAAATCTATCCAACGGTTGAGTTCAGAACTACTGAGTGAAAATTCAATACATCAATTCAATTATGTATCGGATATTTGTATGATTATGATTTTTTCTATTTTCAACAGGTTCTCATATTTATTACTTATTTCTTATTTGTATTGTTGCTTCACCTTGTTTCATTTATTGACCTGCAATATTTTAATCTTTGCGTTTAATATGATGTTGATTTGTGCTTGTTTGTTTATTTTCTAATTGTTCATCGTTATTATTCTGTATTTATCGATAATTTGCTTGCTAGATCCGTTACGAGAGGGTGTGTCTTAACCACTTAACCATTAGTCAATTACAGGCCTCCAATGAGGCACCCATCCCATAAGCCAATAGTATTAAGCTGCTCTTTATTTAGGGTTTTTTTGAGGATGAAGCCCACATAGGTCTGAGACCTGTGCGTGGGTAATGAGTTGGATGATGGTGATTTATGAGTTGGACCTACAGGTATCAGTTTGATTAAGATGAAAAAACGTTATAGCTACTGATGAAGCTATTAGATATGAAGCTCATGTTTTTCCATAAGACACATTCAGGTTTAATATCAAGTATATTCATTATAATATTTATCCCATTATTATTAATTAATTAATTTATTATTATAGTATTAGAAAATATATAAAATGATGATGACGTGGCAAAAGATCATTGCACTTTTTTGTATAAATTGAATATTCTTGAGTATTCTATTCATTTGGGATATTTACAGCGTGAAAATCTATCCAACGGTTAATCTATCCTACTACTGAGTGCAAATTCAATTTTCTTGAGCGAAAAGTTCATTTTTATACTATCAAGTTAGCTACGTAAAAGTTTGGAAAGTTAATTAACGAAACTTGGATGTTGAGTCCGAGAAAATTAACTTTTGCCTAACAGAACAATTTCAGTTAGAAAGAAAAGAGTTTTCCTCGTATATTAGTTCCAATTCGTTCACCTGAATTCTAATTTTCTGTTGAGAATCGCTTAAGAATTCCCATCATCATTTCAAACAGTAATAAATCACTATGTTTTAGTGCAAAACTAGATTAAAGAAAACTTACTGGAGACAATAATGACAAATGACCGGCACTGAGAGCTTCTTTTCACAAGAGAAAGTGAGAAAATAGACGGAATTGGGAGAATGGGAGAGGATTAAGCCGGCGAGGCAAAATTGGCTGACTACATGCTGACGAAACCCGGAATTAGATCAGGCTGTGATGGACGCTCCTGGGCTCCTACAGCGGAAATCCAATAGACTATAGACGATCACTAAAAGTAAACTCAATCTCTCCTTCTTGGCTCGTTTGTCCTCTTCCAAACGATCTCCAGGCTGCGTCGGACTCAGTCCAGCCCAAAAAAGGACCAACAGAAAAAAGAGTGGGTCTTTCAAGTAGTGGGTTAACCTACTGAGGTAAAAAGCTCTCCCACTACCACAGTGAGCTACATTCGATAAGAGGATTAAGATAAATCTATTGCACCTATTTAGAAATTTAGATTGAGCTTCACGGTGAAGAGTTCCTCATTTTGAGAATATCAGGTTAGTATTCCGCTCATGAATTCAATTTATTTTTAGATAATTGGTTCTCGATGATATAAGAGTTTCAATTCATGAATTAGATACAGAAAAGACAGTGAACAAATATTACTGTATACTGTATTAAATACTGAAATATTTTGGACAATATAAAAAAAACTGTGAACAATTATTACTGTATTTAATACTAAAATATTTGGGTCAATAGTTGAAAAAACAGTGAACAATTATTACTGTATAGTGTATACTATATTTAATACCGTACTAAAATATTTGGGGCAATATTTGAAAAAACAGTGAAGAATTATTACAGTAGACTGTATTTAATACTAAAATATTTGGAACAATATTTAAAAAAAACAGTGAACAATTATTACTGTACACTATCAAATACTAAAATATTTGAGACAACATTTGAAAAAAACAGTGAACAATAAATTACTGTATACTGTATTTAATACTAAAATATTTGAAAAAAACAGTGAACAATTACTACTGTATACTGTATTAAATACTAAAATATTTGGGAAAATAATTAAAAAAACAGTGAACAATTTATTATTACTGTATACTGTAATAATACTAAAATATTTGGGACAATATTTAAAAAAAAATAGTGAACAATTACTACTTTATTCTGTATTAAATAGTAAAATATTTGGAACAATATTTAAAAAAAAAAACAGTGAACAATTATTACTGTACACTGTATTAAATACTAAAATATTTGGGACAATATTTTAAAAAATAGTGAACAATTATTACTGTATACTGTAATTATTAATACTAAAATATTTGAGACAATATTTGAAAAAATCCAGTAAACAACTACCTATTAATTTATACTGTACTAGCTGGCTCAACGCGCGTTGCTGCATTCTCATAAAAATTCTCCTTGATTTTATTATTCGCCACCTCCCGCTGAGGTTACATTTAAAATTAGGAAAGAAGTTAGTCCTAGGGCTCTTCCAGCTGATCATAGAGGCTTCGTTGTTTTCTTAATCACCACCTCTGAATGAAGAAACATTTCAAATTTAAACCTCCTATGACTATAAGGGTAGAAGCTAGGTTTTTTATTTTATTATTCGCCACCTCCCGCTGAGGCTGCATTTCAAATTTCTAGCTGCATTGGTTAACAGATGTCATCAACCTGGCATAATTACATTTCATCATAGCCAGTCGTATGTTTCCTACATATTGCAAGGCTCCAACTGCACGGTAGCCTACATGCAAAGTGCAAAGTATTTTGCTGTTCAAAAGACAGCGTAAATAACGCCACTAAGGGGCCTGCCATATGATTAAAAACTGTTCAATTCTATCAGCTGTTCCTTTAAACTGTTTGGCTGGCAAGTTCAGTAGGTTAGGTCTATAAAATGGTTAATTAATAATAATTATTAGCTCTCCTATTGAAATTTATGGTCAGAAACCATCCCCAATATTCACACAACATATTCCCAAAGTTTCATGCCGATCTGTCAAGTAGTTTTGGAGTCTATAGGGAACACACATACATACATACAGACAGAAATTCATTTTTATATATAGAGATTAAATATTGAAATATTTGAGAGAAAAAACAGCGTCTAATACTGTATACGGTATTAAATGCTAAAATATTTGAATAAAACAGTGAAAAATTATTAATTTATGCTGTATTGAATACTAAAATATTTGAAAAAATCCAGTAAACAACTACCTATTAATCTATACTGTATTTAGTACTAAAATATTTGAGAAATATTTAAAAAAAAAACATCAAACAATATTATTACTGTATAAGTTATTAAACTCTGAGAGTGTACCATGCCTACTTTATTTCATTGATCAGGTACAGCATCATTTTTTGGGGTAGCAATAAATCTCTGCTGGACCCTGTCTTTAGAAAGCAGAAGGAGGCAGTAAGGACAATCCTCGGTTTGTCATACAGAGAAAGTTGCAGGCCTCACTTTGTGAGTAATGATTTGCTTACTGTACCGGCAATTTACATCCAGGAGGTTATAACATATGTCCAAAAGAATAGGGAATGCCTTGAGGGTCAGAGACATGAACATGGCTATGCTACCAGAGTGATGGAGGTTGACTATCAGATGCCTAGATATAGACTAAGTCTAATAGGAAAAAGTCCCTGGTACATGGGTATGAGGTTGTTCAATGCTCTCCCCCTTGACTTGAAACAGTGTAGTCATGAGAGGGTCTTTAAGAAAAAGTTAATTTCCCACCTTATTGCTAAATGCCCCTATAATGTAATGGAGTAGAATGCTGTATTTGTAGAATGCTAAATAGATTGCGAGTGAATCAAAACAAATTGATTATTTTTCAAGCTTTTTTTTGTAAATAGAAGCCCACAAAAATTTATGTGTTGTGGATATTTAAATAGTTTTATCATTATAACATATCTTGGAGATTGAATTAATTTGTGTAATTGTTATAATAGGTTAACTAAACTATACATTTTAATTTTAGTAGTAAGTAAAGTTTTGTAAAATTTCGACGTGCCACTGTTTGTGGAGCATAGCTCCTGATTTCAAATGTTTGTGACGAATAATAAATACAAATACAAATACAAATAACACTACCTTCCCCAAACGCAGTGCGCGCAAAGCGCGCATAACCAAACCTAACCTAACCTAGCTAGATGTGACTGAACCACCTCATACCTTTATTATTTTGGTAATTATATAGAAACGTTAGTTGTTGAATTTTTGTAATATAACAATTCCTAACCTAACCTAACCTAGGCTAGATGTGACTGAACTACTTCACAAAAGACCTAACCGCGCGCCTAACCTTTGCTATCATGAAGTCACTGTTACATGCATATATGAAAGAGCAACACTCACCAACCTTGTGGTCCATCACTCTCAATGTGATTTGGTGTTCTCAAAAAAAGACCCCACTCTGGCTGACCCGGCAAACCCGCAAATTCTTGCCGCCTTCTTGCCTAGCACCACCTTCTTCTGGCATCTAAACATGAGAGTGCCCCGATTCACGTAGAGATCATCTCCACAGTTCGGACAGTCAATTTTTTCTTTTATCACTTTGTGATGTATTAAAAAAATTAAAATGTCTTAATCATTCATTTTTATCGACTCCAGAAAAGTCACTTCACACACGTTATAAATTACCACACAACAATACCTTGAGCAAACACACAAAATTCATTCACCACGACACCCAGTACAAGAATGACTAGGTTTTTTCTTCTTCAAGTAACCGCATGCAACTAACTTAATTACCGGAAATCATTAAACCTATTGTATGTATTGACGTATCCAATTGTATATGTGTTTATACCTAAAGGATTAAAGATTATTATTATTATTATTAAAAGCGAAATGATTTTTTTTTGTTTATTACGCTTTTACACAGAAACTACAAAACCAATTATTTAAAAAAAATTGACATATTTTAAGAATACCGTATTGCAAAAGATAAGTATAGGACAGATTTTATTTAAAATAATAATTTTTTTTAAACATTGTTAGGAAAATCAATTCTATTTAAAAGGGAAACACAGCTGATACAAATCAATTAAAATTTTCCAATTCATTAGAACTGAGAGAAGGCATGCCTCATAGCCGTGCCTCAAACAAGAATTCTTTATTAGTGAGTCAGCTGATTATCAAACTTGAAGAAAGTCAGGATTTTTGACACTGCAGATTTTCACAAATGGAAATATTTTCTTGCGCCTAAGAAAAATAGTACCACTGGAGAACTTAAATTTTAATGTGAAATAATCGCGACCCCCAAAAAATTCCAATGGATTATTGTTTCCTGGGATGTTTAGATGTCACAAAAAAAAAATTCACCACAAAATTCAACAAGTAACGTTTCTATATAAATACCCTAATATATTTGAATAAAACAAAGAACAATTATTAATTTATACTATATTGAAAACTAAAATATGTGAGACAATATTTGAAAAAATCCAGTAAACAACTACCTATACTGTGTTAAACACTAAAATATTCGAGAGAAAAACAGCGAACAATATTATTACTGTATACGGTATTATTAAATGCTAAAATATTTGAATAAAACAGTGAAAAATTATTAATTTATACTGTATTGAATACTAAAATATTTGAAAAAATCAAGGAAACAACTACCTATCAATTTATACTGTATTTAATACTAAAATATTTGAAAAAAAGCGAACAATATTATTACTGTACACGGTATTAAATACTAATATATTCGAATAAAACAGTGAACAATTATTAATTTGTACTATATTATATTATTCTACAATATTTGAGACACTGATAGGTCGTATTTGTTGATTCTGAGAGGAAGTTGAGCCAATTTCCAGGCTCTAAATACCAGTTTGAAACATTCATCAATTCCCCAAAGCAGGATGACCAACATTTCAAAGTTCATCAAACTCAAATTTGCAACATTAGACTATGATCAAAGGTAATTAACCGATGTTCAGCCAGCCAATCTTCAAACCAAACTGTTGATTGAATTTCATCAGATCAGATCAACTAACAACAATTCTCTGGAAACAAGCTCACAGTTTACAGACAGGGTTGTTCCTATAGGTAGAGTAAAATAGATAGGTTCCCATAGATACAGTTACTTAGTTGCAGTCAGAAGATTATTTACTTGTTGTACAGATTTATTCATTTTTCTAAGAGATTTTATAGAACTTAAACATCATGAATAAACCGCCTACTGATTTTATCATCAGTTTTTTTTTAGATTACGTCTTGGAGACTCCAGTTAAGGAGTATAAGACAAGTCAGATCAACAATATTATAAACTAGATACCATAATTACTATATCAATTAGTTGAGGTAAGGCTTAATTTTGATGTGTTTTGATGTGGGGTAGTTCTCAATCAGCGCTCTGCTGAGGTTGGATACATGACCGATAATACCTAAGAATACATTTTTATGCAACATGCCCCTGGTTGAATACAATTGAAAAACTGGAATTAACACTCGTTCAATTTATTTAGAATATTAGTGCTCAAAATGTAGTTGTTTCATATCAATAATCTCAAAATCGAAATTAAATCTTTGCAAGACATTTATTCACAGTAATTACTATTTACAACCAACAGAAGAGGTGGAACGAACCAAATCTGCTTAACGCATATAAATTATAGCTTAAATCAATATTTACCAAGAAAAACAATGGTGTATTAGTGAACTACGAAATAGAAGTAACATTTTTAAAAGCTCACTAATTGTTTAAAAAGGTTCAAAAGTCCAAGGTTTACAGTCTTATTGTCAGAACCAGGGACTTGTTTGCATAAAAATTCAGAAATTACAATTACGGTCTACAAGTAAAAACTTCCATAAGATTCTGCATTATCTAGAAAAATAAAAACTAATAAAACTAGAATTTATAATGTTATGCAGCAGGCCTCTGGGACCTATCTTATGACAAAATACAAAATAAGTTAATAGTAGTTATTATCGAAGTTATTAAAAAAATAGTAGTAAGTTGTAGTTATTGAAAAATGTTTTGGAAGGGTTTGTAGATTATTTTGTAGATTGAAACGTTATTGTATTTTGTAGATATTGTAGTCTGTATTATTTTATGAAACATACTTCAGTGAGAAAGCTAAGTGGAATGGAGAACAAATAAAGATGGACGCTGAGTGGAAGATCGAAGGACTGGAGAGTGCCCAGCCTCAAGAGGAAGAGAGAGAAGGATAGAAGAGCAGTGAGGCAGAAAGCCCAAAATGGGGAAAATGGAAAGCCCTAGCAGCCCCGACAGCACAAAGTGGAACTTGAAAGGACCCAGTAAGGAAATGAGTATAACACGGAAAACCGTTCTATACTCTATAGGGATAGAGATAGGCAGCCGCGGTGGTGTAATCGGTCAGAGCGCTTATCTTTGATAAGTCCTTGACTGCTACTCCTGTGGACACGCTTGCGACTCCTGTTCAGAATTAGATATTATGGGTAATCATTTATCTTATTACCCACCCACAAGTCCAAGACATCATCATCATTATATTGAAATTCAAATATTTATCATTCTCAAAAAACAAGTACAGTACAATTAAAAATACAACAAAGAATGAATATACTCCTCACCTAGGCACAAGTCTGTGTGTGAGAAGGGTCGTTTACATGTTTGAACAATGAATTATCATAATTCCTTATTATACTTACAATATTTTTTTGGTAGTATTGATAATAAATTACTAAAATAGCATTTTTCTAAGACTAAGTTTTTCAATAAATTTGAAAAAGTAAAAAATTTCCAAGTAAAATTTTTTTAAAAATTACTGGCCAAATGCAATTTTATAATCAAATATGTTGAAGCATTACTGTCTCAGTTAATATCCAATACAGAAAACTTATTACAAATAATAATAGAAGCTTTATAATAAACATAATAGAAAGTACAGAAACTCATAAAAATAGACAAGATAAATAGCAAATAGATATATAAAGAAATAGATGAAAAAATACAAAGTTTATCAACTTTTTATTGTAAATTTAACGGCTTGCAGTTAATTTACAATAAAAAGTTAATATTAACAACGCAGATCGTTATGGAACAACAAATCCAACAAAGTTTATGTAGATAAAAGAATTTAGCTGCTAGAATGTGTGGATTAGGTAATGCTAAAGGATTAAATAGCCTACTGTAAATGAAGTTTTCTCACTACAAATGAATGTGAAAATAAATTCTAAAACGATTTTCTGTTTTTAACAAAAAAAATAAAGAATGGTTTCCTGTAGCCACTGAGTAGGCACTGCTCATGGATGGACAAGAACAAAATACATTTTCACATTGTAGCTAACTCACCTCTTAAGCCGCGTCTCCACCAACCGAACATGTCTGTCGAACATTGTCTGGCGAATACAATAAAAGGACAAACATTAAACATATGGGTCACCGAACATGTTCGTAAGTTCAATTGAAATTTTCGGTATGTGAGCGAACAGCGACGACCAACACAGGTTCCCACCACACCGATCATAATGTTCGAGGCGTCCACACCAAACCAACTCCAAAAAATGTTCGGCGACATCAGCTGATTCCAGCGAACACTGTTCGCGGAGCATGTTCGGTTGGTGGAGACATGGCTTAGGAATGCAGCTGTGGCTCAAGCTACTGACTAGTGAGAAGAACATCCTGGAGTAGATTAAAAGGGAGCTGAACTCATCCGAAAGGGTCATAAAATGAATAATGATGGCAAGCCTTACTGTTGCTGATAATTAGTCTCCTGACACCTCTCAACAGCCGGAATCTTCCCAATTACCTGGCTCGGTCATCATTTACACTCTTGACAGTGCGCAAGAGGCCATTACATTGTTTCCAAGCCGATTTCGTGCGATAACAAACACAACATCTACTGTTCTCTTGGTGACAGAATTCTTGAAACTACGCTTGATAGATTGATTCAAGGAGGAAAATTTTGAACAAGCAACGTTTTTTAAAAAAACTATAACTATAATTCAAATCAAATTATTTTTCTAAGTTCATACCATATTATGGGCACGATATAACTGTATTTTTTTTTTTTTGAGGATGAAGCCCACATAGGTCTGAGACCTGTGCGTGGGTAATGAGTTGGATGATGGTGTTATGAGCTGGACCTACAGTTTTAGGTGGGTTCCGAACCACCGGGAAGTGATTTTCAGCAGGGGAACAGTGTCTTTTTGCTGGCCAATCTAATCGGTCACCGTTACAAACAGGACCTACGAGAACGCAGCTTATCTATCTGATTGAACAGATACCTGCTACGGCTCGCGGCTAAGAGAACTTATGAAACAAGAGTGTCCTAGATTAATGAACATGGTTTGAATTTTCCATATTTCTACCATTGATGTTGAATGTACAGTATAATGTTGAATCTTCCAATATTTATTTGATTTTCAATATAGAAGCACAACTAGCCTAGAGTAATTTTAGTGGTTTTAGAAGCTAAACGGAATAATTTAATATGATGATTCCAGTCCTTTATAGAAATTATGGAATTTTGTTTCACAGTGTATCATATTTCCTTTTGAATAGTGATAACATTATCCTCATTATATTTCATTGATCTATATCAATAAAGAATTGTTCAGTGAACAATCTAGAAGGGTAGGCTGATAAAAACTATTGAATCGTGATTCAATTACCTAATTTCTATTAAATTACCTTTCAAATAGTGATATCATGAAAACATCTCTTTAAAATGTCCTTGCGAAATCAATGACAAATCAGCAGACAATTATTAGCAGAACAATCTTCAATTTTTATTGGATCTCTTACCAATTTAAAAGTTACCAATTACTTTAAAAGTTAATTTAAATTTGTTTTCTTCATTTAAAAACTTGTTCAATATTTTGGTGAAGTAATTTTATATAGTAATTAGTTTGAACTGTTCAACTCAACTTTGTCTAAACTATTTTGTATTAATAAATGTATTAAAATTATCAGATAGTTCTTACCGTAATTCAACTCAGTTTTGTCTGAACTTTTTTGTATTAATAAATTTATTAAAATAATTTTCAAAATTATCAGATAGTATACCGCAATTCAACTCATTTTTGTCTGAACTTTTTTGTATTAATAAATTTATTAAAATAATTTTCAAAATTATCAGATAGTGTACTGTAATCCAATTGGGTATTATTCTAAAGCAGTTTCTCAAATATCTCATTGAATCAACATTCATAATTCAGAAGAATAGGCTGATGAATACCGACATATATTTTCCAATGAAGTTATAGTGTTCATCTTCACAAAAAAAAAAACAACACGTTATGAACTCCTACATTTGAATAAATTCATTTCGTTCAGGTATCTTTTATTAATACTGGGTCTGTTTCTGAGAAAATTGTCCTAATCAGGATAATTCCAACAGCAAATATACACCATGTATACAAAGACTAATACAAGTAAACCATGCCAATAAATCATTGTTCCATTGAATATATATTATTTAAAAGAACCGCACAGGATTCGGCAACAAGTAATAAGGTGACAGCTCAATCAAGCATCACTGGGTTGTGTGATTACCGCATACAAGTGTTTCGCTTCATACAACTTATTGAGACCCTCCATTCGAAAACAATGGACGGCCTTTTAATCTTCTCGCTCACGATTTCGAGTGGTTTCATGGAGAAGGCACGCACAACTCATCACATCTTGCACGAACATGATCAATTTATCAAACAACTCAGCTACGTTCTCCTACACCTACACATACGCATGTGAAAACAGTGAGTGGAAACTTCAAACGAAAAGATACTTGAATGTAGCCTATCAACTTACAATGCTATCCAAATATCAAGAGAAGCAGTGCATGATAAATATGTGAATACCATCGATATCTATACTACTACAACTACTACTGTTGTAGTAATAGAGATAGATGGTAAATACCTGTTTCCTGTTTCATCAAATCAAAAATAAAGCCAAATTCAGAAAACCAAAATCCGCTAATGAATTCCTGTTGATCAAAACCGAACGTATTTTAAATTCCAAAAAGCCATTTACACTTGAAAAATAATCTTTCATTACACAGAATAAACGTTTTGATGCTGTCCTCCGTTACAGAAACTCTAGCGCCTTATGTGGCAATAAAATGAACTGGAAGCATTTGAGCATAACGTCTAAATAAAGGTGGCGTAGCCTTTAAATTAAGTTAAGAATAATTTACTTTTATTGATTACTTTAAGTATTAGAGAAGGAAGCGAATGAGAAGAGGAAGAAGGAGAAAAACCCAAGAATAAGAAAAAGAAGAAAAAATAAAGAGAAGAAGGGAGAGGGAGAAAAAGATGGAGTAGTTTTCTGTATGGACTGGTTTTATGGGGTTGTGCCCCAGATGTTCAAAAAGTGTTTTTGCTTCAGAAAAAGGCTATAAGAATTATCTCTGGTGCTGCATACCTGGAACATTGCAAGCCACTATTTATAAAAGAAAAAATTATGACCGTTTATAGCATGGTGGCCTTCAAACTCCTGCTTCAGGTAAAGAAGAATATTTGCTCATATAGCTGCAGAGTAGACATTCACAGCCATAATACTAGAAATAAAACTAAACTAGATCTACAATACACCAGACTGAAAAGATTATTGACTGGTCCTAATCATCAATCCTTGAGACTATTTAATATACTACCCAACTCTGCCAGGAACTTGCCGATGAAAGTATTCAAACAGAACCTAGAGAGACTTCTTTTGAAACTTTATTCCACTTTATTCACTCTCAGATTTCCTTCAATTACCAGTAGAGAATTATTTTCCTAATTTTAATAGTACTCTATAGCTTCTATCCAATTTAATCCTGTTTTGACTTTTTCATGTTTATTGTGGCATTTGCATTGTACTGTGTACCGTATACTTTGTGTATTGAGACGTTTCCAATAGCACATATATGTGTATTGACGGAATAAAAGTATTCTTATTCTTATTCTTATTCTTAATATGTTATAAGATGTTCTAGATATCTCGATTTAATTGGAACGTGCATCCTGCTAGTAAAAAAATATTTGAGAATGTAAAAACTGAGAGAAAAGTCACTTAAAGGAGGTAGAAAATAAATATCGCCAAGATTCTCCTCTACTCCAGAGAAATACTGGTGCAGTGCTGAACTACAGCTCCAGTAGCAAATACAATGAACAGACAATATCAATAATTACAACCAAATAATATCAATATGTTTGGTTAAGGCTTGGATAGTCTTGGATAATTGGATTTAGTTAGTCTTTGATTACAACAACAACAACAACAAAAAATACTATGGTACTATGGTATCATGGAAAATAATGGTAACCATGATGTCGTCAGTAACTGTCCAATTTGAAACAGATGTTAACAATATTATACAGATTAATTTAATGATTTGTAATAACAATAGAAAGGTAAGCAAAGAGGTTTAGCGATTCTACAATCTAAACTTATTGTAGGAGGAATGTTTATTTGAATGCTAAATCATCTACGCTTGGACTTTGGAGTTGGAGTCTTCATCTTCTCTTCCTAAAACTTGTATCTATCAATTTTTTGCCATATTCTCCATCTGTGATGTAAGGTGAATAACCATAGAATCCTCAATCCTTTAAAATATATATGGGGAAGTGATAGCCGAGTGCCGTAGCAGGTATCTATTCAATCAGAGATAAGCTCTTGGGCCATCTTTGTTAGGGTGACCGATTGAATTGGTCAGAAAAAAAGAGGCAATCTCTGCTGTAAAATCACCTCCCGGTGTTTCGGAACCCACATAAAACTGCAGGTCCAACACATCAATCACCATCATCCAATTCATTACCCATGCACAGGTCTCACACCTATTTGGGCTCCATCCTCCGAAAAAAATATATAGATCAGGCGGTTTTAATTTATTCCATCACTGAAATATTGACCATTCTCCATTTACTCATTCACCATTTCTCCTTCCTTCTCCACAAACATTATTTCTCTCTCACTCTCTCTCTCTCTCTCTCTCTCTCTCTCTCTCTCTCTCTCTCTCTGTGTGTGTGTGTTGATCGGAAGTATTATTTAGGAAATCGATCAAGTAAACATCTATACTGGATGCAGTGGATGGAAGCCAACCCCTTCCCCTCCCCGATCCTATACACCACCTTCGGGAGTGATTCTTGCCGGCTTTTATCGAGTAGCCGTCACGTTGAAGACTCCCTTGGGGATAGTGCTGTGAAAGATTTGACAGAAAAGAGGTCTCAAGTCTCCCCTTGCTGTTAACAACCTGCAATTCGATTTTCCCAATAAATTCTTTCAACTAAGGTACTAATCACGCTTAAAAATACTTGCGAATTAATGACATATAGGTAAACAAACTATGTGTAATATTTTTTATAAGATATTAAAAAAGACAAGGGTGAAAATACACTGTATATTTATCTCTTATGATTTATACTTTATCTCTTTAACTAAAATGAATATAGTTCTATAAAGAATTAATATATTACGATTTTTACCTACTTTTTCTTCTTTTTTTTGTTTGTGTTTTGCTGATGTCTTTCACGATCTACTCATGCTCAATTTTTCTGTTTGTCGTGGAATCGCAGTTGAAGTTCATATTGTAATAGCTCGTAAATCCTTTGAATAATTATTATTGCTCGTTGTCTTCAAGAACTCAATGCTGGCTCTCAGGTCTCTACCATGCCAGCAGTCTTTGAATGTACTGTATATTATTTTTATTTAATTATGTATGCTGATTTGTTTAATTTTAAGGTTATTACAATATGCAATGTTTGAATTATTTTGTACATTTGAAGAAATAAATTTGATTTGAAAATATTCTATGTACAGTATTAGTAATCTATTAATCTATGTAAAAGAGAGTATGGAAGTGTTTGTCTTACGGATTTCACAAAAAACGGCAACGATTTGGAACACCGAATTTGGCACATACCTTCCTCTAAACTCAATTCAGTGCACCTCGAAGCCCGATTTTTTATTTTCCTTTCAGACTTTTCAAAATTAATGTTCAAATTTCACTTATGGGCACTATTACTGTTTCAAAATGTGTTTAGATGCAGGGAGCTGATGGAACATGATACGTCACTATGATGATGATAATATAGATGATCCTACACCGATATGTCTTAAGCCACAGCAACAGATTAGCTCTGTATCAATATTATAGCTGCTAACTACCCTGCTCAATACTTATCGCGTGTATTGAGCTTTTCCTGTAATACATAAATCTAAAGAATTGAAGACAAAACTATGCAGGTGGGTAAATCTGCAAAGTTGTTAAAATGGTACATTACTTATACAAAACACTAAAAATTCGCATCATCTGTTCAAAAGACAGTTTAAATGTGAACTTCTCTTTAAAAAAAAAAATGAACTGCATCGGCGTTACCTGTAATAGCCTATTTTTTTTTTTTTTTTTTTTTTTTTTTTTTGAGGATGAAGCCCACATAGGTCTGAGACCTGTGCGTGGGTAATGAGTTGGATGATGGTGATTGATGAATTGGACCTACAGTTTTAGGTGGGTTCCGAACCACCGGGAAGTGATTTTACAGCAGAGAACAGTGTCTTTTTTGCTGGCCAATCTAATCGGTCACCGTTACGAACAGGACCTACGAGAACGCAGCTTATCTCTCTGATTGAACAGATACCTGCTACGGCTCGCGGCTATCACTTCCCTATTATCTGTTATGTTATACTGTTGCGCTGTAGCAGTATAAACACTGTATGGTATTCACTCACTGTTCCCAATTCCGAAATTTTGTGACCGTTACCATAAGTTATCTACCAGAAAAAGAAAAACTCCAAACTGGATTCCCGGGCGAGACCGGGGGAAATTCTAGCAGTACATATTATAATATTGGCCACTTATGGCTGTTTTGGCTGTACGTTGAACATTCAAATAAAGTGATTAATAGACGAATAGTTAGTGAGTAATATAGACGAGTAGTTCATTATGGGGGTCAAAACTTCATAAGCTAATCCATAGCTCTGAAATTCGTCAACTGTTTACATACGAGGCACGCGTGCACTCACCCCGAATGAGCTGTAAGGAAATTCACAAACAACAGGGCATTGTTGTAGATTTCATAATGCATGTTAGCGCACACCCTAATTAAAGCGTTGCTAAGTTTCTAAGCGCCCTGCTAATCTAACTACCACTACCACTACTACGACACAGTCTTTGGGAGTTGGGACCAAGGTTCTCACTCACTAATTCTATCTCACTACTATCAATATTACTACAATTGTGTCAGTTCAATAGACCTATGTCAGGCTGTAGCTAGAAATGGACTGGAAGAGCGAAATACGAGTGGCTTGAATGGCATTAATAATAACAAAACTAATAGGTAAAACTAATATTTATATGGTACAAAAATAATAATACAAGGTACCTCAAGTTCGTCTTGCCAATTGTACACAGCTGTAAATGGGCGTGTTTTTCAGTTACATATAAGTTAGTGTATATTTTTTAGCTACAGTATATAAGAATGAGTGATTCAGAAAACAACAGATTAATTTTAACATATTCTTATAAATGGCTACATTTCAATAACAGCCCATTAAAAGCTATTACGTTCAAATTGACTGTCACTGATTTATTTTTCTTTTTTCATGCGGCTGATGCCCACATGAGTCCAAGACTTGTGCGTGAGTAAATAAAGCTGGGCATTCACGTTCCGATTTGCAGTACGACTTGCAGTCCAACCTCCAAGGTGGGATCCGAAAACGGAACGTGAATGGGCTTGTTGGATGGTTGGAATTGTAGAGGGACGACTTCCGAAAGTCGACGGTGTTGGAGCGTGTGTGGGGGAGTCGGATCAAAGTCATCCAACTTATCACAGTCAGTGCTTGACCTTCGGGCAAGTTTGGGCAACATCGGGCAACTTCGGTTACATTTTTCGGCTCGAGAGCGATGCTCACAGCTGACTAGGAATAAAGTTGGATTGCAAGTAGGAGCGTGAGTGGAGTCGACTATCCATCTAGCAGTACTACTAGCAGTACTGCAAGTTGGAACGTGAATGCCCAGCTTAAGTGTATATTTTTAAGCTAATACATTTTTACTAAGAATGAGTCTGATTCAGAAAACAATAGATCAAGGTTAAAATATTCTCATGAGTCCATTCCAATGACTGTCCATAAAAGTAAGTTATTACGTTCAAAATTGACTACCATCGTTTTTTCCGTGCGGATGATGCCCACATGAGTCTGAGACCGAGACTTGTGCATGGGTGATGAGTGGATGATAATGATGTTATAGACGAACTTACACTTTTCGGTGGGCTCTGACCACCATGTAGGTTATAATAAAGCAGATAACGTCAAGTTAATTTTTGACGGTCACCCTTTCAAGCGTTGACCTGAGCGCTCGTGACTGAACATCACGATCGCCTCAACACTCACGAGCGCTCAGAGAGCAGTCATCATGGTTCTAATGCATGATGTGAGAATGACATATGACAAAAAAACCAGTGAGACAAAGTAACAGTGAGGCAAAGATACCAAATGACAAAGATAACTCACAGGTGAGGCTGAGAGTGTTTACATTAGTTCTTAATGGTAAGTTTAAAATTACGACGTGTTTTTAGTTTTTAATTTACTATTTATTTATTTGATTTTCACCTTGCACCTCCAAGCTTATTGCACTCACTTTTTTCGCAGTAAACCATCTCTCTGATCTCTTTTTCAAAATCCTTCTCCCTTCTCTTTCAGTGAAACTTCTCTGTTATCCAGTTCAGATTACGCAAACTATGGATTACACTAGCAACTCCTTCCTAGGAATGAATGATTCAACTGTTGTTCAACGAAGAATTATTATCTCCAGTTTCTCAACACATAATTATGGACTCTAGGATGGATAAGTGCTAGGCATACGGGCAAGGCCTCTCCCAACAAATCATACATGCAAAGTTCAACTCACAGGTGAGGCTGAACATTAATTCATAATAGTGAGTTCAAAATTACGACGGTTTTTAGTTTCCAATTTACTATTTATTCGATTTACAACTATCATCAAATGACAAATCTAGATATTTCCATCATAATTTATTTTATGTTACAACATTTTTACACCATGTACAACTGTTATCTTAGTAGTAAGTTTGGAGTGATGATGATTTTTGTTCTACTGTCATATTCCACTCAATTAATTTAAAAATCTATTCAATTACATCCCATAAAACCTCAGAAGAATAAGGCTCCAATGCTCTAGCATTGATACCGACCATAATAAAAAAATATATAAAATTTCATATTGATAACATGAACATGTCTCACCATAATTAATGATGCACAAGGTTATACAGTATAATCAGTACTAAGGTTTTTAATCTTCAGCAGATGGTTCTAAACAACCATGTTGTAGGTATCACCTGTTGAGTGGGAAACTTTTCATGGAATTAGTTCTTCGCGGTAATATGATAATAAATTTATCATATAATTATTACGGTGAACAGGTGTGGTAAAAATGCCCAAGGAGTCCATGTTTAATCTGTTGTTCCAAGAAATTGATGAATTATATTATCTCATATACTCATATTGATGAATTGATCGTTAATTCAACTGAACTCAAGCTTTAAAAGCCTCCATTCAACTGGTAGACTACTGAGAGGCCTCTATTAAATCATAAATCCATTTCATCCTGTACTTTGCAAGTTTTATTTCAAAGTTTTCAAAAAATGTAATTTTTTTTTTAGTTTGTTATGTTTTGTATGATATTGCATTAGAAAGGATACGATACAAATGAATTTTTCATCTATAATAGACGAGTGGAGTGAATAGAATCATGGATCTTTAAAATAAATATAGGAAACGAATTAATGTTATATTTTTCATCTGCAATAAACAAACAGTGCAGAATCATGAAGAAATAAAATTTGTTACATTCCTCTAACAAAGCAAAACAACTAATTTAATAAATAATTTGGAGAGTTCAGATCTGAATACTGTTAATAAATTAAGTACAAAACTGAGTATAGTATAAAACTAAACTAACTAAGTATAGTAGTAAGAGAATGGGGCAAAGTTCATCTAGAGAGATAGAGAGATTAAATAAAATTATTTATTGAACTGTGAAATTATTATTAATTGAGATAGATTCGCCAAGATTTATTCGAAAACTTCAGCAGATTCCTGGTACAATCTTCAACCTTCAGAAACATACTTGATAAATTCATTGCTCAAATGAACTATATAATTTCCAATAAAGACAGCAAGTCGACGCTCGTGGTGGTGAATACGAGTGCGTGAATCAACACTCTCACCACAATCGATGATATTTGCATTAAAACTATGTAGTTGTAGAACTGGCAAATATCGCTCACGATAAATCAAGGCGACATTGTCACCTACTGCAGGAGCCCACTATAAATTTCCTGTGTTGTGATATTTATAAAGTTGTGAATGAGATTTGGAGCTCGACCAAAAGATATAATCGTATATAAGCTGGTTGAAGAGCAAAAATACTGGTAGCGACCACTATTGGATTGGCCGAATGCAAAATCTGCAACCGGAAACCCGCTTTTTACACCTCCAAGTGGCTTTCGTCATACTATTTTACAAGCTCTGAGAAAATTGAATGGATGTCAGACCGCCAGTTGAACGGAAATTATTGCTGCAGCCAATGTCAACACGAAAGTCAATACTTTCTGAGCTAAGTTAACGAGAAGTAATCATAAATAGCTCGTTCAAAAACTGCTGTGGTTGAAGACCCAGATTGAAAAATGAGAGCATTATAATTAATTATTATATCTGTTGGCTCCTTCATTTCAGGATAGTCCAGACATTGTGAAGAACCTTTCGTGGCCTATGACCTTGAATAAATTTTTATTACCTCACATAATGAGACCGTTGACTTTCCATCCCTTATTTAGTATGCCAAAACTCTGGCAAATTACAAAAATTACACTTTTATTCCGCCGACAAACAATATAATGCCTTAAGACTAGAAATTTGTAGAACTAAACATTGCTGCTCCATTTTAAAGAATAAGCAACTACAATATCAATGAAGTGTAGCAAATAAATAAATATTTTTGTCGTTATGGAGCAAGAAATCCAAGAAAATAAATTAAAAAAATCAAGTTCCTACACTATTCTCAATAGAAATTATTCAGCAGCTTCATCATGCTTCAAAATGGCCGATCAAAAGCTTTAGACCAATAAAAAGCTTAGCTATAGGTGGTTCATGATTGGCTTAGCTGAAATTTGTGGATAGTCATAGAAGGTCCCACCTTCTACCTACGGTGTTTCTCATTGGTGTAGGCGATTACAGCCTAAAGTTTTATTGAACTAATATGATCTTAGTTGTTGAGTCGCTCCCTTAGTAAAAAAGTAAAACCAGAAAACTATCAATGTTCTGATTTCTAATGAAACGTGGGATTCACTGAATCTCATCATTATGCATCATTGTTTAAGAATTTTATTGTAGGTAAATTGGTAAAGCTGTATTTGATTCGATCATGTATTTCGATTATGTTTTTGAACACATTCGAAAATATCTGAACAAAATACATTTAAAATAATACGATTTGATAAAGAATTATTTAGTTTAGTTGTTCTTGTTCATTGTTAATACCTGGAATCAAAATCATTCAGCAGCTTTATTCATACTTCAAAGATACAAAATGGTTGATCGAAAGCTTTAAACCAATGAGAAAGCTTTGTTGTAGGATGGTGTTGTTACGTGATTGGCTAAGTTCATATTTGTGATCAATCATGGACCGCCCCCTTTCATTCATAAAGGTTTCTCATTGGTCTAGACGTCTACGGCCATTGGACCAATGACAAGCTAGTATAAGATTTTTTGTGAAATAGTGTTTTATGATTGACTAAGCTGACATTCTGTTATGGTTATTGGAAATACAAGTTTCTTAAAAAAATAATATTTCTAGTACTAGTTCGTAATTGTTTTAGGAGACTTATTTTAAGCCATATATTTAGTTTCGAATTCAATGTTATTTCGGATGAATTGAATTCATAATAATTGATCCATATAATATAAAATATATTCATAATTGAATAATTTACAGTTCCATTCTGAATTAAATTTAATTTTATATGAGCCATAGCCAATTTCTTATGATTTGACATTAGCAGATGATTTGTTATTCGAGCTCCACTGCTGACGAAAAAGTTGAAATAGCTTTGCCTGAAGCTAAAGCATTCGCCGAGATCAAAGATAAAGCGTTTTCGCCTATTAGCTCATAACTATGCAAAACATGAATGTGAAAGAAGAATAGAGCAAATTGACTATTCAAAAAACTTCAACAAGTCTGACAGGTGAGAAGCTGCTGAAACTTGGCAACGTCTAATCTTTGCTTATATTCCTGGCCACCTATATTTAGATCCTTGTCCAAGTTAACATGAACAGAATTGACCACTCACTAATTGAAGACAAAGTAAATCTGGACTGTAGCAAATGTAGTTGTAGTTAGTTATCCGTCTAGTAATATATAATTGAAAAATAATAAAGAATTATTTTAATAAATTTCCAGATATTACTCTCTCAATATAATTATTTATAGCAATATTCGTACACATACAACTAACACAAACAAGCAGGATTGTTGCAGGTGTGAGTTTCTATTCATTGTTGTAAGTTTATATTCATTTTATATTTGATTGAAAAATGAAGAGTTTATGAAATAAAAAAAAGTTGTCAATTTTACAACGTTCTACTCTCGTTTTTCATTTTATTTGAATTGTGGAACGGGTACACAACCTAAATAAAAACTAAGCATAATAAATAATGAGTCGAAATTGTCTCAACCAAATTTATTAAAAAATATTGAGAACCTAGTTTCGGTTGTTATAACATTATCAATCTCAATCAAACTAAAACTAAAGTACAGAGAAGCTGAAAATATACTGAGCATGGAATGATACTATTGGCTAAGCGAGAAAGAGGCTGACCTTCATCGAAGGTTGTGATTGGCTGACAAGTCACGCCCCCTGGTGGGAGGAGTAACAAGCAAAAATACGAGTCAAATCAATAACTAACAACTGTGAACATCGAGAAAGCAACAAATAAGAAAAATACGAAAAAAGCTAAAATTGAATCAAATTAAAACTAAAAAATAGAAACTCACTGAAATGCGGTCAAGTTCAACCGAGAAATACACGAGAGAATGGCTTTTTAAATGTAGGCTGGAATTATGATTAAACTAAGTTAGTTGTATTGAATTGGTTAAAATAAATTTGGTCATTTAAACTAGTATTGGAATGGTTTTTTTACCAACCTAGTTATCTCCAAAGCTTCTAAAATGTTCAATTGTCTGCCTTTGCCAATCAAATGCAGAAATTCAACATTTTCTTCAGCCTTGAACTTGTGCCCATTATTAATAAGATGCTCTGCAAATTTTGTTGCTTTCTAGATGTTCACAGTTAGTTATTGATTTGACTCGTATTTTTGCTTGTTACTCATCCCACCAGGGGGGCGTGACTTGTCAGCCAATCACAACCTTCGATGAAGGTCAGCCTCTTTCTCGCTTAGCCAATAGTATCAGTATCATTCTATGCTCAGTATATATTAAGCTTCTCTGTACTTAAGTTTTAGTTTGATTGAGATTGATAATGGTATAACAACCAAAACTAGTTATTCAATATTTTTTAATAAATGTGGTTGTGACAATTTCGTCTAAAAAAATTCATTATGGATACAATATATGATACAATATCACCTTCGCCACTACAAAGAAAGACTCAGCATAACTTTGATGAGTTTTCTTAACTCACCACACAGTGATAAACAACTCAATAATTAAATTATTCACATTTAGATCTCATATCGATATTCTGTATAATAATAATTAAATACGTTATGATAAAGTTATTACGAACATCAGAATGTTCAAGAAATTCGTGTTACTTTCTTAGTAATGGCGAAGGTGATATTGTGGAAGGTATCCATAATGAATAATAAGACGAAATTGTCACAACCATATTCATTAAAACTTCGAGAAACTAGTTTAGGTTGTTACACCATTATCAATCTCAATCATACTCTTGATTGATTGAGATTGATAATGGTGTAACAACCGAAACTAGTTTCTCGAAGTTTTAATAAATGTGGTTGTGACAATTTCGTCTTATTATTCATTAAATTCGTGTTATATTATTTAGACATCTATAATCAGAATTGCTATGAATAAACAAGCACAAAAGAAATTTTTGAATTCTATAGGTTTGTAGAATAAATGTAGTAGAGTACCGTGTATTGAAGATGAATGGAATTTAATTAAACGTTTACCTTACAACAAGGGAAATCAATTTTAAATTATTCAAAACATTACTTTTCAGGCGAAAGCTCAGTCAATCAGTTTGAAATTGATGGAAAATTGATGGAGAGCGTTGCAATTTGTTTTCATTACTCTATTAATTTGCACAGACTAAAGCCAATACTGAAACACGAGCTATTTTTTTGTTCCAAAATAGTCTAAATGTATAGGCTATCTAGTAGCTCCAAATGCTTTCATTTACAAATGCTAATTAAAAAGAAAGAAAATGACTATTTTAGCCTACAATGATACAAAAGAGCAGAAGAGATTGATGGGTGAATATAGAATTAATATGACAGATTACGGCCACGAAAATGAGCGGTTGAGAAGAATCAAACATCAAGAAGAGAATTGCAAGTCCTGTACAAAATTAATTGACAGCAATCAATGAATTGATATTCAAATTCAGGTATATAAGGGATTCTAGACATACTATGCGTTTTAACGCTTCGTTTTCAAGCCGGATACACAATAAAGGCGCTACCCTACGCCGTTAATTGCTTAAAAATTGTGTAATACGCTTGAAAATAAACGACAAAACATATGCTAACACAAAGCGTACGGTAGCGTACATATACGCTATTTTTCACGTTCGTAATTTCCTTAATCAGTCAAGTTCTGTGCACTTTAGATCTGTTGAGCGAGTTGAAGTAAAGGTAGGCTGAGGAATGGTCAATAGTGATACTCTATTTTAGTGATATGCAATTCTTTAACAATATTGAGCACTCTTTTCCTCCACTCACTCTACAGATCTAAACTGCGCATGGCAGAACTGAATTGATTTATGAAATAGGGTAAGTTTTGCTAAAATTCTCTTACATCATGATTCTTTAATCAGCAACAAAAGTTACTTGACTGCAGTATCCTTGGCAACATATTATCTCATCATAAAAAATACGCTCTAAAAACACGACCGCATCAGCCGTTGAGAAATCGAGCTATTCATTAGGGGATTACTCTTCACCGTAATAGGAAGCTAAGTCCTTATTAATTGATGCCGATAGATAGGCCTTTTACCGAACTGATAAATGGTAAGATTAAAACACAACCAGACTCAAGTTCCCAAAGCTTTTTGAAGAATTCATTCATTCACGATATGATTTAATTGAAGATTAGGATATTATTGAATCATAATAAATTGAATGGATCAATTATTGATTCCTCCAAAATCTATGGGTAGATTTAGAGCTTCTTTCATATTAGGTAGTTAATTAGGAAAAAGTAATACACTCTGGCCCGTGACCAACGTGATAAGATAATAGTTGATTGTATGCTAGTTAAATGAATGAATAAAGAATAGTTAGTACACTACACACAAGAAACAACTTGTCTGAGCCTTATTGTTACTTGAGGTGAAGAACGTACTACGCAAACAAGGATTGAGGTGAATATTGAGGATTGATCTAATGCCTTGTAGGTTGAGGTGAATTATCTTTCATTTCAGATACAAAAAAAGGCTACATCAATTTATTGTGTTGCTTTCCAAACATCTATATCGAATGTTGGCTTGGACGCAGGAAGTAGCTCAGAGGTGTGCTAGATAGTATACACACTCACCTGTGCAGCCAAACCCTGTGTAAAGATGAGAGTAGACTGTTGAGCATAGAGCTTGAGAATTTGTTTTGGTGGGCTTGGAGTAGATACAACTCTGTTAGCTCAGCCAGGAAAGTAATCACAACCTACCTCACTCCTCGTTTGCGTAGTATGCTCTTTAGACCAAAACAATCCACAATGTTAAGGTTTGAAAAGTCACCTACAGTCAAAATCGGCTATAGTAGGTACTATATAAAAGTAATATAAATTTATTAAATCTTCGTATTGGAGATGGTACAAAAAGTAAAAGTGAAAGGTAAAAAAAGTAAAAGTAAAGTATGACTATTGGTGGGGAGACCTTTACGGGTAGTTCCAGGTCGCCGCTTGAGGCATGTTATTGGAAACATGGGGAACCTACAATACCCACCTAGTTCCGAACCACCGGGAAGTCATTTTACAGTACAGTCTTTTTACTGGCCAATTCAATCGGCCACCCTTACAGAGAGGACCCAGGAGAGCGTTGCTTATCTAATATGATTGAACAGATACCTGCTGCTACGGGGCTCACGGCTACCACTTCCCCTGAGAGACGAAGACTGTCAAAGTTTATCGAGACGATAATAGACTACTATTAAATACAGTCATCTTACAGAATCCAGAACAGCTCCTCGTCCTCCATTGTATAGGCTAAGTCAAGTTGAGATATTAAGTAAGCTAACACCATTAATTGTAACTTCGTCAGGCTTCATTATACAATAAACATTGTTTGAAAAGTTCGCACACTGTCTAGTTAAGCAAGTGTGCTTACGGTCGGTGAACAATTCAAACTTGGACGGCAAAATTGCACATAATCTGCTTACATGCATATCAAGTAATGAAAATTAATGGTAAAATCTGATCCCATCAATCTTGATGTCGGAGATTTTGTTAACCTGGTCTAATATACAAGAGAGACACGATGTTGAATGGCCTGAGGTTATTATACGGCAAACAAGAGATTGAATATTGTCTCAAATAATGTGAAAGTGATGAAATTGGGTCAGCGTTGATTTTTCACGCCTTTGACGGCTCATAACCACTGTCGATCCCAATACAAGCGATAAGAAGCCATTCAAGAGCGTTCCGAATCCGATTTCAAACTTTATCTCAACGTTTATTCAACGAAATACTAACAGACATAGAACTTTATAGCTGACTTAGTTATAAAGTTAAGATAACTTTGACCTCAGGTGTTTAGCTTGAACATAAGGTGTAAAAAAATACATAAAAGCAGTAAAACCTGCACCAGCATTCTCATGCTTCCCGTATGATGCCCCTAACCAATATTGAACTGTTATGATTAGAGTAAAACTTCAATTATTCTATGAGTAAGGTTTTATATTGATCATATCGTTCGATAATAAATACCCTCTGTATATTATCGATAGCTGAACTATACTATAACAAATAAAATTGATTAGCTTGGTAATATTTTTTAGAAAATATCCAGGGCTTTATTAACTCAAGATTGAATGAAATTTTCCTACCTGAGAAACAGAAATAAGAAGAACTTTTCATAAAAACTGAATTCATTCAACTTTCAGAATGCAACAGCTATGCAAGGAATTCGAAGTAAAAGTGAATGTAACGAATTTGATCGAATTAAATGTCACAGGGAACTTGAATGCGCCATTTATCATTCTCAATCAACTAAAATAGGAAAGCGATTTCAGCTGAACAAAACAATGTCCATGACAGACTAGGATTTCGAACAATGAAAATCTGTTGCATGCTACAAACAGAGGTAGGTATCAAATTATATTCAATATGATGTTTTTATTTAGGCTATTGTTTTTTAATTATCATCGACTCCTTGTATTTTTGGTAATGGTACGGCAGTCAGGCAGAGTATAAAATGAATGAAAAATTAACTGTATTTATATTGTTATGAAAGCAAGGAGGCAAGGTGAACAATAAATTCTAATGATTTTGAAAATGCAATCCAAAATTGATTACAATTTTGTTGATTGCACTGATAGCAAAATCCACAGCACCTGCACAGCTCATGCGACGATTTTGATTTCACTAAAAATAACTCTTAATAATTAGAATGCACTTGTTGATAACAATCTTCATGTAGCAAAAAAGAGAATGAGTTAGAGAGAGAGAGAGAGAGTGAGAGATTGGGAGGGAGAGCGAGAGAGAGGATGAGAGAGAAAGTTTGCGTGAGAGAGGTAAAACTGCTATTAAAATTACCCTATGGTATTGAGAGCAAGTTGTTCAGTTTCATCTGTTCAATTATTGACATGTGCATTCAGAAATACTGAATGCTCTACGTGACGTACCATACGAATGGATCATTACTACATTGCTTTTCTTTGCCGAAAGTAGTCTGTGCGAATTTTGAGCGTAATGAGCTCTTCACTCTTTCAAACAATATTCATTATAACAAATCTGTGCAGACAAAATTATGCTAAAACAGGTCTAAACCCTGTAAAACACTTTGTTGAAGTAGCAATTAAAATACTAATAATTGGAGCATGTTCTGAAAATTTAATTGGTGATGAATATTGTAAAGAGGCTTGTGATGTCCAAATGAGTTAACGTTGGACTCTACTTTCGTACTACTTACAGGTACAGGAAAATCAGATTAGTCACAACCAGTGACCAATAATTGAATTCAGAATTTTGGAAAGGGTAACGTTTTGTGAAAACAAGTGATCAATAATTTCTAAGTCCCATTACCAAGCCTACTGCTGTTTGAATGTTTGATTTATTAATTAAATGGTCAGGCTTAATTCATATCATGTAGAATTCAAGCTTATTTTGTAATACTTTTCACTTTTGGGTGAATTTAAAATATCACTTATGAACATGGAAAAGCGTTTATATTCTCTCAAAAGTCTTTTAATGTGAATTTTAGTTCAATATTACACAATAAAAGTGAAAATGGATCTACAATAGAGAACAGATGGATCTACACCCATAGAACTATAAACTAGATTATAAGGTTATAGTTCTATGACAACACCATATAGGGGGTTTTACTATATACATAATACAGAATATAATACAGAAATGCATGCATTACTATTCTTATAATATTAGCCTTCCCTGTTTCAAACCGTCACAGCATTCAATATTTCTCGGAGGTAGATTTTATAGCATAGTAATAGTCATGTATAAAATAGGAGTTTATGAAAGTCATTACTGCAGTAAAACCCATATTGAAGAGTGAGATACTATTGTTATTTCTGGAGGTGGTCGAGTTCCCATGGAAACTCTCAATTCATCAATCTTATTCTATTAAACGAGCAAGGAATTGTATGTATGTATGTATGTACGTATTTCCAGTCACTATCTCAAAAACGACTCTAACGATTTTGATGAAATTACGAATATAGGAGCTTTTTGGTGCAAAAATACGATTGCGCTAGGTCTCATTCCTGTAAAAACTCGCTGAAGGACACAAAAAGGAGAAATCTATCCTTAAAGGAACAGTTGATAAAAGTGAAACAGTTTTTAATCATATGGTAGGCCTATTAACGGCGTTATTAACGCTGTCTGGAACGCAAAAACTTCCGCGAGTACCGTGTAGTCGTAGTCTGAGCCTTGCAGTCATGTAGGAAACATATGACTGGAAAGTCAGAGAGCTCAGCTTATGACGCCATTATTTCTTTGGTGAAAAAAACTTTTCTAATTACAATTTAACCCAACGAACCCATAAGACCAATAGAAGGGGCGTTTGCACTAGCGTAGTATAGTAGTGGTGAAGCCAAGTCCGCCATCCATGTAGTGGATAGGAAGACGAAATAAAAATTGTGTTTTCAAGAGCAGAAAATTTCAATGCGCGCTCTCCAAATAATCTGCAGTTTAACACACTTAGGATTAACACACTTAGTTTAACACTTAGTTTAAACTTGGCATGAGTATGGACAATTAGTTTCTAACGATAACAGTGACATTATAAAAGTTAATGGTTACCTCTATATATTTTAATTAGTTGTTTAAAGTTATACTTTTGTCCGAGTTTCAAACCATGACATGAAAAAGTTAGTCGGCTACCAAAATTTTCATCTTTTGGGTAGAGATGTGATCAAAGCGAGAAAGTTGTACAGAAATAACTGAATGATTTTTTCATGATTTTTATTTTAATGTACGACTTATACTTTGGATGCAATGTTAAGTTTAAGTGCAACGTTGAAACGCGATCGGGATGGCGCGCTGTTGTCAGCTGGCTTGCGCATCCGGGACCACAAAGCCAATTATTCACTTATTTCTTGTGTTTGATTCAATACTTCCTTGAAGGTTTATTATTGAAATGTAATAATATTATAGTTAGATTGTTTTTAGTAAATTGTTGATTAAATTAGTCCAACTTTTAAATCTTTCCTTTATGAACGCAAATGAACAAAATCCAAATAGGAAAATGTTTATTAGTACAATGTCATTATTAAATAAAAATTCATCTTTAAAGTCATTGAATCATATAAATCAATGACTACATAAAGTTGAACGTTTACTCAATTTGTCTAATGGGGTAATAGCCAATTGTAAAGACCGTACTTTCGCTATCCAGAATGAAATAATTTCCATATGGGCGCCAACCAAACTAACTTTGGGTTGATAAAAAAGTATTAACTTTTAAATTTCAAGTTAAAAGATAGTGGTAATGTTAAAATAATAAAAATTGATATTAATAAAGCTATTCTTCAAGCACTCGCGAAGACATTGAGCAGAAAATATATATAACCCTTAAAATAGCACTATTAAAGCAGTATTGAATTAGCTATTAAATTATACGCAATAATTGATATTGCAGAAGGCATAACAAGAATTAATGTTACATTCAAGATAGGCCAATTGAAACGTCTAGAGCATGACTCATTTATGCTCAAAATTACATTAACATTTAAAATTTGAAGGCCTAATGCTTAATAAGGCAATACATATTATTTAACAGAGTTTTCTAAGTTGAAAGCAAGTTTCCTAACAAGTTATATTTAGATCAACCTAGGAATTAATAATAATGACATAAAACAAGATTAACCTTGGCCTAACCCTAACATGGGATAGGCTAAGCAATATACAATGAGTTCAATCAGGATCCTGAATTAAAATGATAGGTTTTACATAAAACATGATTACTGGAACAGTGTATTCAATTTGTGGACCTACATTTCAATTTAAAACTTAGAGACATTGCATTACAAGAAGATTGAGTAAATATACTAAAATAACTAAGATGATCACCAATCTATAAACATAACTGCATAATATCCTACGATCCTTAAACTATCTGAATCGGGATTCTATCTAATATTTAACAAATAAAATGGTAACACTGAAATTCAAGTAGGCTAATCAAATCATCAACTTCATATTATTCTATTATGATTTTATTGTCCAAATAGCCTACATTGGAATAAATTATCAGATAGACACAATTAGTATTTACTAATTATGATGTTTGAAATTTAGCAGTTTAAAAAAATGCAAGTTGATTCAAAGAAAACCAGCTTGATTCAACAAATTATTGCCCTAACTAATGATGGGATAGTTGATTCTCTCAATTAGTATTGAATCACAGAGTAAGTCCCAATTCGATCAAATTTGAAATTAAATTTGCATCTTGATAATAGTTTAATGTTGATAAGACTCTAAAATTATATGAAAACATAGTAGCCTACTTTAAAAAAAGCATAGGATGTTATCTTAAAATAATTTATTCCAATATAGGCTATTTGGACAATAAAATCAAAATAGAATAATATGAAACTGATAGATGATGATCTGATTAGCGTACTTGGATTTCAGTGCTAACATTTATTTTATTTAAATTGTAAAAATATATATGTAAATTTAGAATAAATAGCAAAAACTGGCTTCTCAAGCGCTCGCCACTTGGGTGAGTCATCACTGCGCCGCCAATTTGTAGTGGACGAGCGCGTAACAAGTGGCTTCCCCTCGGCGACAAGAAGCCCCTTCTATTGGTCTTATGTGTTCGCTGATTTAACCATACAAAAAATAACATTATTTGTAATTTTTTCATATTTTTTGGATATTTTGTATTACAGTATAATAACTCTGGGTCTAGGCAAGATAGGAAGATCGGAAAGCCGGAAATACTATAAAACTCATGAAAATTTGGCTAATTATAATAGCTCAATTTGAAAAATGTTTTGTTTTTTAGATTTTAATGTCAATGATGTGGAAGAGAAAGATATTACCTACAATTTGAGACCAACTTTGCATTTTTATTTTGAGTAGTTACCAAGTTCTTAAAAAATCGACATTTTCCAAGTACAGTAGAAAGCCTACATTACACTTCCAAGAAGAATTACAAATTAAGCTAAATGTTACAAGTATGAATTTGGGTCGTTTCAATGAGCCATTAGACAAGGTGTGAGAAGCCGTTCTTGAGTGAGGAGTTACAAAGTGGTATCCCATCAACCCAACCACCACCTATCTTGAAAAATTACAGTTCTACGAGCTGGTAAACTCGAAATGCAGATTGTTACTCAAAATACATATATGTAGTGTCTAAAAGAACATTTTTACCAATTGGAATTAACATTATTGTTGATTTACTTGTGCACTAGCTTATGATGGAAAATGTAGAGATGAGGTGGGACCGCTTCACAGCATAACGCGTCGTTAATGCCCTTCCCACAGCATCATCTTCGATCTTCAAGATACACATAATTGCCCCCAAACATTTAACCCCCTCCCCCCCGAGCAGAGCTCGGTCTCCCGATATTAAATCTAAGGCAGAGATCAGTGGCGTAGCCAGGATTCAACTTCGGGGGGGGGGGGGACCAGTAGGTGGGGGGAATGAAATGTCCCAGTTGAAAGGGAGATCCGGGGGTCCTCCCCCGGAATTTTTAAAAATATTCATTATTATTATAATGACTTTTTGAGCATTTTAGAGTAATTTTTACTTGGATATTTCAATTAAAGCACTTGTTAATTTAAATGAAACATATATCCGGTCGTGAAGAGACAGTGACAGACACCACTCGAAAATACTACATTGCCACATTGCTCACTAAACTGTACATACCGCGGTAGAGTAAAAGTACCATAATAACATAGTATACTTTTCGCGATTCCCGTGATAAACTCTTGTGCTAAATAAAACTAAGGTTTATTTTTGCATCAACTGTTTTCATTAATTCTGTTAGTTTTTAGTTTTGTAAAAGATGACTACAACATTAACATTTCGGGGGATACCCCCTTGTAACTCGATATCAACCCCCCCCCCCCCCCCCCCGGTTATGCCCCTGAGCAGAGTAGGGGAGATCTTTCAAGACTCTAGCTTTCAGACAAGAGAACTTGGAAGTTGATTCATGCTTATTTTTCATATGAGTAGCCTATTATAATATTTCCTTCCCTGATTCAAACCGTCATAGTAATCAATATTTCTCGATTTCTCGGAGCTAAACTTTATAGCGTACTTGAATAGTCATGTATATAATAGATTTATGAAAAAGTCGTAATACCTCTACCAGTGGCGTAGCCAGGGGGGGGGCGCCTATGGGGCCCGGCCCCCCCGAAATTTCAGAAATAAAAAATTCTCAAATAACTAATAGATAAGGACATATTAAAGCCGAAGGGTTCTATCTGTTTTGTTGTATTATAACGAACATATTACAGAAACCCTGTTTGTGTAATGGAATATAGCTACAGTTATAGTCAGATTAATGCATTTTTCAAATTTTTCCTCAATATTTACTCATATAGAAACTTGTTAGGTGCTCAAATAGATCATTCTGATTCAAAATGAGCTACGAAATCGAATAAAACATGTTACAAAACTGTGACTACCATAATTATTTATTTATTACATTAAATAAAATGCAATTTTCAAGTTTGAAGTGGATTAACTTTGTTAATTATTGATAAATCACCTTTTTGAATAAACTCATCTTGTAGAAAATTTAGTTTTGAAGTTAAAATTCAGTATAACCCACTAGCCTGAACGCACCCAAAGTTCATAAAATTGGGATTTTATAAATGAAAACACACAAATAAATGCAAGTTCTATGCAAGCGTGTAAAATCAGTGTGCTATGATAAGAAAAATTCCGATTTCATGAGCTTTGGGTTGGGTGCGTTTTAGGCTAATGACATAAATTATATGAAACTTATAATAATTAGTATTAATTTTGAGATTCAGTATATAAGTTAAGTATGATTAGTTCCAATTCAAGGGTTTTGACTCAAAGTAGTCACAGATATCGGTATATCAAACTTTATTATTTCAAACCTGGCCACCTAGATTCTTGGGTAGTATTTTTTCGAAACTTTCTTTTGAACTGTAGAGCCTAACAAGTTGTCTAGATTAGCTTTTCACACCACTAAATTTTTAAAAAATCCGGACCCTCCTATACCCCAGACCCCCCCCATTGGTGCCCCCCCCCCCGAAATCTAATCCTGGCTACGCCACTGACCTCTACAAATTTCGAAAACAAGGTAAAACAGGGAAAAGTCAAGATACAAGTAGGACATATGCTTAGAAACTAAGCATTAGAAATACAAGGGACAACTGATACATCAATAAATAATTATACTCCACAGCAGAGTAGGAGAGAACTTTTAAGACTAGCTTTCAGACGAGAGAACTTGGAAGTTGATTCATGCTTATTTTTCATGTAAGTAGCCAAATTTCGAAAACAAAATAAAACAGGGAATCGTCAAGTTACAAGTAGGACATATGCTTAGAATTAAGCAGACAAATACAAGAGACAACTGGTAAATGACCCAAAGACTGGATTTAAATTATAAGGAAAACTTACTACAGTATAATAAAATCATCTTTAAAACCACTAAATTAGGAGTATTTTATAAATAACCCTGGGGCAATTTTACTGATGAGTTCCACGTAGATAATAAAATGATTTTATCGTATTTAGAATATAAATCAGAACCCGTATTTCCTGTGCCATCTGGTCATTGGAAGTAGAATGCTACAGGCATCATTCATTATTTTTAGCTCCTGGGTGGGAATTACGCAATAGCAGCTCACTATTAATTACAAATATAATTCATCGGCGATTACTGTATGCCAACCTATAATTATTAATTAAACAAGTCTCCTGTTGAGTACAAATCTTGTTTTTTTGCCTTCATAAAGTGTATTAGCCCAACATGGTTCTCACCTAATCTTCACTCTTACGACTGGCAATCTATCAGTCTGATTGAATATTCAATGAGTCGTAGTGTCGAACTCTTGCAATAAATATTCATCAATGTTAAGTCAGTAGGCGTTTCTAGATAAGTGTACATGCTTATTCTAAAAAAAACTAGCTGTTGTTAGAATTGATAGAATGCTCTATTTCTAAATTAAATAGGACAGCGGATGTTAGATAAACTGACTAGTCATATTTGTATTGTCAGGATATCAGGAAAGTGCTACCAATATCAGAGTCATGGTAGCTGGCGCACAGCCTTAAGGCATGTAGGCTGCACAGTATACAAGTATTCTTTCTTTGTAGTGACGAAATTGATATTGTGGAAGATATCCATAACGAATAATAAGACGAAGTTGTCACAACCACATTTTTTTAAATATGTAGATACTAGTTTCGGATGTTACTCCATTATCAATCTGAAACAAACTCAGTTGAGATTGATAATGGAGTAACATCCGAAACTAGTATATCTTGTTTTTAATAAATGTAGTTGTGACAACTTCGTCTTATTATTCATTATACATGTATCATTTTACATTATCATGATTTATTCAATGCTAAGCAAATGGTTAACCAGCAATTTTACAAAATTTTTATCAAATATTGCATTAAAAGCAAACAACTGTCAGCTAGGTCTATCGATTATGTTTACGATTACAACTATCGATTTCTAGGCCAAAATCGACAATACGCACACCACAATGTTTTTTCCTGGCTGACGTAGCCCACCTGAGTCTGAGACTTGTGTGTGGCAAATGAGGTGAATAATGACCAAATTTTGTTATGAATAGCGGACCTCCAGTTTTAGGTGAGTTCCGAACTACTGGGTTCGGAAATAAAGCTGTTAAATAATTAGTATCCTAAAAAACAAGCATTTGAGGGACTTATCTGGTGGATAAAACGAGCGCTCCGGGAGTAAAGAGACTAAGTCAACTTTGGTTCTAATTGGAAAACTTCTTTAATCGCCCTTGATTCAAAGAGAAAGAGGAAATGAGTAAATTAAAGGCAAACACTTTTCCAATTTTCTTTATGAGTTGTTTCGCTCCAAGAAAAGAGGGAAATTATATTTTTATTTATTTTTGTGTAAAAAGGGTAGAAGTCTCTGAATTGAATTATTTAATAGACTCTCAAATTCATCTCTGTAGACTAATGTTTATTCTAGACTTCTCTGTTGGATAAATAAATTTTGGCAAATATTCACTAAAACTGAAAAATTTCCATCATTTTTTATTAATTTTTCTAGTGGACCAATAATGATCAATTGATAGACAATAATTATATTAAGGAAATAAAATGCAGAATTATCAGTTTTGATTATGGAGGAATTTACAAGTCTTGAATCATGGGACCCTTGATTCAGCTGTCAAATATTATTCAAAATGAACAAACAAAATATCGAAATATACATATACTAAATAAACATTAAAAAAAAGAATATTTAAATTTGAATATACCAATAATTTTCGGACAAACAATCATCAATCATCACAAAACAATCTATCAAAAAATTCTACTAAAGAGCACCGTCTGTCAATTTGACTCTTATCTTTTACAGCACTCCCGTGAAAGCAAACCACTTAAAATTTGAGAATATTGATATTCTTTGGCAACAATGTTTCCATTTCAAACACGCTTTACCAGTCACGAACACTTTTTTGTCGTGATGAATTTTTATCCTCACTGAAAAAAAAAACTTTGACAACTTTCTTGAGAAAAAACATCAAATGATTGAAGCCTGGCTTGCTACTGTGGCTCATACGTTGAAGTAGTGGAAAAATAGTTCTAGTTCAGTGAGGAGGTAGAGGTGAGCCAGATATTTAGTGACCCATCAGCTCCAGTATAGCTAATTGGCAGTGATATTCTAGAAAAAGAATGAGAGCTAGGCCACATATTTCAAATTTGAACATTCCAAAGATGAGAAACAATACAGAAGCTCCTCGGATTATCCGACTCTTCGGATCATCCGACCATGATTTTGCGCTTCCATCCGAGATTGGAACAAAAAACTTTACCGATTTTTATAAAGTTCAAAATAATTTTTCATTCCAACAATTTTAATTTCCGTTACAATTTATTATAATTTTAATAATGATTCAAACAGGTTTTTGTTCTCTAGTTATAATTTAATCACTTTTTTATTATTTATTTGGCTTTTGTGCAATACACTATTTCGCCTATAGTCTTCAAGCTACAACAGAAGTATTTTTGGCTTTATAAATCGTTCATATCCCTGCATGGCTCAATTTATTATCCCCTGATTATCCGACCATCCTCTGGTCCCGTAGGTGACGGATAATAGAGGTGATTCTGTATGAGAAAACCTTTGCTGGGAGCATGCAAAAATATCACAAACTAGGAAGCATGCATATCTATCTATCTATCTATCATCTATCTAACGACTATCATGAACAATGAGTCAATATCATGCATAATATTCATAAATTATATTTAATATTTTGGACCCAAAATTATATTACAGTGGAAGAATGCAAAATTGATAAAGCTTCAAATTCACTTCCTATTTCCTTCATAATTCAAAGATTTCTCATAAATTATATACTACTTGACACAGATTACAGAGTCAGCAGTTCAACTTTACATAAATTTTCTGGGGTTGAATTTACAAAGTAACTAGCTTTCTAAGTATTCAGTTATAAAACATCCAATATTTGGGTAAATTTCCAAATTTGAATCTGATTCACACAGAATGTGGTGCGATGTTGGTGAGCAGCAAGAAATTTGAAATTAAGTGTGAATCAGGTTTCAATTTGAGATAAAGACATCCAAATAATCTTGAAGATTTTCCCTTTTCTATATTGAAATCTTTTGTTGCAGACATGAGCTCCCGAATTTAAATAAATATCATATACAACTAATAAAATGAATGCTCTGTGGGCACATTTTACTGAAACAGAGGTCTTAAAGAACAACCCTTACAAGAAAAAATATATTTTCCAAGGAAAGTGAAAGTGAACTGAATTTGACATTTAGCCGGTATACTCACAATAATTATGTTTTCTTTCCACCTAGAATTTATCTAGAGCTGTCTACTGAGCCTGGTGAAACACAAATATTTTCGACGGTTACCAGACCACTAGAAACTTGAAACGAAGTTTTTTCAATTTCCAGCACACGCGGTTAGACGCTTTGTCGACTACTTTGTGACAAGTTAACGGCAACGCGACGCGCAAAGAACTGAACTGGGATCAGTTATCAGTTTGCGCGTTCAACTGCCGGCAGCTAAGTTCGTGACGTCATAAGGACCTATAGCGCATGCGCAAACATGGTCAAGGAGACCCACTACACATGCAGTGAGTTCACCGGACCGCTACGACTAATTACAACCATTTGGAGTTGGAAGTATGCGCAAATTATGAGCGAAAAAAGGGGGGCGCATACTGCTTGACAGAGCTCTTCAAAATTTCCTCTTTTTTTATTAATTAATCTCTCACAGATGGAATTTATCCCGATCCCTTCCAGTCACCAATAAAAAAACTGATTGTCAAGTCAACGGGCTGAACATCTGTTCGGAACATTTTTTACGGCTCTATAATAGGAAGGCGCTGTCTTTCTTCTTCAATCACTCATTCTGTCCTTTTCTCACCTTCTTCCTTCTTCATCTTATTGCTGTTTGAGCTGTCCGCTCAGTTTTCGTTGCAGAAAATAATGGTCCAGTTTCCTTCGTCCTCTCAACGCACCTTCATTCTCGACAGATTTCGCAAACTATAGTTGAGCGACAACTCTCAAGTACAAATATTTATTTTAATTGAATGTACTACTAAAACTTTCAAAATTTTCAGAAACTGACAATTGTTCAAATTGTATAAATAAAATAACAAATAATTGAAAGGCCAAAACAGCATGAAACTGTTGAGAACATGAAAAGTTGCTAAACATATTGATAAAGTTGTGGCAGACAAACTATAAAACATGTTATTACCTAGTATTGATAATATCTATATAAGTTGACACTGTATGAAACTTATTGTGAATGTGATTCATTGATAAAATCTGTATGAATAAAAGTCATTGACTCATTCATCACTGTTTTCGAAAACCACACGAAAAAAAGTTGAAATTTTGTGTGAAAATATCCAGTTGAGACCCTGCTTGCTGAAGAAGGATTTCGCAAAATTCCAAAAATACGAACAAAATGAACGATTTAAAAAAATTAGATATGAGCAATAACCATGGAGATGTGAATGAATGCCACCGCTGATCAACAAACAAAATTTCTGGCTCGATTAACGATTTTTTATAAATTCCCTATTCACTTGGGGCGGAGCACTCTGACCAGACGAATAATTCGAGCCTTTAGGTTAGTCTATGATGTACGATGTACGTATTTTATGACATTTTAATAGATTATCTGAAAACCCAAGAAACAAAGGTACCAGCTACCTGTAATTCCTGTAATACCTGTAAAGGTACTTGTAATTCTGGATCGATGAATGTTTCCTTACAGACTCCCCATAAAATTAATATCAATACCCTAGTTAAAATGCTCTGGGACTAGAATAGCTGACATTTCACACTTTTCACGTTGAAGCTGAATTCACTTAATAAATTGAACTTTTCGAAAAAGCTACCCACTTGAATTCCGATAGCATATATGATATACTTTGCACTTTCCAATTGAATACAGTATGTACATAGTTCAAAACATATGCTCTAATGCATACTAATGCAACACCTAATAATATATCACCTAATTCAACTTATTTTTGGAAGTGTTTTGAGTGAGATAGAATTATTCTGAGAAGATCATAATGGGGTTGGGTGGTGTGAGAGATGATGCGGTGACCCCCCGGAAATGAGAAGCTGCCACTCTTCAGTGAGTGCATCATGATACAGTGTATTTTTGCTGGCTTTGAGCATCACGTGACACGGCATTAAAAAGGTATTAGTCGAAAGACGACGCTCATAAAACGTAGCATTTCTTGTTGAACTCATATCGCCGGCTTTACGATGAGTAATACCTCAAACACTCAGTGTGGATGGCGTTTTGCTTCTATTTCAGTAGCTTACCGTATTGTCAGATAATGACCAGAAATAATCGGAGTTAATGGGAAAAAATCAAACTGCTATTTTTAGTTGATAGGATTGTCACGGTCTAAATTTAAGATTCCAAATTGCCGCAATCTTATGAACTTGTGGCTCAACTTCTAGTTTTAATAAAGCATTCTACAAACGTAAAATAAAACTTCATTTTTCACATGGATGATGCACACGAGTCTTGTGACTTGTGCGTGGGTGATGATATGAATGATGAATGAACATATCCAAGACTGAACGAGATCGCAGGAACAGCAGCCAGCCAGAGTCTTATCTAATTAGATATCAGAAATAAGAGCTCCAACACTTACTTTCAACAGAGAACAGGGGAGAGCGACAGTTGAAGACCTCAACAACCACGAACGATAATTCCAAATTTAACCAGAAACAGTACCTGAAACAAAGACAACTAGGAACTAGGAATATTAGGTATCAAATGATTTCAACTTAGATAAAATCAAAATACACTAGAATCTCGATCATCCGAGTCTCGGTCAACCGAGCCTCCGGGCTATCCGAGCTAGTGATGAGATAAAAAAATTAAAATAAAGTTTTTTTTATTTTAAGAATAATACGGTGGGAAGATGCGTTTCATACTTTTTATGATGTAATGTCTTGGTCTCAGTTAAAATAAGGTACGTAAGTAGTTTATTTTACGTTTTAACCTTCTTGTAACTTGTAACTTTTGTCCCGTTTTCGGACTTTTATTTGACTTTTCCTCGTAGTAGCACTTAACCTCCGTATTATCCGAGTTATTTCATATCCGAGGTGGTCTTGGTCCCAATTACCTTGGATAATTGAGATTCTAGTGAACAGAATTAATTTTGAGACGGTGTAGAGTGAATAAAAGGGCAGAGGATGATCAGAAGAATAACAGAAGGCTTCTAGTTTTAATATTGAACGTTATAAACTGATATTCAAAAATAGATGACAATCTAGATGGATAATAATATATTATTGTTACTGAAGAAGATTAATTTGCAGGCAAATAAAATCTTTTTTTCGGAGGATGAAGCCCACATAGGTCTGAGACCTGTGCGTGAGTTGGATGATGGTGATTGATGAGTTGGCCAGTTGGCCCTACAGTTTTAGGTGAATTCCGAATCACCAGGAAGTGATGTTATAGCAGAGAACCTATCTTATCTGACTGAACAGATAGCTCGCGGGTTCCGAACCACTGGGAAGTAATATAACAGCAGAGAACAGAGTCTTTTTTCTGGCCAATCCAATCGGCCACCCTTATAAAGATGACCCAGGAGTTTCGTAGCTTATCTCTGATTGAACAGATACCTGCTACGGCACTCGGCTATCACTTCCCAAGATCATAAGATTTCAGGACATTTCAGAAAGGACCATGAGAACAGCAGTATTGATGGAGAAGAATGAGGAGTTAGAAGTCCCAGAGATAGGTAATGAGTTAGAAGTAGGGAAAAACGAATTTCAGAACCAAACATGGTCCAAAAAATGGATGGAGTTCAGAAGACCTACAGATGAGTTAGAAGTAGACAAAAACGGAATTCGGAGCATAAGGTGGTCCAAAAATGGCTGAATTCATAAAATGGCACTGAATATAAAATATATTATTTGGAGTCAAAATAGATGCTAGAAAAAAACCATTGGATTGATAGAGA
This sequence comes from Conomelus anceps, assembly GCA_948455865.1. Classification (NCBI taxonomy): domain Eukaryota; kingdom Metazoa; phylum Arthropoda; class Insecta; order Hemiptera; family Delphacidae; genus Conomelus; species Conomelus anceps. The sequence continues at coordinate 14,895,397 of OX418219.1, forward strand.
GATAGTATCAGTTTTTGTTATCTTGATTGCTAGACCAGCTAGGGTGAAGAGACGGGTCATATACAAATGTAGTGAACCTAAATAATGTATTGTAAAGATGGTTAAAGTAATAAAGATAAAATAGCTTGAAACAGAGGAAAAAGTATCAGAGAATCACACCAGTTTCAAACTGAAGCGACTGATGACATATGAAACTGTTTTTTCACTGTTCTTTTCATTTTATGAAAATACCGTATTATAAATAGGAAGAATCCCCTAAACATCCCGTTCATAAATCCGTCATTGCAACAGTGGCTAGACAAATAACCCGAAAGGGGGCCGAGCCATGGCTAAGCTTCCGCTGCGTATATTTCTAGCGTTTCAACTTGACACTTTCCCCACGCTGAGCCTAAATAATGGCATGATCTGCACCATAACCATAACTTATCCCTCCAAAAAGTTCAAACAATTCAAACTACAATGTCGACAGGAAATCGTTCGGACCAATCATATTCTCAATATTTTCCATGTGTGAAATTATTAATCTTACATAACCTAACAATATAGCAATAGATTTGGTAAGACTGATTCCAATACAAAAATACTTGTCGTTCTTTTAAAATGTGCAACTATAACAATATGGCAACTGTCCAACTGATGCTGATGGCTGAATCTATCAGAAAAAGAGCATTGCTATGGTAAACCTGATTTCGAATAATAAATAAAAATATTAAGGGAAGTGAGAGCCGTGAGCCGTGGCAGGTATCTGTTTAATCAGATGCTGATAAGCTACGAACTCCTGGGCCCTCTTTGTAAGGGTTGCATCAGCCAGCAAAAAAAACTCTGCTGTAAAATCACTTCCCGGTGGTTCGGAACCCATCAAAAACAGCTGTAGGTCCAACTCATCAATCACCATCAACCAATTCATTACCCATACACAGGTCTAAGATCTATGTGGGCTTCATCGTCAAAAAATTGACAACATTGAACAATAATATTGTTGTTTATACATGAACCTGTATTGCACTTCATTCCTGTAGTCTGCAAAGCGTGATCTACAAAATTTGTCAAGTCTGGTTTGTTAAATCAGGTTAATAGGTTAATTATGAGTATAAATAATCCAATTTTCACTGTCACAAGGGAGCCACTTCCTACACGATCTGCAATACCATCAATGTGACTTTACTACAACTCAGTAGTTCAACTATGGTAACTAGTGTAGATTTTTGGCTCAGAAATTTCAAAATTAATATTTTTTTCGGAGGATGAAGCCCAAATAGGTTTGAGACCTGTGCGTGGTTAATGAATTGGATGATGGTGATTGATGAGTCTTTTGATGATCTTTTTTGGTCTGTGATGGTGTTTTTTTAAAGTAAAATCAAAATTAATATTCTTTTTCTGAAAAAGATTTGTGAATTATCATCCTTCAAGGTGAAATTTTTAGTGAAACAGATCTAACCTAAGATTTCGACTCTAATTTGAAATTTTGTGAAAAGCTGTTTTGGGCAATAGCCTGTTGTAGTCAAATTGATAGTATGTTAGTTAAATAAATAAATATGATATTAATAATATGATTCCTCATCCATGATCTATTTATTCCTGGATTTTTACTTGGCGTATATAAGTTCATAATTAATTTATGCAAAGATGGATCTGATAGCCTAGATTTCTTATCTAAAATTATCTGTAAACCGAACTACATTCTTATTCAGGCGTTTCAGCAGTCTAACCCGAGAATTCATGCTATTCTTGTCTGTGTGTATTTTTGCGAATAGTAGACCAAATAAAAGAAGTGTGAATGTGAGCGACGACATGCATTGTAGATGCCATTTCACAGCCGCAAAACTTTGCCTGGAGAAGAACTTGGAGGATGCCATCTTGCATTCGCGCAACAACCAACTCCCTTCCAACTATTGGAAAAGTGAATGCCGAGGAAGGAAGGAAGGAACAGAACGAAAGTGAAGCTGAAAGAAAATGGAAAAAGAAATAGAAGAAAAAAGAAAAGTCGGTACTAACAAATATACGATGCCTGCAGACATGACAACAATAGGATCTACCTCATCGATCCCTTTCCAATGCATGTGCTCCGTCTTCACTTTATATATGAGCACTCCATCTCCATCTCAATGTTTTTTCATATATCACAGGTTCTCCCTATTCCAGATCCGAAAACTTTGGACCTGTTGTTTGCATGCAAAACATCTGTTTAAAGATCAATAATATATTTCAAAGTTGAAGGTTCCAGTTTCCAGAAAGGGCTTACGGCCCTAGTCCCAGTTGATGGAATAGATAGGACTGCAAGAATGATGGGTTAAAATGCAGGATATTCAAAATTTCTTACAATTCATATAAACTAAATACACTGGAACAATATTAAATATTCAAACACCATAAACAAGACAGAACCAACTTACTCAATGACCAAACACAATTCAAATCCAACGCAATTTTCATCTACATAATGGCCGCTCATCCTAACCATTGATCAGGGATAGTAAGATGGTTCGTCTTGATGGTTCGTCTATGTCCTAACCTCCACAAAACATGACACCTGGCGGCAGACTGACGAACCTTCTTTTCAGAAGCGAAATACATACCTCCAGTATAAATGAGTGAAAATAATATTTTTGTAGAATACAGTGTCAGTTTTGATTGTTCATTAAGTATTTCGTCATGGAAAACAACACAGCTTATAATTATTTACTTCGTGATATATTTTAATATGTTCAATATATAGAATACTATACTAATCTTAAAAAATATTACTCTTTACTGATAGTGAAGTTGAGACTCTCATGCAGAATTCTGAAGCATTGAACTGTTATAATAAAAAAAGCTACTACGGGTTGAAATACAGGAATTCTTTTCAATTAAAACTCGAATATTCTGCCATGTAAAATATTTTTTTGAATATTTTTTGTATTATTAAAATATAATTCTCAGCACCTTTACAACAGTTAGGGCTACTTGAAATTGAAGACATTAGACGGTTATAAAATAAATTATGAATTAAAATGCATTCCAATTAATTCCAATTCATGCTTAAGGAAATTTGCCTTTAGACATTTTGGATCATTCAAAAAGACGTTACTTTTCAGCACCTCCAATAAATAATCTATGAACTTGAATTGTTTATTATTAAAGCATTGAAGGTAAGTTGAACCCTTTTTCTTGAACTACTTTTAAAGATAACTTGTATTTAATTTATTCTGAAGTTATTGAACGGTCATTATGAATTTAATCAACAATGTCCGATAGCAAAGCTCTATAAATTCCATCAAACTCAAGGACTAATAATTATTGTTATTCAGTTGAATAAGTTGATTTTTAACGTTCTATTTGACTAATTTATGATGAATCTGTGCAAATGTTGCAAATACTTAGTTATCAAAAATTAGCGTCATGATGAATCGAAAATTGATATCAACTATTTTCATAAACTGATAAGATTATATTGAAATTACCAAAAAATATTCAATTGATTTATAATAAATATTATTGAATAAATTGTTCTGATGAAGGGGGAAATTAAAATTAGAATGAAATAGAACGTAGCTACTTGAAATTTTAGCAATATTGCAATAAGCAATTCTAGGTCTATTGCAATTAATTGATTTATAATAAAGACAACACTAACTTAGGCAAGACTGGAATTATGGAATTATTTAAATTATTGCTAATGCATTTTCCACATGGTGAAATAGTCTAATAGTTTTAGTAAACAAACTACAAGTGCCAAGACAGATAAATCACAAAAAATCTCACATACAATTAATTAAAACTGCAGTCAACACTTCCAAAAGGAGAAGTTTAAAACTAAATTTCAATTCTTTCTTTAAAAAGAAATATTTATTCCAGTTGGAGCTTTCAAACTTTGAATTTATTCGGTGTTCTAATTCATGCAGCAGGGATTTTAAGATGAGTTCGGTATCTGTTCTAACTTTTCATGGGATACACTCTTATAAAAGCTGACCGCTCTGATCCAAATCTTTGTATTTTATTTGTTCATTAGATTAATTAATATGATGTTGAAGATCCATCTTATTTCCACTAACAAGCTCAAACTGCTGGGTGCTGGGTGCGAACGTGGAAGTCAACGCAACTTAAGGTATTTCACAAAATTTATTAAATTCCGTTAGCCTTTCCATAGAAGAGACAACTCTAAAATCTGTAGTCTAACCCACCCTGAAAAAGTGATTCACCTATCTCAAACTCACAAATTATCGATAAAAAGATATAATAATTATTTTTTTTATCTATGTGATGAACCGCAAATCATAACAATATGTAATATAAACTTAAAAAACACTTTTAAGTGGAAATTAACTCACGTTAAAGAACACTCAGGTCTTTTGGAGAGTGTGCCTTAGGTCGTCTGACGATGCTCTAGACAACAGAGTGAAACGGCCGTCATGCCATAACGTGAGTTAATTTCCACTTAAAAGTGTTTTTTAATTATTTATTACATATTAGTGGAAACAAGATGGATCTTCAACATCATCATTACAATACATACACACATCGACTTTTATATAATTATGTAAGAGATTATTCAAATTTCATATCATTACTGTCCGTTACAAAGCAGCTCCTGTGTAAAATAGAATAGATAAGTAATCATTATTTTCTCAATTTAACTTGATTTTGTGCCAGAAGATGTCTCTTGAAATAACATCTTCAGGGTTCTAGAGGCGAATTCTCTTCATGAACTTTAGTTTGTTCGACTCTCTCATTAGTAGAGAAGCGCTCGTTACCTGAACAAGAACGCAAATACTGGAGAACTGTTGAAACAAATTTGTCAACTCCTTTTTCCACTCGGTACCTAATAACTTATTTCTCAACGACACGGCTTCCTTTTCTCTCCAACTTTTCATTTGTCAATTCATTATTTCGCTTTAATCCAATTATTCACTTAATCATTCTTTCTTTCCTCTGTTATTATTACTCCTCTTATTCTCACTTAGTCTCGTCAGTCCAGATGGATTTCGTCTGATTCTTGAGATTCACAGTCCAGGAAATAGCACAGAATCAAAATAAAATCTGTAAAGTCAAAAAATCATTGACCTTGTGGAATGAAACTAAGAATAAAAAATATAAGATCTGCAACAACTCTAGCTGAATTCCTTTGAAAACCTGATTGATTCATTGATGCAGTAGTAAAAACAATGATAATAAATTTCAGGCTTCAAGTGGAAATCATCATAGCTTGCTATCTGGAATTAAAATTGAGTATATACATGGTATCATCAAAGAATGGTCATTATTGTTTTGATTAGCAATTTTTCAAAGATATTGCAACAAAAAAAATTAATCTATTTTTCAATACAAAAAAAAACCAGATCTGAACTCGCAAAGAATCAATAGCAATGGGAAGGAACAACAATACTGATATGAACAATAATTTTTTTAAATTTTTACCATGTTCATTGCCATTACTAGGGAATAGAACAGTGACTTCAGTGACATGTTAATCCTGCCGGTCCTGGATGCCTAAAAAGTGATTTCTAGAAAGTCAACTGTGCATGCTCTATAGATTTATTCCTAATCTGAAAACTATGGCTTTCTGTGCTTCAGCCAGCTTCAACTGGCCTAGTTATGTCTAGGGCTAATGTTTGTAACGCACAGTAGCGGTGAGTTGCAAGAGAAGAATCAACTCATAAGATTAATACAGTATTGATGCCTAAAACGTGATTTTTAGAAAGTCAACTGTGCATGCTCTATAGATTCATTCATAATCTGAAGACTACGGCTTTCTGTGCTTCAGCCAGCTTCAACTGGCCTAGCTGTGTCTAGGGCTAATGTTATTGTAACGCACAGTAGTGGTGAGTTGCAAGAGAAGAATCAACTTGTGAGATAAAATGATGGATACAGTATTGAGATATATGTTAAACTAACCATCAATTATTGTTAACTAAGAATTTAATCAGAACAGCACCTAATAGCTTGTTGAAAACAGATGAAGCTTTAAATCCCTACCCATTCACAAGTTCACACAAAAAAATAAAAAAAAAACCTTATTACAGATTTTTTTTTAATTGTCTTTTAAACAAATGGAACAGTAGAAAAATTACAACTTCATTCTAAAAAAATTCTTATTTTTGAAAAATAATCACATCCAGTGTATAGGTTATAGGTATGAACAGATCTAAACATATTTAACAAATCCCATCCATATTGTCCATGCATCTATTTAATGAAAATAATGTACACTGACAGCCAGACAAGACACTCTCTCTCTATTGATTCAAACAGTTTTCCTTTTGGACCATTGTACAAGCAGCATCATTCTCTGAGTCCATCTGATTTCCAAGTCAATTAGATCTCCGACACAAGTCTCCTTTTGTTGACATTTGATCTCTTATTCGCAATAATTTGCATGTCGATGCTCTCTGCCAGCGCAAAAATGGCTGTTACTATTCAGATAAAGTTCACCTTTCACTTGGAATTGTCTTGTTTCTACATCACATCTTCTTTATCGACTGTATTTTATGCTGTTATTCTTGCACAGAACATGTATCGATCTATTTTTGCATTGTTCAATGCAAAACTTCACGCCTGGATTAGGAATGGAACTAGAATAAACGAATATCAAGTGCCAAGGGTCATAGACACTTAAATTTACACGTAGGTTATACTGTATGATATAAAATGCAGACTGACGTTTTGTACTTACAACCAAGGTTAATAAAATACAAACGTCATATCTGGCATACCAGTAGCCCTCTAATGGTTCATATACCTTACCAACAACCTACCTTTCCACCCAGTACCCAGAACTATGCATCTCGTTTTGTATACTATTCCTGATCAAGTCATAAGCTTGCAAAAATAAATTGAAAAAATTTAGATGTTGAGTTTGGTACCTCGATTTCTGGTCACTCTTTTAACTGTCATCGTGAAAGTGAGAAATTTAAAAAATGTAAACTTGAAACCTGGCATATTGTACAACAATACACTTCTGTACTCTAAAGCATATCTCTGATAACATAGATATGTATACAATAGTTGGAATATCCTTTTGTATACTGTTTTATTTTCCCTACTTCCCTCATTTAAAATTTAAATACTAGCATCATAGAAGTGTAGCACTGTGCAACCTCATGTGATGACGTTTCTATTATCCATCTATTATTATAGAGATCAATGTACCTTTTAACAGATTGACAAAAACAATGAAGAGCTACGAGGTTGTTGCTATTAAATGTTACAACATAAAGTTATCAGGTAATGTAAAAAAATACCCCACTTACATTTAGGTGTAAGCTTGTAGAGTGGTTAACTAAAATTCCTTTCTATGTAATCACTGAATTCCTGGATATCAATGATGTTTTGAACCACTTTAAATGCATGAAGCGTTTTGTTATGTTAAAGTTTTGTTAAATAATTTAACATTATTATTATTAACTATTATCAATTATTATTATTATTATTATTATTATTGTTGTAATGTCTATTGCTAGAAAATTTAATGATAGTAAAATATGATTTATTTATTTATTCAGTTACCCGTCAGGTCCCAAAGGTTACTGTTAATAGAGGTTCCACAGTAGCAGCTTTCAGTATCATCTTAGTATTCAAAGATACATAACGAGATCAATTGAGAAATTTAATTTGTGAAAAGATTAAGCATAAAATAAGCTATTTTAAACGTTTTCAATAACAAGTTTTCAAACCTAGCAACTCATGTCAAATATCAGAGCATGAGGTGAAAATAATGACGAATATTGGTGAAGTGCAGTGAAGATGAAAGTATTTCAGTACACTCAAAAACGAACATGGAATCTTCAAAGTGCGGAAATAATCTATTGTCATGTAAAATATTTGAAGTATTCTTGCGGTTCATAACTAACCTTAGTGAGTCGCGGACGCGTTTGGAACTATGTTTTACATCTTTGGCACTTGGACATAAGGTATTTACACTGCTGATCACTAGTATTGATAACATCAACATGTCAATGACAATCATTGTTAAGAAAATATTGATTGATTATTATCAAATTAGACCTCCAGCTTGGAATACAAGCAAATATAGTGAGTTACTAGGTTGAAGAGAATATCAGATGTCAGATTGTGTCGACCAGAAGATTTTCAAAGATACAAGATTAATGGCCTGTTTCATGAAAGCCAATTAAATAAGGAGTTTAATGTTAGTTAACTAAACGTCGTAGGTGTAACAGGTTTATTTCTGTTACACAAACATCCATTATTTAATTTTCGTTATCCGAATGGCACTTGACTACACTGTAATTTGATCAATGGCTGATTCTGAAGTTGAGAAAAAAGATGAATTAGAATCATTTCATTGTGAGTTATTTGAATCATTATTCAACTATCTCAATAAACATAACCTATAGAATGTAACTTAATGGGCATTAGTGAGATTTAATCATTGGGTGATTGGGCAGTTAAATATATTTTACACCGGTCAACCTAATCGGCATTATGGCTTGTAATATTGTCCTTTGTGCAACTAAATTCTCTCCATTAAGATTAATTTCCATAGAATGACGTCATTCTATGGGGATTAAATTTGATTGGCTTTTGAGCAACCGGCCATTTACCTAGTAATGATTTACAGTCATCAAATGGTGAAATCTGAAAAATTCTCAAATTCAACCACAATAATGAGCCATTCAAACCACCAAAGAAATCACACTTGTTATTGAAACTAACCTACTTGACATAATTAGATGTTGTTGGTATTGTATAATAGTATAAATGTATAATATGAAGTTAAACTGAATAATACATGATCATCATCTGTATGATTAAGCAACGGAATAATGATAGTTTTCAAATTTAATGACAATCATTTGGAACTGGAGAACCGTTATGGAACTAAACAAGCAATGGAGCAGCATATAAAAGATTGGACGGTATGGTAGTAGGCCAATACCCCTAATGCAAGCCCCACAATATATTCTTACAGGCCAGTGATCAATTTATTCATATTATTGGCAAACCTACTGGGAAACTTTCATGAACGTTTGATGAAAAGTCAAAATGAATGAATGACTTAAAAACTTCAAACTTTAGAATATAAGCAAAATTGAGTTAAGCGTAGCTATTTCTTTTGATTTGTGTAGTTCCACTCACCTCAGTCCTTTCAGCTCTTGGAACGATAGTTACTTACCTACAAGAAAAAAAACAATTATTTTACGACATTAACAAGTTACACTCAAGTTTATATTTCAAAAACATTATTCTTTTGAATTGCTCACATTATTTTTATGATGTGATTTCTAAATTAAGCTATATCCATGATATTACATTGACCAAATGTGCATCATATTAGATTGTTAATATCACAAATATACAACAAAGTATCGATGAATATTTAGTTGGGTTAATGTTATTTTAATTTCAAATTTTCTGTGATTTATTAGTTAATGAGAGTTGGTCATGTACCATGATTCGTTTACTGTCATCTCAATTACAATAGTTGGATAGATAATCAGATTTATAATTTTCTATTTCATTAATTAAAACAGAAGATGAAGGAGTTTTAAAAGGAATTTTTTGAATTTGCTAGAATCATCCAACTAAAAATTGAACTCATTTATTATTCGTTGACAAGAGCAACATAAATAATATTTTTTATTATTCCAATCCAATATATAAGAAACCAATTATTCAATTTTTTCAGTTACCCCAATTTACAAAAATAAATAAATTAAACATTTTATGAATTACTTTAAGTATGGTCACAGACTAAACAACACAGAAGAATGCTTCATCCGTGCGATTGTTGATACTTTTACGGTATCCCCAACTTGCACCAAATGATAAACATGATAAATACTAAAAAAGTGGCCTAGCTGAGAATAATTTATAACAAGCATTTGTTTAGAAAATAGGAAATAAGAGGAGTCTGAACAAATTTAAGTAAAACAGATATGAAAGTTAATATTGAATAAAATATTGAATGCAAGCAAGACCCCCTGAAGATAATTTGTAGTTGGAGTAATGAATGGTTAAGAAATTTTTCCTAAACTTTTATAATGATGCATTTCTTGATACAACCCTTACCTGTTCATGTTCTATACTAGCTAAAGTATATTTCCTATTTCATGTGAAACTACAAATTTAAGAACAATTGAATGCTTTCGTTAATTAGCTTTTCTCAAGCTACAAGTACTAAAAAATAACTTATATTGACAGCATTCCTCAAACTTGAGTAATTAGTGAAAATTTGTGAAAACAACTTACAGTAATTAACTTACACAGACGATGGTGATCTCCTATTAGATTAATGGATTAGATTGTCATTTTTCATATCAAATTTAATAGATAAGCGGTTCAACAATTTAAGATTTAGTATGAGAACAGAATAAATCGTTCTTATCTATCTAAGAACGGCTTAGAAATACAGTATTCTCTTGAATTTTTAATGATGAATCTTACAACCGTGGGCTAGACATTGAAATGAAAGGCAAACGATAACTCAGAAAGTCACTCACTTCCTGAGAAAAACGGACATAGTCACATCCTCAACCTTTAAGAGCAGTCACGCACGTACACTCACACACCTGGCACGTGATCTGGGTTCTATTGCCCTTTTTTGTCTCCTCCATCTGATAAAATTCAGTGAGTGAACTGTCCTTTAATCTTCTACTAATGTGACTTGAATACAATCTAATAGGTAGAAATTGAATTTATAGATAAACAAAAAATCTTCATCATAATGCTCTAATATAAATTACCAAAAATGTATCTGATATTATCGGTCTTCTAAAAGAGACTCAAGGTTTTTTTGCATTTCTTGCAAAAAAGGCATATTTTAGTGTGGAACATATAATACCTGTTATCAGGGTTTTTGATGAAGGTTACCCTATGATAAAATTCAATATGATAGTCACTTCCCTGTAATAATTGTTCTTTTTGCTCAGCGATTTTGTATTGATCCTAGTAAATTGATTTAATTTTTTTTCTTATGATAATGTACCTCTTTTGTAGCTAGTACTGTGATTGCTACATTTCATTGTATTCCCTTATATCGAGTTCGAAATTGGGCTTATATTAGACCTGAATTGAGCTTAGTATTTTGCATAGTAAAATTTATTGTTCGCTGTCACCAAAATAATCAGACTACTTTTTCCATAGCTGGCTTTTCTTTCCAAACTTATACTCATGCATGTACATGCATTTCTTTGTCATAAATATTGATATCCTTTCGGTGATTTATTATTTTGTATGTACTTGAAGTTTTATTGTCTTGTATATTGAATTGTTTGAAATAAAATTGTTTGTCTGTCTGTCCACCATAGATTCTTTATTTCTTCTTTCAAGTCTTCTACTTTTCGCCAGTTCACATACCTGCCATTGTCTTCTAACTTCTTTCCTCATCACACACATCTAACAAACCATCTTCCATACTTTTTTCCTAAAAATTTTAGGAATTGCTATTTTTGAAGTCTTGCACTTCTTTCACAAGCTTGTCTGCATATTCTACCATTCTGTAGAACCTATTTCAACTTCTTCACAAATTTATCAAAACTTCTTTCCTATGCACATTGTTAGACAAATTCCAACTCACACATTAATTAATAAGAACTATTCTTGTTCTGAGGATGCTGAGCTAAACACTCATACCTTAGCACCTTCACATGAATTGATGAATACTCCCCCATCTGGGACTATATCAAGGCGTTTAGAATATGGATATATATTCCCCAATATTCTAATCGCCTTGAAACTAGATCACTTCGCCACAAAACTATCAAGACTTCTTTCCCACTATTCTTATTCTTAGTTCTGGTCTTGTTTTATTGAATGCTGGATGCAGATCTGATCAGCATAGCACCTTCAAATGAACTACACATCTTGGAACTAGATCACTTCGCAATAAAATACGACCGCACTGTACTGGGTCACATAGATTTTCAAGACCCTGGAATGCCTGCTTCTTGGATGGAGAATGATGAGACCATAGTTCAGTCGATGTGGTGGTATTGATCGCTGTTCGCTCTGCTACCTACTAACCACACATTCACCACATCTCACCATCATCACTATCTTCCGCCATGGTCTTCCCCACCATCAAATTCATGTGATCCGTCTAAATATTTCTCAGGAGGACAACCCACTGCCATCACACACACGCTCTCACAATCTCTCTTTTTCTATCTATCTATCTATCTTTATCTCTCCTCCACTAACGAAGATGCTCACGAACGCATTCTGACCGTGTTGTTTTCTCCTAGTTCCGTTTCTTACCACTGGAATCCATCAGTCTCTGTCTGGATCACTGGTCAATTCGTGACCTCTTCTATCTCCTACTTCCTCTTCTATCCCGTCCTACTTCCTCATTCGCCATATCGTCAATTCTCCCTTTTTCTACAACCCTTTCAAAGACATCAACCGCATCACTCAGTTCAGACCCATGTAGATTTATTTAACCCTTTTACCTCGTGCAATTCTCATATAGATTTCTTCTTCTTCTACTTCTACTTCTTGTTATTTTTTACTTTTTCTACTTTTACTTCTTCTTCTTCTACTTTTTCTTCTTCTTCTTCTTCTTCTTCTACTACTACTTTTTCTACTTCTTCTACTTTTTCTACTTCTTCTTCTTCTTCTTCCGCTGTCTTCTTTTTCAATTTTCCTTTTTCTTCTTCTTTATCTCCTTCTTTTCCTTTTTCTACTTCTTTTTTCTTCTTTCTTATCCTTCTTCTCTCTCTTCTTCTTTCCCTTCTTTTCTCCTCCTTTCCCTTCTTTTATTTCTTCTTCTTGCTCTTTTTCTCCCTTTTCTTTTACTCCTCCTCCTTCTTCTTCTTCACTTCTACCACCGCTGAGAAAAATATTGCTCACCATAGTCACGTCTCATCTCACTCCCTTCTTCCCCCACCCACTCTACTGTCCACACACACTCCCGACTTCCCTGACAACTCGTTGGTCATATAATATCCTATTCCATGATGTTTTCTCAATTCCCTTCCTGAAGGGCAATGCTTTTATCTAGTCCCGTCTCGATCCACTTGATTTTATCAGTTTTCATCTTTGTTTTCTTGTGAGTGCCATTCTGTTTTACAGTTCCTCCTTGTTGTTATCTTTTATTTTTCCATCTTCCATCAGCATCTTATTCATTATTGAAAACACATCCGGAAAGGGCACCAGAAAATCCTATTATTGTCTTCATAATATTATTTAAAATTACCCTCAACCTTTTCTACTAGTAATATAGAAAACTTTGTTACAATCTAATATTAAAACTGACACTGTATTTCACTTTTAAATAATGTTTTACTCACATATATTGGAGATGCTTGAGGAATGCATTTCACTTCTGAAAAGAAGCTTCGTCAGCCTGACGAAGCTTCTTTTCAGAAGTGAAATGCATTCCTCAAGCATCTCCAATATATGTGAGTAAAACATTATTTAAAAGTGAAATACAGTGTCAGTTTTAATATTAGATTGTTCATTAAGTATTTCGTCATGGAAAACATCACAGACTTTGTTACAGCTATTATCATTTACATATGACTAGATATGCTGGATATGTACATAATCAAGAACTCATCATCTAATAGTTTTGATTATCATTATGTATGTTACCTCCCTCCAAATTCCTATCTTCAAGTATTCTTTCATTTCTCTCGATCCTATTTTGTCTCCTTTTTTCCATTTTCTTTTTAAATATGCACATAATTACAAAAAAGTGAACCAAGGTTTCCCACTAAACGTACTAAAAAGTTTTATTTGAAAAAGCAATACATCAAGCCTTTAATGAATATCTCCCAATGAAATTTCATGTACTGTAGTACTAAATTGTACACCACAAAACATGTTTTCTCTAAGTAGTCTGAGGATTCATAGTGTAGTGAGAATAGAGAGAAAGAAAAAACAGTGGTTCTCTGTGTTATCTGCTATGTAAATATTTAATTCTAAGCAATTAATTACTCTGCTTTTGACACTTTTATGGTGTTTACTTGGACCTTTGTAGAATGTTCTAGTTGTTGTTTAGAGATTAATGGAGTCCTATCGAATATTGTGGAAGGTGTGAAGGTCTTTCATTGTTTAGTTTAGAATTCGGTAGAAGTTGATAGAAAAATTGAGAGATATCTCAATTATGGAAAATTATATAAATAGAGGGAGACTTATGTAAATTAGTTCAGTCTTGTTTGAAATTCGTCGTGATAAACAAGTAGTGACAGTTCTATATATTGTGCCTATATAGTGATAATTCTTTCTCTGTTCCTATAGTGATAATTCTTTTTCCTATTTAATTCATACCAGTGAGCTACTAAATAGTTTTTATTGTATTACGGACTAGTGTTACGTAAGTTAATTGTTCTTTTTCAACGTTTCTTTTTGAATATTATTGTACAGTTATTATTTAATATTAGATCGGCCTTTTAACTTTTAGTGATTGATTTTTGACAGTTTATTGAAATCTCTTTATTAGTTGAACAATATAGATTTATTGGTTTTCAATTGCTTATTTTTCCGTAAGACATTACTGATCAGTGAAGTGAGTGTTGTGATTATTTGTGTAAATAAAGTGCGAGTGATAAATTTAAGTGTTGCCAGCGTTATTTTAGACATAGAACCCGTAACAATATAATAGAAGACTACATAGTTGAAGTACTGACTGTTCACATATAAATATCAAGCTGATACATTCAGTTATGAATTCAAATACTAAAATAAATCAATTTTTGTGAAATGCTTATGTGTATAGCCCATAAAGAGTGGAAAATTATTAGTTCATAAAAACCTGAATTAGTTTCTGTGAAATAGAGACTCCTGTTAAATTAGTAGTATGAATTTCATGTTTTTATTGATATTGTTGAATATTGTGTTTATATTTATAATATAAACATTAATCATTCAAAGTCTAAATAGTTGAGCTACTGACTGCTCACACATAAATATCAAGCTGATACATTTATTTATACTAAAGTAATACTAAAATAATATGTGTAAAGCCTATGCGGAGTGAAAAATTGTTAGTTTATTAATAGCCTGAATTAGTTTCTGTGAAAAAGAGATTTTTTTACCCAAATGTGTTATCCCTGTGCCAAAAATGTTATACACTTTATATTGTGAATTTCCTTATATTTGTATTTTTGTATTTTGGCGAAATAAAAATATTATTATTATTATTATTATTATTAATTAACAGTATGAATTCATTTTTTTTATATTATTTTCAAATATTGTATTTATTTATTCATTCATCTTGACTAAATGCACGATAGAACGTGAAGAAAATGCTCTAATTCCAAAACCTCTTCTGTTAAGAAATTGTAACATGACTTCAAATACTTATTACATAGGTAAGTTTATTATAAATAAAGGTTTAAATACCTGCGTTTTGATATCCAATAATTATTTGTTCACTACCGGTTTCAACCCTCCTATGGGGTAATTATCAGGTGGATGTGGACGTCCACAACCACCTGATGATGACCCCATAGGAGGGTTGAAACCGGTAGTGAACAAATAATTATTAGATATCAAAACGCAGGTATTTAAACCTTTATTTATATTTATACTGGTGTCCTGAGGCCAAAGAATTCAATATGTAAGTTTATTAGTTTCGCAGAAAATTGTTATTTAAAGTAATATAATTTAACTTGATGCTTTTCTATTTCAATTATATTGATTTGAAAGTTCGAGTATAACAAGTATGATTTGATTTATTGATTCTTCTTTTTAAACAATACAGTGCAATTAAATAGGATAAATTACATAAAGCTACAGTCATATGATTATTACAACAAAATAATCATATACAGAAACTCCTTTTCCATAAAATGGCCAAAATTATAATAATAAAAAGAAGAGAAATTCATTGCATTCATTGATGATTTTTGTTATGTATGAATTGTCATGGTCTTTGCTTATTCATGCATAATTATTTTCTAAGCAGTTCAAAAAGCTTGCATAAACTGAACACAAAACACGCCATATTCAGGAAGCCTTATTCACATATTTTAAGGAGTTATGTTTAAGGAGTTCAAGGAAAGAGAAAATAGATATATCAAACCGTATGAATAGATATGAATTTCCTATTTTAAGCTAATAAGATTAGCAAACACATAAGATTAGTTTAGTTATCCGAGAACGAGGAGCTTTCAAGCCAAACGTCAGCCTTGTAAAGTTTCCAGTGTTTTCTCCAGTGATCGCGAGGAAGGAGCTAAAGGCTGGAGCTGGAGCTGGATCTGGAAGCAGTGGGTTAAAGGTACCAAACATTTCAATTAAAGCTAATCCAATCTAGCTGCAGGCGTCAGCGAAATTTAGCGCGATTTTGTGTCTTGATTGATGAACTTACGCCAATGGATCAATGCACTGCTCATGACTCGATGCAAATGAAGTTGTTGATGATTGAAGCACGTTAAAAGCTGTCATACAACTTCATTGTTGTGCTCAAGTTTGGAAGCTACAACTCTATATAATGAAGACATAATAATCTAAATATGTAAGCCGTATTAAGGTAAAATTAATGTATTAGTGAAACTTAAATGGAGGTGGAAAATTTATGCATTGAATCATTGAATAGCATTGTTGTGTTAGGAAGTAACATCACTACTTTAGAGATAATATGATATTAACAATATTGGTGATAAACAAATAAGGTGAAATTGTGGAAGGTATCCATAATGAGTAATAAGACTTGAAGTTGTCACAACCACATTTATTGAAGACCGTGAGAAACTAGTTTCACCATTATCAATCTCAAACTAAAACAAAAGTACAGAGAAGCTTAATATATACTCAACACAGAATGATACAATTGGCTGAGGGCGAAAGTGCCTCTCATAGGCTGACCATTATTGAAGGTCTGTGATTGGCTAAAGGCCCTACTAAGTCACGCCCACTGGTGGGACTGGGAGGAGCAGCAAGGAATAATCAGTGTCAAACAAGAATAATACACAAGTAGGCTAGAATTAAACAATTAAAAAATTGAAATAAAATGAAAAATGAAGCTAACTGAAATGCAGTCAAGATCAACCGAGAAAAACAAGAAAATACCGTTATTAAAGAGTTGGCCAGAATTGACAGACAGATTGAAAGATTAATTTTTACTTTCTAGCAGATTTATGGAGAAAAAAAAGTTAGTTGTATTGAATTGGTTTCATTATTTTCACCATTTTAAACTAATAACGGTAGGCCTACTTTCTTGTTTTTCTTGGTTGACCTTGACTGCATATCATTTTGCTTCATTTTTCATTTTATTTTAATTGTTTAATTCCAGCCTACTTGTGTACTGTTCTTATTTATTACTTTTTGGTTCTTGATTTTGACACTGATTATTCTTTGTTGCTCCTCCCACCAGTGGGCGTGATTTGTTAGTGCCTTTAGCCAATCACTGACCTTCAATGAAGGTCAGCCTATGAGAGGCACTTTCGCCCTCAGCCAATATCATCATTCTGTGTTTACTATATATATCAAGCTACACTGAACTTTAGTTTTAGATTGTTTGAGATTGATAGTGGTGTAACAACCGAAACTAGTTTATCACTGTTTTTAATAAATGTGGTTGTGAAAACTTCTAGTCTTATTATTCATTATGGATACCTTCCACAATATCACCTTCGCCACTACAAAGAAAGTTTATGAGAAAATTATTCAAGTTTGATGTGTTGAAAAACTAACTAGATTGAGAAAAAAATACTTGTAACTATAAGCTGGTTTTAGGACAGTTAGGAGTGAATCGAATCATTAAAAAAATGACAATTTCCGCAATTATTGAATTGGTATAGTAACCTTCTATTCCCCTATCTTATCAATAGTTTCAAAGCTAGTACAGTATTATATTAGTACAATATAATAAATTATAGAATACCCTAGACGCAAATAAACTGAAATGCTTGCCAAATGTAACCTTAGATCTGGATTCTCCAATCGATCACTCAATGTCGTTTCTGTTTGTTTAGCTAAAAACACAAAATCGGAAGCTCCAAGCCAAAGACTAGGACAATGGATGAAAACCTATTTTGCGCCACTGAACGGAACTTGTGCTGGGTGAAAACTTGGCTACTGTCCATATAGCTAGTGAATAATCTTCCAATTCAATACTTTCCCGCTTTTCCGCATGGACCGAAAACCAGCAATGGAATAATTAATTAGCTGGTTCACTCTCTTCAGTGCAATGAGTAATTTACTATTTCTAAAATTGGGGTATTCTTTATTTTTACTTTAGATTGTTTTAAAAATGGTGTATCTTGAAAAGATTAAGTAAAATTATTGAAATACTATATTATTGTGGCGTACTATTTGAGAGTAATTTCTCTGCTCCACTTAATCTTCATCTGTTTAACTGTGATTTATTTGTTGACCTTAATATTTTTGAATATTTTGTTAGCTAATGGCAGACAATAATAGTTTAACTGTGGTTTATTTGTTGACCTTAATATTTTTGAATATTTGTTAGCTAATGGCAGACAATAATAGTTTAACTGTGGTTTATTTGTTGACCTTAATATTTTTGAATATTTTGTTAGCTAATGGCAGACAATAATAGTTTAACTGTGGTTTATTTGTTGACCTTAATATTTTTGAATATTTTGTTAGCTAATGGCAGACAATAATAGTTTGACTGTGGTTTATTTGTTGACCTTAATATTTTTGAATATTTTATTAGCTAATGGCAGACAATAATAGTTTAGACTATTAGAAGACGCTTCCATTCTACACCAATACTATTATAGTCCATGTACACCTTAATAATGAAGCTTCTATGTATTTTAGTTAATTTTACCAATGTAATTTCATTCGATTAAGCTCATTTTTATTATTTGTAGAATAAATTGATTTTTCTAATTTGTCCAGTATGTTTATATTTATTATTTGAGGAATAAATTAATTTTCCATTTTATTTTGGTTGAGATTTTGGCGTAGCTGTCGAAATTATATTATTTTGTTTATTCTTAATGAATGTGTTTGTAGAGATAACTGATAATTCATAAAAAATATTTCTACTTGACAATTGAAATGGATAGATCTTGAAAATACAAATTTAATTTAATAAAAATTATGAAAGAATTGGAGTTTTCTTAATTTTCATAAACAGTTGCAGTGAAGTTGAAATATGTAGGTTTTTCATTGAACAGGAATTATCCCGTCAAAGTTTAGTACTGCACAGAAATATAATTGGAACTTTTGTGATAATAGAAAACATGGCAGTATCATTTTCATTCAAGAAATCCAATTCCGTTTAAGACCTTCATGATGAAATGGACCAAAGTATAATTATAATTTTCTGATGTTCATGAAAATAATACGCTTTGTATGGTCGGAAAATGGGGATTGGGCTTATCTGCTTTTCATTTCCATGAAATACCATTTTCATGATATCCGGCTCAGAACGGAACAACAGAATCCCCCTGGGTGGCCACTTTTCAACTTTTCCCTTCAATACAACACGGGTCGAAAAACCCTGTAAGCCCTTGATTAAAAAATTTCCCCCGGAAATGAAGTGGTATCGCCTCTTTCTCTATCAGGAAACGACTATACTCACAACCGACGTTTTTAAAATGCTCATTTTTCTTTCCACTTTTACAATATCAGATAAAGAATATCTGTTAGAAATCAACATGATTATACTATATAGAGAAACTGGTACTCTAATTTAAGGAGAACTCGGGTTTTATTCCTATCACGGTCTTATATCCAAATCCTGGAAAATGCTTGTAGCCTGTAAGTTTTTCTTTTTACCTAAAAAATGTTTGTGATCAATGAATGAAATCAATATGGAATATTTAGATAGATGAATATCTATTCACAATGAATAGAATAGTTTGATGTTATCAAACTACTTATTACCTAGATTTTTTTTTTGTAGATTACGTCTTGGAGACTCCAGTTAAGGAGTATAAGACAAGTCAGATCAACAATATTATACACTAGATACCATAATTACTTCAATTAGTTGAGGTGAGGCTTAATTTTGATGTGTAAGGAACTCTTGTACACTATAAAAAGCTTTATCAACTAAATATTTCTTTAATTGTTTTTTAAATATTTCTATATTTTCAAGACTCTTCAAAATCTGCGGTAGCTTGTTGTAGAATTTCCTACCAATATAACTAGGTTTTTGTTTGAATAAGCTACTATTGTGACTCACCAAGTGATAATCTCCTCGGCTTCTTGTATTATAATCATGTACATCAAGATTTTGGTTAATATCATTCGTTTTTACATATAGAGTAGCTTCATACACATATAAGCAGGGTACAGTTAGGAGACCAAGTCTCTTGAACAACGGCCTACATGAATCTAATCTATTTACTCTTTCTATACACCTAACCGCTTTCTTTTGGATCTTAAACACCCTATCAAGATTTTGTTTTGATGAATTACCCCATACTAAGATAGCATACCTAATATGTGACAGTAAGAGCCCATGGTAAGCTGTAAAAAGTAACTTTTTGTCATTCAATCTAGCGAGCTGTCGCAGGACAAATACCCCAGATGAAATTTTACTACATATTTTCTCAATGTATGGAGTCCAGGTCAATCGTCTATCCAACGTAACTCCTAGAAATGCAATTTTTTCTTCCTGGTCTAATTGATTATCGTTTACAAACACGTTTATAGCCCTATCTTCATTTAAATTATGTTTGTTTTTGAATTGAAGGTACTGGCATTTTTTACTATTTATAGTTAATTTCAACTGATTTAAAAATTGGACAATGGACTGCACACCTATATGGGCACTTATTTCTAAATTATCTAGAATGGAATTGCTGAAAATGAGTGATGTATCATCTGCAAATAAGAGGGCTCTACCACTAATTAATTCTTTAGGTAAACGGTTGACATATAACAAAAAAAGCAATGGACCTAGTATTGACCCTGAGGTACTCCAGCTTGCACCTCTAATTTATTAGATTTATTCTTTACTATACTATTACCAACTACTGTAGTTAGTTCTACACATTGTTTTCTCCCAATAAGATATGATTCAAACCATTTCAGTTCAACCCCATTTACACCTACATTTTGCAGTATTTCCAATAAAGTTCTATGATACTTATTAACGAGATACAGTGTATTTAGGTGGCGTCAAAGAGGTTTCTATTTATGTGCATTGAATAGTGTTTCATTAATTCATTATTGATAATAATTATTCATCTTGAAATTATAAAGCGAGACAACAGACGAGAATATTTCTGGATCAAGCTTCGAAAAGCAAAAATGATAATAAGAGAGTTACTGTAAAAATAATTTGAAAGTTATGGTAATATTTTATTTTCAAGGTAAATTCTTTCAAGTATCAACTTTTGGGACTTATTTCACAATAAAATACAAACTAATAGTATTCAGTAATATTAAAATGAGTCATGAGTCATAATATTCTGAATAGTATTTAGAATATTAGTACTGTAATAGATAGTATTAGTACTAATAATGAATACAAACGAGAATGCATTCTCGTTTGTATTCATTGGACTAACTTGTAATACGGTACCTGCAAAATGTTACATTGGTTGGTTTCCACTTGAAGATTCTTAATGTAATTTGTATCAATATGTAGAATCTGGCTATGCAGAACTGATTCGCGGCGGACGCATTTCGAACTATGTGGTTCTTCTGCAGACTCGTAACCAAGCGCCGAAGAAGACTCTTATAGTTCGAAACGCGTCCGCCGCGACTCAAAAAGGTCAGTTCTGCATAGCAAGATTCTACATATTAATAGTTATACTGCAGTTCACGAAAATGAATATTTACAACAATGTAATTTGTAACTTAGTTTGATTTATGAAACCAGACTCTGGACTCATTTTATTAGTAAATAAGCGATAAGTGATGAAGTAGTTTTTGTTTTTTCAACATTATATGTTTTAAAATTCAATCAGGTTTTAATATTTCTTTGAATATCAGAACCTTTTTTTTATAATGTTAGGTTGATTTATTTCTTCATTAGAATGTTTTTAGTAATTTGTTTCGTTGGAGAATTAATCATTTCAACTCCAGCAATCAGTTTTGACACTCGAACATTCAGCCATTTTAAATACCTTCATATAATATTTCAATTTGGTTAAGAATGTCAATACTGTATTTTTAAGGTGAATTTTATTGTGCACGACGGGGATGGTTTATATGGAAGGATTCGAAGTCTCGCGCTACCTGTTAGTCAAATACAGAACCTCTTGGACAAGCTTCCAATGCTCTACACTAGGTAGCGAAAGCTTACGGTACGAACAGATCTCTACGCGGAATTTTGAAAATTTATCAGGTTCCTATTTTTCGATAAAAACAAGAGTATAAACTACAAGAAAACAACGAAAATTTCAACTCTGGCTGAAAACACGATGAAAAAAAATTCTTCAAAATATACTTTTTTTGTAATATGATACTCATTACCGTACAACTATGATGTGAAATACAGAAATATATTACTGTCAGTTTTATACTTATCTATATAAATAAAATTAGAGTTTTGTCTGTACATTTATCAGAATTATATATTTTTTGGTTATTTTTACGTTTTATACATCAAATAAGCCGAAAATAGTCTAATCTCACTTTCTGTCTGTCTGTCTGTCTGTCTGTCTGTCTGTCTGTCTGTCTGTCTGTCTGTCTGTCTGTCTGTCTGTCTGTCTGTCTGTCTGTCTGTCACGGCCCCAAAGGCATTTTACGCGGCCTTCTCCTCAAAAACGAGAGCATCGATCGGGATTTTAGTTATTGAACATTATTGAACAGTTTATTGACAATGTCTTTAGCTATAAAAAACTAAATTAACTTTTTTTTAACAGAGTAATAAACGTTTAAAAACCAAGTGTTTTGCGATTTTGGATAAATTTTACGCGGCTTTCTCCTGAAAAACGAGAGCATCGATCGGGATTTAAGTTATTTATAAGTATTAACTTTTTTATTAACAGAATAATAAACGTTTAAAAACCAAGTATTGTGCGATTTTGGATACATTTCTTCCGTTTTATTACCACATAAGAATAAGAACAAATCACGTAATTTATCATGATATATCAATCAGCTGTTCTCAAATATAAATGATGGGCTCTTCGCGGCGTTATTTACGCTGTCTGAAGACTTGTGTAGTTGGAGCATTGCAGTCTTTTAGGAAACATATGTCTGGTGAATCAAAGCTCATCTTATGTTTTATCAATTATTTCTTTGTTGAAAAAAAACAAAATTTTCTAATTTAAATTTATCAAAACAAAAATTAACATTTTAGGAAGGTGTGGTTTGTGCTAGGCTCTTGGGAATTCGCCAGGTAGCACTATTATTACCACATAAGAACAAATCACGTATTTCATTATGATATATTAATCAGCTGTTCTCAAAAAATATTCTCTCCGATACCTGTCACTGAATTGCTGATGTTCTAAGTTGTTTACTAAGGGCCCGTTCACACGATACAGTTTTTGTGCGGTACAGTAAATTTGCTGTATCAGTTATTTTGCAGTGCTTTCGTTTGCATGTACATTTCATATTGTATGTTCACACAATACTGTTTCGACTGGATCCAGTAAAAAAGCTGTTCTAGCCGATTTCTACATTCGGTTTTGTCTTCGAAAACTGTATCACTAAAATCAGCTGTACCGCAAAATAACTATCCGTATTTGGTGGCACATGTATTGTACCGGTAATGGATATGTTCAAACGATACGCTTATTACGCTGGAAGCAGTCT
This sequence comes from Conomelus anceps, assembly GCA_948455865.1. NCBI lineage: Eukaryota > Metazoa > Arthropoda > Insecta > Hemiptera > Delphacidae > Conomelus > Conomelus anceps. The sequence goes on from OX418219.1 coordinate 14,918,977, forward strand.
TCAGATCGTCAGCATTGATCTTCTTCATTGATATTCTTCAGCATTGATCTTCTTATTAGTGAATTCCAGTGTCCAGAAGTGGAAGATATTAATTGTGAAAATTTAATTTCTCTAATATATGAGAGACCCGCCTTGTGGGACAAGACTTAAGATTAATATAAAAATAATGAGAGAAAAATGTGTAGAATATTGAAACCAGAATTTGCGTACTTTGATCAAAATTTAAGAGAAACCTTCAGTAAGAAACTTATTTAAAAAAATCTTACAAATAAAAAAAAAATCCTGAACTGGAATAAATAAAACTGAACTGGAAGCGCAATGGTGGGAGTTGCTGGTCTCCTATCGGGCGCCTCCCCAGGTGGTGGATTGGGGGATGCCTCCTAGATATAGGTGGTACTGGGGAAATGAAATACCCGGGGTGGACCAAAACCAGCATAGAAACTGCTGCCTTGCAGATGGAGGTCAATGGAAATCCAAAGGCTAGGGGAAGAAAACCCCAATAGAAAATTGACTGCTGCCTTGAAGTTCAGCATTGGTTTGTTAAAGGCTAAGGAAGGAAACCTGAAAAAAATTCCCTGGTCCTCCAGGTTGGGGGTTGGATGTGGGGCTAACTCCCCCACTCCATAAAAAAAACATTTGTTATGGAAGCACAAAATGATAGGAACGGACGGCCCACAAGGAATTTAGTGAAGGAACAGACATTTAAACGATCGTTGGATAGGGACCGTTGGCGACAATTACTAGTGCAGGCCAAGACCCGTCCTGGGTTGTAGGGCCACTGAAGAAGAAGAAGAAGGAAGCGCAATGGAAGAAGGAGGATAGCACAGCAATAAGCAGCAAAGCCGGACCGTGTGAACATCACAGTACAGTTGACGCCATACAGTAAAAAACCGTACCGCAAAAAAACTGTATCGTCTGAACGGGGCCTAAGCTGCTAACAACTTCATGATCGTTGCTATCAAAAAAGCCGAAACATATTTAGTCTTATTTCTAAACATAATCCGTACGAAGGACGGGCACAATAGCTAGTTTTTAATAAAATAAAAGAACGGTTGAAACAGTTATTTATGTTTTGAAAAAAATGCTATTTTAAATTAGTAACTGATGCAACTTGTAAAGGTTTTGAGTTGACCTGTGAACAATTGAACTCACGCCCAAGAAGCAGGGTGCTAGCACAGAGGAACATATTTTATGCACTCAATGAAAATCACCATTGCAAAATAAAACTCAATCATCAGATCTAACCCTTGATTCAATTTGTAGTCTATTTCTTGTCTGCTTTCCACAAAAAATCACTATATATCACTTTACCAAGGCTGCGTTTCTATTTTCAACCAGTTTGTACTTGAGTTGTTCCAGATAGCTCACTGCTCAAATAACATATTATGTGTTTTTTATCAGATTCCACATGTTTGATAAATGAATTTAAAGAATGAATTTGTAAATTATTATCATTCACTTAGTAACCACTTGTTATTACTCAATTGAAATATTATAAATGATTTGTTTCTCTCAAACAAAAATGTTATATTCTCAGGAATGATAACTTATTCATATAAAGGCTAAAAGGCTCAACCTCAAACAAAAATGTTTCTCTCAAACAAAAATGTTTTTTTCGCATGAATGATCAACTAGATGAATAAGAGGGCCCGAGCCTGATAACATTCTGAAGAGTTGCGCATGTAATATTGTAAATCATTACCAAAATAACTTAAAATTACATACTGAAGGATTAAAATTAGAAATTTTTCCCGGGGGCGAGCACCAGACAACCCTCATCTGTTTCTCATCTGTTAATATAATTATGAAAGTACAATTAGAAACGCCAATGAATAACACACTTACCATTTGAAACATCCCTTCAAAATAGACCAATGAACAAAAACAAAAACATACTTTCCGTCGTGAGAGATACAAAATAAGAATTGACCATAAAATAAGACCATGATTATGGTCTAATTGTTCAGAGAGCGTGACAAGTTGAAATAACGCCCTGGGACATGGAATCTACATTTTTAAACAGTTTAATATAATTTTTTATAGTTATTTTTAAAATCTGTTACCAGTTATATGATAGTAATTGTTATTTGTTTTAAAACAATCAAAATTATAATGAAAGCCTAGCGAAACTATTTCAAGTGAAAATGTGTTGTATAATATTTTTTTAAATCTTCTAGATAAACAATAATTCATCCAATATCCATTGTAGGATTGTTCTATCATAATTCATTCCAGGTTTGAGATGTAATTATTTTGGTATCAAAATTGATCAAAACGAAGAGAAAAATATTTAGAAATGACTAACTATAGGTCTATGTCAAAAGATATAATATATCAAGTAATTCATTATGCTTTTGTTTTGTTTTATCATAGACGAACCATCAAGTATCCTAACCATCTTACTATCCCTGATCAATGGTTTTATTTCATTAAACTCCTCTGGGCAATTGAAATTTGCTCAGTGAAATGATGATTGACAAATTACTTTTTACTTTCATTCCTGTTCAGCTCGAAACAGGAATTAGATAACAATTTATTAAGGTTAATTTTATTCTATTATGTGAAGCAAGTATCCATTTCCATTTTCAGGTAATATTTTTAATTACGGGAAATTATTATTTAAAAAAAGAAGAAGAATAACGTTCCACCTGTAATTCTACAATTTTAATAGTGTTTCAAGAATTCTTCAGTCTTCTATTCTTCAAGAATAGTGTAAAATGTATTTTCAAGCAATTATCACTTCAAAATTTTCACGGGGGAGTACCCCGGTCCACCATACCACCAGACCCCCAGGGCTGGCTGGACCTTCTGCCCCACCACGACAAAATTTTATTAATTCTGTTGTTTTTTTTGTTTGTTTTTTGTTTTGGAGGATGAAGCCCACATAGGTCTGAGACCTGTGCGTGGGTAATGAGTTGAACCGACAGTTTTAGTAATTTACAGCAGAAAACAGTGTCTTTTTTGTGATTTTACAGCAGAGAACAGTGTCTATTTTGCTGGCCAATCTAATCGGTCACCCTCACAAAGAGTGCCCAGGAGAACGCAGCTTATCTCTCTATCTGATTGAGCAGAATTCACCACTGCATACAAACTCTTATTAACGTCAATCATCTTCTTATCATTATGCCAATGCAACACTTGTTTCTCTTCCTTTCTAAAACCTAACTGATCATCTCCAATATGCTTTTCAATTTTGCTCTCAACTCTCTTAATTGCTACTCTGGTCACTACTTTCGTAAAATGACATAATAAAACTGATGGTCCTTAATTCTTTACACATTCTACAATTTGCCTTCTTCTTGGGTAGAGGAACTAGAATAGTTTTCAACAAGTCTTATAGCCAAATTCCTGAGTCATAAATGGGTTAATTAAATTATTTACTCTAGATACTGCACGCTTCTGATGGTATATTGCGACTTTCCAGTGCTTTATTATGAACATAATTCATTAATTTCGTATTTCTCAGGGCTATTAATTATACTGAAGACTTCCGCACTGGCGGATATTGACAACAGCATTATTGAATAGCTGATGGAAATTTATTATGTTTGAGATCTTTGAAAGCTCTTCATACTTCCCACTTAAAAAGAGCTTGTATTGAAACTATTTGCATGGAATGTAAGAAATAAGAAATGCTCAAATTGGTAGCCAATGTCATTAGAAAGAGCCCACTTCAGCCCGCTGGCCAAATAAAAACCTAACGACGCCATGAGCACGAATAACTTTCGACATTTGTACCTCTTGAGAGGAGGCGCAAAACCTTTTATTATGGGGGGGGGGGGGGGGGGACCGCAAGGCTAATTAAACTAGGATCTTAATCCTAACGAAATATAATACTTATGTTGGTATGGAATGATTTTGATTTTGAAGCACTGCAGAATAGGTAAACCTAATACTGAATTTTCGTGGGTGATTCTTCAGTATGGACATTTCAACGAAAGCAAAAGCTGCAGTTTGAAATTGATGATTGGGTAAATCAGAGGGCCTAAGTAAATTGGTCGTTGATGGGCAGGAGGGGGGGGGGGAGCATTATTGGCTCACGAAGATTATTTTGGGGGATGCATCACGGTCAACTTTGGTGACAAGTGGGTGAGGGAATTGAGGAAACTATGAATTGAGCTGGAAGCTTTTGGTGTTGATAGCGATAAATTGATCGTGATCACTCATGATTGGATGATTGCCGCACCAATGATCACCATGCACGTTACTGGCACAAAAAATTGAAACTTTCACTAGAAAATGATTTTTAATATTTATGCTCTGATAAACATGAGTGGATTTCACGAATCGTTGTGACAGAGCTTTAAAATATAGTATTTGTTTTCATTTAATATTGGTTGTTTGTCAAATATTCTTGTCTAACAATCTGACAATTTATTTTGACATTGCGTCGTTGAAAAGCAGAATTGTAAGTGCCACACCTAATTGAATCGAATCGATGCTTGGAATATGGATGTATAAAACAAGTTCCAGGTTTCTTCAAATTACTTTTATTTAATAAATAAGATTTTGCAGCTTGAGATTTCTGAATTTTTGCCTTTTTCAAATAAATTTTTCCAAGTTGAGATCTCTGAATTTATAAGTTTTTGATTTGAACCGAAATTTACATTAACAGTACACATAATAATGAATTACTATTTTTTTTTTTTTGAGGATGAAGCCCACATAGGTCTGAGACCTGTGCGTGGGTAATGAGATGGATGATGGTGATTTATGAGTTGAACCTACAGTTTTAGGTGGGTTCCGAACCACCGGGAAGTGATTTTCAGCAGAGAACAGAGTCTTTTTTGCTGGCCAATCTAATCGGTCACCATTACAAACAGGACCTACGAGAACGCAGCTTATCTATCTAATTGAACAGATACCTGCTACGGCTCGCGTATCATAGTATCATATCTCATATATTATCATTTCTGGATAGCCTGACTTCCGTGAATTTTTATAAAATAATATGAGTTTAATCTAGATGGTAATAAATTTCGAATTCTAATTTTATTATCAATAGCACTGAAAACTTTCGATTCACGAATATTGACAATAGTATCAAATATATAATATGCGAAAATTCGATGAATGCAATAAATTATCAAAAAGATCATGTCACCGCCGGGAATTGAACCCGAGACCTTCTCTTTCGAAGAGAATGCTCTTATTAACTAAACTATGGAGGATCCTATGAATCAGAGCATTCATTTGTCATGAGAGTAGTATTTGTCATTATAGTATTTATTATAATTTTTTTTGGAGGATGAAGCCCACATAGGTCTGACACCTGTGCGTGGGTAATGAGTTGGATGAAGGTGATTGATGAAATAATAGAAGGCCCCGCGTTCAATTCTCGGCGGTGGCACAATTTTTTGGATAATAGCATTTCTCGAATTTTCACTGTTGTCAATATTTGTAAATCGAAAACTCCAGAGCAATTGATACTTAAGATTGAAATAAGGATTCGAAATTTTTTACCATCTACATTGATTCAACAACTGTTAATTCTTTATCATCCTGATATCTTTGGATTATTTCCACCATTAATAATAATTATTGAAATAAAATAAAATTATTTTATTTACGTAAATTTACAAAATTCCATTATGACTGGTTAAAATGCATATTACTGTATTAACAACACAATAGATTGCATATGAGAAAAAGCTTGGATATTAGGATATTAACAATGAGATTCTATGTGAAGTATTTTCGTAATAAGGGCGAAGTCTGGACAAAAATTCGTTCATTCAAACTTAATCTCGATAACTTCTAACTGAGAGACTATGTAGTTAGTAATAATAGAATAAAATTTAAGTACAAATTGAAAAAGTTAGAAGTGATTGAACATAATTGAAATAGTGTTTTTTTTTAATATTTTCTGAACAATACAGATGGGATATTATTTACATGCATGTGCTCTAGGTTGAAAAGATGAGGCTCTCCAAAAGATACCTCTTCAATAACGAGGTGAAGCCCGCTCGACTCTCCATGCACCTAATGGAATTAGGAAGTGCGTTCCAAGCCCGACAAGCACTTACAACAAATGATATAATATATATTGTGGTACAGTGGTTCGGTATCCTAAGGGTATTATCAGCGAACACATGGTCTTATGTGTTCGCTGGATATTATCCCCGGTTTTAGTATATGTGAAACTTTATTCTGTCTGCCTTCAGAAACAAATTTGAAATCGTTTTTAAAGTAATTAGGTTTGCCATTTTTGAGGATTTCTTTGACAAGTTTGTTTATTCTGAATAGTCTCTGACTATTCCATGGTAAGTAGAAGAAGACAGTTGTCTTCTTCTATCTACTGTGAACGTACCGAAGACAGTACGGTACTGTAGTTCTGACTGCGCTGCAGTCTATCATTCAGAATGACTGTCATGTCATTCATTACAATACAGGAAATGTGGAAAGATGAGAGATTTAACCAGCGGTTACTTCTAGAAAGAATATCTTGCATTTCCTCTAAGGGATGCATTGTTGAAAAAAACCTTTTTACATGTTATAATAACTTGCTCTATTAATTAATATGAGTTTAATAAAATAAAATTCCCTAGGGCTATGTGATTTTCCTCTTTTTTGAAGCAGATGGTAAAGTAAAAGTAAATTCGTATGGCTTTTCGTGGTGGGGAGACCCTTACGGGTAGTTCCACCTCGCCGTTTTTTTTAACGACTGCTTTTTTTTATATGCAACCGGGACCGACGGCTTAACGTGTCCTCCGAAACACGGGAGTGGCTCGAGAAGCAGATGGTGTAAAGGGATTTATATATTTTTTAACCCGATTTTCAGACTAGTTCAGAGTAGTTCCAACCTTCATCCTTACCAATTATTATAAAATGTTCCATTTGCTCAATTTTCAGTATCTCCCGTTACTTCACCTTGATTTCTAAATATTAATTTCATCAGTTACAATAGGCTACTGTACAGTACATTCTCAAATCTTCTCTTTCTCGGTTCTCCCTTATTATCTTCAAGTTATAAAATTTTTCTAACGTCTTATCATACCATGTTGATGCCTTCAAGGCTCTAACTAACTTTGTTTATGAGATGTATTTTCTCATGCATATCTCGTCTGAAAACAAATCAGAAATTGTTAACTGTCTCTTTGTGTCAACCATGACGGGCAACTACTTTGATATTCCAAGAAAAACTTTTTTCAAGAACTGTCTCATCAACTGGCATCGTGAAAACTCGCCTCCAGCTAAAAGTCCAATCAAACGGAACTTTGTTGTGTCATTCGTTCCAGGCATTTGATACCAATAAAAGAAAACGAATAGTTCAATAAATTTCTGTCCTTATCATCGCTCTTGTTCGTTTGTCAATGTTGCTGGAACGATGAAGCTCGGAGCTCATTTCGGAATTTCAATTCCAATTCTCGGCCCACCAGAAGTTTCTATCTGACGGATTTCAATTCTCTGAGATGCAGCTCAGAACGTGATGTTTATCTGCAAACAGGAAGAGCAGAGAAGAGCTGGAAGAGTGAGACGGAAGGTGAAGCGATGACGATTACTGTTAGCTGGTCTGTCTACTTGACAGCCTCTTAGATCCTCTCTCTCACTCCAATCTTTCTCTTCTCTTTCTACATCTCAATCTTATTCCTTTTTCCTTTCCTGTTAGGAATCTCTGCTTTTTTCGTCTTTTCTCTCACTTTTTTCCTACCTCTCTCTTCCTACCCAATTCCATCCTTACAACTCCAGAAATTTGAGGGATTTTCTTCTAATGTCTTTCTCTTTATTAAAATTACCATCTTATTTTCAAGTGATGTGATTTTTTTTCTTGCTGTACTATTTTGAAGTGTGCAATGGGTCTTTCAAGACCTAGCACAGGAATAAAAATCAATCAATCAATCAATCTTTCCTTTAATGTTCTCTGCTGTAAAATCACTTCCCCGTGGTTCGGAACCCACCTAAAACTGTAGGTACAACTCATCAATCACAATCATCCAATTCATTACCCACGCACAGGTCTCACACCTACGTGGGCTTCATCCCCCGAAGAAAAAAAATGGTAGAGCGGCGAGTACAGTAGGTCTCAAGTTTAACCACATTATTTCTCATTTATGTATTTTTCACATAATGTCTATTGTTCGAGTGCAACAGATAGATAGTCAATTTTAAAAATGTTTGTAAATGATTATGTCTATTCCTCTAAATGTTTTATGTCTAATGTCTAATGTTCACTATTTTTATGAAAAATTATCAAAAATTTAATAGTCTGGTTTAAGTTCAAATTCAAATTCAAATTCAAATTCATTTATTCTTCCAGTTGATACAATTCATAATCATCAATGTTGTCAAAGTATACTACTACAAAATTTTTAAAAAATAGAAGCATATAATTATAAACAATAAAGAATAATACAATTTCACTGTTATATAAAGTATAATCCTTACAACATCAACTGCAGAACAAATAATTTCAAGTACCCCGAGGAAAGCTAGTCCTGTTTGGGGCACCATCATCATTTTAAACTTATAAGAAAGAAGCAATGAGACATCTAGCTGAGCTGGAGCTGTAAATTATTAATCGGTAAGAAGTTTTAAATTAAAAAGTTGCAGGCGTAATAATATTCAGACTCTACCTCCCCTCATTCAAAGATGATATTAAGATATAAAAGAAAAAAACGTAAACAAGATATACTTCAGATACAAGAAAAGTTTTCTAACTAAATGAAATTTTTTTTTTAAATATAAATGAAAGGTATACTAATGTCTACGTAGTAACTATAATTACAGATAAAATTACTTACATTCAATTAACATAAAACAAGAAACAAACTAATCTTATGGATTGAGAAATGATCATGTTTCAATAAGTGGTGAACAAGATCAAATGATCTCCTCCGGAGAAATATAAAGTATTCAATCAATCTATTGTCATTAATTCTATAGGCTATTTATATATTTTCTATTATCTATTTTATCACTGCTAGCGCTGAAGCTTGCTTTACTAGTAGTGCCATTTTAGAGCTTTATTCCTAGTTACAGTTTGCAATTTATTTTAGTGTATTTTTCATCAATGACTTGTTTCTTTTATGTTTTATTTTCAAATTTTTTCAAATAGTTTGTTAATCATCATAGCAGCAAGATAATATTTTTCGGCTCAAAAGTTTTTATAAAAATTTAATATTATAAACTATTTTTAACAGTTTTTAGTGTTTTTGTTTCAAGTGGATTTTTAAATTAATTAATAGTGGTTAAGTGAGAAAATTCATTTTGTTATTTTTTGAGTGAAGATTTTTAGCAAATCTTAAATTTTTAGTACGGTATGTGTTAACCTCAATGTTTTGGACAATGTAACATATTCAAAATTTGTGAAGGGAGCAGTTTTGGACTTGAGTCTGTTGCGCCAACACATTCGTTGTAAATTTGTCACAATAAATAAATAAATATATTGTAATGGCAACAAATAAATTCAAATCAAAATTCAATTCAAATTCTAATGCATTAGGTACAAAAACATAATACTCTCTTAAGCGATAATAATTCAATTTTTATTTTTAAAAAATTATTCAAATCTCTTAAATTGTGGGTTGAATTGTACAAATACCAAGTACTTACTGTACTTGGCATGTGTCTTGGCCTTGACTTTGGTCACTTCAGGTTTACTGTAGTTTTCATATAACTTGGCAGCGTGTAGAAGATGGGAGGACTTGCTAGATCTGAACCCAACTGCTGCCAAGTTATATGAAAACTACAGTACGTACTTGTAGGTATTATTTATTATACAAAGTACAATGTAAATACGAATGAACGTCAATTTATACATACATTTGTTTATTATTGTTTCTATTTTCCAATGAGAGTTTCCTCCTATTTTTCGCCCTCATCCTGTCTTCTCTCTATCTGCATATGTTTCTGATCTTCTTTCTCTTTCATTCAAATTTACTATCACCTTATCCTCCACTAACTCAGTCACCGGCTCACTCATTCACTCAACTCCCACACTAACTCAATTTACCCACTCACTATCTTACTCACTTAGTTTCTCATTTATAATTTTGTATTCCTCCTTCACCAACAACTTCTTCTTACTTTTCTTTTTCCACTTATGGTTCTTCTTCGCAACATCCTCTTGTTTATATAAGTGCATGGATGTAATTTGACACAAGTTTGTAAGTAAAGAGTGACAAGTCGATAAATGTAGAAGAGCTGGAGTTGGGGGTGAGATTGCCTGGCGGGATTGTCACGCTCAACTTGTTTCGGGAAATAAATGAAACTCACACTCGAACGGTTAATTAAATCCCTTAAGCCCAACAATTTGATATAAATTAATTATTCTATCTACTCTGACGATTGCTAAAACTGTAGAGTACTGGGGATGGATGAGATGGATGGATGAATTGAAAAGAAAAAGAAGGAGAATGAGAAGGAGGAGGCCAGAAGCTGTTTCAAAAACAAGAATACGTATAAATGAACATAATACAGAAAAACAAATACTAACATTTAGCCCAGTCAAATTAGACAAATCTAGAGTAACAATTGATAGAGAAATGGTTTTTTCGCCAATCGCTTCCTCTAATCTTGGATAATAATATACCAGAAGTCCCCAACGTTGAGTGGGGTGGGTGAGCTCGATGAGGGAAGGGGGGTGGAAACGCACAATTTTTCATTTTCTTGCTTATAAATCAGTAACGAGAACTCAAATAAATTTTTTTGTTTTTATCAAAGTTAAAGCCCAAACTGCTCTGAACTAACTAATATTCTTCTTGTGCCACAATGTTATATACTACGCAATCCCTCAATTAATTTGGGAAGCCCGTAACGCGCTACCGGTTGCTTGTACAAAAAATGCATACGATCATTTTTGTAGAGAAGTTTGTCAGCTTTAATTTGATTTTTAAAAAATCGATTTGAGTTATTATTACAGATTTTTAAGCAAATAACTAAATAATTATACCTTTCCACGCCCCACCCCTTCTCCCAACAAGCTCACCCTTCACCCTCGGGGACTTTTAATATGTTATTACCCAAGACTAGAGGAAGCGATTGGCGAAAAAACTATTTCTCTACAAATTGTTTCTCTCGGTGGCCATATTTTTCTCTAATTTGATTGGGGCAATTCTCCTTTACAGAGGTTTATTCACGTTTGCTTCTCATTTAATGCCCTATCACTTCAGGAAAATCACCCGGACCCATGGGAAGGATACGTATAGGAAAAATACGATTGATATCATCTAGCATATTGATGATTCATGATCATCACAACTTTGAGTGTAAAACCCAAATTTGATTTTAAGTTTGGCCTTGACCTTTGAGTCTTTGAGTAACTTTAAGATACTTGATCTATCTATAGAGGAAGTCATAGAAAGACCAAGATCATACTATTTTACTACTGACTACGAACACCAACATAAAATAACTACTGGGGATTCTGGTACTTGATCTATAGATAATGTGACCCCAGACGACCCGTTTTTGAGAGGCATGTCCCGTTGTCCCCACCATCCTTGTCGGGACACCCATTTGTCCCGTTTTGGCAATATTGGTTACTAATATTCTACTTCATAAATAGGTTTTTTCAATTATTGATAATTACTATTGATCTAAATGATCTTAAAGCTAAAATTAAGACTTAAGTTCTAATTAAAATTGAACCTTAGCTCCAAAATCCCTCGTTGTTATGAGCGGACTTTTATTATTCTTCGGTCGTCTTCGGATCTTCGGTCTAAACTTCGGTCTCGTTTTAATATAAGATGTGTGAAATGACAAAAAAAAATATATTTGTATAAAGAAAAAATAAAGTTTTCCCCTATTTTCTGATCAATTTTCAAACACCCTTCCCCCCCCCCCGTCATTACATCCCGTTTTGGGGTTTCAGAAATCTGGTCACCTTATCTATAGAGTAAGTCATAAAAAAACAAAGAACATACAATTTTATTACTCCTGACTACCAATACTACCTTAAAACAACTACTGGGGACTCTGGTTTGAACAAACTTGGTGAGATGCGAGGAAGATTCGATACGATAAAATGCTGAAACGAAGCCTCTGCTCCGCTCTGTGTGTGAAGATGCACCTGAATCAACAGAAATCTACTCCGTCCGACGGACACCGCCCTGGATTACTGGCGCAGATCTTGTAGGACAAGATCCTCCCCCCCCCCCCCCCCCTCTAAACCTCCCCACCCATCAACTGCCTCTTCAGCGTTTTCTCAAAATTCATTTTCTCAATCATCACCTACTAACAATGTTGTTAGTAAAAGTGACATCGTTTACTCACGATAATTCCTGTCGGTTTTCTCTCATTTTTTCTTACTTCTTCTTCTTCTTCTTCTAATTCTTTCCCTCCCCGTTTTTCTTTGTATTATTTCCTCCCCTTTTTTTCTTCATAATATTCATCTTCCTTTTCTTCTTTCCCATATTCTTTTCTACTTCTTCCCCTTCAGTTTCTTTTTCCCTTGCTTTCCTTTTTCCCATTCCTTTTCTTCTTTTCCTTCCTTTTCTTCTCCACCTTCCTTTCCTTCTTCCTTTTCATCTCCTTGTTGCTGTTCTTCTTCTTCACCTTCTCCTTATAATCTGCTTGTTTTTCTTCTTCTTCTTCTTCTTCTTCTTCTTCTTCTTCTCCTTATAATCTTCTTTTTTTCTTATTCTTCTTTTTCTCCTCCTCCTCTTCTCCTTATAATCTTCTTTTTTCTTCTTATTCTTTTTCTCCTCCTCCTCTTCTCCTTATAATCTGCTTGTTTTTCTTCTTCTTCTTATTCTCTTCTTCTCCTTATAATCTGCTTGTTTTTCTTCTTCTTCTTCTTCTTCTTCTTCTTCTTCTTCTTCTTCTTCTTCTCCTCTTCTCCTTATAATCTGCTTGTTTTTCTTCTTCTTCTTCTTCTTCTTCTTCTTCTTCTCTTCTTCTCCTTATAATCTGCTTGTTTTTCTTCTTCTTCTTCTTCTTCTTCTCCTCCTCCTCCTCCTCTTCTCCTTATAATCTGCTTAATCTTCTACTTCTCTTCCCCTTCTCCATTGTCTTCTCCTTCTCCTTTTCTCCCCTTCTCCTATTTGATATTAATCATCATCTTCTTCTCTTTCTAGTACTTCTTCTTCTGTTTCTACGTCGACTTCTTTTTCTTCTTCTTATTCTCTTTTTACTCTTTATCTTCTTAATCTTGATGTTCTTCTATTTCTTCTTCCTATTCCTTTCCTCCCTTCCCTTCTTTTTCTTCTTCCCCTTCTCCTTATCATCTGCTTGTTTTTCTTGTTCTTCTTCTCCTTTCTCCTTTTCTCCTTCTTTATATTATTCATCATCTTCTTCTCACGCTCTTCATATTTTTTTCTAGTTCATCTTCTTCCCATTCTTGTTATTCTATTTTTCTACTTCTTCTTCTTCTTCTGTTTCTACTTCTACTTTTTTTTCTTATTATTCCTTACCCTTTGCATATTAATCTTGATGTTCTTCTTTTTCTTCTTCCCCATATTCTTTTTCTTCTTCTTACCTTTTTCTTTTTTCTTCTTCCCCATATTCTTTTTCTTCTTCTTACCTTTTTCTTTTTTCTTCTTCCTCTTCCTTTTCTTCTTCCTTATCCTTTTCTTCTTCTTCCACCTCTTTTTCTCCTTTGCCCCTTCTCCTCCTTGTCGTTATACATTTTTGCCTCATGCTCTTCATCATCTCCTTTCTCCCCTCCACCTTCTTGTTATTATTCATCTTTTCTCATACTCTTCTTCTTCTTTGTCTTCTTCTTTTTCTTTTTGCAATTCTCCTTCCTCATATTTAATTTTATTTATTTATTTAATTTTATTTATTTACTTAATTTTGTTTTTAAATTTTTTTCTCTTTCTAATTTATCAGTATTTAGCTTTAAGTCTTAGAAATTCTAGTCAGAATTGTATAGGAGGGTTAAGTGTAAGAGAGGGCCGGCTGCGCCCTAACTTCGCTCTCCTAGGAAAAAAAAGGCAGCCTATCAATCAATCAATCAATCAAATCAATCTTCTTTTTGCCCTTCTCCTTCTTCTTCTTCACTTTCTTCTTCCCGGAGATTTACTTATCTGTTTTGATAGAAGACTATTCACGACACATAACAGGGATAACAAGAGCGGGATGTCATAACGCAAAATCTTCTCACCTCATTACAGCTACCATTCTTCGATCATCCCACGTTTCCATTAAACGAACACACAAATCGTCTTCACTTCAGCTACTACGTCATCAAACAGAAGGCTATCGGAAAAATCTTTCAAAATTGGAAGCGAAAACATCACTTTTTATTATTGTACCTTTCGGTGCTTGTGCGCTCTAACATACTACAAAAGTGTTAACGCATAAAATAAATAAAATTACTTAGTATCTAAGAATGGCTAATAAGTATAGGATACGAGAATTATCAAAAACCAAAAAGTTATCAACTTGAAAGGGGTGGGACAGCGGCGGATCCAATTTTTGGGGTAGGCTGGTAGCTACTGACTAGGGGGGGGGGGGGTAGAGGTGTACTAAATACAAGTATTTGTGGAAGCTTTTGAATTATTTGTCATAATCTATCATACCTCCTAGGAAATAAATAAAGGCAGCCAATCAATCAATCAATACCCGTACTTTTACTATTCATATTATTGGGAAATAAAAAATAGCTTTACTAGTGCTTTGAACAGTTTCAGAGATAAAATTAATTTAAATTTAAAGTATATTGGAAATTTTTTATTGAATGATGGCTGAATCTGGTGTGTTCGGCAGTTTGTCAAGAAACATAGTATTATTGCGGTATTACGGTCATATTATTCAATTTTTAAGAATGAAAATCAATGTGGGAGCTTTAATTAGTTACAAATTTTTCAATTAACTAATGTTTCGTCTAGTTTTAATAGATAAACTTTGTGTGAATTGCAAACTGTAAAAAGATATGTTTTTCAGCTATGCTTATGCTAGTCATGCTATATCAGTAAAAAATATATTTCTTTTTGTTATTAAATTGTCATTGTAATTTCATATTATTATGATATTTAATAGCCTTAATCTTTATAGTTTTTCTATATTTAATGAATGTATATTGTTGAATAGTTATGAGATTTACTTTGTATATATTTGAATTGTATTGAATTTTGTGGAAATAATTTCAATAATAGTTTCTAAAGTTTTTATCTGATGATTAGTTTTCCTCTTATAGAAATATGGAATCTGAAGTTACTCCCCCAGAAAGGTTTTGTATAATCTCTTTGAGAAATCAGTTAAAATGCTATTAGATCCATATGATATATTAGTAAACCCAATGCAAGCGAATTTTTCGACGATATAACCTGTATCAGTAGCTGGTGATCACTGGTTTGCAGACCACTGTGATAGAATGTTAAAAGAACATTGGTTGATATGTTAATGTAGTTCCTCATTACTTTTCATTAAAAGAAAGTTTGTACTGCCTTGATTCAATTACTGAATTTTTATGTTGCACTACTTTTTCTATTCAGCAAGTACAGTTGTGGTCTGAGGAGTTGATCCCTGGTGCGGGAGCGGGTGGCGGTAGTAGGAAGCCAACTGCGCATGCTCTATTCATGCTTTACTCCTAATTTGAAAACTACATCCAGAGAAAAACAGGTTTTCTGCGCTCCAGCCAGATTCAACTAGTCTAGTTGAGTCTAGGGCTAATGTCATTGCAACGCACAGTAGCAAAGAGTTGGAGGAGAAGGGGAAAAATCGGCCAGGGATCAACTCGTCAGACCCCAACTGTACAAAAATCTAAACACTGAGTTGATTGATTGCAGGCAATGTTAATGTAACTAAGACATTATACAGTATTAAAACGTTAACGGAAAACATACAATTGAAGACTAAGTAGTGGAATTAGGTAATTCTTGCTAATGAATATTTTACGCGCTTCAAACTGATTATATTGGAAAAAAATTTACACTCTTCCAAAAAACTTTTTGGAGGTTTTGGGAGGCTTCAGCCCGAAAGCCCCCCCCCCCCCCCCCCCCCCCCCCGTAAATCCGCCACTGTGGTGGAACGAAATTCTTAAATAGCCCAACTGAAAATCCCTTTTACTACTAAGACTAATAAAAGGCTTAGAAATAAATGGAACTGATGTTACTTCAAACACTCAGCATCTTTGTATTATTTACTAATAATTTATAACTCAACTACAAGTTTCAAAGTCTTCTTCATGAAGTTATCCTACCTCTTCCTCTTGCTATGCAGTGATGAAAGTTAAGATTACCGAGTTTTTAATGCTTGTAGCAAGGAACCGTTTGAATTGCTTATTATCTGATAAAACAGTGAGCTACTAAAGTTTTCATAGAACATCAAAAAACCAAGACATCAAAAATTCTGACTGCAGAGAAGTAGGCTCGTTATTCTTGAACATGAATCCATAACATGTACGAGATGGAATTTTAATTTATTATCATTTAGTTGAATAACAACAAACTTATGAGGTTGTCCGAATCTAATTATAAACTCTTTTTCAAGGAATAAACAAAATAATTATAATAAGCAGTGGCAAATATAGGTTAATTTTTCGGGAGCCAAGAAAAGTTTCCATTCCTTGTTTTATTATAATTTAGTAGATAATTCGACAAATTCAAAGATCAAATGACAACAAATTCCTGAAATATGATTATTTGGAAAGGGCTCTAGCAGTTTGAATAATTACAACATAAATTTGTGTGTGTGCAAGTTTGTTTTTCCAAATTTATCTTCATTTCGGGGGAAGCCCAGGCCTTCATTAACTTATTGTTAATATATTTATGTCCCTTTGAATTTATTGTTAAACTTTTTATATTTTGACTTTTTTGTTTTGTTTTTTTTTTGTTTTTAAAATTGTGCTAGCCATCACTACTGGTTCGGATGGCTAGAAGTTCCATAATATTCTTTATATCTTTTTATTTTTAAAAATTTAATGGAAAATAAAAATGTACTTGCTTCTATACGCCCCTGAATTGAAGGCCAAAAACTTCCGCTAAAAGTTCATTTATTGTGTCTTTTGAATAACCATTTCTGTTTTATAAACGATACCATATCATAATATATGTAATATATGTACACGTTGTATTTTGTATATGTCTTCTGATATGTTTGCAATCATATCCTAATATTTATAGATACAGTTACTACAATAATAATAATCATAATAATAATAATTATTACTATTTTTATTATTATTATAATAATAATAATTATTATTATTATAAGAAGTAAAACTCCCAAAGTGGAAGACGCTGAGTAAAGATGGTTCATTTTTTGGACTTGTTCTTATTATTATCATTATTATTATTATTGTTTTTGTTGTTGTTGTTGTTGTTTGTGTAGGTTATTATTATTAGTTTTCTGTTTCTAAGTAAGTTTCAAAGTTATTTTGTACAATTTATTTGTATCTAGATAACTAAAATTTCACAAAATTGTATATACTCATTGAATTATGGAAGCAAGATGGATACTCTTAGCTGTTCTGTTGCTTCCAATAAAATTTTTGATACATGAATTCATTATTGCATTAATATTCCTGGATAAAATTAATAATGGTTATCCTAATGATTAAACTTGATTTGACAACGGGAGTGTAGAATAAATTTGCAATCTCATTCAAAATGAAGTAGATATTAATCAACTTGATAAAAAGAGCCCATCGACCAATAAAATTTGATCGTTTATTTAAATAATAATAATATTATTATCATCATCAATCTGGCATCACTTTGTTGCCTTCGAGAGTTCATTATTGGGCTGGAATGGTGGGGAGGTATCGGGGAGGTATCGACACGAACACGATTGGAGTTGACAGGGCTCGTTCGCTCGTTCGGTCAATAAGTTGTTCAAATTTCGACTGTATGAATTTCATTTTCTTGTCGTGTCACTTTAACGTGATCTATTGGAGGTGTTAGCTTAGCTTTGGTGGTGGTGGTGATTATGGAGTTTGTGCAAACTCAGCTACCGATCGATAACCAAATTGTTGGCCGTTGACTGTGACTTGACGTTGACAGAGCTAGTGAGTGATAAGCTCCATATTATGTTAGGTGATTGTGACTGTGATTGCTGAGAGTTTGGCTCCGACATGTGATGAAATTTACTTAAAGTGGCTCCAATCTTATACTTTAACTTGATACGCCTTCTTATAATTGGCGGGCCGCTTAGCGCAGTTGGTTGGGGCGTTGCAACTCCAGCTTGCAGTCGTTTAAGTGGTGGGTCGTGGGTTCGAATCCCGCTCCACCGTCAGGCATTTATGTGTAATCATTCAACTCATTGTCCACGCACAAGTCTTGGACTCATGTGGGCATCATCAGCAATAAAAAAATAGTTTAAATAATTTAGAAAACAAAGGATAGCAATTTTTAGGTAATTTTTATTGGTACTGCAGAAGAACTATCCCTAATTGTCAAAATCTTTAGCAAATCGCTGTCCGAAAATACTCGAATTCTTCAACTCGAATCTAAATTTTAACTTTGATTCTATTTTCAATTTTGCTCGAGTATTTTGTATTATTTGAAATTGAATGGTATTTTCAACATTCTAACAGCCAAACGCTTCCCAATGATAAATATTTTTTGTCAAATTTTTTTGGTCCAAAAATGCTCAAATTCACCAACCCGAATCTGTATTTTATTCAATAATTTTGTATTCTTCATTTGCTGTGATAATTTATTTTATTATCATTACAAATGTACAGCAGGGGATATTCATAATTATTATTACACTAGATAAGATCCACAAAATACCTTAATAATTATTATGTCCCACCAAACTTTTTCGCCTTGTGGCGAACCCATATGGTCAGGGCCTACTCGCTTGGGTTTGTCCAACTTATTACCTACCAAAGTATGAGTATTTTTTTAAATAGGCTGAGAAAATGGCTGATTAATAATTCCCCCCTGTAGTAAGTGGTGACTTATTAATTAATAATTATCACTTTTTTAAATGCTATGTGAACAAAACATGTGCTGCATATTGTATTTTGTTTGTATCTACATGAACATTGTTCTGGTGTTTAGACTACGTAATGTATTATTCAGTTTAATCTTTGCTTCGTATGACAATTTTCAATGCTACGTAATGTACCCTACCCTAATGTTAATGGTAAATATACTTTACTACAATTTAGAGGTTTGATGGTATTCAGATTTAAACAGGACGATTTCATAATTATTATACACTGCATGCCTACTAGCTCCAAAAAAAAACTGCAGGACGACGTGAGGAAATACCCACAAAAATGAATAGAATGCAGCCTATTTTAGATTATGAAAAAAACTAATTTTAAAAATAGATGATTATTAGGCTGTTTAAACTGAGATAAAACTATTTTAATAACGACTTCTTAATGATTGGGCTTGATTTTTTTGCGTGAAAAAGTAATGTGAGCTCAGGTAGCTATGTCAATTACCATATTTTTCAACAATACATCAACTATTTTCTCAATAGGGAAGTGATAGCCGCGAGCCGTAGCAGGTATCTGTTCAATCAGATAGATAAGCTGCGTTCTCGCAGGTCCTGTTTGTAACGGTGACCGATTAGATTGGCCAACAAAAAAGACAATGTTCTCTGCTGAAAATCACTTCCCGGTGGTTCGGAACCCACCTAAAACTGTAGGTCCAACTCATCAATCACCATCATCCAACCATTACCCACGCACAGGTCTCAGACCCATGTGAACTTCATCCTAAAAAAAAAATCCTTCAAATATCACTCAATATCTCTTACCATATGAATCTTTCACTATTGGGCCACTTCTGAGAAGATTCGTTGATCGATTTCAGATTAATGGTGCAAAAATTCTAGGATATGGTAAGTAAATCTCACACAATAGCGCCCCTCTCATCAAACCTCAGACTAGGATGAGATTTCCGTCACCTTGGGGCTCTCAGCTCAGTGGTAGTGGTGAGGGGAGTTCTGAAGCACCGCAATTTACATTTTTTTCGGGCGACGAATGGCGAATTCAGTCAGACGTGATTGATGCGTCACCCTGTGTGCAACCCTGTCATAAGTAGAGTGGAGAGTTTTATCTCTATGTAAATTATTTTGCTTCGTTGAAAGAAGATTCCGATTTCTATAACGCTTTCTAGACCAAAATACTTGCCTTAATCGAAGGCCGAATAGAATTTATTTTGATCAAAATAATTCTTCTAACTTATAGACTTACTTTTCACTGTAATCAATCTTTGAAAGTGGACTGTTTAAAATCTAGTGCAATATCAGCGATATTTTCTAAGAAAATATCAACTCAACTAGAAGATAAAAAATTGTTAGTAGGTTTAGTAATAATAAATAGTTCAATGTATTTTTCCTGATTTTTTATCATCACTAAAAAATACTATCTGATATTCCACGCACTACTAAAAACAAATTCAACAATTTAAAACTGTTATCTAGGGATTTAAGAAAAAATGAAGGTTGCATTGCAAATACTTGTAAATCAGCAACATCCCAATAAACTAAAAACTCAAAATGACTGGATATTAAGAGTGGGTATCCATAATAATATTATCTTTATGGATATTCAAAGTGAATGTTACAAAGAGTGGATAATACTCAGTAGAACCTTCTCCAACCTCTTTGATAATATATATCAAAATATATTATTGTCGATGAAAAATTAAGACAGAGCATAACTAATGACGCAGGCAAGTATTAGAAAATGTTGGATAGCCGTTATTTGGAGTTAGTTTGTTTATTTTAAGGATGGTTGATTTATTTGAGTGTAATTTTAATTTAAGAACTGAATTTATATACCAGTTTTTCACCTTGAATTATTGTTTCAAGAAATTGCATTTTTTATGCTTATTTGTGAATTTTTTGTATACAAAAATACAGAATGTTCAGAATAAGATCATTTGAAATGTTTCCCTTAAATCTATTATTAGTATTAAACTGTTTATAACAGAAATATGAGCTATTTGTGAGATAATTATCTGAAATTTTTATATCATTGTAATATTTAATTACAATTAATATTTAATACAATTAATTATTATCGTGAGATTTACAACAGTATAAACACTTCATAGGCTGTTAGCTATTGGCTATTAGTATAGTGTGGTTTTGTACAGAATCAAATTTCCATTATTAGATTTATGAAATCCCATTATCAATTAGTTATTCGCCAGGACCGTTCAAACAGCATCATCAACAGCAACAACAAAAACGAGACAGAAACAAAGATAGATCAGATATCTAGCACCCCAATTTTCCATTCTTAGCAGATTTTCCACTGGACTGCTATAATTAGGCCAATTATTATTTGATTCGAAATAATAATAATTCTATTGCATTTCAAACGCATCACTCATCAAGTAAAATACCAAGACTATGGCTTTTATTGGTATGGAGACCCTAACGGCTACTCATGATTAGTGTACGGGTACGGGTGATTAGGCATCACTGTTATGCTCCATTTTGCAGAAACACTTTTTCTAAACTTTTCAGGAGATACCAAAAGTGCTTTGCAGAAGTTACTAAGCATTTAAGTGAATATTATTCTCAAGAACCATTTCGGCTGTCTCAATAATGATATAAGTTATTAATAATGGATTAATATAATTATTAATAGGACCTATGTGGGCTTCATCCTCAAAAAAAAAAAAATATTATTATATAATAGAATGGAGCAAATATTTTTTCAAGCGAATTTGAATCTAAAATTTCGTCTCTGTGAAATAACCTCAAAGTTTTGGATAATGTAGCCAAGTTAAAATTCACGAAGAAAGCAGTGTTCGACTCATGGCATCTTCGCATTCATTATATTGTTTTCTTGATACATAACTAAATAGTAAAATACAGAAGATCAGAACAGATTACTCACTAGAAAACTGGTATCCGATCTCTCTGCGAAGATCCTCTTGAATAGCATCCTTGGAGCTGTTCTCGAAGTTGTAGTACCGGAAAGTGAATTTGTCCCTGTCCATGAACTCCACAAGAGAACCCATCATCAGCTTACACGTGTGCTTCCCTGACACATGTTCACAACCGTCTTTCTGATACATTAACATCACTTTGGTCCATTTGTACCTGAAAAATTACAAAAAATGTGTTTAATAAAAATCTGGATAATAATTATCATAATGATTGAATCAATCATAGTGTGATATGCGCATAAAAAACACACCAGTTTTTGTAGATAAGCAATCTTCAAATAATATAGATAATTATTACACAGTATCTTGGTGTGATGGTGGATCAGCATTTAAAGTGGGACGTACATTTGTCACAACTTGCTACGCGATCCAGAAAACTAATTTACCTATTCGTAAAGTTGCGTTCAGTATTGCCTGTTAAAGTCATGAGAATAGTGTATTATGCGCTGGCACAGTCCTTGCTTCAATATGGTATTGTGGGTTGGGGGAGTTCATATAAAAATGTTTTTAAACCAGTCCAAACTATACAGAACTCAATAATAAAAGTCATACTAAAAAAGAATAGAATGTTTTCAACTAAAGCGGTTTTTTCAGAATTTTCAGTTTTACCCATCCGACATATATACTTGAAACACATCATATTATATTACAAGAAGTTTTCACTATTTCAATTCATAAATAGAACGGACTGTTCAATAACAAGACGGGAAGAGTCAGGTCTGGTTACTGTGCCTCGGTTTTTGACTACAGCCGGTCAGCGTAGCTTCCTCTACCTATCTCCATTATTTTTTAATACCCTCCCTAGCAATGTCAGAGGTGTAATCGCCCAAAAGAATTTTAGTTTGCATTTAAAAAAGTATCTTGTTGACTCTCATGGCTGGGATAGGGCCGAGCGATTCTGGAGTTCGATAGGATAAGATTTTAGTTATATTCTATCTATTATCTATGTATCAGTTCTACATAACTTATGTATGTCATTTTACACTCTTCATGTATAAACTTATTAATGACTCACCACATTTAAATTTTGTACTACTCTGTAAATATTCATTCAAGTCTAAATTTTTTTCTCATCTGCACAATATTATATCTTACTCTCACATATTATAAATTACTTGCACAAAAATTTTATCTTGTTACTGATTTTTTTTTTATGTTAGAAGGATTTAGTTTTTAGTTAAGCCCAAGCACGGCTGCTCCTTCCCCAAGCTCGAGCTTGCTCTTTTGGGGAAGTAGTTCCTTATGTTTTAATTTGTATAATTGTGATTATTTCATTTTTGCTGTGTATTTTTAAAATGTATTTTATATTTTGTAATGTGTTAAAGGAATAAAAAAAAATAAAATAAATAAAATAATAATGTGATGATTGATTTTCTGCTCGTAAGCAGGTCCTCACATGGCAGCTCTCCACTATAGTTCGTCACATTATAGTTTCCATCCACCAGGATGTCGTCAATCATTTGAAACTATCTCCTTCTTCGACTCTTCTTCCCTTCCACAGCTCCACAGTAATACTGTACTCGTACTCAAAAAAATTGTGTCAATGTTAAGCAGCGTTTACACTATACAGGGTGTTTCAGAATTAGTGTCGAACATTTTAGGGTATTGTTCCTGGATGATGGGAGACTATAAATGTTGTATTTAAAGTTTCCAAAACTCAGCGGTTATCCTTATAGCAGCCATTTTGTTTTTTTCACTTGGGAATTTTTATCTCAAGAACGAAATGTTGTATTGATCTGAAATTTGGCATGAATATTTATGTTACAAAGACTCAACTTTAAAAAATAAAAATTTCGATGAAAATTTTCAAAATGGCGGCTATTTTAAATATTTGATGGCGAATTTCACGAAAACCGTTCACTTTACAGAAAATTTACAAGAGACAAAAAAGTTAGCAAAGTTTATCACAATTTCAACGATACCTTATTTATTAAGATTGGGCAATGAATAACAGAGAAATTAATTCTTTTCGTACTCCATGACCACTTTTCACCATTTAAACATCAATGTTAAATTTTTTATAATTTAATAATTTCAAATATTTTATGGCAAATTTCATGAAACCCGTTCACTTTACAGAAAACTTACAAGAATAACTTTTTTTTAAATTTTATAAAAAATTTAACATTGATGTTTAAATGGTGAAAAGTGGTCATGCAGTACGGAAAGAATTAATTTCTCTGTTATTCTCTGCCCAATCTTAATAAATAAGGTATCGTTGGAATTGTGATAAAATTTGCTAACTTTTTTGTCTCTTGTAAATTTTCTGTAAAGTGAACGGTTTTCGTGAAATTCGCCATCAAATATTTAAAATGGCCGCCATTTTGAAAATTTTCATCGAAATTTTTATTTTTTAAAGTTGAGTCTTTGTAACATAAATATTCATGCCAAATTTCAGATCAATACAACATTTCGTTCTTGAGATAAAAATTCCCAAGTGAAAAAAACAAAATGGCTGCTATAAGGATAACCGCTGAGTTTTGGAAACTTTAAATACAACATTTGTAGTCTCCCATCATCCAGGAACAATACCCTAAAATGTTCGACACTAATTCTGAAACACCCTGTATAGCTGGAGAACTGTATAGTAGAGCAAAAACAACCAATCATCTATACAAACATAGCTCCAGACCTACAAACAGAAGAGTTGTTTTTAGCTCTACTACAAGTTTTATTTGTTGCCAAATAGCATAGCGATATTCAGATTCTGATGACTTCATTTGTGCAAATTTACAGTGTACATGAATGATAACAGTATTATTAATATTAGCAACTCTCAGATCCCCTAGTTCAAGTAATGTACAGCGATTTTTGAAAAGTGAACATAATGGTTGAATAGTTTGAACAGAAAAAAAAATATTTTAATATAACAAATATATATTTTAAGGTATTGTACAGCAGAAATTATTGATGTGATTGGTAAAAAAAAAAGAATAAGAGCTCGGATCTGAGAGATGAATTACACAAAAAGGCAAAGTCTTTAATGCCATTGAGGCTATTTTTACACTTTACCTGATATGGCAGATTTTTAAAAACGCTTTTTCAAGTTATATAATTTTTAGCAGAGCTATATAGCTAAACAATATTTAGCTCTGCTAGATAGTGTCATAGACCAACCATCTAGGACTTATCCTTATTCTATGATAGTGTAAACCCAACTTGTCAAGCTACTGAAATTTGTCGTCCATGGCAAATTGCGTGCTTCACTAGTAATTTGACTGTACAGTCGTGAATTGTACATCAAAAATTACTATGTCAATTGAGCTATTGTTTTGCACTACAATTCAACTTTAAACCTGCTTTTTTGTAGGTATTGAGAAATATAGTCAGAAAACATCTTCCATAAGCCTATTTATTTATAATACTAGAATTGGTTTAATAAGTACATCAATTTACAAAAGAAAATAAATGCGAATAGCCATATGTGAAATCTTTGATCGAGATAATGTTTGGATGTCATGATCACATGGTCACAAACACATGACATTTTTAATATTCACGTTGCCATGCTACTTGTTATTCAGTTTTAGTTATGATTCTGTACCTTCAATAAATGGCCACCTATAATTCAGTGATTGTATAATTATTTGAAAGTGGGTATTTAAACAGATAATATTTTTGCATTGAGCAAATGGAAATAAATTATCCATCAAGGAAAACTAGAACTTGGACACATTATTTCATATCAACTTTTTGCCGTTTATTTTATGACTTGCAGTCAGTTTTATATTGTGAATATATAATAAATATACTCTCATTCGGCCGAACGTTTTCGAAATATTGGCCGAGGTATCAACCAAACAGGCCGCGCATTCAAACAACGTTACAAGAACATTTACAAGCCTTACATACTAAAACCGAATCGACTTTTGCAGACCATATAATTCAAACTGGACAAACGTTTTCTTTAAAATCTAAAGGACACGAACTCAACACCTTGAAACAATTTGAAATTTACAAACACACCACACACAACAAACAAGACATTCTCAATGAACAATTAAATTTCAAATCACACAAACTTTTTGACCACATTATACAGAAACCAACATCGCCGATCTAGGATGCCTTGAAGATGAGATTCAATACCTCGAAAACGTCCGGCCGAATGTGAGTACATCTATTATATATTCACAATATAAAACTGACTGCAAGTCGTTAAATTTATAACAAAAGGATAACAAAGGTTACAAATTAACAACGCAGATCGTTAAGGAACAAGAAATCCAAGAACATTATTTCATCTTGAGACCCTTCCAAACGGAGAAGTCCAGAACTTCAATAGAATGCTCTTGTAAAGCAATACTACCCCTACCCCAATATTGCAATATTTAGATAATTCTATCCTCGATGTGTGTATTATTGTGTTAGAAGAACGAAGAGTTTAAAATGCTCTACAAGGGTGATGTATCATAAGTATTTCCACGCTCTTTCAAAGAGCCTTATTGGCAAAATTAACATAATAAAAAATCTTAAATTAATAATAACCTAGTTAATCTTGTCAATTTCTAGGCCCGTGTTTACGATATTATTTTGAGGCTTCCTTAATTCAAGGAAGACTTGAGAAACCTTTTGACTGACTGCTTTTCAAGTCACCCCTGAGTTAAGGGAGCCTCGACGTAAGTTCAGTTTGGCTTTAATAAGAACTGGATCTGATCAATAGTGGGGAAAAGTTTTGGTTCAAATGTGTAAGATAATATTATTCTGTGATGTTTTCCATGACGAAATACTTAATGAACAATCTAATATTAAAACTGACACTATATTTCACTTTTATATATTATTTTACTCACTTATATTGGAGATGCTTGAGGATGCCAGAGGCAGACGAATCTTCTTTTCAGAAGTGAAATGCATCTCTCAAGCATCTCTAAGTGAGTAAAACAATATATAAAAGTGAAATACAGTGTCAGTTTTAATATTAGATAATATTATTACTGTAGCTTTATCTTCAGCAGATTGTCTTTCAGTATCAAGATGCAGGAAGAATATTAAGGCATAGGATATTATACAGTAGGTAATTCAAAACAAATGAACTACCCTGTCTTTATTTTCCGGAAACAATTTAATAAGAAACAATTTCAGCACTTCCCCCTCTTGTAAGACAGCTGCACAACATGATTAATTGCATTGGGACGCCCCCATGAGCGGAAAACTAACAAAACCTCCTCAAGGTCAACTAGTCAACTTTTTCAGGAAGGCTAGTAATGAAACCAGAGCCACGCGCCCAGACTAATTGTTTCTACTGTAAGTCAATTACAGCAGTAATCACCAAATTAATTATAGCAGAATATTGACCAATCCAATATCATTGACAGTGTCCAAAATAGAAGATAAATCGCATATCAATAAAGGGAGCTGCTGATATCTTAATTGAATAAATTTATAGTCGATCAATTATTTGTTATTAATAATACATAAATATATTTCCATGTAGAAATGTGATAGGCCAATAGATTTTCTGAATACTGATTATAATACACATATACATTCAGCCTACTCAATTATTATAATCTTCAAGTTCAAGAGCCTTGATTTCCCTTATTTGGGGTGTTGGATAACTTTAATTCTGTGGCATATGATATTTAATTGATTTATGTCTCTTGATGTGTCACTTCATTTTATTAATATAATTATTTTTTATATCAATAGACAATAAATATTGCTTTATCTATTGATAATATATCAATAGAATCTATTATATTTATCTGATAAAGCATACTAAATAATATTTAATCTAATATCAAAACTGATACTGTATTTCAATTAAAGAGAATATTCGTCAGGCTGACGTAGCTTCTCTTTAGAAGTGAAATGCACTCCTCCAGTATCTCCAGTATAAGTGAGTGAAAATCATATATTTAATTGAAATACAGTGTCAGTGTTGATATTGGTTGTTCATCAAGTATTTCTTTATGGAAAACATCACAAATAATAACCATTTGTTTTCATTTTGAAATATGAACCAACTGTCTCATATAGATCTGTACTTTTACATGAATAAATGTATTTTGCAATGAATGAATGAATATAAATATATCAGCGTTGGATAAATGATGAATTTGAAACTTTGAGAAGCCCACCTCACTCCCTTACTTTATCGACTTTGAATAAGCAATAGAACTTGAATTTGGCTTCATTTTGTACAACCATTCACGCAGAATGTTATTCAACAAAATCAGCGAAACTGAAAGCTGATTCAATAAAGCTACTCAAACACCCTGCAACAGACATTCACTGAGATGTCTGTTCGAAATTCAGTTATTGTTTGAAGCAGGGATCATTGCCCCTTCCAAGTATTGGGGTCTGTTTAAAGGTACAAGTTCCTGTGTGCATCCTTTACCAATTCTGCTTTTGCACTGATACAGAGCGCAGAGGAATAGGAAAGCCATTTCCCAAACGTGGTCCGTAAACGAAGTTAAAGTCATGGAATAGCTTTTACAACGCACTTCCAGTGTAACAAGCCTTGATTCCGGCTTCCAGTCCGACCCAAATTCAATTTCCAGTCGAGTTACAAAAATTTCTCATGGCTAAGAGCCTCGAAAATATGGTAAACAGTTTCAGATGCTTTTGATGGCCATCTGAGGAATTTAATTGCTGTGCAAACCAACTGAAACATGACTTCAACTGACAAGCATGCTTGATTGATCTCAGTCTGTCAATTAATTTTAGGGTGTTCTCTGGTATCTATGAAGTCAGGATACCATAAAAAATGGTCCCAAGCCAGTCAAGACTCAAGAGTATCCATAAAATGTGTGACCATTCCAAAAGTTGTACAAGAACGTTTTTTAGAATTTGAATATTGACACAGAAGAAAAAAAAGGAAAGTTAGTTGCCATGTAAAATCTACATAGCACATTTTAAAGTTGAAAACTGAAACATTTAAAGTTATTTTAATTTTGGAGACATGGATAAATTTTGGATAAATTCTGTGTGTAGTTGGAACACTTATCTCCAATGGAACCCTGTTTGACTGGTACTCCTAGGGTAATGGGGTCGATTCCCGTACAGCCTGGCAAACGTTTTAATCATTCACCTCAATACCCACACTAAAGTCTCAGACTCATGTAGGCAATATCAAACTAAAACTAAATTACAAATATCGATTTATTTTACATTTTATACAATATAAATTTTATTGTATGTTGTTATAAGTTTCAATAATTACTGATTTTTCAATTATTGAGAAATAATGAAAATTTCCATTTTCAATTAGGGATGTCTAATGTATAGTTTAATCGCATTTCCAATTTATGTAGTAATTTATTTGAAATTTCAAACTATACTCAAGAGAATACACTGTTGAAAAGAAAATAGAAGCCAAATTTAAATATCGAAAAAATAGAGAACTTTATAAGACCTACTTTGACAAAGACCAACAAGATAAAACTCAATTAGAAATAGATAACTCGCCTAAATTGACTTAATCCATATTCACTCAATTGACAATAAATCTGATCATATTTATGATATCGTTATTAACAATTTTTATATTATAAACATTGATATTGGATAATATTACGCTGGCGATCTAAAACTCCTCATTAACACTTTGAGCCATTTGTGAACTATGCTTCGTGTTATTGTAATTTATTGTAAATCGTTCATGTACAAAATTGACAATGTTACAAAACGTTTTACCAAATCTGAATATGAAATGAATTGCCAAGAGTCTGTAACTTGAGATGGGATTTTTATAAAAGAAAAGGGAGCTCATGACAAATAAGCAAACATAGTTCATGCCTATCTTTGGAAGGGAATGGGATATGTCTCTCCATTGCAAACGTTGAGGGTAGCTCATTCAACAGGACCCTTGGGCCTTAAAACAAATGTCTGCCTGTTCTGCTTATGGAATGGTATTGTACATTGTTCCATGGTAAATAGACATTACCATGTTCATGCTGACTATATGGGAAACTAAGGCAGCTTACATGGTAATCTATAGTTGCTGTTGAACAATCATTCCCATAAGAATTTGGAAGGAATAAGCTGACAATCGATGTCTTTTACCTTATTCTAACGTTGAATTATTGCTTAGCGAAAACTGTCAAAGTTGCAATGAATTCACACTGTCTTTTGTTCTTCAATATCATATCTTCAAAATCATTCAAACTACCATTTAGCGTTCGAAACTACAACATCTGCCTACATTGCAGAATAATGTATGGTTAAAACATTTTATCCTAATTATTTCTTTTTGTTGTATTATTCATGGGTCAAGAAATTTCATTTGATATAGAAAATAATGTAATATTTGTATGGTTAAGAAATTTTATCCTAATTATTTATTTCTGTTGTATTTATTATTCATGGGTCAAAATATTTAATTTGATGTAAAATAATGTAATATGGATTTTGTAAATACTGGATTATTGATATACAAAAAATAGTTCAGCCTACTCTTCTATTAGAATCTTGTAGTTCAAGAGTCTTGATTTCCCTTGGTTATGGTCATGAAATTAAATTCGAATTATTTTTTCTGCTGTATTATTCATTGATCAATTAATTTTATTTGGTGTGGAAATGTAATATGGATTTTTTTGAATAGTGATTATTAATATATAAATATACAAATAATAATTCTACCTACTTTAGTATTGAATTCTTCAAGTTCAAGAGCCTTAAATTCCCTTACATTTGGAGTGTTGGATAACTTCAATTCCGTGACATAAAACCTTCTTTTCCATCAATATGGTAAAACCCATGTCAATTGACTCTATTAATGAATGAATTCAACTAACATGAGTAGGTTGTGACCCATAGACAGCCTTGACATGAAGTTTTGCACTCAATCGCAGAATAGTTTCACAATATAAGAAATAATACTAGTATAGGGGATAAAAGTAGTAATAACAAATTAATATAATAATAATGTTCGTTATTGGAGCTCAGAGCAGAATTCAGTCTCGTGTAGATCCATGTGTTCCTATTCGAGATAAACTCAGCACTCAGCAGATGCAAACATAATTTTCAATTTCCCTAGCAAACTTTAAGCAGGAAGTTGACATATTCAATTTTCTCATGAATGAATAAATCATGTGGAGTGAATCCTCTAGTAGTTTATAAGGATTCATGTCAGCATGTCAGTTAATGTTCACTGAAAGCTATTCACTTTTACATTTTCAAATGAAGGGAGATTCTTTCCTCTCACATAGGATCCATTATATATACATCTCGAAACTTTGCTCCATTGTCATATTTTTGTAATAAAGTAATAGAAAATTACTTTGCACTCCCGTTCATCAGACATAACAATAGATTTTAGTTGGACACAGTTTCTTCAGACTTTTAGAAGTGGGAAGAGAATGGAAAGAGTGTCATATTCATTGAAATTTGGCTGCACATTTCTCATTAAGTTTACTAGCGATTCTTCCATTTTCAATTTGTTACACCCTGAAGACAAACGTCCGGTTGCACGAAAGCCAATCAAATAAGGAGTTTAATATCAGTTAACTAACTGTCGTACATGTAACGGGTTTATATCTGTTGCACAAAGATCCATTAGTTAATTTTCGTTAATGGGCACAATCTGGCAACACTGTAATTTGTGGATTTCTTGTTCCATGACGAACTGCGTTGTTAATATTAACTTTTTAAGTGAATTCAACGACTTGCAGTCAAATTTATAATCCATTCATCTCAAAACTTTGAAAATGGATCTTGAAAATGGATTAAAAAAAGCCTCTGAAAATGGATCTCCAAAGATTCGAAAACGTTCGGCCTACAGAGTAAGTAAATTCTACTTATTTTTAATAAAAATTTGACTGCAAGTCGTTGAATTCACTTGAAAAGTTAACTGTAATTTGATCAACAGCTGATTCTGAAGTTTATTACTGTATTAATAAATAGTATTATTGAACCTTAACAATGGGTTTATTATTGTTAATTTTAAAATTTACAATAATTTCAGTATTTTTTTTCGGAGGATGAATCCCACATAGGTCTGAGACCTGTGCGTGGGTAATGAATTGGATGATGGTGATTGATGAGTTGGACCTACAGTTTTAGGTGGGTTCCAAACCACCGGTAAGTAATTTTACAGCAGAGAACAGTATTTTTTGCTGGCCAATCCAATCGGTCACCGTTACATAGATGACCAAGGAGTTTCGTAGCTTATCTCTGATTGAGCAGTATTAATATTGAATGGATATAATTCCCCCATTAATCTAACTCATATTATATCAATATGGATAAATCTAGAGATATTTTATTAACGATTCACATTTTTTATTCTTAATAATTATTATTACCTTATGTAGAGTACAGTATGCAGTATTTGCAAAATTATAATGGCATTGAATCAAATTCAATATGTCTTGTAATATACGGTTGACCTTATAAATAGAACAGTGAAATGTCTTAGCATAGATAAAGTAGGCTACTACTACATAGATAACGCAGCTACATTTTTATAGAAACAGAACTTATTAATTTCGAAATTAATAAATTCTGTTTCTGCATATTTTTAGTATGTTAAATAATGTCAGTTACTTCAAACTAACTTGTTACGAGCAAATATGGCCAAGTTAAAAATGAGTGCTGCTGTGCAGAAGGGACACTATAGTCTAGTAGTTAAGACGCCCGACCGGCAATTGAGAGGCCCGCGGTTCGATTCCCGGTGGTGACATATTTTTGTACAGTAGCATTCATTGATTTCCATCAGCTATTCAATATTGTTGTCAATATCCACCATTACGGAAGTCTTCAGTATAAATTAATAGCACTTGAAGAAATTCGAAATTAATTAATGATGTTTCCGTATGTTTGTCAGTTACTTCCAACTAACTTGTGAGGTACATTTTATACTTGCAATTATGAATTAAAAGTTTATACAAGAAAGAAATCTATGTACTATTCACTTCTGAATAGTACCTGAATAGGTATATCGCATCAGCATCTAAAAGTATATAATCATAGAAATTATAATATTTTTATGGTAAATCATCGAGCCTAAACCCTGAAATGCAAACCAGCTATCCTATTATAACCATACAGCTTAGTTAATGGTGTCTTGGAGTGAAGTGGTGATACAAGCAATATTCTCAGTGATATCAGTCCATCACCAATACCAGTAATCGATTTACAGAGTAATAGTAATAGCCATGAGGAGAATGCCAATGAGAAATGAGGCAACCTATTTCCTGGTTACGAGTGCTCAACGTACGGTACTCCAAATTGAAATGAGGATGGTACAGTTGTTATAGATATTTTGATTGTTTCAAACAGTGAGTGAATACAGCCAAGATATAATCAAAGGATGTATTTCTGAGATTCACTTTTAGGAAAGGGAAGATTATGACTATAATTAATCTTTCATCACAATCTATCTTTTTTTCTCATTATTTTTTAACTCATCTGGTTTTAAAAAGTTGAGAGGCAGTTGACTACAAACGATCACTTGAGGTGCAAATGTGTGAGAATACCTTGAGGCGTACTTATTAAATCAAGGAAGACATAAAAAGGAATATTTTTAAGTAGTCTCTATTTCCATCGAATTTTAAATTCTCTTTCATTTATGAGCCTACCATGAACTTCCTTAACTCAAGAGAAACTCTAAGACTTGTAGAAAGCTTTTTCAAGTCTCTCTTTGTATAAGGAAGCCTCAAGATAAGATTATAAACATGAGCCTTGATCCCGTTTAATTTTCATGATTAATTTAATATTTTTCAACTTTACTATCACAAGTCATAACTTTACTAACTTATTATTGTAAATTTAACGACTTGCAGGCAATTTTAATTGTGAATAAATAATATTTGTACTCACACTTAACTTATTATTGTAGATTTAACGACTTGCAGTCAATTTTAATTGTGAATAAATAATATTTGTACTCACATTTCCAAATATGAATACAAATATTATTTATTCACAATTACAATTGACTGCAAGTCGTTAAATTTATTTATTTTTATTTTTTTATTTATTTATAATAATAAGCTAATATTAACAACGCAGATCTAAACTCTACCTATTCCAACCTATTACCAACCGTTTCAAAATATAGAATGGGATTCTTATGTACCATTTGATAATAAACTTTATACATTCAAAACAAAGGACAAATACATCTCAGTTAGTTGAGACACCCAACTGATGCTTAATGAAGAATTATTAAATAGTATTCTCAAAGTTGACATAGCAAACTGCAAACTGCCCATAATCAAATGGATAGATGGAGTTCCGGGTTGTGGGAAAACATATAATAATAGATGCAAAATCAATGCAAAGGAAAAACCGATAGCAGTATTTTTGGATTTGAAGAAGGCTTTTGACACTGTTTCACACAATGTGCTGTTGGGTAGACTGAGGAAGTATGGCATATGAGGAGTAGCTTGGAATTTATCCAAAAGCTATCTAACAAACAGAACTCAGTGTGTAAGAGTAAATGGGCACTTGAATAGCAGATTGGTGGTGGAGTATGGAGTGCCTCAAAGTACAGTATTGGGCCCAATATTGTTTCTATTGTACATCAACCCTTTATGTGATTTGCAGATTGATGGAACGGTCACCACGTTTGCTGATGACACAGTCCTACTGTTTTCAGGGGCAACATGGTAGATTTGCTGGGAAAGAGCTGAGTTTGGTCTGCAAAATGTGGCACATTGGCTCAACAGGGACCTACTCACAATGAATTACCAGAAAACGAACTTCCTATGTTTCTCAGCTATGCAACATGGTCAACCCACTAAGGACAGTCTAGAAGTACAACACGGCCTGGGTAGAGCACCAAGTATGATCCTCAGGAAGCAGTCACAAAAGTATCTGGGAGTGACAATTGATGCATTTCTGCACTGGGATAAGCATATTGATGGACTCTGCAAAAAAACTGCAAAGAACCATCTATAAATTCAGGATGCTGAGACCAGTTGTCAACTTGGAATGTATGCAGATGGTTTATTGTTCCATTGTGCAGTCACTGCTCATGTATGGAATTGTCAGATGGGGTGGAGCCTGTACTGTACATATCAACCCCCTAAAAACAGTGCAGAAACTTATAATAAAGATCATCACAAAGAAGCCAACCTGCTATCCCTTGGAGCTTCTTCTGTTTAGTGATTTCAAAGTATTGGATCCCAGACAGCTGTATGCAAAGGAAGTAGCATCTAGGTTGCACAAAGACAAATCTGCCTTCCAGAATAGGAATCACCAACACATCACCAGATACAGGCATCTCCTCATATCAAACAGGGCAAAAAAGGCTCTTTATCAAAGACACTACAACCATCTAGCACCAAAAATCTACAACTTGATTCCTGAAAACATTAAAGCAATAGGACATACCAAAAAATTCAAGCAACAGCTTCATAACTGGCTAATAAATATTGACAGACAGCATATAGAGAGGATTTTTTCATACAATTAACTTGTAATTTTGAAAACTGACCAATCCTTAATCCTATATCCTATTTTCAACTAAACCTCCTTTTTCCTCTACTAACACCTACTCTAGAACATGGCATGCCATAGTGGGGTAGGATGATTTCCATCCTTGATTATATGATTATATCTTATTACCTGAATATAATTATTGAACCGCTTGGTTAAAAGTCTTTGTTTTGTATATTGAAAAATGGAAATAAAATTATTATTTATTTATTCCTAATTCCTACTACTCCTATCAATAACTAAATAAATGCATAAATGAATAAATATATGCCTATTTACGAAATCATAAATTTTCTGTAACTGAAAACAGCATAATGCAAAAAAGATGGAGAAATTATGGATCATAAAAAAATTCGAATAATATAGCCGTATAGTATAATAGTAATAGTTATAGTAAAGGCGCAACCATTTAGGGTGATTATCTCTGACTGACTGCTACTCCGGTGGTAACGGGTACGATTCCCGTTCAACCTGATACATTTTGTGTATTCACCTCATTACCGACGTGCAAGTCTCAAACTCATGTGGTCATCATCAGGAAACAACAACAACAACAACAATAATAATAATAATAATGATTATTATTATTATTATAACAATAATAATAATAATAATAATAATAAGCATTTTGTTTCTTAGTAATAAATATAAATAAATAAAAAATAGAATAAATAAAATACGTTCAATTTCTTGAAGCTATTTCCCGGCGCTACTAGCATATCAAGGTATGCTTTTCATGTGCTACAAAGGAAGAATATACCTGAGGCACCTGATTCTATTCTATGATGAAGATAGCCTTTGGGAAATTAAGAACAGTAATTATATTCAGCAAACCTTGCTCATCAATAATGAACTGTGTCTTTGATGTTGATGGATATCCAATCAACCAGTATCCAATGCCAATCACATTTTCACGAAATGAGTTGTTCATCAGTCATTGATGTATCGGCCCGCGGCTTGCGCCCACCATTTAATAAGTTTCGTCTCATTAGACACGCCTCATCAAAGCCACTCTAGAAATGAGAATTGAAATTCATACGTGCAATATTGATTGTAATAGTCTTCTCGAACACCATCAAATTAAGGGCTGCTTGTGTTTTTATATTATCTAAAGAGGGGGTGTTTAGTAGTTGGGGTTGAAGATAAAAATAATATAAATTTGTCAAAATATTCCTATTTTCATTATTTGAATAAATTTCAAGTATTTCTTCCCCTGACGCCGGTTGAGATATCGAGATTCGTTTCAAATCGGTCAATTTTTAAGTTATCGCTATAAATATTTCTTAACACTTATACAGTATAATGATTTTGAATGCGATTTATATCATCCCTTGCAATTCACTTCATCGTACCCGTAAGGGTCTCCCCACCACGAAAAGCCATACGAATTTACTTTTTTTTTTTACTTCATCGTAGGCATACCATGATTTTTTTCGGAGGATTAAGCCCTCATAGGTTTGAGACCTGAGCGTGAGTAATGAGTTGTTTGAATAAAATTGATAAGTTAGACCTACAGTTTTAGGAGGTTTCCGAACCATCAGGAAGTGGTTTCAAATCAGATAACATTATTATTATTATTATTGTTATCATTATTATTCTAATTTTACTGCTGAGAATTGTGGTTTTTGTAGAATGTGATCAAAAAGTTTGTGTGATTTAAAATTTAGCTGTTCATTAAGGATGTTTATTGTGTGTGGTGTGTTTGTATATTTCGTTGTTCCAAGGTGTTGAGTTCGTGTCCTTTAGATTTTACATGTAGAATGTGTAGGTTGGTAGTGATGTCAGTAAAGGTGTGTCCAGTTTGAATGATATGGTCGGCGAAATTCGATTCAGCTTTTGATTTTAAGGCTTGTAAATGTTCCTAGTAACTTGTAGGGTTGTTTGAATGTGCGGCCTGTTTCTCATATGTAGTATTTGTTACAATCAGAGCAGTTCAGGGATCTACAAACTCAACTGCTCTGATTGTAACAAATTCTACATAGGACAAACAGGCCGCACATTCAAACAACGTGGGCACAACACCCAGAGACCGACCACTGTTGCGGTAATCCCCTCCATTCGGCTGTCCTACATATTCTTATGACGGCCCCTTCACCCGAAAAGTTAGTCTGGATTCACCAAAGATTGTCAGAATTTTCGAGTTTTATTCTAGTTTATTCTAATCCACGCAGTTTCTTTGAGAGTGAAATAATCGTCTTTATAAGCATGTTTGATGCTTATATAAGCAACTTTTGAAAGATGCGGAAATTGCCCTATACTTTCTTTAAACAGTAGCAGATGTAACGAAGTAGTCTACAAAAAACTTGTTGGATATTCATCCAAACTTTCGTAATTTATTATTAGCTTCAACTGCAACAGTTTCAAGAAGTTTCCAAAAGTGAACCAAGTCTAATAATTTTACAAATTTGAAATTTGCATTTCAATTAAGTTGAAAATCGAGGGAAAGCTACCGTTACCGTGTGAAAACTTTCATCACAAGCATATCTAGCATAAGGTATCAAAAACTTTGAAATATTAATTTGTTCTTTCCACTAGAAGTTTTCCAGAACAGGAAACTGATAAGAAATGCTAGACTAGAACCTAGTAGTTTCTATTCAAATTCTAATCTAATAAAAACTCAAATTCTAATCTAAACATCAATTTCAAGTGAACAATGAGGTAGACCTATCACAGTTAAGTTACAGTTACTTGTGATTCACGAAAGGATAACTATTTTAAGAGACTTTTTGAAGAAAGCGTTGACTTATGAAACACATGCCATACAATTTTTAAAGTCCTTTTTATCCATGATGATTGATTGATTAGCTGCTTTTATTAGATACCTAGGAGAGCGGAGTTGAGGCGCAGCCGGCCCTCTCTTCCACCCAGCCATAATTATGACGATATTAGTTATAGATTCATTTCACAATTTTATCTACGACCATGTCATAATGTATACATTACAGTTTCACAATTGATGCCAAAACAGCTGTCTTTTCGAAATGCTTTTTGAAACCTGTTGCATAATGAGCTCATTATAGTACAGGTTCTACATTATAACACGGGTTCTGGACCAATCAGAAGCATTTTTAATGGAATCAATATCGTAATTCAATATTGTGAAACTATCAGCTGATTTGATCAAACTGCTACACCAGCTGCTTTAACCTAACAATCTACTATAACTTCTCGTATTTGAGATGAGAAGTTAGGTATCTGTGACAGTTACAGGTAAAATGAAATTGTTTTAATTAAATGTATACTAGTGGTCGTAGATAAAATAGTGTATGCAACGATTTTATTTTGCCATTAAAGCACTCGTGAGATATTTATAACACTCGCATTTGCTCGTGTTATAACTTACATCTAACTCGTGCCTTAATAAGGGTCAAAATAATATCGTTGCATAAACTACTATTACAGATTAGCCGTTAATCAACACAGCCTGAACCACTGTCATCTACAAGAATAATAATCTGAACGCGTTTAATAAAATTTTTATTGCGAATGAATTTAATATGGGCTTGGAGCCACTGAATGATGAAATAATAGTTCAGTAGATTAGTGACAAAGATAATGCCAGATATAGGCCCAGAATCGAACCCATACTACAGTAGTGGGGAGTAAACTATGCAATATCACAGAAAATGGAGAGAAATTAGTCCAGTTTGTCTATGATAATACGTAATATTATACTGTACTTAGCACCATAATGCAACGATTGTATTATGGTTGCCTTTAAGCAATGAGTAAGATGCAACCCGCGAGTGTTCCAAACTTCTCACGAGTTTCTTCAAGGCAAAACACAATCGTTTCATACAATATTTTATTTTCGACTAGCAATAAATTGGGTTTAATTTAACTTACCAATAAATTTGATAACTTGCCCAACCTAACCTAACCCACAATGCATGATTGTTGTCGACAATTCCTATTTGAAATCCAGTTTGATTTTGAAAAGTTCAAATCAGCTGATGTGGCTATCACATAATATTTATTTCGACACTGTTTTGAAGAGATCCTGAGTTCTGATTGGTCTAGACTCCTGAAGTGAAAAGTGGCAGTAGTGTTAAAATGGCTTCATTATGACACTAGTTTGATTAGATGTAGAATAAAGTAAGCTATATTGGTATCAAAAAAGAATCAAAATCAATTTTATATCCTCTTCATTTTACATGAAAAAACACATATTATAATAAAGGAAATTAATACCCACAAAAGCAAAGCCTGAGCGTGGGTATGAGTATATCATACTTCACTTTCTAACCTCTTATATCTACTTCATATTTTTATAAACTAACCAATTCCTATGGTTGTACTAATACTATAGCTGTATTAAAAGTGTTACGCTTATTCAAATTATTTTCAAATTAAGTAATATAAGTACTTACTCGTCTAGCAGAGCAATGAGAAACATGGCCATGTCTCTGAAACTGAGGAGGCCGACTCTGACCAGCAAATGGTATTCACCCTCGCAGTCGGTTTTGTTGCGAGAAAAGTCAAACGTCATTGCTCCAGTAGTCAGCAACGGTGTCGACCAGAATTTTATCATACGAGCAACAGGGGCTGGAAACAAAAATCCAAAATACGCTTCATTTTAAAAATTAAAAATAAAAGAAAAAATTATGATTTAAAACCACATTTTTACATACTTCCACAATATGAAACATTATATCTTCAATGAAACATTAGTCTGTGATGTTTTTCATGGCGAAATACTTAATGAACAATCTAATATTAAAACTGACACTGTATTTCACTTTTAAATAATGTTTTACTCACATATATTGGAGATGCTTGAGGAATACATTTCAAGCATCTCCAATATATGCGAGTAAAACATTATTTAAAACTGATATTATTTATACAGTGTCAGTTTTAATATTAGAAACATTATATCTTCGATGATAAATACAAACAGTTGGTTTATTCTATTTATAATAGAACGATATATTTGCTTCTCAATCTAAAACCAGGATGGACACAATTCTTAAAGGATATAACAAAAATGTTGTTCCCTGGTCTAGGGTGCTCGTACTTTTTAGCTTCCCTTACTCGGTGATAGTCACCGTTGCTGAATGTCGCACATGTGGAATGGTATTATTCACACAGCTGCAGTCTGTTATACATCATTCCACAACTTGTATTTGATTTGGCGATGGTGATTATCACCTAATATGGGAAAACACCAGCTCCACTGAGCAAGCACCCTTATATCCAAGAGAAATATTTTTGTCTTTTTTATTTTTCAAGTTATGGTTTTTTATGGACTGAGAACAAAGTGGATGGTACTTCAGTAAAAAAAAAACAACTCTCAGGGCTGTATTTTTAAGAACGTTCCTTCAGTGTCTCTTCAAGGGACTCTTGAAATGTGTGTATAAATACATTATGTTTGAAGAATTCCTCGTGTCAAGAGAAACTGTAGCAACGTTCATAAATACAACCCTTTATTACACTATACATTTGAAATATTTTTTTTTAATTGGAGGATGAAGCCCACATAGGTCTGAGACCTAGGAATTGCGTGGTTGATGAATTGGATGATGGTGATTGATGAGTTGAACCTACAGTTGTAGATGGGTTCCGAACCACCAGGAAGTTATTTTACAGCAGAGAATAGAGTTTTTTTTGCTGGCCAATCCAATCGGTCACCCTTACAAGAAGCACCCAGGATTTTCGTAGCTTATCTTATCTCTGATTGAACAGATACCTGCTACGGCACTCGGCTATCAATCCAATCGGTCACCCTTACAAAGAGCACCCAGGATTTTCGTAGCTTATCTTATCTCTGATTGAACAGATACCTGCTACGGCCCTCATTTGAAATAATTATTTTACTCTTTCTGCAAATCTGCATTGATTAAAGGAGTTTTAGCTTTGTCCCTCAACTCTAGAAATATCAACTCAGCTCAATCAAATGAAATATTTAAATGCTAATTAATATGATTGAATTGCGTAGACTATTATTGAGTCCATTTTTGGACAGTTAAAATTTCATCGAACAGCAGCTTCTCTTAATTATTTAAATTGTACTAGTATTTTTTAAATGTGAATAAACTACTCTGGTAGCGCTGTACTCACAACCAGAGAAATTATTATTATTGGGCGGTTATTTATTGTTTGTTGAATTATTTTTAATAAAGTTATTGGGCTATTGAACTGAATTGATTAGTCTGCACAATTTTGGTTCAGTCTTTTGCTCGCTTTCATTGATACTGTATAAATAAAGTTAAAAAATCAATTCAAAGTGTGGCCAGCATTATTGTAGACTTAGAACCCAAAAAAATAGTAAATTCTTTAATCAAATTGCTCCTGTAAATTCCCATACTCTGCTACTAAATCTCTTTGGGTATTTTTTACTCACTCACCAACTCCTCGTTTTTCTTTCTCCATACCCTTTCATCCTTCTACTTTCTTCTTCATTCTTCTCCTTCTCCTCATCACAAACTTGGATATCTCGCTTCACAGGGCGTGGATAATGTGGTTTCTTGAGAATCCCCTTATATTGAATCAAGTCAAGTTCAGTGGAAGGGCATTCACGAGAGCTTCCATTTTATAGGAAATCCTCTCCAACGCGGAGTCAAGCGTTCTTCTAGGAAGAACAAATAACTGCCGAACGAAAAAGTATTCCCTTGTTTGTATTTCGCATACAAAAAGAAAATTATGATCGTATTGCTTCCATTATACACTCTATATAACTCTGTTAGAAAACTTTTCTATTCCATTTGGTAGATAAAATGAGAAGTCATGAAAAATTCTTTGAAGGAACACTTCCGCATCTCTGTAGAGTTCTAATAAAAAAAAAGACTTTGTGAAGGGGTTTAAAGTACTCTACCATTGGGAAGATTTGAAATATGAGAGAAAAATACATTCTCTTATCCTTTCACAAGAAAAAAATGAAAATATATGTAGGTCACATAAAGAAATGATGATAGAATAATCTTCATCTTATTCTTTCGTTCAAGGCTTTTGCCTGTTCCGACTCACAAACAGCTTATAAATTTATTTCTAGTGATATTTTACACACAATATGCCTTATCATGTTTTATTATTGATTATTGCCATCTTTTGCGTGGTCTACCAACGTCACTTTTACCTTCTGGCTGGTAGTTAAAATTTTTGAGTGGGAACCTTTCTGCTGATATTCTCTTGATGTGCTCCTTCCATTGATTCCTGAAACTTTGACTCCTTCCATTTATATTCTGCAACTCTATCATTCATGCTATTGATATTTTGACATATGCATTATGCTATTGATATATTGACATACTCGTTCCGAATTTATCTTCATTCCTGAAATGATCTCTTCGGTCACAGCCCTTAGCTGTGCGAAGGAATCTCATCTCTGCTGCCTGCACTCTACTTTCAAGTGGTTCTGTTGTCACACACGATTCACTACCATAGAGCAGAACAGGAGCTGCCATTACTTTATAGAATTTCATAATTGTATGTTTCCTCGTTTTCCTACTTAGGATTCTGCTGATATTTTTACAAACTGAGAATAATTAAGATAGTTGTTATGATTTTCCAAGAAATTATTCTTATTATATAAACTGTTATTCATAGAATGAAATAGGATGTAATAAAAGAGTGTCTTTATATACAACCAGGTAATTTAAATAATATGTTTACTCATTTATAAATCGTATACTTTAATAATGGTAAGGCCTTTTTTTTAATTAAAGATGCTGCTCCATTGACACATACTCATTATTCAATATTGAAAAATCTCCCTTCCAATGTTAGAAAGTGCATAAAATACGAGAAAATAGAAAACCTTGTCGGGAATCAAACCCGAGACCAGCAGGTGAATGGAAAGGAATAATATCAAATCTCCCTCCCAAGAAAGTGCATAAAAGACGGAAAAATGGAAAACCTTGTCAAGAATCAAACCCGAGACAAACAGGTAGATGGAAAGGAATAATATCAAATTTTAGTTGAGTGCCTGACTGTCACTACAACGGTCTCGTGTTTGATTCTTGATCTAGCCTGGTATTTTTGTAGGATAACTCGCTCCATTACCCACGCACAAGTCTTAGACTCATGTGGGCATCATAAAAAACCTTTGATAGAAACTTACTACGGCTCG
Source organism: Conomelus anceps (assembly GCA_948455865.1). NCBI lineage: Eukaryota > Metazoa > Arthropoda > Insecta > Hemiptera > Delphacidae > Conomelus > Conomelus anceps. The sequence continues at coordinate 14,962,183 of OX418219.1, forward strand.
GCTAGAGACACAAGTTAACAAGATTATTCAAAACAATAATGGCTAAAGTAAACCCGGTATGTTTTCTTATTATTTTTAGAAACTCCTAGAGGATATGAAGTTATTTTCAACTTTTTATCCGCGTTCCCACCTTTATTTTTCTGAAAATCGTACCTCATGCACCATGGCCATTACACTGCGAATGAAATCCCCACTGAATTCATCTGAAATTCAGAAAGTCAGCAGCTCAAAAATTGTATTGTGTAAGCCATTCTCGTGACAGTTGTAAATTCTCGTTATCCGGAATGATATTCCACCGGATTATTCTTAATAATCTTCCACCGCAGAATGAGCGCATCCCTAGCATGTGACATTTTTGGAGCGGAAATTGAATATTTCTCTCTGTTCTGTAAAAGGCGCGTAATCAGTAGAAAGGATTTCTGCTCAATGACAAGTGGTTTTCCAGCTTGATTCCTGGTTAGCCTGGTAGCCTACTTCCAGTTGTCAAGATAGGTACTGATAGGTAACACTATGTACTTGCGGCCATATATTATATATTAACAGCAGTGATCAATTATTCACCAAAATCAAGTGTTAGAGTTTAATGATATTGTGGAGAAAATGAAACCGGATGAAAGTGCTACGCAACGTTTAACTCTGTATATTGATCTTAAAATATAGAAGATTGAAGTTATTTATTTTTCAAGCAAAACACTAAAATTATGTAACTAAATATTTGGGCTCTAGTAGAAATTTAGCAATAGAAGCAGTAACAGAAACTCGAAGTTAAAAACTTGTTTCTTTACATCCAGTTGTATTCATCCTATATAATAAATAAATGAATGAATCTAAGCCAATCTATTTGGCCTATTGCATGACAGTTGTAAACGTTTGTTATTAAACAATTATTATGGAAAACTCAAGGTAAGATAATTGAAGGTATATAAAATTATTTAATCAATAATATACGTTGAAATGTACTCAACATATTTATTACTCGTTCATCATAAAGCATCAAGATTTTGTGAACTTCTCAACCATCCAAAAATCCTGCATTTATCTGATTTGGAACACACAAAATGAATTTGTCAAAAAATTTCTGAATATTTACTTATTTTTTATCCATTAAAAATTTCTGCTCGTCTCAAAAAAATTAAATAAGATTTATAAATTGAATAAGATTTTTTATAGGATCAGTAATAATATTACAGTTGAACCTCTGAATAACGAAGTCGATTATTCATGCATAAGAAGTTGTCTTGCCAGGATAGCAATGTCATGAGACATCAATTTTTTCAATCAGAGGATTTCGTTATTTAAGAATTCATAAGGTAGAAATTTGACTGTATTATCACTAATTTATTTGAATTTTTACTAATTTACTCTTCACAAAACTAAAAGGGATTTGTGATTAACGCAAACTTATCATACACCATGTATAAAATTATATAGGATGATTTACTCAACACGTCTATAACAAAAACATCTAGCTCTAGAATACAAACTGCAGTAGCAATATAATAATTACAATAACGGCGGGCCGCTTGGCGCAGTTGGTTGGGGCGTCGCAACTTCAACTTGCTGTCGTTTAAGTGGTCGTGGGTTCGAATCCCGCTCCACCGTCAGGCATTTATGTGTAATCATTCACCTCATTACCCACGCACAAGTCTCGGACTCATGTGGGCATCAGCAAAAAAAAAATTAAGAGTTCTAAAACTAACTATTTAAATTTCAGTGTGGAGAAAATAGCTCCAGTAGAGCTTTAACCGATTCCTAACCGGTAGTGATGATGGTAGGGTTCTGGTGATGTGTGTAGTAGTTTACGGAGGAAGAGTCTGAGCTCTGTCATAAAACTTCCATGACGATCATTTTCTCTGACGGAAAACTTGATTTATCATTCTGGGGACGTATCCCTGCTTTAACAAGCTCTTCCTGTTTCCGAATCCTCTGAGTCTTTTCAACGCAGAAATACTTTCCTACTGATGGGAGAAGGTCTTATTATAGACATACCCTATTCTAGTTCCTAGAAGATTACTGAACATAAGACCTTTATGATTACATCAGAATTTGAATAGTAAGCCAGTGCGGGACTTATAAGCAAAGTTCAAGTTGGTGCTTTATTTTGAACATCGAATATGCGGAAGCGGTCACATCGATTCCATATGCAAGATAATCGAATTGTGCATATTCATAGAGCAGTTGGCATCACCAGACAATACGCGTGAACTTTAAATACTCGGATTAAAATCTGAGAGATCTGTGAGTGAGGAGCACAATGATATTAATATTCAACAAAGCATGAGTATTTTGCACTGACAAGAATTATTCCAAAAGCACCAGCCCCAGTGTACAGCTCTAATTGAAGGCATTATTAGGCTATTATTTAGTAGCAGTAAGTTACAGTCTAATAGTCTTGCATCATAGTAGATATAAGTCAAAAATTACTAAAATGATAATTGAAAATTGGATTAGACATAGATACTTTTTCAGATTGTGAGCTTTCTTCCAAGATGAATAGTTTTTTCCCATACAATCCAACCTTTCTGATCCCATCCTTATCCTTACCAATTCCCTAACTTGATCTATCCTAGTACATGTAACCATAGTTGGTTAGGTAATTTCTCACTTCAAATGTTACTGTTATTTTGTTAATGTGTTAGAATTTTTATATTTTATTGTATTTTCTTAAATGTATATTGTCAGTTGTAATTGACTTTGGTGAGAAATAAAGAATTGAATTGAAATTGAAAAAAAAACTAGAATATTACAATAACAAAAGTGATAGGAATAAATACACGTAATAGGAAACTTGTATTTCTATTTAAATTATGGTTTTTAATCATTTATCAGGCTGATGAAGCTTCTCCTTAAAAGCGAAATGCATCCCTTCAGTATATGTGTGTAAAAATCATGATTAAGATACAAATAAAATGTCAGTTTTGACATTAGATTGTGCATTAAGTATGCATTAAGTATTTGTGGAAAACATCATAGAGTAAGTTACACATATAGTTCACTTTCAAAACAACAGAAAGTGATTAAAGTAAGTGAATAATCACAAATAAGTAATAAATCGCAAATAAGTAAGTTACATAGTTCACTTTGAAATAATCACTATTGTAATAATCAGGACATTGTTGCCACATGTTTAATGTTACTAAAAAGTAAATAATTTTCAAATTTTACATCATTCCCACGCAAAGTTACGGGTGTGTATTGAGTTTTTTTTAATCCTATGCTTTTGTGAACCATTAAAGCACCCTACAAGTTTTGAAGACAACATCTATCATAAGACCGAAAAATTGCTAACATAACATAGGCAGGAGTCATGACAATCCCCATAAATCGGTTTATTTTGTGCATGAAGAATTGGGACGTTCCCTAACTGATTTTTGGTCTTCAAAACTCAGTTAAACAAAACTTTAGGTATGAGCCTATATTATGAAAAAGAAATAGAAATTTTCTGATTCATACAGAGGGTTTTCTTTTCAAGTTTTGAAAAAAGGAATGGAATTATTCAATGTTGAAAAAATCACTGAATATTAATTTTCTTAAAAAAATTATTCTCAACTTGGAAATTTTTCCATTCTTCACTATAGAGTTGAGATGTTAAGAGGTATTATAGTTAAAAGTATAGTTAAAATATTACTTTTAACTAAGAGTCATTATAAGTTTGAGTTTTTGAGAATGAAGCCCACATAGGTCAGATACCTGAGCTTGGGTAATGAGTTGAATGATGGTAATTGATGAGCTGGACCTACAGTTAAGGTGGGTTCCGAACCACTAGTTTCTTCCTGAATACTCATCACCAAGAGTGGAGTATTAGGGACTGCATAAAGTCCACTACTATATCACCTCCAGGAATTTTATTGAATTTCGTTGTGAAAATTAAGTGAGTAGCATATGCATACTCTATACACACTTTGGTAATCCACTTGATTCTCATGCATTATAATCAACGAGCGCCAAACGCTTCCATTGCTTGTTAACAGGCCATGAATTCAACAGATAACATGAACTCAATAACCAAGGTTAAACCTACTATACAATATTGATCAAAATGGAGTTTGAGCCTACGACTACAGTTTAAATTGAAGCTTGACATACTGTTATCTCCGATATTGGCCTTCCCATGCTGTTCAATATGAGCTTATAAGCCTATCTATGAATAACCTTTTAAACAGAATTTATTAATTTCGAATTCCTTTAAGTGCTATTAGTTTATACTGAAGACTTCCGCAATGGCGGATATTGACAACAGTACTGAATAGCTGATGGAAATCGATGAATGCTACTGTACAAAAATATCAGTCACCACCGGGAATCGAACCACGGACCTCCCAATTGCCGGTCGGGCGCCTTAGGCGATTGGCATTTGGCGCCCGACCGGCAATTGGGAGGTCCGTGGCTCGATTCCCGGTGGTGACTGATATTTTTGTACAGTAGCATTCATCGATTTCCATCAGCTATTCGATACTGTTGTCAATATCCGCCATTGCGGAAGTCTTTAGTATAAACTAATAGCACTTACAGGAATTCGAAATTAATAAATTCTGTTCAAGTAAATTTGTCAGTTTGTTCAATTGTCAGTAACTTCGAACTAACTAATAACCTTTTGTTTCAAATATTTATTTTTTTAAATAAGGCAGGGAAAAATATTTGTGTAGAACCAAACAAATGAGTTCTTATAATTTTTCAAAGTCTAGTAGCTTTGTAATTTACTATTAATCATGAAAGAATTGAGAATAAAAGCTAGTCAAAGAGAATAGAGACTATCAAAGAGAAATGAGACGTTCCTCATACAAAATTATCTTAAGTATGCAAGAAACAATCTATTATGAAAAATTGTATTGTCAAACCAATTATCGAAATAGTCTCATAACTAGCGCTAGTGATAGCCGAGTGCCGTAGCAGGTATCTGTTCAATCAGAGATAAGCTAAGAAACTCCTGGGCGCTCTTTGTAAGGGTGGCAAAAAAACTCTGTTCTCTGCTGTAAAATTACTTCCCGGTGGTTCGGAACCCACCTAAAACTGCAGGTCCAACTCATCAATCAACATCATCCAATTCATTACCAAAGCACAGGTCTCAGACCTATGTGGGCTTCATCCTCCGAAAAAATATATATTAATTGTGCAATAAAAGGGAAATTTTAAGAGGAATGTCGCTTTTTGGGTCTATTCTGACACACAATAGTGTATTCAAAAGGAAACGACACCAAAGTGGAAAGTAATACAGTCAAAATGTATAAAGGTCAGACGCATAAAGTCGATAAGATTATTAAAAATAGGAGCAATAGCTGTAACAATATTTGCATTAAACAGACCTATTCTAACGCATGGCTTACGATCATGAATAAAGAAGACATCAAAATGGAAACCAAAACAAGAAGAAACTAAGTTTTTCAACGCGTGGCTTTTGATCATGAATAAAAAAGGCATTAAAACCAAACCAAAACAAGAAGAAATTAAGAAACTAAGTTTTTCAACTTGGTAGACTTCCGGTTTTCAACAGGTCTGTTTACTTGAAGAAAAGAATTTGTTTTTTATTCAGGATAGTTCAAAGCCGTGACAAATCCTTCTCAGTATAATTTGGCATAATCGTTAGCAAGAAAATTAAACAAAAAAACTTCAACCTAATGATTAGGAGTTCCACAGTACTAGACTTGATTCCAATTTTCAACCTGAAAGAGCGAACCACTTTTTCCAAGCTTGCGCTACACCTGAGTGTTGATTAATTGAAGTGAATTCACTTGAATGAGTCTCGGCTTCCTGTGAGAGCTTGAGTTTCTACGAAGGGTTAACAAAGGAACTTCAGCCAGCTAAATCAATCAACTTAGCGAGCTGTTTGTCCTTCACAACAGTGTTGAAAGGTGGGAACGTTGTCATCGCACAGTATGTGTGACACTTGTAGCACACAGTATATTCGACTTTTCTCGCATAAATATCGAAAACCTTCAAACTTCCTTCTGCAAAATAAACAATACAAATTCTACAACTTTCAGTACATAATGATATAGTAGTCGAACTTTTAGAGCCTCTAAGAATCATTTGAAACTCAATAACTAGTAGTCTAAAAGGTCAATAAGTATCTATGAAACGGACTTTGAAAGAATAATACACTACTGAAGTTAATGTTCAACTTTTATTGTTTGAGGGAGATGTAATGATTTTTACGAGGAAGTTATTCAATTTTGATATCGCCAGTTACCAAACTCTGTTTCGCCTCAGGGTTGTGGAAGCGGGGAAATTTTCTGCAGTATGAGGACAAAATTTCCCTTTCTATAAGTCATACTTGTTCCATTTGGTTGAGGGAGCGTTTCCCGTCCATCACTGACCACTCCGATGAGTACGTAACTTGATTCCTAGCACAATTCTGTAACACTATTTGATTGACAAATTGAATTGCTTTCCAGAAACCTACTATCTTAACTCAACCCACGAGCTTTCAATTTGCATATAGTTAATGATAATTTGAAATGGAATGAAATAAACCAAACAGTGATGTAACATGTAACCCAATTTTCACTTCTAGCTCTCCTATAGGCCTACTCCACAACAGAAGTGATAGCCGAGTGCCGTAGCAGGTATCTGTTCAATCAGAGAGATAAGCTGCGGTCTCGTAGGTCCTGTTTGGAACGGTGACCGATTAGATTGGCCAGCAAAAAAGACACTGTTCTCTGCTGTAAAATCACTTCCCGGTGGTTCGGAACCCACCTAAAACTGTAGGTCCAACTCATCAATCACTATCATCCAATTTTTTACCCACGCACAGGTCTCAGACCTATATGGGCTTCATCCTCCGAAAAAAAAGAAACTGCGGATTATCAACTATTAATCCACTGCAAATTCAGGAAGATAACTGAAAAATAATTTTATCACAATCGAAAAATACTCAACACATGATAAACACTCAGGTGTAGCTTGTGCATAATCGTATTTTTTCAATATATTAACCAAATTATTATTATTTTTTTAATATTATTTATTATTACTATTATAATTATCATAGTATTTTTCGGCTCAAACGTTGTTATCAAAATGTTCTATTTTAAACTATTTTTGACTGTTTTTAGTGTTTCGTTTCGAGTGAACTTTTAAAACGATAGTCGTTAAGTGAAAAGGAATCATTTTGTTATTTTTCGAGGAAGTTTTTTGGCAAATCTAAATTTTTAGACTGTGTTAACCTCAATGTTTTGGACAATGTAACATATTCAAAAGTTGTGAAGAGAGAAGTTTTGGACTTGAGTCTGTCACTCTTTCACATTCATTGTAATTTTGTCACAATAAATAAATAAATAAATACATAAATAGATAGATAGATAGATAGATGGATAGATAGATAAATTAATATAAATGGATAAATAAATAAATAAAGAAATTTAATTTTTCAAATATAGAGTTTGTAGTGATTTTTTTAAACAATTTATTAATTTTCATAACAACTATCCAAACCATAGATATTGTGATCACTTAAAATTTCTAATTTACTTGCCAGTCTGGAATAAAGTTAGTATTGCTCACACAAAGCGATTTGATGAAGAAGATTATTCATGTTTCTCACAAGTTTTAAAGTTGATATTAATTTATCTGAGAGATCAATGCTACTCATAAAAAATCCTATGTTCAAAAGAAGGCTTCTACTCATTGGAATATTCGTTTCGTAAAGGATTTCCCACTATAATTTCAATTACAACAATAAATTTATGATTACAATGATCAATTATTAAAAACCAAAATTTAGTCTGTATAGATCTGAATGTTCCCTACTTTTCCTGTTATTTACTGCCAGATTTATCTCGAATTTCATTACAGGTTTCAATTGCCAACACACAAGTTTTCTTATGTTGGTAGTGCCAAAATTCTGAGTAAATGCACTTATTTATTTTTGTATTCTTATTTTCTTTAGATTGTATAATACTTTTTTGTAAGCCGTGTACATATTATATCTGTGAATATCCTTCATAGTAGGCAGAGTAAGCAACGATTTGGGTGGTGATCTCATAAATGCTGATCTGTCATGGTTTCAAATAAAGAACATAAATTTCAATCAGCCGTATGCAGTTATTTCGCCAAGATAACCTCTTCGCTAAACGATGAGAGGTCTCAAGTACTTACTTATCTATTGTTGGGTAGTTGGGTTCAACAATCGTCGGGTCAATTCTTTGTAGTGTTGGACGGAAAATAAAAGGATTTCCGCAGAGATCAAGTAGCACTGCCGCTAGGAAACGTTGTGTGGCGGGTTGATGTAATTGGCCTTTGCAGGGGCATCTTGTTTGCCGTTAATGGCGAGTAATTCCTTTTACGCTGCTAGAGGGAACGAAACGCTACTCTTTCTTATCTATACTTGGTGTAATGAAGCAAATAGAAAAACAATAATGGGAGAAAATCTTGATTATTTTTCAATTTCTTGTTTAAAAGTATCACTCTTTGCTAATACTGTAAGGAATCAAAACTGGTTGAGTAATCGGGGAAATAATGAGGAAATATCAGTTACGATTGAAGAAATTCTATTTGAAAGTGAAAATGAAGAAGAGGGGGAGAAGGAGGAAGAGGAGAAAAAGGAGAAAGAGGAGGAAGAGGAGAAAGAGGAGGAAGAGGAGGAGGAGGAGGCGGAAGAGGAGAAGGAGGAGGAAGAGGAAGAGAAGGAGGAGGAAGAAGAGGAGGAGGAGGAGGATGAGGAAGAGGAGAAAGAAGAGGAGGAGGAGGAAGAGGAAGAGGAAGATGAAGAGGAAGAGGAAGAAGAAAAGAAGAACAGAAAGAGGAAGAGGAAGAAGAGGAGGAAGAGGAGGAGGTGAAGGAGGAAGAGGAGGAGGTGAAGGAGGAAGAGGAAGAGGAGAAAGAGGAGAAATAGGAAGCGGATGAGGAAGAGGAGAAAGAAGAGGAGGAGGAGGAAGAGGAAGAGGAAGAGGAAGAGGAAGAAGAAAAGAAGAACAGAAAGAGGAAGAGGAAGAAGAAGAGGAGGAAGATGATGAGGTGAAGGAGGAAGAGGAGGAGGTGAAGGAGGAAGAGGAGGAAGTGAAGGAGGAAGAGGAGGAGGAGGAAGAGGAGAAATAGGAAGCGGACGAGGAAGAGGAAGAAGAAGAAGAGGAAGAGGGGAAAGAGGAAAAAAAGGAGGAATAAGAGGAAGAGGAGGAAGAGCAGGAAGGTGATTGATTGATTGATTTCTTTATTCATGCAAATAATAGTTGGACAGTTACTAGTATAAAATACAATATATAGGCATCACCAAGTATTATTACATAAAACATTATCAGTTACTTATTACATAAACTTTTAACTATATACAAACATGAAATTATTACTGAAAATGATATTAATATGATATACAGAAAAAAAAGGAAAAAAGCTTGGTGATACATTTGTATGAAAAGGCGAAGTTAGGGACGGTGTCCCTCTCTTACACTTAAACTATTGGTGAGGAAGAGGAAGAGCAGGAAGGTGAGGAAGAGGAAGAGCAGGAAGGTGAGGAAGAGGAGGAGGAGGAGGAGGAGAAAGAGGAAGAAGAAGAGGAAGAGGTGGAGGAGGAAGAGGAAGAGGAGGAAGAGGAAGAAGAAGAGGAGGAAGAGGAGGAGGTGAAGGAGGAAGAGGAGGAGGTGAAGGAGGAAGAGGAGGAGGAGGAAGAGGTGGACGAGGAAGAGGAAGAGGAAGAGGAAGAGGAAGAGGAAGAAGAAAAGAAGAACAGAAAGAGGAAGAGGAAGAAGAAGAGGAGGAAGAGGAAGAGGAAGAAGAAAAGAAGAACAGAAAGAGGAAGAGGAAGAAGAAGAGGAGGAAGAGGATGAGGTGAAGGAGGAAGAGGAGGAGGTGAAGGAGGAAGAGGAGGAAGTGAAGGAGGAAGAGGAGGAGGAGGAGGAAGAGGAGAAATAGGAAGCCGTCGAGGAAGAGGAAGAAGAAGAAGAGGAAGAGGGGAAAGAGGAAAAAAAGGAGGAATAAGAGGAAGAGGAGGAAGAGTAGGAAGGTGAAGAAGAGGAAGAGCAGGAAGGTGAGGAAGAGGAGGAGGAGGAGAAAGAGGAAGAAGAAGAGGAGGAGGAGGAGAAAGAGGAGGAAGAAGAGGGAGAGCAGGAAGAGGAGGAAGAGGAGGAGGAGGAGGAGGAGGAGGAAGAGGAAGAGGAAGAGGAAGAGGAAGAGGAGGAAGAAGAAGAATAATAATCCTTTTGTCAATAAATTATTGACTATAATGCCAAAGTAATCCTAATTTTTCTCATCCAATACAATATACACATTAACCAGCGGTAATGATCACTAGCAGATAGCCTAATGTAACAAGTATATGTTACGTATCACCTCATGGTGAGTTTTCACTTGACTACACTCATAACCTCCGGCATTGTATGAAATTTATCTTCCAAAAACGTCGACAACGTTTCCAGTGTAATATTTCATGCCTATGTAATATTATACTCGGCCATTACATTGCATTAGGAAACACATCCCAAAAAAGTAACTCAACAACGCTGGTGTGAAATGGTCTTTAGTCGGGTTCAGACAATACCTTGTTTTTTTTTCATCAAATGCGTGTACAGTAAAACAGCTTTGGACAAAAACGCTTTTGCCAAATACAAAAATGAATTTGTTTGAAGGGATTTGCATGGAACTGTTATTCTTTTTAATGAGGTTGACACAGTGCACACGCTGTTTCACAGTTGTGGCATGATCCTTGCCGTTAATACCTTAGTATTAATAGTCTTAATATACATAGTACCTATATACATACATATGTCTACATATATACCTTAAAAAAGTCTTGTTATATACGTCAAGCAACAGTGGAGCGTATTACAAAGCCGTGGCACAGAGCATGCCTTGTGTGGAATGAAACAAATAGAAACACCAGTGAAGAAACGCGTAATTTTTTTTTTTTAGGATGAAGCCCACATAGGTCTGAGACCTGTACGTGGGTAATGAGTTGGATGATAGTGATTGATGAGTTGAACCTACAATTAATGTGACATGTTGTCTGCTTAGTTACAACTAGCTATTGTGCCCGTCCTTCGTACGGATTATGTTTAGAAATAAGACTAAATATCTTTCGGCTTTTTTGATAGCAACGATCATGAAGTTGTTAGCAGCTTAGGCCCCGTTCAGACGATACCGTTTTTTTGCGGTACGGTTTTTTACTGTATGGCGTCAACTGTACTGTGATGTTCACACGGTCCGGCTTTGCTGCATATTGCTGTGCTATCCTCCTTCTTCCATTGCGCTTCCTTCTTCTTTTTCTTCTTCTTCTTCTTCAGTGGCCCTACAACCCAGGACGGATCTTGGCCTGCACTAGTAATTGTCGCCAACGGTCCCTATCCAACGATCGTTTAAATGTCTGTTCCTTCACTAAATTCCTTGTGGGCCGTCCGTTCCTATCATTTTGTGCTTCCATAACAAATGTTTTTTTTATGGAGTGGGGGAGTTAGCCCCACATCCAACCCCCAACCTGGAGGACCAGGGAATTTTTTTCAGGTTTCCTTCCTTAGCCTTTAACAAACCAATGCTGAACTTCAAGGCAGCAGTCAATTTTCTATTGGGGTTTTCTTCCCCTAGCCTTTGGATTTCCATTGACCTCCATCTGCAAGGCAGCAGTTTCTATGCTGGTTTTGGTCCACCCCGGGTATTTCATTTCCCCAGTACCACCTATATCTAGGAGGCATCCCCCAATCCACCACCTGGGGAGGCGCCCGATAGGAGACCAGCAACTCCCACCATTGCGCTTCCAGTTCAGTTTTATTTATTCCAGTCCAGGATTTTTTTTTTATTTGTAAGATTTTTTTAAATAAGTTTCTTACTGAAGGTTTCTCTTAAATTTTGATCAAAGTACGCAAATTCTGATTTCAATATTCTACACATTTTTCTCTCATTATTTTTATATTAATCTTAAGTCTTGTCCCACAAGGCGGGTCTCTCATATATTAGAGAAATTAAATTTTCACAATTAATATCTTCCACTTCTGGACACTGGAATTCACTAATAAGAAGATCAATGCTGAAGAATATCAATGAAGAAGATCAATGCTGACGATCTGAAGACTGCTTCCAGCGTAATAAGCGTACCGTTTGAACATATCCATTACCGGTACAATACATGTGCCACCAAATACGGATAGTTATTTTGCGGTACAGCTGATTTTAGTGATACAGTTTTCGAAGACAAAACCGAATGTAGAAATCGGCTAGAACAGCTTTTTTACTGGATCCAGTCGAAACAGTATTGTGTGAACATACAATATGAAATGTACATGCAAACGAAAGCACTGCAAAATAACTGATACAGCAAATTTACTGTACCGCACAAAAACTGTATCGTGTGAACGGGCCCTTAGTAAACAACTTAGAATATCAGCAATTCAGTGACAGGTATCGGAGAGAATATTTTTTGAGAACAGCTGATTAATATATCATGATGAATTACGTGATTTGTTCTTATGTGGTAATAATAGTGCTACCTGGCGAATTCCCAAGAGCCTAGCACAAACCACACCTTCCTAAAATGTTAATTTTTGTTTTGATAAATTTAAATTAGAAAATTTTGTTTTTTTTCAACAAAGAAATAATTGATAAAACATAAGATGAGCTTTGATTCACCAGACATCATATGTTTCCTAAAAGACTGCAATGCTCCGACTACACAAGTCTGCAGACAGCGTAAATAACGCCGCGAAGGGCCCACCATTTGTATTTGAGAACAGCTGATTGATATATCATGATAAATTACGTGATTTGTTCTTATTCTTATGTGGTAATAAAACTTGGAAGAAATGTATCCAAAATCGCACAATACTTGGTTTTTAAACGTTTATTATTCTGTTAATAAAAAAGTTAATTTAGTTTTTTATAGCTAAAGACATTGTCAAAAAGGTTTTCAATACTGATAAATAACTTAAATCCCGATCGATGCTCTCGTTTTTCAGGAGAAGGCCGCGTAAAATGTATCCAAAATCGCAAAACACTTGGTTTTTAAACGTTTATTACTCTGTTAAAAAAAAAGTTAATTTAGTTTTTTATAGCTAAAGACATTGTCAATAAACTGTTCAATAATGTTCAATAACTAAAATCCCGATCGATGCTCTCGTTTTTGAGGAGAAGGCCGCGTAAAATGCCTTTGGGGCCGTGACAGACAGACAGACAGACAGACAGAAAGTGAGATAAGACTATTTTCGGCTTATTTGATGTATAAAACGTAAAAATAACCAAAAAATATACAATTCTGATAAATGTACAGACAAAACTCTAATTTTATTTATATAGATATAATTTAGAAACGTTGATCTGTTGCGAAAAACAAGGAGAAGAAGAACTGGAAGAACTTCTTGATTTAAGATGCATGAATATGGAGCATGATAATAAATACAGTATCTAATATATAAAACGTCTGAATAGGGTTGCGCCTATCGCAAAAACTTATCAATTTTAGCCGAATACTCAACAATGAATTATTTGAAGCCCTGAATTTTTTCCGAGAGTAGGAGTGGAAGGAGGAGGAGGTGGAGGAAGGGGAGAAGGAGGAGGAGAAGAAGAAGGAGGAGAAGAAGAAGAAGAAGAAGAAGAAGAAGAAGAAGAAGAAGAAGAAGAAGAAGGACCCGACGAAATATTATTATAAATATAAATCATTATTAAAAAATCCTTCTGATAATATACATAATATACGCCATTCAATTAAGCCATTAACCTTGCCATTCAACTGCTTTGGTTACTATAAACATCATAGGCTCGTATTAGACTTGGTCACCAGGCGACGTCACCGGTTACTGTACGGGCAGCCAGCCACGTCACCAAGACTGAGGCCAACCCCCAGTGCCTTTCGTTACTTTAACCATTAACTGATGTTATATTGGCATGCTAATTTGATAAATATTTCATCATGTAGGCTACAAGAAACTTCTCATGTTTTCAAAGTTTGAAAATTCAACTAAAAAATTTAAAATAAAACAAATTTTAAAACAAAAAAAGAAACCGACTTCAATGAAATGATACTCAAACATTAAATACTCACATACTAAAAAGTTTAAAATAAAGTATTTACTTTAAACTGAGGAAATTTCAAATTTCATAAAAGTAATCTTTAGAAGTTGGCGCCAAATATTTTATGAAGTTGATAAGAAACTCTATCTAATATCAAATATAACACTGTATTTTAATTCTATATATGATTTACACTCACTTTTACTGAAATACAGTGTTATATTATTTGATATTAGATAGAATTTCTTATCAGCTTCATAAAATATTTGGCGCCGACTTCAAAAGGTTACTTGTATGAAATTTAAAATTTTCTCAGTTTAAAGTAACAAATTTATTTTAAACTTTAGTATTTAATGTTTGAGTATCATTTCATTGAAGTAGGTTTCTTTTTCTGTTTTAAAATTTGTTTTATTTTCAATACAATTTGTAAAAAGATTTGGTTTTGAAAAATGTTTACTAATGTAAATTCTCTTTGCCAGTAACACATCTCCATTATTATTATTACAGTTAGTGATTATTGCAATGTTATAGTCCTGGTAGTTAATTTATTAATTTACTTTAGTAAATTTAATTTAGTAATTTAATTTAGTAAAAATAATGACATGTTTTAACTAAACACAAATTGTACCTGTATTAACAGGCTGACAACTCGAGTAATGTATAATATATAAAATTATTAAAACATAAAGGAACTCAGTAGCTAATATAGTGACAAATTTTACTGTAATCCGAAACCTGTGAGTTATTAAAATCAGAATTATGCTTTGAATATACAGATGAAGTAAAACACTTTTTTTTACTCAACTTGAAGTAACTACAAGCTTTTCTTCTGGCGAAATACATTACCTCATTCTAGTATTTGTTCCGGTAATGTCCACCTTTATTAGTGAAAGCAGTTCAAAGTAGGAGGATTTTGACATTTGCATGTAATTGAAAAACTTGTTTTCATTAGCACAAAGATGGTCAAAAATGGTTTTAAACAATCCTTTTGTTTCTCGAAGTGATAATATCGGATGCACGTGCATTTCCCTTGCCCGTCTCCTTCTTTTCCTCAACAAAAGATCAAGAAGCAGCATCTCTTCATATGTTTCCGACATGACCGCTCACTACACTAGTGTCAAACAAACTGAACTCGCAGAACACAAAAATACAGTGGTGACCCAACATTGGTGACTGTGTGTAATACATGCCATTTAATTCAATACCCAGCGATAATTCTTGGTCACCAGTGGTGATTCGTCTGGTCACGGGGTAGGGTCACCAGTCGGTCACCAAACGCTGGAGACGTCACCGGTGACCCTAATGTAATAAGCGCCATAAGAACTAGTGCCCAGCACCTAGTCAGATCACCGGTGACGTCACCGGTGACGTCGCCAGGTGACCAAGTCTAATACGGGCCATATTGTATGCTTCTCAATTCACAAAATAATGCACATTGGCAGTTCTTGAAAAAGGAGTTTGTTTTTTCTTCGTGTTCAACAAATCTCATAATATCTTAGATATTACTCTACTCTTAGATATTATTGTATTACGGAATTGTGCTACATAAGTTTGACTGTTATGTTTTAGACGTTTCTTCTTGAATTGTTGAACGGTTTATTGAACAGTTATTATTTTTGATATTTGATCGGCCTTTGAACATTTAGTAATTGATTTTTGTACAGTAATATTGTAAATTCTTTTTTAGCTGAACATTATCGATTTATCTATTTTTGATTGCTTATTTTGTGTAAGACATTACTGATTAGTGCGTGTTGTGAATAATTTGTGTAAATAAAGTGCGAGTGTTATATTTAAGTGTTGCCAACGTTATTTTAGAGATAGAATCCTTAACAATATAATATTGAATAGGTACTGATGACTCACCCACACTATACTCGCAGGCGGGTCCGAAGAAGACATGCACCTTGTCCTTGGCATAGGCTTCGACGGCCCTGTACTGGGCATAGACGGCCTCGCAGCGGTCATCGCTGGGGATGAAGCGGAACCGGTGACCGGGCAGCAGCCCCCGACTGCGGACTGCCCTCTCTGCCAAACGCAGCACTGGCATCACCTTCGCTAGCGCCAAGTCGTACTTGTGCCAGTCGCCCGGCAGGATCACTGCAGCTCGCACCTTAACATTTCAAGTGCTCACCGTAAAATAACTAGTTATTAGCCTTACTATTTACATGGATAAACATGTTAAGCCGCGTCTCCACCAACCGAACATGATCGGCAAACAGTGTTCGCTAGAATTATCCGATGTCACCGGACTTAGTTTGGTGTGGACGCCTTCTCGAACATTATGATCGGTGTGTTGTTGTTCGTCACAATTCGCTCATAGATCGAACATTTCAATTGAACTCACGAACATGTTCGGTGTCCCATATGTTTAATGTTTGTCCATTTTTTGTATTCGCCAACAACGTTCGGCAGACATGTTTGGTTGGTGGAGACGCGGCTTTAGAAGTTGATCATTCCTTCCCCGCACACGGAACTATAATCTATAGGCTACTTGACTGAACTGAAGTACTCCCACCAGCGAACAAGGTTTTTATCCTCCTGCTGGTTGGTGCCACTTCAATCCATATTTTTTCTTTGCAATCAATTGGTGATTATCGTTGTGAGCAGGTTTATTTATCATTTTTTACATTGTAATATATATATTTTTTCCCCAATCTTCTTTATGGCAATTTGGGGGTAATATAGACTATATAAAATAATAATAACAATAATTTATTCGACCAATAGCACATACAATACTTGAACACTTTCAAATTGATTCATAAAAACAAGCATAGTTGCTAATGCTAACTGTATATAATACATGCCGATTGTCTAATATGGCAGCCCCTAGGTACTCCTGTGTGAGGCGCCTCATACTTGTACAATTCTCATAATATAATCTGATTGGTTTTACATTTCACACTTGATAAAAGAAGAACAGTATACCCACAGTACAGTGATAGCATGCAAAGAACCAACTAATCTAAACTTGAAATGAATTGAGCGCACAGCCAAACACGTAGAAAATATTTGTTGTAAAACAATATTATTAATTTTAGTTGATATCGATAATAATTAAATTATTTGAATGATTTATCAAATGTTTTGGTCGAATAAGTTTCATGAACTGGAAAAACGTAGCAGAAGAAGAAAAATAAGTAGTGATGAGAAAAAAGAGGTTATTGAATTAAATTTTTAAGAAATTTAATTGATTAAATTAAAATGATAATAAAATAGGTAATGCCACGTACTTGATATCCCGATTCCATTGAATTGGGCAACCTGTTAGTAAGTATAAGTAACAGATTTTTCTGTTATGTTTTGTATTGAAGTATGAAAATTGACAATTTAAGTTAATCGAGCACCGGACTCAGCCTGCTCATTTTCTTTGTCTAGGTAACCCAAATACAATTTATACTACAGGGGTGCCAGATATTCCTGTTTATTACAGTAATTTGGTTAATTAATTCTTTCTAAAAATTATTTATGTTAGATTATATGTTAGAAATTTTAACAGTACAGAATGCTGTGTTGCAGAAATATATTATTATTATTATATTTTATTCTATATATAGAATGTTTCAAGTGACGCAACCCTTGAGGTATAATATATGACATATTCAACATGACATGATTAAAATTCAATCTTGTACTAATGTTAGGGAGTTAGATATTTTATTTGATATCCTATAACTTTAAAATAAATTTTTACTAATTTCAACTCATTTGTAGCAACTTTCCTTCAAATAGTTTTTGTTACTTTACTTGAAATTGAGCTTCAAGTCGATCTTAAAAAATGAGTTGTTTGGGTTTCAAGTCAATCAATTCTATTGTATAAGAATTTTGTTATCAACTTCGTAATGCAAAGAGCACTATAGGAGAACATCAGACAGGATAAGAGTTCCATGTATCTCAAGAATAGAATCATCTTGAAAAAATATATCTGACTCAGTTTAATGAAATGACTGCTGTGACCTAACTAATACTCCATTACATTCCAATTGTCTCAAATAGCTGACATTGAATTAAATGTTGCATGACATTTATGCAACATTTAATTCAATATTTAATATTGATTGGGGCACAGAAAATTCACCCCAATGACCCCAATGGCTTCCGCCATTTGATCTCAAATTTGCGTCATTTTTGAAACACCCATTATAAAACAGTATGGTATAGTAGTAATGCAAATAAAAGAAATGCTAGAAATGTGTGACCTCGTTGGTTCTGTCGTCGCCTGGTCGCAGCCTGGTATCTTCCTCCTCCATGAGCCTGGTGGTAGTCTGCTCGTGTCGACAGCGCGCCTCTGGCTGTGGCAGCAACAGCTGCAGCTGTGGGCCGGTGCTGCTGGTGCGCGCCTTGCTGGCCTCGTGCCGATGCCAATTGGCATGCCAGTTGCCGCCGCTGTGGCCAGCCAATAGCAGCGTGCAGACGACAACCAGCCTCAGCCAGCCGCCTCTCATTGCGGGGCTCACGCATCTCTCGCTCCCCCCTCCCACCACCAAGCCCACTCACGCCGCATACTTCGGCCACACTGAAACATCGACAAAATTAAAGAATGAAACTTCATATTAATAATTATTCAATTAAAAAGTAGTTCTGTAAACAGTAGCTTCACTCGCCCAAAATGTCTCACTCAATAAGGAATATTTAAAAAAAGCTCCAAGATCACTTTCGACTCAATTTGCATTGTACAATCCCTCAAAATTGTTGATTATAATGTCTGATAAGAGTGGAGATTTGTATAGTTTACATAGCAATGATAATTTGCATTGAGAACGAATACAAATACAATTCAATATAGAAATAATACTACCAGTACCAGAAATAAATAGAATAAGTAGAAGCTAGGAATTAAAAGGAGAAAAGAAATTGGAAATATACGATTTATATTAATTAGAAAACTGATACATAAAAGGATTTCTAAAGTAATAACTCGGTTGCATAATACATGACTGTTATATCCCGTTTTGGCCGATCAGCTGATCTATACAAATTGAAAAATATAGTTCCCCTGATAGGATGTACCAGCCATCAATATTCTCTGTTTATAGCAACGAACATTGTTAGTCAGTTTCCATTACAGTCATAGAGTAGGCTAGGTTTCCACTGGCCGTAGTTTATCGCGCTGCAATTTTTGGGCGCTACACGCGACAGTTGGGTGGCTTCACAGGCAACAGAAAACGAACTGCAATCTGCAGCGTCGTCTCGCTCGCTGTGGCTTCACTAGCAGCTTATTGTAGTGGACCGATCATGCTGCAAGTTGTTATTCGTAGTGTTGCACTCAGTGTACTTTTAGTTTATAGGCGACGCCGGCTACACAAGAGAAAATGGTGGATTCACCCAATAATAAGCAACTGGAAGTCTGAAGACTTGTTCCATACGTTGCTTCGCGAAATAAGAAAGTATTCGGACAAGTTCTTTGAATTTTATTGCATGTCTCAAAACTCCTTTGATTACTTGTTACAACTCTAGAATTTCTGTTTTTATAATTCTCATCACTTTTATTGTATAAAATGGGGATATTTATCTACTTCTAATATAATAACCTCGCAATCAAGTTCAAACTCCATTGTTCTCAATAAAATTCACTTTACTTGAAACAATTCATAATACAGCTTTTTATTCACAATACAGCTATTATGCGTTACTACAGTCTACAGCTAGTAGAGCCATCTAATGGCGGCAAAGTGTAGCGTGAAAATGGGACAGGTTCCATTTCCGCGCGACGCTTCATTCTGCAGCGCGCCGTAAAATGTTTCACGCTGCAGACTGTCGCTAGTGGAGCCACCTCCATTTATTCGCTACCTTCTCATTCATCTGACTTATCAACCACAATTTGCAGCGCGATAAATAACGGCCAGTGGAGCCCCAGCCAAGTTTGAAACATGTCCTACAAAAAGTCGATAATCTTGTGCATCTAGATGAAAATAAAAGAAATTTCAAGAAGCATAATAATTTTAATTCCATTGCAATTGGCATCCCGGGTTCTACGACATTTGGATTAAAATTCTAGCACTATGAACTTTTGATTAGAAATGGGTGAGTAGTATTGAAGTTCTGTTACTTATTAAACAAATTGAATCTACAACAATACCAAAATGATTGATAACAAGAACAAAGAAAAGGATTATAAATCGAAACAAGGTGAATTGAAGGAGATCAAAACTATTAATAACGATGAAAGTAATGAGGAGGATTGTGTTGAGTATAAAGTATGTGAAAATGAGTAAGGTGATGGAGTAACTATAGGATGTTTGAAAAGCTAATGCTCAAAATGACTAGTATGGAGACGAAAATGAAGGCGAAATTCACCAGTATGGAGACTGTATTCACAGTATGGATAAGAGAAAATATTAAAGTGAATAACGAGGAAATGAATTTGAAAATGAATAGCGTGAAGGCGAACATGACAAATTACATGTGTGAAAAAATTACAAATTTGAAAACCCACTTAGTTATAAATGAAGCAAATAGAAATGAAGTTTGAAGTAAGATTGAAATCAGAACGTTATGAACAAGGAGAAATTTCAGATAGCAGTAGTAATACAAGATCAGAGTCAAAATCGCACAATCGCAGTTACCAGTGCCTTCGCTCTGATTTAAAGCTGATGAGAAAGCGCCGAGTCTTGAAAAATCTAGTCATCGTAAACATCCTTCAAGCAAAAGGAAACACTAAGGTCGAGGAGTTATGGCAAACGTAAACACAAGAGAGTAGAAGCCATTCATCGTCACGTAAATCTCATAAAGACAAAAAATTATCCCGTAGTCGATTTCGCAGTAGGTCACGCTTGAAGAAAAATGACTCCTACTCTACGAAGGATAAAGATACATACTCTCTAAAGAAAAAGGATCCGTACTCTTCAAAGGATAAGGATTCATTAAAGAAAAATGGTTCAAAAAGGGAAGAAAAAGGAGGTGGTCAAGAGAAAGGAGTGGCTCGAGTCAGCACCATCATCATCGTCATCACAGTCGAAAAGAAAGGGATAGAAGGAAGGAAGGTAGAATAAAAGGTGTAACCACTTATTTATGTAACCCTGATATTCTTAATATCAACAATTTGTCTGAATGATTACTCTGGGGTCGTAACTCATAGACAACAAAATACTTCTAATTTTATAGTTTGTTTATTTATAATATTATATATTATAATATTACAACACATTAAAGAACATATCAAATTTAACTCGCTTGGCTTGCTATTTTAAGACGTGTATATAATTATGAGTTGGAACTTATATTTAAAAACTAACCTGATATTCTTGCCTCTCCTTTCCTTGATCTCCAGGAGTCTATGGCCACTTCAAACACTTATAACACTTATAACAACTCTCAGAACTCAGCCGAACATGCCCTTGTCGCCCAGTAGAATTGCTGGCTAACACGCCAAAATTTTGATCCCCCAATAAGTTTTAAACTGCCCGGACTGTAACAGACTTATTGAGTTTTCAAAGATCTTGGTTTTGCAAGCCTAACACTCCACTGGTCGAAAGAAGCGTTCTCCTGGCTTCTCGAGTTGAACTCTGTGATCATGAATTTTGGTTCTCTATTTAAGTGGTCCATACACTCCTTTCAATGCCAGAAAAAAGGCCTAATATTCACAAGATTGGATAGTGACACGTTCTTACATACCTTTAATATTTATCAACACATTCAAACAATTCGCATGAACGTGCCACTATCAGACTTGCCGATCTCATGAACGTCATCATTGTTTAATAACACACTTCGCCTTGAAAGCCTGAAGTGAAACACCTCGGCTCTCGTTTCTATAATAAATTTGATTTTTAATGAAAATGTCATTTATGACAAAGGTGAAGATGAAATAAGAAAAAACAAATATAATATGAGAAACAAAAATCAATCTAGATTCAAAGGAGATAGTGTTGATAAAAAACTATATGCTGTCAAACAGAAAAAATCAGCTAAGCTATCACCCAAATATAAAGGTCCATATACAGTTTGCATTTGATTTGTATTGTTTTATTATAGTTAATTGTTTTTGTAAAAAAAGAAAATTGTAAAAATAAATATTAATCATAATTAATAATAACGTTTACATCATTTTCAATATAAACTTAAATGTAATACGTTGAATTTATTTTTGAAAAATTAATCATAATATTTTTGCAAACAATTCATTTTTTTAAATTTGGACGAGGGGAAATTTGTCATAGTTTTGGCCGATCAGCTGATCTATAAAAATTGAAAAATATAATAGTTCACCTTATATTATAGTACCAGCCATCGATGATCAGAGATGAATATTATCATACAGCAATAAATTAAAAGAGTAAGAAGAAAATTTTTCTGTTGATAGTAACGAACATTGTTAGGCAGTTTCCATTATAAAGTCATAGAGTAAGTTTGAAACATGTCCCAGAAGAAGTCAATAATCTTTTCAATGAAAATAAAAGTAATTTCAAGAAACTTGATAATTTTACTTTCATTGCATACACCTAAGATGATAGATCAAAACTGGGCAAACGACATTTTTTCAGATGAGGATATGAGGAATTAAATGGAGGTTAAAATGAACAAGAAACTACTTGGAGATTCAAAATAAAACTAACTGAGGAGGAAAATGGATTGCCTGGATTAGGAGTAGAAAATTGCAGTAGTAAAATGCATAATAAAACTTGAAAACACTCAAGTGGAAATTTTGACTCACGTTATGGCGTGACGGCCGTGTGTACTGTGGGTCGTCTGACGATGCTCTTGACAACAGAGTGAAACGACCGTCACGCCATAACGTGAGTCATAATTTTAACTTAAGTGTTTCTAAGTTTTATTTTATATTAGTGGAAACAAGATGGATCCTCAACATGATAAAATGCATAATTTAGGTTGGATGTGGAGAGAATATTTTACTGATACCTATGGTATATGGTATGGTATGGATACCTATGATATATATGGAAAAGGAAGGGTTTCTATTCATTCAAGGAAATCAAGTTCTGATGTTTTTTTCTTCAGAAATTTACTACCGTACTTGTCCCCTCTATCTATCTATATATAGTAAACTATACTATCCCTATACTATCCACACGAAAACCAATTTCAATTTACCCGTAGTACAATAAAAGGGACAAAATTCACAATTGTTATGACAACAATAAGCGTATGGCTTTTATTAGTGGGTAGCTCCACCACCGTTTGAACCATGTTATGGGGAACCCAGCGAACACATAAGACCAATGGTCTAATGCAATTGATACAGAACCAAACTACAGAGAAAACGATGTGTCAGACGTTCATTGATAGCGAATTACAAATACAGTGTCAGTCTGTCAGAAACAGGGCTGCTGTATCCTGCATTATGTGGGATGCCCAATTCCCAATTTCAGCTTTGAGATAACATGCTTCTGAAGACCGAATGCTAATCTAGTCTCACCATTAAAACTAGAAATTATTTTGAACTATTAGAGTAAAACAATTCAACTCCATTGCTCTAACACTTTTCTCTTATTTTTTTTATAGAGCAATAATGGGATCACTAACATTGACAGTTCTTTGATAATGTGTCTTGATAATGTAATCTGACTTGTTTTATACTCCTTAACTGGAGTCTCCAAGACGTAATCTACAAAAAAAAGTATGTTACTTGATTGTCTGATAGGGAAAAAGTACTGCCAGATCGCCACCTACAAAGCATATTCCTGCATGATATTCATTTTGTATAGCAACGATGTATCTTGAAATAAGCAATGGTAGGATGGCTACAATAAATAATTCTATTTTTGTCCCTTTAACTCTAGTGTAACATCTATACAGGAGTAGGCTGTCCTCTGTCGATTCGGTGAGACCACAAACTTGGATCGATGGAACTGAGAGGATAAATTTTTTTTATCGGAGTAAAAATCGCGTAATATATTATCCAGTTGAGAAGATTGATTGCAAAAGTTAGAAGGGACGATTAGAATGGGATTTTGTATCTGATCAAAATTGGATTCCCTAAAATGTAACCCATATATTACTTGACCAGAAATAGGCCTGTCGGTTTCCATGCCGCGTTTCTCTTACTGCAGATACAAAGCAAGGCATTATAAATTTCCATGGATTTTTTATTAGAACCGCAATAGTAGAAATCGTTTAATGGATATTAATCCATATCAAGAGGTTTATTTTTAAAAATGAGAAAATTTCTATTTCATACAATTTATATTGTATATTCCCAGTTAAATTATTTGAATTAGAGAAAAGGATAATGATGTACAGAATAGAGAAGCATGTAAAAGTGAAGAGAAGATGTAAATAAGTTTTTCATTGATTATCATTAAGCTGTATCATTAATCCATTTCATAATCATTAATTTTTTTTTTTTTTTTGAGGATGAAGCCCACATAGGTCTGAGACCTGTGCGTGGGTAATGGTTGGATGATGGTGATTGATGAGTTGGACCTACAGTTTAAGGTGGGTTCCGAACCACCGGGAAGTGATTTTACAGCAGAGAACAGTGTCTTTTTTTGCTGGCCAATCTAATCGGTCACCGTTACAAACGGGACCTACGAGAACGCAACTTATCTCTCTGATTGAACAGATACCTGCTACGGCTCGCGGCTATGTATTATCTATCTTCGTAACAATGATGATGTTCATGTACATTTTAATAGTGTCATGTATTCAAATAGAGCACTATCAAATTAAATTAAATAAACTTGAAAAATAAACATACTTGATCGTTGAACATAATATAAGAAAAATAAATAAGTAAATTAAAAACAAAAATTCTAATCAGCATAATCAATGTACCCTGAATGGACTAATATTATTGTCTAATCGTGTAGGTTGGGAGCCTCTAATAGGCTGGCTTACGCTAAGAGTTGAAGCTTTGTAAATTGGCTGACAAAGTGAGTGTGTATCAGCCCTCAGTCAATGGTCTGTTGGTGTAGGATGGTAGCCTAAATATGTTTGTAACAATATCAATCTCATTCATTAAGGATATTTTGCACAATATAACCATCTCCAATACGAAGAAGAGTACGGAGAAGGTATATTATGTTTATTCAACTCGTATCACACTTTCACTGGGAAGTCACATTTATGATATGTCTGACAATACTTCAATTTATATGAAGGCAATACGACAATGAAAGAGAAATTGTTATGAACCAAGTATGGTAACTTGACGAATCGAACCAAATCTATTGATTCAACTATTAAATTGTCAAGTATATTCAACTAATTTATAAGTTAAACTTCTTATAAAAAACATACTTGAACACAATAGAAAGTAAACACAATAGAAAAGTAACACAATAGAAAACATATAGAAGTAGAACTAACATTAAAATACAAAGCAGCTTCATTCATGCAGTCTACATTATGATTCTATAGCAGCTTTCATCAACCAATAAAATTGACTCATAGAATGGTAACCTATAATAGGCTGACCCTCGCTCCGTTTTAAAGCTCTGTGGTTGGCTGAGGGCTGATATACTCCCACTTTGTCAGCCAATGACAAAGCTTCAACTCTTAGCGTAAGTCAGCCTATCAGAGGCTCCCATCCTACATGATTAGACAATAATATTAGTCCATTCAGGGTACATGGATTAAGCTGATTTGTATTTTTGTTTTAAATTTACTCGTTTATTTTTCTTCAATTACGCTCAACGTTCAAGTATGTTTTATTTTTATTCAAGTAAGTTTATAAGACCAAGTACAGTAACTTGACAAATCTATCGAAAAATTAGTTGAATATATTTATCAATTTAAAAGTTGGTATATCCAATTACTCCATTACATTTATTTTTGTTGTTTGTGGATTAAAAATATTTTTTGTACGATTTTAACATTGAGAATGACGTATCTGGCAAACAATATAAATTTACGTGTACAATAATTATTCATGTTCACTGATGTTCCAAGTATTTTTTCTTTATAATTTTATTTTGCATAATATATAACTGTCAATAGTTGGTAGCAGCAGTACTTCAGTTCTGTTTTATAATATGGTATATTGTTATTGTCTTTTCTTAGTTATGATTCATTTCTGTTCTTTTGGCGAGACGAGCCATTCCTCCACGCAGGCGTAGCCTAATGAGGAATGCACTTACTCTACCATGAATGAATAAATGGAGCAATTGAATGATCTGAATAATTAGGAGAATAGATAACTATAACATTTAAATTGCAATTAAAAAGTAATTTGAGTTTTTCTTAAATTAATTAGTAAAGAAGTGGCATTTTCTTGCAATGTTTTTTATATAATTTTTTTATTTGAGTGAATAAAGTATTTGATTTATTTGATAAGTATATGAATGATTCATTATGGATTTCATTTAATTTTGAGATTGAGATGATGTATCTGGTAAAACCATAGTCTTCACATGATAAATATGTTTGTATCAATATTAATTATTCTTATTCATTATGGATATTTTCCACAATATACCCATCTCCTATACGAAGAAGAATAAGGAGAATGTGTTTTTTTATTCATGCAACTCATATCAAACTCACACTGATATGTGGGAAGTCACACTTATGATATATCTGACGTTACTTCAATAATTTAAATGAAGACAGCAATACGACAACGAAAGAGAAATTGTTATGAAACCAAGTATGGTAACTTGACGAATCGAACCAAATCTATTGATTCAGCTCGTAAAAGTTGACAGGCGCAAATTCATATCGCGTTGAACGCTTGCAGATTGATGAGCGCGAATTTAGGCGAGCAGAGCGGAACATTCGAATGATTGTGATTGACATGTGAATAGCGACACTGTTTGCAATATCAGCACTTCCTTTCTTCCAGTCTTCCTTCCTTCCTTCCTTTCTACAACTTGAACTCTTTGCAAATAGCGCAGAAGCACAGCACCAGTAGCGATATCAAGGGTTCGAATTCAACTCGAACGTAAACAGGCCTTCTAAATAACTCAGCGAGTTCCAGAATCAACAATTCGACTGTATCAACGAATTTAATAATATTGATTCAATTTTTTACAGTTGAATAAATTGCCAGTTGCTGTTTCAATACTGTTTGTAGTCTAATAAAACAGAAAAATTTGCTTTGTTGGCCTCTTGGTATCGGATAATTTTCATTTTCATACAAAGACGTTTCAATTTCAGTGCAGGGGGAAATATTGGGAGACCGCATCAGCATTAAATATATACAATACAGTGGAGCCTCGATTATCCGTCACTCTTTAAACCGTCACTTTCTGTTATCCGTCATCGTAAAATTAATAATAATAAATCATTTTATTTGTACACGGAATCATCGTAAAATTGAGAGTTACGATTTATTAGCATATTACACAGCATATTACTCAGTTACAGATTTCTGATGACATAAATATGTAAATATAAATTTAATTATCCATCATATTTTCGCAACTTTCCCTAAACCATTTTAAATTTAGAGACTATACTGATCACGTTTATGGCATTTCTATTATCCGTCTTTCCAGTCATCCGTCAGAGGCCCGGTCCCGAAGGTGACGGTTAATAAAATTAGTGATATTTTCGGAAGCGTTTCAGCCGGAATTCATCAAATCAAAAAATCAAATCAAAATCATTTATTGTCAGAACAAATATCGAATAAATATCTTATAATTTTACCTACATCGTCACATAATATAGGATTCCTTCACAAGAAAATTTCGAATTTAAAAATGACCAAACTCAACAAAATTACCAGTGGTTAATGGATATTTACAACCAGTCATTAAAAAACAGAGATACGATACTGTGTTTTCTGAGAGGAATGAAACGAATTCCGAACATTCAACACAAGTATCAGATTCAAAAATTAATTTCAAAAGGTACCGATTGAAAATGTTAGTAATGTAGATAAACTATTGCAAATTTATATATGTGATTTCTTAAGTAGTAAGTTTCTATATTATGTGTTCTTTGTATCATCATCACACTTGAGAGATCAGAACTGTACTGTAGATGTAGCTGATATTAACAACATTGTAATAGACGTCAGTGAAAATATAGAAAAAATGAAGCTAAGCTGATAAAGAAAAATGAGGTAAGTTTGCTGGCACGGAATACGAAATTAGCATACTTTGACCTTTTTTAGCTTTATTTAAACAATGTAGACAAACTGATAAACAAGGGTTTACAGTAATTGAAGTTAATCTGATCCGCCATTACATACTGGTAATAAATAACATACAACCTTTCAACTACTGGCTTTATTCAACTTAATCTGATTCTGCAGTAATCTGTAATTACGCGTACAGCCGGTAGTAAAGGAAACTTTAACATAGAAGTTTGGCTCAGCAGCGGCTAACCATGGTGTATGATAAAGTTGTAGCAGTCCTTGGGTGTCACGCATAGATTTCGCTAGTAAATGAGTAATTATGTAGTGGTGTGTCAGGCCTTCTACCTTTTTTACTTTTCTACCGTATCTAAAAATAACTATATTATAATTTTTATAGTTGATTGCTAGATTCTGCAGAATCCAGACAATTAAGTAGTAAGATCTTAATATAGCAAACTTTTTTTATCCGGTATGGCTTTTGCCTATCATACTTTAATGTCAGTTGCTGCTGATCTTTGTCCGTGAGTGAAGGATAGAATGTATAAAGTGAAGGATGGAGTGAATTATGGGTGAATGGGTTAAACAAATTCATGCGAAAATTGGTGACAGTTTACCTTGTGTCAGTTAGTTTCTATTTTGTGATTGGTTTTCGTTTGCTTAGTTCATGTTTAACTCTCATTTTGTGAATTGTGGTAATCTAGCTATTCCATGTGCAACTTTGTCCCATTTTAGAAGTTTTTAATACTGCTCTAATATCTTCTTACCATTACTAATAATCATTTCCAATATTCTTACAGCGTATAAATTGGTTTTCGAATAATTGTACATAATTATGCACAGAGCATAAGCTTTGCTTTGCTGATTAAATTATTCAATTGTTGAACGCTGTAACATTATTCCTAGTTTATAATATGATAATAAACAAGTCTTATTTCTGCTGCAGAATTATTTTTGAAGATGTTTCATTAATCTTGTTTATGTATTTTATTTTATTTGTATTCATATTTTGTGAAATAAATTGAATTTCATTTGAGCAATCAAACTGAATGGAGGTGATCCACAACTCAAAATTAAACAAGGTCGTTTGAAGTACGGTAACTGAAAATTTAACAAACTGACAAATATAGCCTACAGAAACAGAATTTATTAATTTCTAATTTCTTTAAGTTCTATTAGCCTAACTTATACTTAAGACTTCAGCAATGATGGATATTCACAACAGCATTGAATAGCTGATGGAAACTGGTGGTGACTGATATTTTGGTACAGTAGCATTCACCAATTTCCATCAGCAATTCAATGCTGTTGTCAATGTCCGCCATTGTGGAAGTCTTCTGTATAAATTAATAGCACAAAGGAGGAATTCGAAATGAATAAATTATGCTTCAAAATTAAACGTTTAATAAAAAAGTTGCAATAGATCGTACAAGTGAAAGAGCTCAGATCCAGAGACATTTTTTTTGGGGGTGGCTGGTAGCTAATGATGAGGGGGGGGGGGTAGAGGTATACTGAATACAAGTATTGTGAAAGCTTTAGAATTTTTCATTATTGGGAAATAAAAAATAGCTTTACTAGGGCTTTGAACCGTATAAGCTATAAAATTAATTTTAATTATATTGGACATTTTTTATTGAATTATGGCTGAATCTGGTGTGTTCAGCAGTTTGTTAAGGAAGATAGTATTATTCCGGTATTGCGGTCATATTATTCAATATTTAAGAATAAAAATCAATGTGGGAGCTATAATTAGTTACAAATTTTTCAACTAACTAATGTTTCATCTAGTTTTAATAGATAAACTTCGTGTGGATTCCACACTGTAAAAAGAGATTTTTTTGGAAGTTTTTATCTTACGATTAGTTTTCTTCTTATAGAAATATGGGATCTAAAGCTACTCCCCCAGAAAATTTTTGTATAATCTCTTTGAGAAATCAGTTAAAATGCTATAGACCCATATTATAGACAAGTAAACCCAATGCAAGCGTTGTATCTGGAACTTTTCCACGATATAACCTATATCAGTAGCTGGTGATCACTGGTTTGCCGACAACTGTGGTAGAATGTTAAAAAAACATTGGTTGATATGTTAATGTAGTTCCTTATTACTTTCCATTGAAAGAAAGTAGGTACTGTCATGATTCAATTACTGCAATTTTATGTTGCACTACTTTTTCTATTCAGCAAGTACAAAAATCTAAACACTGAGTTGAAAGGTTGCAGGCAATGTAAATGTAACTAAGACATTATACAGTATTATAACGTTAACGGATTTCATACAATTGAAGACTTAGTAGTGGGATTAGGTAATTCTTGCTAATGAATATTTTACGAGCTTCAAATCTATTACAGGGGTGCCCACCCCCCCTAAGCCTTATGACGCACCCCCCCCCCCCCCAAAAAAAAAAAAACTAAAAGAATATTTTTATAACTATTGAAAAAATTCAAACCCAGTCGATAATATACAAAATGTATGTATATTTCTTGAGATTCTCTACATAGGTAACATTTTTTTGTAAAGGTAAAAAAGAAATATCAATGAAATGAATATATGAACTTCTGCTCAATAAACTTAATTGCAAAATAGCTAAATAAGAATTTGAACCTAAAAGGTTTTTAAACAATAAAATATTATTACAAATACACAATGTTCAATAAAAATGAAATACCTATAAGTTTATGTTCGGTGTACCAATTACATTAAGGTTAAATAATTCTACAAAGTTGTTCCTTTAAAGGAAGTGAAAACAATGAGTTAATAACTTCATTTGTAAAACACAAGAATTCAAAATACCAAGTCATTTATTGGACAGTAGTTAAACAACAGGTTATTTACTTAGTGTAGTATCTTTATTTAAATTGATATATTTTTTTTTAATTGGGAAATAATTTCAGCTAATTCATATTCAATTGTATAATAATAATTATAAATATATTTTCATTAATTTACATTCTGTCTGGTGACTTCGTAATATATAATTGAATGTTGTCACGTTAAACACGGTTTCAATCAACATTACGCCCCCCCAAAACGTTTTTTGGAACCCCCAAGAATTTCAATGACCCAGTCTGCGTAATAGCCTGTGGGCACCCCTGTCTATTATATTCGTAAAAAATCTCACACTCTTCAAAAAAACTTTTTGGAGGTTTGGGGGGGCTTCAGCCCGAAAGCCCCCCCCCCCCCCGTAAATCCGCCACTGGAAGGGCTAAAAAGTGAGATTAGTAGTAATCGCGCACAACAGGCTATTACAGTGTGAGAACAGCTCCAATGTGAACCTATACATACACATACAGGTAGGTGGTAGTCTTATACAAGTGTAAGCTATTCTTACGTGTGAATGTGTGTTGGCTCATTTATTCGCGTGACGGCGAAGCATGGAATCGAAGCAAGTCTTTACTTGACAAGCGAGCGAACTAGCAGCTGCGAGCTTAGGCCTCCTTCGTTTCCCGCCTCCACTGCACCAATGACAAATGGCCGTCGAAAACAAAGCGGCCCGAGAGGCCAGCAGTAACCAGCAACGGTGCTGAAATTAAGATCGACTTTGCTGCTTTCACGCGAACGCTACCGTGATACAGCACTAGAAAAGGATTTTCTGGGCATCAACATTAATCACTTTTTATAAGGCGAGCTTTTTAAAAGAAATCCAACCTAACCTAACCTAAACCTGCGCACAGCTCGTGTCCAACGCGCGAAAAAGCTAACAGAAACAGTTTACGCTGAATTTTGTATGGTATAAATCAAGAGCAGAAAACATTACCCGAGCCTGTTTCCGAATTATTATCAGATGACAATGATTTATTGTGCACTAGTGAATAAGATTCCCCGTTAGAAATTCATAAACAGAGGCTAGTTCATTTTCTTCTCTTGCAGTGAATAAATTTTCTGTTGGGACACTAGCCACCGATCATTTATTTTATAAGAGATTTTCTGGGTGAGATGTGATGGAAACAAGGACGGTCCGGGGGTATGGATCAAGGGGTCATGACCCCCCCCCCCCCCCCTAAACGGAAATTCACTGGTGAAGTGGTATGAAGGAGGGGCAATCTCGCAAAAAACGAGAACCTACCTCACTACCTACGGTCAACAAAACCTATTTGTGACACCCCCAAACTCCCGAGATGGGACCGCTTCTGATAGAAAAGATAAACAAAATCAGCAAAGAGAATTTTTTCGCACAATAGTCATTCATAAACAACAAAATAAAAATCATTTAAGAAGCCTGACCGTCAAATAAGGTTCGATTGCCGGCACTGGCTGAATATTTTTGTGATGTAACACTAATCGGTATTCATAAAAGTAAAAATAATAAATATTATTGGTGTTGTAGTTCCACATTACTTTATCACTTAATATTTAAACATAAATAATTATCGTGAATAAACTTTACAAGTGAATTTAATTATTATTAATAATCTAATATTAAAACTGACACTGTATTTCACTTTTAAATAATGTTTTACTCACATATATTGGAGATGCTTGAGGAATGCATTTCACTTCTGAAAAGAAGCTTCGTCAGCCTGCCGCCAGGGGTCATGCTCTGTTTGGGTTAGGATGAGCGGCCATTATGTATTTGAAAATTGCGTTTGATTTGAATTGTGTTTGGTCGTTGAGTAAGTTTGTTCTATCTTGTTTATGGTGTTTGAATATTTCATATTGTTCCAGTGTATTTAGTTTGTGGCTTTTTTGGAATGTGTGTAGAATTTCCAAGTCAGTTTGGATGTTATTGTGTGAGTGCCCAGTGTTGATTAAGTGATCTGCAAATGTTGAGTCAGAGTTGGAATGTAGTGCTTTGATGTGCTCTTTATATCTTATGTTGAATGATCTGCCTGTTTGTCCTATGTAGTACTTGGGGCATGTGTTGCATTTAAGCTTATATATGCCTGGTTTGTTGAATTTGTGAATTGTGCTGTTTGTTAGGTGATCTGGTTTTTGTTGGATCTGGTGTTTCAGGTTGTTTGTTGTTCTGAATGCTGTGTTAAATCCGGATTTTTGGAAGATGTAAGCTATTTTGTGTGATTTTTTGTTGAGATATGTGAGTGTGGAAAACGTCATGGAAAACATCACAGATTATTATTAATACTTATTAGTTAGTTTGAAGTAACTGACAATTTAACAAACTGACAAATTTATTACTTTATTTATTAATTTTCGAATTCCTCCAAGTGCTATTAGTTTATACTGAAGACTTCCGCAATGGCAGATATTTACAAAAGCATTAATAAATAAATTCGTATGGCTTTTCGTGGTGGGGAGACCCTTATACGGGTAGTTCCACCTCGCCGTCTTTTTAACCGCTGCTTTTTTTTATATGCAACCGGGAGTGACGGCTTAACGTGTCCTCCGAAACACAAAAGCATTGAATGAATGCTATACTGTACAAAAATATCAGTCGAACCGAATCGAACCAGGGAATCGAACTTACTTATTTGTGTGATGGCCATTTCGTATTGTTGGAATTCTTCCTCAGACCCGGCTGGAGGCCTATTCAGAGGCCTACTCTAGCCAAGTTTATTTTCAATAATTATTTATGATTAAATATTATTGTTACGAAATAAATTATTGAATAACATAATAATATCCATAGAAATAAAAGTTGTCAATGTCCACCATTGCTGAGATCTCCAGTATGATTGCTATAGCGTTAAAAGGAAATTTTAAATTAACTGTTGCTTTTGCAAAATTTTCTTATATGACGGAATTGGCTGAGAAGTAAAAACTAATAACAAACAATTGTCAAAATGCGAGTGAAGGAGCTCTAATACTTTATAATGTACTAGCTGGCTCGACGCGCGTTGCTGCGTTCTCATAAAAATTCTCCTTGATTTTATTATTCGCCACCTCCCGCTGAGGTTACATTTCAAATTAGGAAAGAAGTTAGTCCTAGGGCTCTTCCAGTTGATCATTGAGGCTTCGTTGTTTTCTTAATCACCACCTCTGAATGAAGAAACGTTTCAAATTTAAACCTCCTACTATAAAGGTAGAAGCTAGATTTTTTATTTTATTATTCGCTACCTCCCGCTGAGGCTGCATTTCAAATTTCTAGCTGCATTGGTTAACAGATGTCATCAACCTGGCATAATTACATTTCATCATACCTAGTCGTATGTTTCCTGCATATTGCAAGGCTCCGACTGCACGGTAGCCTACATGCAAAGTGCAAAGTCTTTTGCTGTTCAAAGACAGCGTTAACGCCGCTAAGGGGCCTGCCATATGATTAAAAACTGTTGACTTCTATCAGCTGTTCCTTCAAGCTGTTTGGACGGTAAGTTCAGTAGGTTAGGTCTATTAAATGGATTAATTAATAATAATTATTAGCTCCCCTATTAAAATTTATGGTCAGAAACCATCCCCAATATTCACACAACATATTCCCAAAGTTTCATGCCAATCTGTCAAGTAGTTTTGAAGTCTATAGGGAACATACATACATACATACATACAGACAGACATTCATTTTTATATATAGAGATGATAGTATGCAGAACAGACCATTATAATGCTAATATAATAATATTTTAATACAATTGAGTAATGTAATGAACTTTTTATTGTAAATTGAACGACCTTGAAGAAGAGTCTCCATGACTCGAAAACGTTTGGCCAAACATGAGTAGAAATATTATTTATTCACAATTAAAATTGACTGCAAGTAATTGAATTTACAATAAAAAGTTGATATTAACAACGCAGATCGTTATGGAACAAGAAATCCAAGACTGTAATGAAGTTTGTCATGTGCGTGTACATCAGAATTGGACAACTTGAAGCTCTAACTTCAACTGCATATTTTTACAATGGATTTCAAAAGAAGAAAAGCTATTAATTTCAAGTGGTGATGTAGAATACGTCGATGGGAGGAAAATAAAAGAGAAGAAAGGCTGTCTAGCATGGTTGTTGATAAACAGGAGGATTAGCGAAGATCGAAAAACCTACACATTGACATGAGAAGCTGGAATTTTGCCATGATTTCTACAAGAGATTACTCAGTCTGGGTGAAGAATAGGAAAGGACTGCACAATACCGTAATGGAGAACTCCTTGTGTTCAAAGATTTATAAAGAGAAAGAGTAAAATCATTCGAGATCGAGTTGCGTTAAAAATCGAAACTTAGAAAATTAAAGTAGCGTTAACACACACAGCAAAACCCATTAAAGATATGATATTTTCTGGAATTTTTTCAATTCGCTTTTTTAATTGCTGTCTATTTAATTGCTCGCTCATAATTTAAAGTGAGTGAAA
This sequence comes from Conomelus anceps, assembly GCA_948455865.1. Classification (NCBI taxonomy): domain Eukaryota; kingdom Metazoa; phylum Arthropoda; class Insecta; order Hemiptera; family Delphacidae; genus Conomelus; species Conomelus anceps. The sequence continues at coordinate 14,997,329 of OX418219.1, forward strand.
TGCGGCAAAAAATCTTGATTGTTTAATGTATTGGACAACAAAGCTCCTTTGCATGATAACTATGTGCAATAAATTATTAATTATGTATTTTTTTTATTGCTGATGATGCCCCCATGATACGAGACTTGTGCGTGGGTAATGAGGTGAATGATAACACATAGATGCCAGGCGGAGGAGCGGGATTCGAACCCACGACGATTTAAACGACATCAAGCTGAGGTTGCGAAGCCCCAACCAACTGCACTAAGCGGCCCGCCATTTCCCGTATTTCCATTTCCCGTGAATAATAATTATGCCAGGAAACTGTCTTAACCTAAAGGGGATTTTCTGTGGGTTTTTAAAAATACAGCTGAAACTTAGGGCAGAACTACCAAAATGAAGACTAAAGTCTCCAAAGATAACGCTATGGAGAGATCTATTCAACAAGAATCCTACTATTGTAGAACGAAATTAATGAATTTCATTTATAATCGACTTACAACCAATTTAGGGAATCTATTCGCTGATTTGCATTATTCATAGCAAATTATCTGACGAGCTACTTAGCTCCAGTTAGTAATAAATTCCACTCAACTTTTAGTAAAATTGAGCCCCTCCTATCCATTAAGTGAGTGTCATTCAAAATTATTAAAAACTTGCCATGAATGCTCCACTCTCAGCGCCATATTGGAAATGATTATCATTCTTCTTTCAAGAGTATTATGAAGCACAAGACAACTTCCAACATTTAAGTACAATAGAGAGAGCTCTTGTACTTGATCATATTTAATCTAATCGCTTATTTTGAGAGCAATCTGCAGGGCATAATATTCATTCACAAAGTCTAGATATTGGATAACATTGTCCCTCCAGTTTATAGCGAATGAAGAGAGGAGTAATGAAAACTTTGATGACAGTGGAATGAGAAGAGGAGCCATTTCATTTTTCCAAGAAGCTCTTCAATTTCAATTTTGCACAAAGTTAATTTTTTGCGTTTGAAAATCCTTCAATTACATTCCCAAAACAAAACTCATGAGATATTTAATTTTCGGTTTTTCTCTGTAATTGAATTTAAACAAGCTTTGCCAAGAGCAAACAGCTTATAATCTCCCAAAATACATATACTCATGTATATTATAGCCTATATGAAATAATTCAACATAATTTTATTAATTTCGAATTCCTCATAGTGCTATCACTATGATAGAAGACTACCGCAAAGGCGGATATTGACAACAGCATTGTCTAGCTGATAAAAATCTATGAACGCTACTACACAAAATATTTAGTCACCACCGGGAATCGAATCACGGACCAAAACCAACTTTTGAAATAACTTAATAACAATATTATGATCATAACATAGGTACTAATTTCTTTAACAAGTCATATTTCAAGTAGTTACATTTTATCCAGTTCACCAACTCCAGTCCAATCCAGTCTAACTCCATCTCCCAACTCTCCTCTTGAGCTTTTCACCCACTTTCTGGACTTTTAACAGAGTAATTTCCTTGTAAGACAAATGTCGGTTTCTGCTAGCTTTCCCGTCTATTCTCCCCTCTGATAGCACTCCTAATTACTCCTTCCCACTCTCTCCTGCTTTTGTTCTGCCTTCTCATCTCTTAATAACCTTGTTCGTAAGTCTTGTTCCATTCTTTCATTTCTTGTTTCCGTTCTAAAACAACCATCAGGAGTGATGACAGAGGAGATCATAAACACAATGCAACCTGTGAAACGGTATTTAAGAAATGGAATCCTTTCAAGGAATCAACGTTTTTTTTTCTTATTACTTCATTTATTTATTTTGATTTATTAATATATAGTCAACATTTATTGATATAGTCAAATTATAACCTGTTGTAAAGAAACAACAGGCTTCCATCCCAAAACTGCCTCCATTAATGAATTTTTCACAAGAGTTAAAATATTGGTAAACATAGGCTATGTTAAGGATTATTTTTATCACTATGTTTATGTATTAGGCCTATCACTTCCCGGTGGTTCGGAACCCACCTAAAACTGTAGGTCCAGCTCATCAATCACAATCATCCAACTCATTACCCACGTACAGGTCTCAGACCTATGTGGACTTCATCCTCAGAAGAAAAAAAAAGTATACTTAAACCCATCTTACCAGTGATTGATGACAGGTTCATGAAAGGCTACAATTTTATTTTTGGTCCAATAAAGGTAGTTGAGTCAAAATAACAATTTGTTTATAACAACTAGGATTATTTGAGCTAACACAAAGCGACACTTGCACTGATTAATATGTGGAAACTTGACAACAAACCCGGGGGAAGACACATTCCACACATATTGTTATAAATATTCATGAAGTTGATAACATCACTAGTGGGATTAATTCTGACATCGCTATACAAAGCAATACTTACGTTTGGTAGTAAATAAAGCTCCAAAGCTCCTGTGAAAGGAAATTTCAGCAGTTTGCTTCGGGTTATTAATATGTATGTCAAATCGTGTTTGTTGATCACTATAAAACCTGACTCTTATTTACATCCCTTAAACAAATACTTCAGTATTCTGCTTTCATAAACAAAATTCATGAAAAATTCCATCAAATGCGTCAAGGTTTTAGTTTATATTACCAAACATTATTTTCACCTCCAACACACAAATACTGCTTTTTTAGTGTTAGTTAAGAATTTCCGTTATTTTGGTTAAAAATAAGGGGGGGGGGGAAATATATCTCCTTTATGCCTTCATCCCCCCCCCCCTCCTGGCTTCACGCCTTTGAGGCTCAATAGCAGGAAAAATCAAACGAAAGCCTATTATTTATAAATATCAGATATTTACTGAGGCACAATAGTGAGTTAATTGAACAAAATCCTAATATTCCGCTGAGACGAAAACCTGATATTTTACTGAGACGCAATAGTAGGTTTAACCAAGAGCAGTCTAGTTAAAAATAGTCGGTAGTTTCATAACAAGATACTGTGTATTGTAAAGGGTTATGAATTAAAATCGAGATATTCAAAAGACAATTGAAAATATAATTTAAAACTTTTAATACAGTGTACAAGTGAAGAGTTCCTTTCATATTAAGCCTTCTTTAGTAATTTTATGTACATGTTAATATATTTAAATACTGTTTGATCTGACTTGTCTTATATTGATAGGTGTGGAGTCTTTATTTAAAACTGAAAGCTTGTGGAAAAGGGAATCCAAACAACATAGCCTAAATTATTATTTTCAACTTTTCAAGTGCAAAACATCTTAGATTTGTTGAAGAGTATCAAATATAGTCTATTCTACAGGATGACTGCGGTTCGGAACCCACCTAAAATAGTAGTTCCCCATTACGTAGCTAAAACGGCGAGGTGGAACTACTGGTAAGGTTCTCCCCACCAATAAAAGCCATACACTTATTATTTTTACTATTACTGTGTAAATGAGCCGACAAAACAGTATCCAAGGACCCGATTAATTTATATGAAATAATGATTATTATTGTCAGCTGTGCTGATAGGCACATGCACCATTTAACATCTTTGATTCCTATAAATATCATAATTATGCTTCCCAATTCACAAAAGAATGTACATCGGCAGATCTTAAAAAAGAGTTTTTTCTTTTTCTTCTTGTTGTTAAATATATCATATATCATGCCTCAATATTTTCTCTGTTTTTTATTTCAATTTGACGATTTAAAACAATAAAGAAAAGATTTCAACACAATCAAAAAAGGAAACGTCAACGCTTGCACTGCAAAAATAATGTAGATATTTGGGCTAAGCAGCAGCCTTCATAAAATTCTTCAATTTTTTATTCAAAATAAACCAGCTGTACAACGTTTTGATTTTTACTAGCCACAATATTAACCTAGAGCCTACAGTGCCGATCTGTTTTACATCATAATTATTTTTATATTTGACCCCCACAATTCAAAATCAATAGCAATCTTCTTTGGACTATGAGGAAGCTATATACCAAGTTTCAAGAGTCCAGAACCTTTCTTTCAAGCGCTAGAGCACAGACGAACGGACTGATGTACAATGGCACAATTTCAATAAGGCCCTGTCGGGTCCTTAAGGTCAATACTATAGTAGTTCTGTAAACAGTAGACCTCACTCGTTCAGCACGTATTCATTCAGCACAGTTAAGAGCGGTTAAATCATTGGAGTCAAGTGTATAGAGCATACTCTGTACATACTCAGAGCTACCCGCTTGCCAGTTAATTAGTTAATTCTGTATCATTACCGCGTATCATTCTCTACTTAGTATCATGTATCCACTATTCTATGAGTACCTACCCCTGTATACAAAGGCGTAGCAACGGGGGGGCGGAGGGGGCGGACCGCCCCGGGTGACAGCCCAAGGGGGGGTGACAAAAAACAGATCCAATCAGGCTTCAAAAGGACTGGTATTAAATGCTTTTTAAATATTTTTTAATAGATCATTTTTTCTAATAAATAATGAAGAAAAAAATTATTCTGGTTAGTGGTGACATGACAGGCGACTAAGTTGAGAGAAATTTAGTCATACGGTTGATGGTGGAGGAGCAGTGAGTGTCGAAATGTGTGACACAGAGGTTATTTATCAGCTAAATTCATTTTCATTATTTGAAGAAATCTGTTTTGTTCTACTACACCTGCCACTGCCATTCACCCTTAGAGAATCAGTGGATTTGTTGATGCAGGTGTCAGGAGAGTAGCCAAGGAGCGTCCTTGGGTACGGACACCCTCCATTAGCGATGTCTCAAGAACTTAATAGAATTTGATTCATAATGTGGGTTGAAATATTGAAATACGGCGTTTACATAAATGGTATATGGTTTTCTGGGTGAGAGCTAATACTTTTTTGGGTCAGCTAATACAGAGCATGTATGTGTTAAAATAATGTGGGAGGATTTTTGTATAGAAAAGCTCAAAATTCAATTTTAGAAGGGCTATTTTGAATTTTTTCCGCACCCCCTCCCCTTCATTCAAACAAGAGAGTCATATATTTTGTCAACATCATGAAAAGACACCTTAATTTATTCTTAGTTATCGGCCTACTGTGAAGATTGATGATAGAGTTTAGTAGGGAAAGTTATAAAAATCATTAGTTGGATTCGTGAAAAGCAAGTCATAAAGTAATGTAATTGAATTTCAAGGCATAATATTATTCCAGTAAAAAACTTATTAAGTAACAAATTTTTTAGAATAAATTTCAGATGTAGGTCTTGTAGGTGCTTTTTACTATACCGTTTACGGTGAGTCTAGTCAAGTGAGGTGCTCCCAGGGGTTGGACCCAAACATTTGCCATGCCTCAAATTGAGTCTCTCAATTCTCAAACACAAAAAAAATCAATTGAATTTTTTCACCAAAGATTATGTTGTAAGATGAATAAGTTTGTGTCTAAAAGTGCTTGAGAGGATTATTTTCTATTTTTCTCTGGGCGAAAACCGCCGCACCACCCTTCTACCATCTATAGAAGAGGTATTTTTTTCTTTTGAAGTGTTAGAGGGTTCCTCCAAGCTTATTCATAATTCACATTTTATCTCTAAATTCCAATAATAGAGTCCTAAGTACTATTCCCTGAGTGAACCAGCTAATGATCTAATACTCAACTGAATCACATGCTATTCAAGCAAGCTATTTCAATATTTTCAATTAGACTGCCCACATTCTGAAAAAGTTGCGATATGCAGGCCTAAGCTAATCAATTTTCCGGATCCCAATTTGAAGACAAAGATCATCAAAATAACTTTAAATTACTTTCAAAAGACCTAAAAATCTAAATTTTTCTGACGCCCGCCCGCGGAGTCTCAAATTTTGAAAAAATAAAAAATTAACAATTATTTAAAAAAAATATAAACAATTATTCTATTGTTGATACAAAATAAGAATCAGTTATGAATAATGTGTCGTTTGTTAACTGTGTGTAATATGGTGGGGGGGGGGGGGGGGGTGTCAAGTTGAAATACCACCCCGGGTGCCACAAGACCTCGCTACGCCACTGCCTGTATATAAGAAGAAAGCTCATATTGATACAAATTCAGTACCTACCCACTTAACCCACGTAAGAAGGAAGCTCATATTGATACAATTTCACTCTATACCTTGTAAACCGGCCGCCATATTGAATTTGAAAAAAATAAAACATATACATCGCTGTGTCTAGAAATAAGGAACATCCATATTCTAATAATATAATAAGGGCATCATTGATCGAGGTAGCAGTGTGCTGTGCATACTTTTTCAGAACAGGCTCTGCGAATTTTGAAGAATAGAATATTAATTCGAACAGATAATTAGTATTTTTGTTTATTATTATTAGTATTTATAATATCTTAATAATCTCCATTATTAATTTGTGTATTATAATTTAAAGTATCTTAATAAAAAGTCAAATTCTATTTTCGAGGTTAGGTGTACTGATATTGATAAATTTTCTTGTAATTAAATAGTCTCAAGTTTACAATTGTAATAAATTAAGTAATATTTCATTAAACATTCAACTAAAATCAATTGAAAACAATTTTTAGCTAGGAAAATGAGTCCAAACAAGGCATCTAAATCTAATTGATTAACTAAAACTCAGGTAGCTACGCGATCTCAGCAATTATTAACAAAAAAATCTCCAACAGCTCTTAAAGCTACTGTAGATGTAGAAGAAAAGGTTGCTAAACTATTCATATGTATTATCTTGCTGTGCAGAACTGACCTTTTTGAGTCGCGGCGGACGCGTTTCGAACTATGTTGTTCTTCTTCGGCGCTTGGTTGCAGACTGACCGAAGAAGAACAACATAGTTCGAAACGCGTCCGCCGCGACTCAAAAAGGTCAGTTCTGCACAGCAAGATAATACATATGAATAGTTCTACTGCAGTTCACGAAAAATGGATAACCACAACAATAAAGTTGCTAAACTATTGAGTGATCACACCGAATTGAAAACAAAATTAGAAACATCACTAAAAAATTCTGAGGAAAAACGAATAGGGTTGGTGGATCACATAAAATCTCTGGAAGTTATTGTAAAATTGCAGCAGGAAGACCATAAAACTGAAATACTAAATCTCACGAGTCAATGTAGGTCTATGTCAGAGGAAATCGAAATATTAAAATCAAAAATAAACTTGGCTAATGTAAGATCTGAACCTCTGATCAATACAAAAAAAGTAGAACCTAAATCAAATGGGGAAAGAATTCATAGAAATGGTCAAACAAAAACGTATAGTCAGGTTTTGCAAACAGCAACCAAAACTAAAGTAAGGGCAAATAACGATAGGAAAGGTAGAGTACTGCTCTTGACATCCAGTCATGGACGAGACTGTAGTGACCTACTAAATAAAAGATTAAAAAATAAGTATGAAGTTCAGAGCTTTTTCAAACCAAGTACCCCTATAAACGCAATCGTAGAGTCAGCACAGGAACAAACTAAAGATTTTGGTGAAAACGATTTTCTAATAGTACTGGGTGGCTCAAACAATATAAATGAACCTAATCTAAAACATCTTCCTGAAATAAATGAAAAAATAAAAGAGATTGTGCCACTCAGCCAAAAAACTAATGTAATAATAAGTACAATTCCGTATATGTTTGATAGGCCAGAGCTAAATGAAGCCATTAAGTCAACAAATAAATCAATTCATAATACAATCAACAGCCTAAAAAATAAGAATTCTAAGCAGTTGGGGATTTGTTTTCTAAATGTAAGGCTGAAAAAACAAAACTTCACTAACCATGGTCTACATCTAAATCGATCTGGCAAAGTAATATTTTGTAATAGGCTGGCAGAGCTGATTGAAAGTCGTTTGCAATCTACTGTCAATAATTCTCCTAAACAATCATCTAACGAACCTTTTTTTAGTAAAGTGGCTCAAAACTGGGAAGGGAAACTAGTTTCAAATGATAAATTCATATCTTCAATTGTATTAAAAGACGTTAATCGATCAAAAAATCAGGATAGCATTAGTGGAAGGAACTCTTGTAGCAATCTGATAGGCCCTCAAGATTCTAAGAGATTAAGTAAATCTACTTCAATATGCAAAAGCAACGATAAAGTAATAAGGGATGATAGGGAAGTACCGGTACTCACTGTGTTCCATCAGAATATTCAATACATTCGTAACAAAATAGATAGAATCGAAGTATTTTTTAAAGAAGAGGCTCCTAATATAGCTATTTTCACAGAGCATGGTTTAAAAGAAGATGAATTGTCACAACTTAATATTCCAAACTATTCATTGAAAATGTCGTATTGCAGGACATCTCATCGAAGTGGGGGAGTAGCTATCTTCACTAAAAATGCTAAGAATATGCAAACATTTAATTTAGAATATGTAGAGACATTTGCTGTGGAAATGGATTTAGAAGTTTCTGGGTTAAGAGTAAAAATCGACGATAATTTCGAAGTAGCGGTGTTTGGTATTTATAGGTCACCAAATGGGGAATGGAACAATTTTTGTGAACTATTCAATAGGATTTTAGATATTACTACTACTCGTTTTACAAACGTTATTGTAGCGGGAGATTTCAATACAGACTTTGCAACACAGAATAAAATGACAGAAGATTTAAGGGATATTATAACTTGGAAATAACAGTTCATGAATATACCAGAGTCACAAGAACATCACAAACAATAATTGATAACATCCTTATACTAATATAGATTACTCTAAAACAAGATTAGGCGGCTCGGAACTATGTGATCATGACTATCAAATCTTAGAGGTGAGGTTGCAAGGTCATAAATCAATAAAAAAGAGTAGAGTAATGAAAGAAATTCAACAATGTGAACAGGGGAATATCGATTGTTTGAAGCAGAATCTGCTACAAGAAAACTGGAGTAGGGTTTACAATAGCAATAGTTTGAATAACAAATATGATAGTTTCATTAATATTTTGAGGTTTCATATTACTAAGAGTTGTCCAGTTAAAAAAGTCCCTGTAAAAAACAAATTAGACAAAATTGAAGAGTGGATAACTGATGATATCCTTGCAGAAAGAAATAGGTTTGAAGATGCATATGATGAATTCAAACTATCTAGAAATATGTTAGGTGAAGATAATTATAAAGCTCTAAAGAAAAATTATACGAAAGAAGTGAAAAGAGCGAAATTTAAGTAAACAGCTGAAATTTTGAATAATAGTGTGTACTTTAACACAGCAGTGTGGGATGTAATAAACAAAAACAGGCAAGTAGCTCATGTTTGTAGATGCTTATACTAGTGTCCCCAGAATAATTAATGAAAATGACAAATATATTGATGATAGTGTAGACATTTGTAATTTCTTCAACAGATATTATCAACTGGTTGCTAAAAATCTTCAAAAATCTCTTAATACAGGTATTAGTGACATGAGGAATACTGAGGGGATTCAGAACGAATTAAAATTCCACCCAGTATCCCAAGACAAGTTGTCAAATATCATTGATAGTTTAAATAATAAAAAAAACTGTAGGAATGGATGGGGTATCCAGTAAAATTCTGAAAGAATGTAAAGATCAATTGTTAGACCCCTTGATTCATCTGATCAATCATTCATTAGAACAAGGTGTTTTTCCAGATAATTTAAAAGAGGGGAAGATCTTGCCAATCTTCAAAAGTGGTGATAGAGAAAAGGTAGAAAACTATAGGCCCATTAGTATTTTAAATGTAATAAGTAAAATTTTTGAAAGAGTAGTTCTAAATAGGTTACTTCTGCACCTTCAAGAAGCTAACTTTATCTGTGATGAACAGCATGGCTTCCAGAAAGGGAGATCAACAAAAACAGCCACAGTTTCTCTAGTTGAAAAACTAATAGATATAATAGATTCAGGGGATAAAGCTACTGCAATCTTCTTAGATCTGTCAAAGGCATTTGATTGTGTTAATCATAGAATTTTATTGGAAATACTGCAAAATGTAGGTGTAAATGGGGTTGAACTGAAATGGTTTGAATCATATCTTATTGGGAGAAAACAATGTGTAGAACTAACTACAGTAGTTGGTAATAGTATAGTAAAGAATAAATCTAATAAATTAGAGGTGCACGCTGGAGTGCCTCAGGTCAATACTAGGTCCATTGCTTTTTTTGTTATATGTGAACCGTTTACCTAAAGAATTAATTAGTGGTAGAGCCCTCTTATTTGCTGATGATACATCACTCATTTTCAGCAATTCCATTCTAGATAATTTAGAAATAAGTGCCCATATAGGTGTGCAGTCCATTGTCCAATTTTTAAATCAGTTGAAATTAACTATAAATAGTAAAAAATGCCAATACCTTCAATTCAAAAACAAACATAATTTAAATGAAGATAGGGCTATAAACGTGTTTGTAAACGATAATCAATTAGACCAGGAAGAAAAAATTGCATTTCTAGGAGTTATGTTGGATAGACGATTGACCTGGACTCCATACATTGAGAATATATGTAGTAAAATTTCATCTGGGGTATTTGTCCTGCGACAGCTCGCTAGATTGAATGACAAAAAGCTACTTTTTACAGCTTACCATGGGCTCTTACTGTCACATATTAGGTATGCTATCTTAGTATGGGGTAATTCATCAAAACAAAATCTTGATAGGGTGTTTAAGATCTAAAAGAAAGCGGTTAGGTGTATAGAAAGAGTAAATAGATTAGATTCATGTAGGCCGTTGTTCAAGAGACTTGGTCTCCTAACTGTAACCTGCTTATATGTGTATGAAGCTACTTTATATGTAAAAACGAATGATATTAACCAAAATCTTGATGTACATGATTATAATACAAGAAGCCAAGGAGATTATCACTAGTATATTGGTAGGAAATTCTACAACAAGCTACCTCAGTTTTTGAAGAGTCTTGAAAATATAGAAATATTTAAAAAACAATTGAAGAAATATTTAGTTGATAAAGCTTTTTATAGTGTACAAGAGTTCCTTTCACATCAAAATTAAGCCTCACCTCAACTAATTGAAGTAATTATGGTATTTCTAGTGTATAATATTGTTGATCTGACTTGTCTTACACTCCTTAACTGGAGTCCCAAAGACGTAATCTAAAAAAAAAAAAAAATGAAAAATCAAACAATTGGTCTAGGCGTTCATCTGTACTAATCGTGAGACATAGAGAGAGAATTCCGAGCATCTTAAAGGAAAGAAGTCACTCTGTTCGGTCAATTAAAAGGTAAAATCTAGTAGCCTAAAGTACTGCATGAGTTAAGGTAATCTAAAATTCGGCTTTGCTTCCTTTCTCAGAGATCTGCGTCACTCACAATCAGTAGAAACTGTTCGACTTTGCGATTCAGGCTCTTATTCATGAACGAGGCTTCCTTAGCTCAAAGAAACTTGTGAAGCACCCATTTCAAAGGCTTTTCAAGTCTCCTTCAAGTCGAGGAAGCCTTAAAGTAGGTTCATAAATACGCTCCGCTGATGTTGGCAAGACATTGCATGCACCTTTTTGCCACCCCGATGAATGCCAACTGTTCGAGATTAAATTTAATTAATGTCGCTTGAGGAAATTGAACGAGGAGTTTGTACTGACAAATTAACTTGCAGCGTTCTAGCGTTCAATTAATAATTATTGTCGCGATCGCAATTTCAGAAACTTTTACCAGCACACTTGAAGCAATGATTGAAATAATGGTGAGAATTCACTAACTAAAACTTATTGGAATAGAAAATTATATAACTGTACCTAATATTAAAATAAAAACACAAAATTTCAATATATATTCTGCTGTTTGTTCTTTCAATCTTGTGAGAACAGTGAAGGGGTGAGAACAGTGAAGGTGAGAACAGTTGAAGGGGTCAGAGAGTAATAAATAATAAGCTTTATATGATAAATTCAACGACTTGCAGTAAATTTTCAATTGAGAATAAATAATATTTTTACTCATGTAGGCCAAACATTTTCGAAACATGGAGATTCATCTTCAAATGCCTTCACGATTTGAAAACGATTGACCTGAGTGAGTAAAAATATTATTTATTCTCAATTAAAAATTGTCTGCAAGACGTTGAATTTACCACAAAAAGTTGATATTAACAACGCAGATCGTTATGAAACAAGAAATAATAAGCGTATGGCTTTTATTGTGGGGGAGACCCTTACGGTTAGTTCCACCTCGCTGTTTGAGCCATGTCATGGAGAATATGATGGAGCTACAATTCTAGGTAGGTTCCGAACCACCGGGTAATAGGGACTGTATTAATTGCTATATAATAAAAACTTAAAAAACACTTTTAAGTGGAAATTAGCTCACGTTATGGCGTGACGGCCGTTTCACTCTGTTGTCAAGAGCATCGTCAGACGACCCACAGTACACTGATGAGTTTGAGCAAAGGGTTATTTCATAACCTTAATTCAGTGTACTGTGGGTCGTCTGACGATGCTCTTGACAACAGAGTGAGACGGCCGTCACGCCATAACGTGAGTTAATTTCCACTTAAAAGTGTTTTTTAATTTTATATTACATATTAGTGGAAACAAGATGGATCTTCAACATCATGATTACTATATCATAGATTTTAACCAAATATTACTGAATAGCAATAAATATTTCTGATTTCTGATAGTCCACTTAAACTTGAAGTATATTTCCATCACTGCCAAATTTATTTCAAATGATTTTGATTATTTTTCATGAACCAATATAATAATGAAAATTCTGTAAACTTCATAACTATAAGAATAGTTTTGGAATTTTTCTGTTGCATTTTCACATTCATTGTTATTCTGCCTGTAAATAAATACTTTGTAATACTGAGAAAGTTTACATCATGTGTGTTTTTCTAAAACTCTTCTTTCAAAAGAGTTTGTTTTTTCATCCTAATCTTTTCAGTAGTGAGACAGAAACATTTGAGTGTAAGCAAGAAAGATGAAAAGAATAAGGAAAAGGCTATTCCTCAAATCCTTGATAAATCTTCCCCGTAGGTGGAAGAAGCAGTGAAATTTGTCTCCAACCCTATTTATATTGAGCCCCTATTCGCTGAAAAGAAGATGCGCTAGTGTAATATTCAGTTTGTCCTTCTGCCAACACTGAAAATGACATCCTTCAAACGCTGAAGGAAAGGACTTATATTTTTCATGTGTTCTTCAAGTGGCAAATTTCCTCCAACAAAATATTATTCCCTCGGAAATCTGGATCACGCACGTGTTACATATTTTATGGAACATGTTTTTATGGGCACAAAAACATAGATTTAATATGAATGTTTTCCAATAGATTTATTTGGGGATAAAAATAAAAAATTGATGATTATTCAGTAGTTATCTGTCCTCCATTCAGCAGTATTCTTTGATAATCAACTATACAACTATTATTTATGATTTTTTCGGAGGATGAAGCCTACACATTGGTCTGAGACCTATGCGCGGGTAATGAATTTGATGATGGTGATTGATGGGCCTACAGTTTTAGGTGGGTTCCGAACCACCAGAAAGTGATTTTACACCAGAGAACAAAGTCTTTTTTGCTGGCCAATCCAATCGGTCAACCTTACAAAGATTATTATATGATTCTCAGCAAGAACCAAGAATGATTACAATACCATTATTTATTCATTTGCATACCGTAAAAATCTCTTTAAAAAATAGGAAAGCTAAAGAAGTTTCAAAATAATTTTGACTACTAAATCTTGAAATTTTTGAATGTGTTCTGGAGCTAATAAGAAGGATATGTTGTGTTTTTCCATGACGAAATAGTTGATGAACAATCTAATATCGAAGCTGATACTGTATTTCTATTTAAATTACGATTTTTACTCTCTTATACTGGAGGGATGCATTTCGTAACTAATTATATGAAAATCAATTTAATAAACCAATCAAAATTATGGACTGAACAAACAGTTCCAAAGAAGATGAGAATATTGAATTTTAGTATAATATACCTTCATCAGCCTGCGGCAGGCTGATGAAGGTTCTCTTTAGTAGTGAAATACATACCTGCAGTATAAGTGAGTAAAAATCATAATTTAAATAGAAATACAGTAAAAGTTTTGATATTAGGTTAGGAGCCTATGTTTGACCTGTTTATTTTTAAAGTAACCAACCACTTGTATAGCGAATGAGACGTGTATAAACATTGGAGTTTATTCAATTATTTTATTTGTTACTCATATGATAATGTGTTATCTTTCATGAGTAGTTGGCATTATTCAATTTGTTAGCTGAAATTGTAATACTAAATTGCATGTACATTTTATATGTAACATTTGAAATTTTAATGAAATATTATTCAAACATTTCGTTTTTGTTCATAACTCTTTGTACCAGGAGCGGTCCCAGCTCGGGAGTTGGGGGGGGGGGGGGGGGGGATTCACAAATGGGATTTACTGACCTATTTTGCGAGATTACCACTTCAGTAAATGACCACTTCCTACCCCTTCAGTAAATTTCCAATTTTGGGGGGGTCATGATTGACCCTCATGACACCCCCCCCCCCCTCTTGAGACCGCCCTTGCTTGCAAATTGATTGCAAATAATTTATTAATAAATTCTATCTAATATTTTCTGAAATATACTTTTTCAACACTTTGCTTCGGCAACCCGCACTCAGTAAACAACCTCGACATCTTAGAAATTCTATAAAACGTCATTATGTTAAATCCATAGTTGTTTTCCTGTCACGACCTCTTCTGCATCTTCTTTTTGTTCTTGGAGTTTTCTTTTTCTTCTTCTTCCTTTTCCCTCTTCCTTCATCTTCTTTCCTTTTCCTTCTTCTACCTTCCTTCTTCTTCTTGTGTGGTGCTATCCGTTAACCGAGTTTTGGCCTGCTTTAAAATCAGTCTCTACCTTTCCAACCATCTTTCTACTCGCTTTGAATTCTCTATGATTCTTTTAGAGCAATTTGCCAGAAGCTAAGGAAAATTTATTCGACAATTTACCATCTTATTCATGCTGCATTCATGATTATTCCCTTCTATAGTTTGAATCAACAAAATCACGGTGTTTGCTCGAATCACTTTGCATCTATTCTTTCCACTAAGTTATTAGAGGAGAGCATTTTCCGGTATGATAAACAAGATAATCTTTGCCGAACACCTGAATATCAATAGTCACAAATTCAAGGTCCATTAAAATGTCGGATTCCGCATTTCAATAGAAAAAACAGACTCTTTAGAATTTTAGAAGCTTTAAATTAAAGTATGTTAGAAAATAATTTTTCGTTTTTAAAGACTATGAGTTGGTAGGGTACAGGCTAATTCATTGTAAAATTACCTTACAAAATTGGTTTATCATTTCATTACATCATGAAATTTGTATCCAATTAAAATTTTCAAGTGTGAGATAAAACTACATGAATTCAACATTTCTATCAACAAAGGTAACTTTTTATTGTAACTTTCTACTTTTTTCAAAAACGTTTGGCCAAATGTTAGTACAGTAGAACTAATATTTATTCACAATTAAAATTGACTGCAAGACGTTCAATTTACAATAAAAAGTTAATATTAACAACGCAGATCGTTATGGAACAAGAAATCCAAGAATTTAATTCAACATGCCCGTCTACCAAATTTAAAAAAATTCAGCAAATTGTCACAGGACTTGCAGTTTATATTTTCATGAAACGTTTCGAGTAAACTTTCAAATTAATCGCCTTCAAGTGAAAAAGAATCATTTTGGGATTCAGTAAATCTGAATTTTCATTGTGAAAAATAACCCTAATGTTTTGGACAATATAGCATATTTAATTGAGTCTGTTGCATCTCTGCATGTATTGTAATTATTTTGTCCCAATTAATTAAGAAATAAATAATTGTGAAATTTCACTCAATCGACTGGATCATATTTTTGGATACACTTGTCAACATTAAATAGTCAACAGTAGATCAAACAGGTCCCAAAGTATGCTCCAATTTAGGGAGTAAAATGTTCCAACGAGAATAATACTTTTCTAAGGAAGTTGCCAATAGTAGTGTAAAAAGACAATATCAATATATCAGTTCGTGATTCATCAAGATATTCAAGACGAAATTTATTTGAATAATTATTATAAAATAGAGACTTTCTAATCAAAATTGAACCGTAGCTTTTTAAGTATTGTATTTGCGCACGGGATAATCACTTTAAAATAATGACGAGAGATACTCATTAACTTTTCAAGTGAATTCAACGACTTGCAGTCAAATGAATTCAATCAGTTGAATTCACTTGAAAAGTCAATATTAACAACGCAGTTCGTCATGGAACAAGAAATCCAGGAACTCATTAACTTTTTATGGTAAATTCAACGACTTGCAGTCAATTTTAACTGAGAATAAATAATATCTTTACTCAAAGGAGTCTCATCTTCAAAGACGTCCTTGATCGGCATGTCGGTTTTTGCAGATCCCTGGGAAACCGAACTGCTCTGATTGTAACAAATTTTACATGGGGCAAACAGGCCGCGCATTCAAACAACGTTACAAAGAGCATTTACAAGCCTTAAATACAAAAACCGAATCGGCTTTTGCCGACCTCATTTAAACTGAACACGCTTATACTGACATAACTACCAACCTAAACAAGCAAGCATCTAAAGGATACAAACTCAATGCCTTAAAACAATTTGAAATAAACAAAACATCCTCAATGAACAATTAAATTTTAAATCACACAAACTTTTCGATCACATTCTATAAAAACCACAATAAATCTTCTAACAAAAAACCGACATGTCAATCAAGGACGCCTTTGAAGATGAGTCTCCATGATTCGAAAACGTTTGGCCAAAAGTGAGTAAAAATATTATTTATTAACAATTAAAATTGAATGCAAGTCGTTGAATTAACCATATTAACAACGCATATCGTTATGGAACAAGAAATCCAGGATACTCATTGTTCTGATATGTTATAACTTAAGGATGATCGTGTGTTAAGGTTTGTTTGAAAGGGTGAGATTTATCCTGAAATTGATTATTTTTTCTTGAGCGTTGGAGCTGACAGCATGTTTGACATGTGATCAATAACAAAAAACTAGCTGTCTTTTTTCGCCATTGACTCGGCCACTCGAAACGAATCCAAACATTGTTTCAAGTGGTCACAGCATGTGTTCGATAAAGCGATTCCACTTGAGGCGGATTAATTGATAACTTCCAAATACATGCATGATAAAACT
Source organism: Conomelus anceps (assembly GCA_948455865.1). Classification (NCBI taxonomy): domain Eukaryota; kingdom Metazoa; phylum Arthropoda; class Insecta; order Hemiptera; family Delphacidae; genus Conomelus; species Conomelus anceps. Next base: position 15,014,334 of record OX418219.1, read on the forward strand.
CTCGACTTTTGCACACTTATTCGAAAATAGAAACTGAAAAATCTTATTTTACGAGGACATTTTTTATTTCGGTAGGTTCGGCCTTAATATTATTAATAGAAGCCAATTCGTGTCACTTTTGTGAATTTCATTTCGTTATTCATTGACAATGAAACGCATTTTCTGAAGTGAGGCTCGATTTATCCTCCAATAGCAGCTATGACACTACTTGTTAGTATCAATTGCGATGGAAATAGATGTCTATTCTATTCCGGATGATCACTTACGTTGAGAGCTTGCTGATGAAAAAATGTCAAACTTCGTGAAAAAGTGATTTATGGTTGGACTACTTGAGTTGAAATATGTTTCATGAGCATGCGTTTCCAATATTGAAGTTAGAACTTTCCAAATGAATTTTTGACAACCTGGTTCATTTTATTGTTATTCTTCTAAAAGATTTGATTTCAGAATAAATTAACACCAATTCATTTATTCATTTTATCTTCAATCTACCAAAAATCTTTTCAGAAATCTCCTATATCCAATAATTGACGAGCCTACCTTATGCAACCTTATGATAACCTGTCACGGAAAATCATTGCCTAGTATTTATAGTCAATAGTGTTAATACCTAGCCATATACGGTGTTAATACGTCTATTAAGTATGAATATAAGAATATAGGTTTTAAAATATAATATTATAATAAAAGTTTTTTGCCGGGGGATGCCCACTTGAGTCTTGAGACTTTTGCGTGGGTATGGATGTGAATGATGACAAAGTGAAAACACCCAAGCCTGAACGAGATTCGAACTCGTTCATCTTGATCTTCAAAATTCAAAAGAAGAGAATAATTGGTTTGGGAAGGAAATCTCTCGCCCGGGTTCGGATACCGCGGGTGCCTTTTTTTTAATGGCATCCATTCAATTTTCGCAAACTATTTGTAACTGCTGTCAATTTCTGTAATTCGAAGGTTTTCAATACAATTATCATCATCAATCGTTTGGCAACAAAGTCTGGTCAGGAGAGCCATTGGCTTGTCTGACCGCCGTATTTGCCCATGGTATTTGCCAGCTCATTTAGCATCAAGTTACACAGAGTGCATCTTGGAAACGAACTAGCTTTACACCTAATATTTTTCAATACAATAGAAATTAATGAGAATTCGACTAGACAAGGTCTAGTTTCTTCTGTATTTAATAAATCGAGTAGATGGGACTGTAATAAAAATTCCATGTACGACAGTACACAGTGTTACGATGAGCTCTCATTAACTCATCATATTAGGCGCACAAATTCAATTGTTGACAGAATGACAGAAATAGTTGGGTTTTTTTGAGAAGAGTTCACTTAAAAAGTTTATTATTTTTAGATTGTGTAACTTGGTTTGAAAATGCATATTTTGTTTCAAGTGAAACAGCTCAGTAATCTTGAGACGAACATCATAATCTTCAACACACGATAAACAAACTAACATTTTAGAGAGAGGCGCCTCCAAACTTAAAGTAGACAATTCTGGAGTTACACCACCACAAATAGAACAAAAACATCTCACTCAGATCAACAACCAAAGTTACCAACTAGACGCAAACAGAAAGTAGTCAGAAGAAAAAATAATAAAATAAAAGTTTGACAATTGATTTGGCCAATGTCTTCCTGAAAAATTCACCATCAACACAAGAAAATCCCCGGATTTCTTGTTCCATAACGATCTGCGTTGTTAATATTAGCTTTTTATTGTAGACTTAACGACAGTTGAACAGTTAAATTTTAAATCACTCAAACTTTTTGTCCACATTATACAAAAACCACAATTCTTCTAACCAACAAACCAACATCGCCGATCTAGGATGCCTTGAAAATGAGTTTCCATAACTCTAAAACGTTCAGCCAAGAAGTGTGAGTACATTATTATATATTCACAATTTAAAACTTACTGCAAGTCGTTAAATCTACAATAAAAAGTTGAAAAGAAAATCTTTGATGAAGATTGTATTCTATGAATTTGAGTTTTTTCAATGAACCTACAGGCATATTGAATCAAGAGTATTCTGAAGTTCAAAATAAACCAAGTTATGAATTTTCCTGGTCAATGACAATTATTACTAAAATCCGGGATTTATTACAAATAGGAATATTGTGCTGTATCGGTTTCAAAACCGAAAATTATAGCGAAATATTCATCGACCCTTTCGAAAGAATACCTTGATCAAAAAAGTATTAATTGAAATGATTTTTGAGATTCATTCGTTTATTTTAATAAAATGAAAGTTAATGAAACGAATGATACGGACCATAACAAGGAAACCTACAAGAAGTTAAAGTTTTCGAGTCAACATAGTATTCTGAAGTTTAATATGACCCAAGTTACAAATTTTCCTGATCAATCCAATCAATGAAAATTACTAAAATTCAAAGGTATGGGAATATCGGATACAAAACAGAAAATCATTGCAAAGTATTGCAAAGAAACCTTAATACAAAAACACGGCAATCCGAAATAAATTTAATAAAATTGCAAAATTTATATAAAATTCCAATAGCTCTCCCAAAAACAAGACAATGCTGTGATATATCTACAAGGATAAATAATTGAATGAATTATTTATTAGTTAGTTTGAAGTGACTGACAATTGAATAAACTGACAAATATACATAAACAGAATTTATTAATTTCGAATTACTTTAATTGCTATTACTTTATACTGAAGACTTCCGCAATGGCGGATATTGACAACAGCATTGAACAGCTGATGGGAATCGATGAATGCTACTGTACAAAAATATCAGTCACCACCGGGAATCGAACCACGGACCTCTCAATTGCCGGTTGAGCGCCCTTAACCACTAGACCATGGAGACCTCTTCTGCACAGGAGCATTCATTTTCAACTTGGCCATATCGGCTCGTATCTCACAAGTTAGTTTGAAGTGACTGACAATTGAATAAACTGACAAATATACATAAACAGAATTTATTAATTTCGAATTCCTTTAATTGCTATTACTTTATACTGAAGACTTCCGCAATGGCCGTGGTTCGATTCCCGGTGGTGACTGATATTTTTGTACAGTAGCATTCATCGATTCCCATCAGCTGTTCAATGCTGTTGTCAATATCCGCCATTGCGGAAGTCTTCAGTATAAAGTAATAGCAATTAAAGGAATTCGAAATTAATAAATTCTGTTTAATTATTTATTGAATACCGGTACTCGACTTTTAGCAATAATTATATAAAAGAGCAATAATGTACCGAAGTGTGTTGCCGTAAGATAATTAGATTTTGATTTTTTCTGGAAAATTCAAGCATGCTCATTCAGTTCATAGACAATATTGATTTGAAAACTCATTTGTTAATAAATTTCAAATCAATTTATTCATCGAAAACAGTCGACAGAATAATCAAATTACAGAACATGACCAGCACTGAAGGCTTGTCACTAATTAAATATTCAATTTCGACCCCACTAAACATTGTCAAAGTTGTTCAACAGTGTTGAATCATTTCACGTTCAAAGTACCCTAGAAGCCATCTAATTTACATTACTCTACTAGCATATATGCCTTGGTGTATTCATCGAAAATGATGTGATCATTTTGAAATGTTCAATACCTTTCAACGTAATTCTAATGTTCACTAATTTACTCGCCAAATATGTAGCTTCAATGAAATTATTTGATTATATTACGAATAAAATTGAATTTCAAATACTATGAGGCAGAAGAGTAGCTTACGATCAATAATAATCAACGTCATGCCAAAGACGACATGGTTCGAACACGTTTGCGGCTCACCATAGTTCTGCATGAATAGTTTCTTTCAAGTTTTTACTTGACAATAATAAATAATCGCTTTGATACAGACACAAACTTGTAAAAGATACACAACGTGATAGTGATGGATACAGTAATATTTGATACAGTTGAGCAATCAGAATCTGTAGTAATTTTTTTTCGGAGGATGAAGCCCACATAGGTCTGAGACCTGTGCGTGGGTAGTGAATTGGATGACGTTGATTGGTGAGTTAGACCTACAGTTTTAGGTGAGTTCCGAACCACCAAGAAGTGATTTTACAGCAGAGAACGGAGTCCTTTTTTCTGGCCAATCCAATCGGACACCATTACAAAGAGCGCCCAGGAGTATTGTAGCTTATCTCTGATTGAACAGATACCTGCTACGGCACTTGGCTATCACGTCTTCCCATACATAAACCAATATTGGTTTATGCAGAGGATCAACATAGAAGATAAGAATTTAAATGAGTGATCGGGAATTTATGAGATTAGCTCATTTATTGATTCCATTGATATTGCTATTTGGTATAGAGTTATTAGATTCTGCAAAAACGAGAATTAATCGATTGATTGATAACCTCATTCATGTGTGACAGAGAATAAAAGTGGCTGTGAGAGTGAGATAAGTTTGAGCTTTAGTTAGACTTGATAAAGAGAACGAAAATGAGATTCAGTCTTAAAGTTATTCAACCAAGTGATTGAGTAAGTGAGTCAAACAGAGCGAGAAAGCGAGTGAGACAGTGGCGTACCGACGGTGGGGGACTTTGGGGACTTAAGCCCCTCCCTCCAAGGACCTGAGGTTTTAATCAAAATGTTGATATTTTTCAAGCAAATTAACTATGCAATATAAGGCTGATTAGTGTTGGTACATTTCATGTTTCACTCACACTTGTTTAAATAGATTTTTTTTTGTAGATTACGTCTTGGAGACTCCAGTTAAGGAGTATAAGACAAGTCAGATCAACAATATTATACACTAGATACCATAATTACTTCAATTAGTTGAGGTGAGGCTTAATTTTGATGTGAAAGGAACTCTTGTACACTATAAAAAGCTTTATCAACTGAATATTTCTTCAATTGTTTTTAAATATTTCTGTATTTTCAAGACTCTTCAAAAACTGCGGTAGCTTGTTGTAGAATTTCCTACCAATATAACTAGGTTTTTGTTTGAATAAGCTACTATTGTGACTTACCAAGTGATAATCTCCTCGGCTTCTTGTATTATAATCATGTACATCAAGATTTTGGTTAATATCATTCGTTTTTACATATAAAGTAGCTTCATACACATATAAGCAAATTATATAAAATTTAGAATTCATTAAATAAATTGGTTGGTGGAGAAAGCTTTTTACTGTGTGAGCGAATTCCTTAATGGGTGAACTGCTTTATTTTTTTTTCTTAGGTGTCTGAAATCAATTCAATGAACATTTTTGTATGGCATTTGAATAATTAAAAATTATTTTTATCACATTTTGATGTTATGATTTGTGTTTTTATATATTATGTTTTCCTGGATTTCTTGTTCCATGACGAACTGCGTTGTTAATATTAACTTTTCATGTGAAATTTAACGACTTTATTTGACTGCAAGTCGTTAAATTTCACATGAAAAGTTAATATTATGTTAACTTTTCATGTGAAATTTAATGACATGCAAATGAAAATGACAACATGAAAATTAATGACAAAGTGTGTCCAGTTTGAATGATATGGTCGGCAAAATTCGATTCAGCTTTGGATGTCAGGGCTTGAAAGTGTTCCTTGTAACGTTGTTTCACTTTTACTGACATCAGTACCAACCTACACATTCTACACATAAAATCTAAAGGACACGAACTCAACACCTTGGAACAATTTGAAATATACAAACACACCACACACAATAAACAAAACATTCTCAATGAACAACTAAATTTTAAATCTCACAAACCTTTTGATCATATTTTACAAAAACCACAACACTTCTAACCAAAAAACTGACATGATGATCTAGGAACCCGCGCCTCTGAAGATGGATCTCATGGATTCGAAAGTACTCGGCCAGATTAAGTGAGTTATTATACTTATTCTTAACAAATATTTGACTGCATGTTATTAAATTTCACATGAAAGTTAATATTAACAACGCAGTTCGTCATGGAACAAGAAATCCAGGAATTTAATATTATGTTTGTTTTGTTTTTTATTCTTGTGATTTGACTGTATGAATATGACCTGCATGTACTGACTTATTCTCAGTTCGTTGTAACAAATGTTTGGAATGTAAATAAATTTAATTCAATAGAGAAGAGACTGATAGAGCTGTAGAAGTAGAGGTATATGGGAGACAGTATAAAAGAGAATGATGATAAAATTTATTGAGGGAGTTGAACGAGATGACAAGAACTAACAGACAGTGTGTGTGAGAGGAAGTGAGAAGATTTAAATGAGAATTGAAGAGAATAAGCGAATAACTCCAGCTCCAGACACTGGAGCCCTGGAGCCCAGTCGCATGGAACTGATTATTAGTCACCCTTTGTAGAAAACTTGGTGACCGCACGGGCAGTGTGACAGTTCTAAATGGGCAATGCTTTTGTAAGCGTTATATTGCCAATTCAGGAGCCAGTAACCCTTCATTCAGAGGCCACTGTTACAGTGCTCTAGGACCAGCTGACGACTATTTCAAACTCAAACAGTGTGTGATCCGCTTAAAGAGATTGCCTAGCGGCAATTCGCATCATCATTAGATAGATATGTATCATCATAAGCTTCAGCGCCACATGAATCGATCAATCAACATTATCATCATCATCATCACATATCTAGCGCCTTTCCCCAATTCCAGTACGGTCCGTGCTCGCATCTCAAAGACTCGCCCCCTCACGCAATTAATATTCACCATACAAGCTGACCCAGACGTCTTCAAAGCTGATCTGAATCAAAGATGAAATTCTGGTCCAGTTATACAAAGACAGTAATATCGATATGATCTGCTCATCATATATGGTGGAAGTAATCCAATTATGAAACCAGAACGCGTACAAATATATTGAGCAGAAACCAAAAAGAGTGGCAAATAGCGTGGGTATGGAATTATATACCAAGCAAATAGCGTGATAATGGAATTATATCCTAGAAAAAATAGGGTATAAAGGTTGAAGAGACTAACTTGAATGGGTTAAACTTAAACTTGATAACTACACCTGTTGCTTTCATAAAATGTAAATTGATAAATAAATTGATTAATTGAAGAAAGATAAATTTGTAGAATTTGCAGCAAACACAATCTGAACATGTGAGGAACCTTCTTCAAAAAAATAATAATGTTATCCTTGATTGTATTTGTAATGTTTTGTGAATTTCAATTTCAAACAGCAATTATTTTTTCAAAGGAAATTAAAATTGTGTCAATCCTCATCATAAACAATCATGAGTAACGAATGATACATCCGAAATAATGAATTATTTATGAATGAATGTCAACTCTATAATATTGTGTTGCAATATTCATACTCGTATAAAGCATATTATAGTATGTATCGTGTAACGGTATGTATAGTCTATGTGTTTTAAATGGCCCCTAAACCATGCTTCATGAAATCTCCTCATTACGTTTGATGGCTTCATCACTCTACCACATTTAAAAAAATCAAAGCCCCTGTTTGAAATAAATCCTAAAGCCTGCTTATGACTACAAACGTACATTAATAATATTGAATTGTAGCGTTCTAATCGCTACAGTCCTCTGGACATCTAGCTATGGTATTCATGGGATATTCAGAAAAAATATTATGTTGCGTTTGATGTTCTGTTGGATACAAAATGCGGTAGGCTATTGAATAAAATATTAAATAAAAATATATAAAAATATGAAATATAAAAAATGAAAAATATAAAAATATGAAACCTTTGTAAATATATTAAATTCCTCGAATTCTTGTTCCATAACGATCCGCGTTGTTAATATTAACTTTTTATGGTAAATTCAACGACTTGCAGACAATTTTAATTAAGAATAAATTATATATTTTTCTACTCACTTCAGACCAAACGTTTTTTAGTCATGGAGACTCATCTTCAAAGGCCTATAAGATGAGTCTCCATGACTCAAAAACCTTTGGCCAAAAGTGAGTAAAAATATTATTTATTCTTGACTAAATGTCGTTGAATTTACCATAAAAAGTTAAAATTAAATTCTCTTGATAGAGTTTTTGAGCGTATATTTGATACTGTATTCAAGATAATATTTAGATTCATAAGCTAATTTCTTCCTTTTCAAGTGAATACAGTTGTGTCTTAAATAGGAATAAGGACCTTTTTTCAGGTGATATCCCCCCGAAATAGTTTCTTAGTTGACATACCTCTCCTGAAAATAATTCTGGGGTCACCCCTGACCTGCAATAAAGTTCAGAGATCGGCATGTCGGTTTTTTGGTTAGAAGAATTGTGGTTTTTTATTTATTTTTTGTATAAAAGCCGAGCATTCAAACAACGTTACAAAGAACATTTACAAGGCTTAAATTAAAAAAAAACCGAATCGACTTTTGTTGACCGTATTATTCAAACTGGACCCACTTTTACTGACATCACTACCAACCAACAAATTTTACTTATAAAATCTAAAGAACACGAACTCAATACCTTGGAACAATTTGAAATATACAAACACAACAAACACAATAAACAAAACATCCTCGATATGCAATTAAATTTTAAATCACAGTTATCATACAGACTTTTTGATCACATTCTACAAAAACCACAACAATTCTTCTAGCAAACAACCGACATGCCAATCAAGGACACCTTTGAAGATGAGTCTCCGTGATTAGAAAACGTTGTGCCTGAAGTGAGTAAAATTATCATTTATTCTCAATTAAAGTTGAATGCAAGTTGTTGAATTTACCATAAAAAGTTGATAAATATATTACTCAGCAACATAGTCATTATATTCTGTTTTTTCTGAGCAGCCTTCTTTTTATTAAGAAAAAAAAGCTTTAACCCTGCAGGGTTGAGCTTAAACTACTAAAGAGATGTTTTCCAAATGGTGTTTTAACCAGGGCGGAACGGAAAAACGGCGTAATAACTTCTGTAAATAACACTCCGTGCATGCTTAGTAGGTACGTAACTTTCAAAGGATATATACTGCACCATTTTTCCGCCACAATCTTGAAAAACTTTGCAAGGAAAACGGCTCCTCTAGGTATATAATATTAAAATTAGGTGGCATGTAAACTGCTGATAAAATGGTGGCCTACTGGTGAGCTTCTCTTCAAAGCATTCATTCCTTCTTTGTTTGTAGCAGCCCTTCTTTAAACATCTCTCAATGATAAGTATTCTGTGATGTTTTCCAAGACGAAATACTTGATGTACAATCCAATATTCAAGCTAACACTGCATTTCAATTTAATATATTGTCTTTACTCACTTATATTGGAGATACTGGAGGAATGCATTTCACTTCTGAAAAGAAGCTTCGAGGGTGACGAAGCTTCTTTTCAGAGGTGAAATGCTCCCTTCTTTATCTCCAATATAAGCGAGTAAAGACAATATATTAAATTGAAATACAGTGTCAGTTTTGATATTAGATTGATAAGTATTCGTTGCCAGTAATATTCCTTCCACCCTTAATTCATTCTAATCTCAAATATATTCTGAGAAAACGTTAGAGCTTCTTCAAATTTCTATTACAAATCACTGCCTGTATATCTAGGTACTCCTTCAAATATGAGTGAAATTTAATAATATAAAGCTTCAGTTCCATGTTTACTCCAATGTTTCACCCCAAAAATAGAAATATCGAATGTATCAAATATACCTGAATGTATCAAATCATGGTTTTATGATAACTAAGTAGTTGTTATGACAACACAATAGTACATGACATGTATTACTATCATGCTACCATGAGGATAGTAACAAATTAATATTCAGTACCGAATGCCTTCTTTAGTAAATGAGAATCCTTTTTAAAATTTATTTATTTATATGTATTTTTTATTTAATATGTATTTTGTAGGTACCGGTATGTTATGTGTTAAAATTGATTTGTCTTTACATTTTAGAAAAAATAGATTTATTTTAGGCTTGAGGTAAAGTCTTCAAAAAATATCTAGAGGTCTTCAAGGCATGCTTAATAATATTAAAGCGATTCGTCCAAGAAAAATATCTACTGTAAGAATGAAGATAAGAATAAAATTCTTGATTACATATTCAATACATCTAAAGAAATAGAATTTACGTTTTTCAATGTTTTGAATCATCTCATCCCCAATAACTGTTCTTCAACCCCCAAAATATTTTATTTTATTAACAAATTTCACCCTTCATATACTTGTATACAGCATATTACTTTTTCCGTCTTTTTTGTACAGCACCACGCTACTATACACCGCTACCGTACTGTTGTGGAAGTTTTTATTGTGAGTTGTAACTTTTGTAAAACTAATATTTCTATTTTGAGTGGAATTTATAACATTGGAGTGAAATTTTAGAATATTATTAATTGATATTAATTATTCAATTGAAAAGTGAACATTACATTCCCTCTTATTCGAAGTTATAGGCTACCCTGGAATATAAGTAGTGAACTTAGATAGAAGTCTAATAAAGATCCGACATATTTTTCTTGATAATCATTAAAATAATGTATCCCCAGTCCTGAAACCCAGCTAAATAAAAATCATATACTGTAGTAGATTATATAAAAATATAAATTAAATGATATTTTAAATAATTCAATAATAAAAAAATGTGAACATGAAAATTAGTTCTTTTTGGGGTAAACAACCTTCCCATGCAATGTTATTGACCATATAATAAACTTCACAGTAAACAAACTATATCGGATATCAATCATTGTGATAATTGAGTAATATTTTATTTTTAGTGTCTTATCAACGAATGTATTTTGTAAGCGAAAAGCGCAAACATTATTATTTTGTGTCACTGTTTGTGATGCAAAGGAAAAATACCTGTCAGCAATAGAACATCCTATCAATGACAGGCAGCTTGATAAGAAAAAAAGGTGAACTAACACGGTACGATAGGCAAACATCAAATAAGCTGGACACTTTTGCCAAGTAAAGAAGACAGTCAAAATGTTTAATTTGCTTTTCACTTCTTATTAGTGATTCTAGAAAATGCGAGGCTTTACTATGACCAAGCCAAGGCTATAGGACAAATAGATTAAGTTCCTGGATTTCTTGTTCCATGACGAACTGCGTTGTTAATATTAACTTTTCATGTGAAATTTAACGACATGCAGTCAAATATTTGTTAAGAATAAGTATAATAACTCACTTAAACTTTAAGTGAGTTATTATACTTATTCTTAACAAATATTTGACTGCATGTCGTTAAATTTCACATGAAAAGTTATTTGTTAAGAATAAGTATAATAACTCACTTAAACTTTAAGTGAGTTATTATACTTATTCTTAACAAATATTTGACTGCATGTCGTTAAATTTCACATGAAAAGTTAATAGATTAAGTGTTCTAGTTAGAGTTACTTAGATATTTTAAATAATTCAATAAAACAATTTAATCATGAAAATCAGCTCTTATTATTGAAATTTATTCTTAAAATTGAAACAAGTATTAACGTAGAGTTTTGTCAATTTATCTCTATTTTAATATAATGTACTATGAACTGAAAACCTTTTCCAATTGAAATTATATGCTATAAGACCTGTCAATTGATTGATTAGAACATCTAGTTCAGATTTTATTAAATGTTAGGGAATACGAGAACCAAGGAAAAAAACAAGTGATTAAATCCTGACTCTATAAACAAATAACTGGCCTAATTAGTTCAGAAATTAACAAAACATTATTTTTTATTCATTTTAACCCAGATATGCCTAGCGTCCTACATATAGTACAGAGAGCAGCACTTTGGTTTTTAATTTTTTAGGTTAGTTTGATGACAAAATTCGGTAAGGAGCACATCAAATATGCTTTTAGAATGTTTTATTTGATGTTTTACACTTGTGTTTGAAGATATATCATCAAAACCTGAGTGAGAAGGAAGAAAATTCTAACCGCAAGATTCAACATGGCCAGTTAATCGCGACTTGATGATGAAAAGTAAGAATTTTGAATGTACATATCATTTCAATAATTTATGTAACGATCAAATTATGTATAGAAATGTTAGTTTAGTATGTGGGTAACACATAAATGCTGATTGTATTTTATTACATCTTGAAATATACATTAGAAGTGTGGCGACCTACATGTAGTTCAGGATGAGGCATATACACCACTTTGGCAAGAATACTACATGAGCCCTAGCAAATTGTCATACTATTAGAACATAATGCTAATGGGGCTATCTGTCCAATCTTTTATATGTGTATTCTCTACTACTTATTGCCCACTTGATTATTTATTTACTTTACATTCACTTTCTATATATTTATAGCCTTTAGGTACTATTTATATTATTCCAAATTATATTCATACCTACCTAGCTTACCTAAATAGGAATCATAACCTACCTACTCTACCTAAAAGTCTATCTAATCGATCCTGTTCCTGTAATTGTTTTTATTTTCTGAACCAGTACTTCTATTATTTGCATTTCTAATTATTTACTTTACTTACAGAGTCTACTCTGTGGATGACATTTTGACACTGCTAGAGGATGGGGACCTGACTGTCATAGACAATGAACTGGACATCTACATTCAGCCACCAAACAACGCCAATGATGGCATTACCGATGAGGACTCTGGTGAAGAGGACAATACCACAATACATAATTTACCAGGCAATCAACTTAGGGCACCTGCAGAACTATCTCAACTGTTGGTCCAAGAAAGTGAGTTAGCACAATCTAATGTTATAACTATCACAGGCAATGAACCACCAACAAAAAAGACAAGGAATTCATCTGCTGCTACTTCAAAAGGCACTAGTTCTAAAACCCCTCAAACATAAAAAATATCTAAGAGTGACAATAATAATAAATTGAAAGAAAGACATAATCACAAGTGGTGTGATGATGACATGCCACCAGATGAAACTATATATGGCCCATCAAACAAGAAGCTAAAAATGAATTGAGTCCCATGGAGCAATTTTTTGTTTTATTTGATAAAGAGATTATCTTATTTCTAGTAGATAAAACGAACAGGTATGCTGCTTTACGAAATCGGCTTGGTGACATTACTGAAGATGAAATGAAGACATTCATTGGTATAATGTTATTAAGTGGATATGTTCAGCTTCCACGAAGGAGAATGTTTTGGGAGATGTCAATTGATACTCACAGTGAGATCTAAGGAAAGAAACAAGTGGTTCAATCCTGACTCCTTAAACAAATAATAAATAAATAATTGGCCTAATTAATTACAGAAATAAACAAAAAATTATTTATTTATTCACTTTAATGGAGATCTAAGGAAAGAAACAAGTGGTTCAATTCTGACTCCATAAACAATATTAAATAAATAATTGGCCTAATTAATTACAGAAATTAACAAAAAATTATTTATTTATTCATTTTAATAGAAATAAAATTATTCAAAGTGAAAATTTATTATTGTGTTAGATATTGCATCAATTGTATAAGTACTTGAGAGTCATTAAAACTTCCAATTCCAATTGTTGGTTAATCCCTTCTAGTCTTAAATGGCAAACGATATTCATCAATAATAGTAAATCATGAAGCAAATCCACTAAAAACCAATTAATCTCTTATGTACTTAAAATGTAAGCGTGGTGGATGAATTCAATTGACACAGAAAACTGTTTTACATTCAATTTGAATATTGTAGCTCTACTGGCAGCTCTAACTACTCTAGCCATGGAAGTTGATAAATCCAAAAAACGCGAAAAAACTGTTCCATGGTCAACGGGAACGTTTTAAAAAAAGAGGAACTCTGAAACTCCAAAATATGATATCACAAAGGCTTAACCGCTTATTGGAAAGCAATCAACGTCAGTAATACCAGCGAGGGGATGAAGAATAAGCAGAAGAGAGTGGGGGAAAAAAGAGAGTGTGAGTGAAAGAGAGAGAGAGAGTGAAGGAAAGAGAAATAGGGAGAGATTAGTGAGTTTTCATCCATAGACAAACAAGAAAGCAGACCAGAACGAGAAAGAATCGACGCGTTAGAGGCGAGGAGAGGTGCAGGATGAAAACCATTGAGTAACTTTATTCAATTAATGAAACAGCCCACCTTTCAACCAAATACTACGTGTTTTAATAACAAGGCTTAGTTTTGTGATAGCAACTGTTGGATTAAGATCCAGAGCAAGTATAACTTTTATAGAAATGCATATCAGTCGGATAGAGATATGCTACTAACTCATGGGCCCTCTTTGTAAGTTGACCGATTGGATTGGCCACAAAAAAGACTCGGTTCTCTGCTGCAAAATCCCTTCCCGGTGGTTCGAAGCCCACCTAAAACTGTAGGTCCAATTACCATCATCCAGCTTATTAACCACATACAGTTATCAGATCTATGAGGGCTTCATCATCAAAAAATTAAATAAATCAATAAAATACAAATGTTTATGAACAAAACACTCTGCCATTTATATAATTGCCATATTTGCAACTATAATTGTGATGACAGGGCTTAGTTTCTTATCGCTTTTAGTCGAATAATTATAAAAGACAGAATTTTCAATTTATGTGAGGTGATACAATTTCAAAAATTTTATCATTAGCTTTAATAGCCTACACAAAATTAGTGGATTGAAGAATTCCAAATACTGTATAAAGCGAAAAATTGCAGTAAATATCAGGAAGTTAAGCTAGCTATCAAGAGTTTATAATGAATGGAAGTTTATACTAGTGATAACTGGTGAAATATGGAAATATTCGCATTTTCAAATAGCAAAAAAAAAAAAAATAATTTCAACATCACTTGAGAGTTGAAAGGGTTTTCTAGAAAAGCATTCTAGCTTCTATTGGAAATTGGACTTACAGTACATTTAAATATTGATTTCTGCATCAGACATGAGAATATCATAAGTTCAACATGAGTTCGTAATAAATTCGCAAGGAAATTACTGATGCGTATGGTATATCAATGTGGGATTCAATAATTCACTAGCAAAATTTATCAAGGCGAGAAAAGAAAAACAAACACAGTATGTAGCGTAAACATTTTAAAACTTTTGGATGTAGATCTTTAGAAAACTCGATTAAATTTAAAAACGTTGAAAAGGAAAAACATCACTAGCCGAAACAGATAAAATAGGAGTAGGAATATGAATAGAATAAGGAATAGAACGTTTGTTTTCATAATAAATATGAAAGGTAGGGTAGGTTCCTCCAAAATAACATTCCTTGAATGACGAAAGTTTTCCACATTTCAAACTTGATGAAAATCGTCCACATAAAAAATAATCAATCTATTTACTTCACTTTTTTAACGCATTGTTTCTTGTTTTGGCTCAATTCTATAATTAAAGAAAATTATTATTTATCTGAATGGAATCCACAGTAAAATTAATTTTGGCGGGTCGCTTAGCGCAGTTGGTTGGGGCGTCACAACTTCAGCTTGCAGTCGTTTCAGCGGTCGTGGGTTCGAATCTCGCTCCTCCGTCTAGCATATATTGTAATCATTCACCTCATTACCCACGCACAAGTCTCGGACTCATGTGGGCATCATCAGAATTGATTTTTTTTCGGATTGATCTGAAAGTATCTTTTAGATAAGAGTTTGACAACGAAATCAGGTAAAACAGAGCTCGTCGCACAAAAACACAAACATTATTTATGCCAATACAAGGCCCACAACCTTCTTAAAAAGTATTTCTTTTCAAGGATAAAGCTCTAATAACAGGTCTGAGATTTGTGCGTGGGTAATGAGTTGGGTGATGGTGATTGATGAGTTGGACCTACAGTTTTAGGTGAGTTCCGAACCACCGGGAATTGATTTTACAGTAGAGAACAGAGCCTTTTTTGCTGGCCAATCCAATCGGTCACCCTTACAGAGAGGGCCCAGGAGAGCGTTACTTATCTCTATCTGATTGAACAGATACCTGCTACGGTTCACGGCTATCCTTTCCCTATATATATGCAATTAATATATTCGAATCCTTAAAAAAATATCATCCTTAAAAAAATATTTTTCAAGGATGAAGCCCTAATAGGTCTGAGACTTGTGCGTGGGTAATGAGTTGGATGATGGTGATTGATGAGTTGGACCTACAGTTTTAGGTGAATTGCGAACCACCGGGAAGTGATTTTACAGTAGAGAACAGAGACTTTTTTGCTGGCCAATCCAATCGGTCACCCTTACAGAGAGGGCTCAGGAGAGCGTTGCTTATCTCTATCTGCTTGAAAGGCTCACGGCTATCCTTTCCCTATATATATATGCAATTATTATATTCCAATAAATAGGTCACTGATTCATATTTTATCAAGAATTTCTACACTTGGAAAAAGAATGTAATAGGTTACTAAATTCTAAAACTAAACTTTTCTCTGTCCTTGGATCACCATGAATATCAGCTCAGATTCTCAGAATATCAGAAAGAATTTTGCCAAAAGTTATGCTCAAGGCATGTCACTTTGCAAGATAATCAAAATCTGATGGGAAAAGAAAATGCTAAAACGCTCCCTGTGAGACACGAAGTATGCAAATGACATCCTCTTCACAAACAAGGTGCGCCTTCCCTCAATTTACAATCATATCTCTCCTCAATAATAATTTTTCTGTTTACTTACAGAACTTGAATGCATTAGAAAGTCTTTAATCACCTATTCACACCTCATTCAATAATATTCCAAAATACAATATTCCATAACCTTGACAATAATAAAGCAAATCAAATCAATTTATTGAGCCATAAAAACAATACACGAATAGGCCAAGTCAATAAGTATAAAGTGAATTATAATGTACAATCACTAATAAATATAAAATTAGGTCAAATTTAATACAGTCTACAACAAAGTGAAAGTATACCGCAATAGGTAAAAACATAAAAAAAACATAAAATCAATTCAGCATTACTTCATGAATGATTTTTATTTTGAGGATGAAGCCCACATACGTCTCAGACCTGTGCGTGGGTAATGAGTTAGATGATGGTGATTGATGAGCTGGACCTACAGTTTTAGGTGGGTTCCGGACCACGGGGAAGTGATTTTACAGCAGAGAACAGTGTATTTTTGCTGGCCAATCTAATAGGTCACCCTTACTGAGAGTGCCTAGGAGAACGCAGCTTATCTCTATCTTATTGACCAGATACCTGCTACGGCTCACGGCTATCACTCTCTTTTTCATCATCATACTCTTTAAATTGTCATGAGTAAAACATGTGATTGAAAAAACTTGACTTGTACATTTCGGATCTGAAATCTGGAACAAAATTCAAAATTTTATCCACTTTCTTTGGACTATTAAACTGTTTTAGTGCTTCGTTTTTAAAGTGAACTTTTAAATGAATATTCTTGTTTTGGAAAGAATTAGCAATTTTTTGTACTTCAAAATGAAATTTCTAGTTAAACTTGGATACAACCTAAAATTTGTATTTTTTAGTTGAAAATCTGTAAAGAAAGCAGTAGTGGCCTGTGCCTGTTGTATCTTTACTTGTAATAAATAAATAAATATTCTATCCAATAATGGAGTTTCATGAATTTGCAACAAACATTGTATTAGCGTCAAATAAAAGTGACGGGTTTCTTTTACTAACTGTCACAATTGCATTACTCGTAATTGACTTTAAAGCTTCAAAAATAATCGTTTCTACATTGTAGTTTATTGGGACAAATAAATTTTTATTAGAAATCAAGATGTTTTATTAATTAATTCCATATCATTGTAGGCATAGCCTACTAGTTTGTTCACTTAAAAAAATCATTAATTTTTGCTTCTAATGTTTCTATTATTTTCCAATCAACTACTGTGTTCGTGTCTATAATCCCTTCTCTGAAACCTCAGTTCCCATTAACGTGGATTTGGACAGCGGATAGGGCTGCATGCACTAAACTCAATTTGCTTTCGAAATACGGTTTATAATAGCCTACACTGAGTTAAGGCCTGCTACAAATAATCTCTTTTACAGAGTAGCAGACAACCAATTATATTCACTTTTTAGGTGAATTTAACGACTTGCAGTCAATTTTTAATTAAGAATAAGTAATATTTTACTCACTCTCTGGCCGAACGTTTTCGAGTTATGGAGACTCATCTTCAAGACATCCTAGATTGGCGATGTTGGTTTGTTAGAAGAATTGTAGTTTTTGTTTAATGTGGTCAAAAGTTTTGTGAGTTTTAAATTTTAATTGTTCATTGAGGATGTTTTGTTTATTGTGTGCGGTGTGTTTGTAAATTTCAAATTGTTCCAATGTGTTGAGTTTGTGTCCTTTATATTTTATATGTAGAATGTATAGGTTGGTAGTGATGTCAGTAAAAATGTGTCCAGTTTAAATGAGATGGTCTGCAAAAGTCGATTCGGTTTTTGTATTTAAGGCTTGTAAATGTTCTTTGTATCGTTGTTCGAATGCGTAGCCTGCTTGTCCCATTAAAAATTTGTTACAATCAGAACAGTTCAGTTTGTAGATCCCTGAGAGATGTATTTCTTTGTGTTCAGTGTGGTTTTTTATATTTAATTATATTCAGTTGTTATAGTTATTTTTTCCACACTCCAAATTACATATCACAATGCACTGTGCTTATCTAATGATACTTTAGTAAGTAAAATTCTCATGTGTTTACCTTTTTATTTATTTTTGTTCCATTGTGCTCAACGTTTCAGAGTAAAACAATTTTTTACAGACATTGCCTTTCTCAAGTTAGATACTATACTCGGTTCCGGGAGTCGAGAGACGGCCAAAACAAACATTTTGCATTTGTGTGCGTATAGAAGCGATGACTCACATCCGTTTTAGATAACTTGACTGGCCGATTCCAGTTCACAATGCGTTCGCTACTGCGCACTGTCACAGTTGCAGTTCAATCAAGGTCATACTGGAATCACGTACTGTGGATAGTGAAATATTATTTCAGTAGCTCTTCTCTAATCTCAGAGTTTAGAGTGCGGTTCGGGTTCTTATGCAGCTTTTCGGTTCTGAAAATACTTTTCATGTTCTGTCTATATCTCATTCTTTGTGTTACATTGTGTATTAATTGTGTATTGTGTCACCTGTAGGATAATTTTGTAAATATCTGTATATTTATTTATTCGATTCTTATGATTAAGTATGTCTTCTACTGAGAGCGGTGATGAGGGCACATTTACAACCCCTCCGAAGAAACGCGAGAAGGCAAGCCCTCTTAGCAAAAGAGAGAAGGCTATGATTTTAAATGTGTACAGAAAAGAGATGCTTGAGAACAAAGATAATAATAATATTAAGACTGTGGTGAATAAAACAGTGACAGCAACTGGTGTGTGTAGGGCTTCTGTTTATAGAATTATAAAAGAGTATCGAGCCAACAACACACTTTCATCTCCCAAAAAAGTGAGACCCAGGTTGACAATTATTGATACTACGGATGAGTTTGATAGGGCGGCTATAAGACGTAAAGTACATAGTTTCTTCATGAACAATGAACTTCCAAGTGTTGATAAAGTCCTGGCTGCTGTTAACGAAGACGAAAACCTCCCAAATTTCAAAAGAACGACGTTTTTTAGATTATTGAAATCTTTAAATTTTAAATATGAGCGACGTAGCCGATCTAGCTTATTAATCGAGAGAGAAGACATCATTTTGTGGAGGAGGGAATACCTAGAATCTATTAAGTGCTACAGAGACGAAGGACGTAAAATTTATTACACCGATGAGACTTGGGTGAATGCAGGGCACACACGGGATCGAATTTGGAAAGATTCAACTGTGCAATCAGCGAGAGAGGCATTTTTGTCGGGACTATCAACTGGCTGCAAGAATCCATCTGGAAAAGGAAAAAGACTCATAGTGGCTCATATTGGGAATGAAGATGGGTTTGTCAATGATTGTGCGTGGGTTTTTGAGTCTGATAAAAGTGGCGATTATCATCATGAGATGAATGCTAGGTCCTATGAGGAATGGTTTTCCAAAATATTGCCAAATATTGAAGAGTACTCTGTGATTGTTGTAGATAATGCGCCGTACCATTCCCGTAAAGTAGAAGCAACACCGACATCAAATTGGCCTAAACAAAAAATAAAAGACTGGCTATTTTCAAAGAGCATCAACTTTAACGAAGATCATTTAAAAGTGCAATTGTTAGCGTTAGTTAAAAAATACAAAAGTAAATTTCAAGCTTACGTTATTGACGAAATGGCCAAGGCGCAAAATAAAATTGTCCTTCGTACACCCCCGTATCACTGCGAGCTAAATCCGATAGAACTAATATGGGCTCAAGTAAAAGGTTTCATAGCTCAAAATAACAAAAGTTTTAAAATTTCGGAAGTTCGGGAACTTTTAAATGAAGCACTGCTGAAAGTTGGAGCTGATGAATGGGCCAAATGCGTAGAACACGTCAAAAACACAGTTGAAAAAGATATGTGGGCCGTTGACAATGTCATTGAGGAAGTAGCAGAAAGATTTATAATAAATGTCAATGACAGTTCTGAATCCAATAGTGAAAGTGATTAATTAAACTTTTAGTTTCAAAATTAATTCCGATAGTCACGAGGCTCTGATAATAATATTTGAGAAGATGAGAGATATAAGAATTGGTGAGTGTTTAATCCACTTATAGTATTTTTTTATGTTTCATCATTGCCAATGCATATTATTAATAATTGTTACAGTTATATTTGTATAAAATTATTCATGCATGATTCTATAAGAACTTTGAAACATTCGTAACGTGTGTAGGCTTTTATATCACTTCAATTGAATTAAAGAATCATTTTTTATAAGTGACGGATCATTTTCATTTTCGGAAGGTTTTTGTAACTTTTCGCGCTGATTCTGAATCTGCAATCAGATTTTCGATATCTTGTTCCTACACAGATAAAGGAATTCAGCAAGAATTTAACAACCTATGACTAAGTTGTTCGGTGGCTACTAGCCCAGGCAATGAATGCAAAAAAATGGCCATTGTCGTAACAAATTAGGGGAAAGCTGAATTTCTGCAGGATGTTAGTATACATAGTACTTACTCAAAAAAACCAAAGTCCCGACCCCCACCCCGCTTGCTTCCCCCACCACCCCCCTATCAACATTGCAAGAGCAGTACTTCAGTTAAAGGCTTATAACTCGGAAACTAATTAAGGTATCGTTGTGATTCTAATCTCATTTAATACTCAAAACTATTTTCTAAAAAATATGTCAGATACATTTTCTATGTAGATAGCCTAGTTTCTCAGTAAAAATATAGTTTATAGGAAAAAATGTCACCACGAACCACAAAAATCAACTTCAACTGATCATATCTTTTTTAATGTCGAGTTATTGGCTATGCCGTCCCTTACTAAACTTATAGATAATTTAATAAGCTTTCAAATGATGTGTCTACTGATTACTATAGTTCAAGTTATGGCGTCATAGTGAGTGATGAAATAGTAGCGGACACCGCGTCGCCGAACCCTACAGCAGTGTATTGCATGGCGCTTGGCTATCCAGCCGAATCCAATAAATAATTATTGTCAGACAAGCAAGACTATATATGCCAATCAATAGTACACGTTTAAAAGTACATTTTCCGAGAAGTCCCCAAAAATCCCCCCTCAACTTTTCCCCCAAGCCCCCTCAAAGTTGAAAATGTTTCTAATTATTGGAAATTCGATATCTCTGTAACTAACTATCGAACAGAGTTGATTCTTCTTCCATAATATCAGTCATATAATGTTCTGCAATAAATGTGCTGTTCACTTTGCCGGTAAACCTGATAGTCTCTTGTATAAAAATTGAAATATCTTCAAAAGAGAATTCTATCAACTAGATTTTTCATTATTTAGGGGGACATTTTTGTATGTCGTTTTACAGAAAATAGCGCTAAATAGAAGTTATAGAACTTATTTTTATGAATCCAAAGATGTGTATAACAGCATACTGACGATTAGAGATGACGATTTGTTAGGATGAGTGGTGTAGAGGGGGGGTGCCCCTTCGCTAACATCTGTCGCACTCCACCTTTATGTTCTCAGCTCTTCGAGGCTATTTCAATTCATTTATGTAAAATGTCACATTTGACACCGATAATTTGGAATTCTATTTGAAAGGGCAGTATAGGATTCCCTTATACTACATTATTTTGTAAAATGATGATTTGTCATTAGAAATAGTTTTAACTTGTAAACTACTGAAGAATAAATCGCAAAATTTGTCTCAAACTGTAGGTATCATCTTTTTCTTTCATACTCTCAGTAAGAGAACTGCTGAAAACACGTTTTAAATCAAGCTAAACAATTTTATATGTAGCAAAAATTTTGATAATTTTCCAGGTTTTCCGATATGAACAGCCACACCATGTGTCGAACATGAAATAAACAGGATACCTTTCTTGTGGCCAATACAATGTTTCGGTAATTATACTTATCTGGTATTTTTCACTATTTACTCTAAAAGCTCAACTTCTTCTTTGTTCTGGATAAAAGTGATGTCATTGAGATTAAACATTCCAGTTGGACCTTTTTTAATGTGTGGACCTTTTGGCATTGATAATCAATAATAAAACTACAGTAGTTTCTTTATTTTGTAACTGATGACCAATTTCAAGCATGTATTCGTTTCAACATATGAAAACTTCATCCAATGACAACAGAGGCAGGAAACCTCTTGAAACAATGAACAAGAATTAGGCCTATATCGTCATAATACAGTAATTATTGCAACTTGAGTCTTTCTTCCTTCCCTGTCGATTTTACGTTGTAAGCGGTAGCTCAACTCTTTAGTAAGTTAACTCATATCTAAACACTGAGAGCAAACTGAGATGCGATAATATTGTACTGCGAAATCGAAAAGATAAATGAATAAATAACCGTTATCCTAATTTAGCAAAGAAAAATATATTTTTTACATTATATTTCATATATTTCTTATAACTTAATTTGCATGTGTGATTTTAGTCTTCACTCGAAATCATGTTCCGGGCTAGCTCACGGGCCGTAGTTTGCCCATTACCGCCCTAAAGTGTACTTGGAAAATGACGATTTTCATTATAAATAGTTTATAACTCGTAAACTACTGAAGAACGAATTGCAAAATTCGTCTCAAATTGTAGGTAACACCTCTTTTTGTCATATCCTTAGTAAGAGAACCACTGAAAACACATTTTAAATCAAACTAAACAATTCTATATGTAGGTTTTCCCGATCGTAAAGTCATACAATGTGTTGGTCAAAAAATGTATAGGACACAGCTATTTTAGACAATGCATGAATTTTGAATTATTGTAATTCAAAATGTTGAAAGATTATGAAAACATTTAAATTTCAACTTTATGATTGATTATAACTTTCTATTCATGCTACAAGCCTGCCGTTGGTACCCAGTTTTGGGTAATTGTATTGGCCACAAGAAAGGTATCCTGTTTATTTCATGTTCGACACATGGTGTGGCTGTTCATATCGGAAAACCTGGAAAATTATCAAAATTTTTGCTACATATAAAATTGTTTAGCTTGATTTAAAACGTGTTTTCAGCAGTTCTCTTACTGAGAGTATGAAAGAAAAAGATGATACCTACAGTTTGAGACAAATTTTGCGATTTATTCTTCAGTAGTTTACAAGTTAAAACTATTTCTAATGACAAATCATCATTTTACAAAATAATGTAGTATAAGGGAATCCTATACTGCCCTTTCAAATAGAATTCCAAATTATCGGTGTCAAATGTGACATTTTACATAAATGAATTGAAATAGCCTCGAAGAGCTGAGAACATAAAGGTGGAGTGCGACAGATGTTAGCGAAGGGGCACCCCCCCCTCTACACCACTCATCCTAACAAATCGTCATCTCTAATCGTCAGTATGCTGTTATACACATCTTTGGATTCATAAAAATAAGTTCTATAACTTCTATTTAGCGCTATTTTCTGTAAAACGACATACAAAAATGTCCCCCTAAATAATGAAAAATCTAGTTGATAGAATTCTCTTTTGAAGATATTTCAATTTTTATACAAGAGACTATCAGGTTTACCGGCAAAGTGAACAGCACATTTATTGCAGAACATTATATGACTGATATTATGGAAGAAGAATCAACTCTGTTCGATAGTTAGTTACAGAGATATCGAATTTCCAATAATTAGAAACATTTTCAACTTTGAGGGGGCTTGGGGGAAAAGTTGAGGGGGGATTTTTGGGGACTTCTCGGAAAATGTACTTTTAAACGTGTACTATTGATTGGCATATATAGTCTTGCTTGTCTGACAATAATTATTTATTGGATTCGGCTGGATAGCCAAGCGCCATGCAATACACTGCTGTAGGGTTCGGCGACGCGGTGTCCGCTACTATTTCATCACTCACTATGACGCCATAACTTGAACTATAGTAATCAGTAGACACATCATTTGAAAGCTTATTAAATTATCTATAAGTTTAGTAAGGGACGGCATAGCCAATAACTCGACATTAAAAAAGATATGATCAGTTGAAGTTGATTTTTGTGGTTCGTGGTGACATTTTTTCCTATAAACTATATTTTTACTGAGAAACTAGGCTATCTACATAGAAAATGTATCTGACATATTTTTTAGAAAATAGTTTTGAGTATTAAATGAGATTAGAATCACAACGATACCTTAATTAGTTTCCGAGTTATAAGCCT
This sequence comes from Conomelus anceps, assembly GCA_948455865.1. Classification (NCBI taxonomy): domain Eukaryota; kingdom Metazoa; phylum Arthropoda; class Insecta; order Hemiptera; family Delphacidae; genus Conomelus; species Conomelus anceps. The sequence continues at coordinate 15,038,769 of OX418219.1, forward strand.
TTAACTGAAGTACTGCTCTTGCAATGTTGATAGGGGGGTGGTGGGGGAAGCAAGCGGGGTGGGGGTCGGGACTTTGGTTTTTTTGAGTAAGTACTATGTATACTAACATCCTGCAGAAATTCAGCTTTCCCCTAATTTGTTACGTCACAAAACATTCATTGCCTGGGCTATACTGTGAATCGGTCTAGCTTCTCCTAGCTAGACTCTCGCACGCACAGGTTTATTTACATCGTCTCTCGTTTGCTGGAATCGAGTATAGATCAAATCTCCATTATGTATCATTTTCAACGGGTTATAATTATTGTATAATTTCCTAGCATTTAATTATTGAAAACCATATTTTGTCTTCGTTTAAATCTACACATGAACTGTACACTGTATTAGAACATACTGTTGTGGAAGAATAAACAGTGATTTTCGGTGTTATCTCTTTGTGTCAACAAGTCTTCCAGTCTAAGCAATTAATTACTCTTCTTCTGTACTCTCTTCGCCTTGTATTTCATTTTTTGACACTTTTATGATATTTACTTAGAACTTTGTAGAATATTTAATTCGAATTTAATGGAATTTTATCGAATATCGTGGAAAATGCGAGAGTCCTTATCTGTTTATTTTAGAATTCGATAGAAGTTGATAGAAAGATGGAGAGATATCTAGTTCTTTCTAGATTACAGAAAAATGTATAAATAGGAGAGACTTTCGTAAAAGTTAGTTCTTGTTCTAAATTGATAACAATTGGCAGTGTAATGTGACAGTTTCCGTTTCCGTTAATACGGACAGTGCAATCCCGTTGGCGCTATTGCAAACTGTGTTAATGAACTTCCGTTGTCTGCAGTGTTAATCGCAAAATTTTGTGACAGATTATTATTCAGGCTTACTTGACAGTTTATACAGTAACTTGTAAGTGCTTGTAGAGATTCAACTGTTATGTATTAGACGCTTCTCCTTGAATTATTGAACAGTTATTATTTAATATTAGATCGGCCTTTTCACATTTAGTGATTGAATCTTTGTACATTAATATAGAAAATCTTTGTTAGCTGAACATTATCAATTTATCTGTTCTGATTGCTTTATTTTGTGTAAGATATAACTGAACAGTGTGTTGTGGATTATTTGTGTAAATAAGTGCGAGTGATATATTTCTGTGTTACCAGCGTTATTTTAGATATAGAAACCCGTAAAAATATATTAACTCGATTTGCTTTTGAAATAATGTTTATAATACATTGAGTTAAGACCTGCTATAAATAATCTCTTTCACAGAATAGTAAATAACCAATTATACTCAGCTGTTATAGTTATTTTTCCACACTCCAAATTACATATTCTTAATACACTTCGCTTATCTAATGATATTTTAGTAAGTAAAATTATCAAATGTGTTTACCTCTTTTATTTATTTTTGCTCCACTGTGCTCAAAGTTTCAAAGTAAAAATAAATTTTTCAAACAATGCCTTTCTCAAGTTAGATACTACCTCCAATCTTCATTATGTATAATTTTCAACAGGTTATAATTGTATGATTTCCTAGCATTTAATTATTGAAAACCAAATTTTGTCTCTGTTTAAATCTACACATGAATTGTATACTGAAGTAGAACATACGATTAAAATTGGATGAGTACTAGTAAGATTGGATGGCCTACTTATCAAACTCCCTCCGACCCCTAGTGAATCAGTAGCAAGAGTACAGCACAGAATTAGTGCTAATTCTATGCTCTATGTATGGTACCAAGCCACAAACAGTCTGTAGAGGACTCTGACATACTGAAGTGCATGTTAGCATGCCCTACATAGCCAGAAGATGAAGATCAAGTGCAATAAACAGCCACGGCCCGCTGTGTTCCTTCCATCTGTATACGTCAATGAATTGGTAATTTGATTGGAAACTGGTGAAGATACTAGTGGGACAAGGCCTTGTACTTGAGAAGGTAAGATAGAGCTTCGTGTTGGAAATAACACAGAAAATTGTCTTTGTTTTATAATCCATCCGTTCAATGAAATGAAGATATAATTGAGAAATCATAGCTTGATATTGCAGGACATCAGAAAAGAGATAAGTTTTATTTGCAATTTACAAAGCACATAATTCTCAAGTATAAAGCACAATAAGTACTGTAGTTGTTGAATAATTAAATACTTCTGGATTTCTTGTTCCATAACGATCTGCGTTGTTAATATCAACTTTTTATGGTAAATTCAAAGACTTGCAGTCAACTTTAATTGAGAATAAATAATAGTTTTACTCACTTTTGGTCAAACGTTTTCGAGTCATGGAGACTCATCTTCAAAGGCCATAAAGATGACTCATCTTATAGGACTTTGAAAATGAGTCTCCATGACTCGAAAACGTTTGGCGAAAAGTGAGTATAAATATTATTTATTCTCAATTAAAATTGAGTGCAAGTCGTTGAATTTACCATGAAAAGTTAAATTAAATTCTCTTGATAGAGTTTTTGAGCTTATATTTGATACGGTAGATAATATTTAGATTCATAAGCTAATTTCTTCCTTTCCAAGTGAATAAAATTGTGTCTTAAATGGGAATAAGAACCTTTTTTGAGGTGATATCCCCCGAAATATTTTCTTAGTTGATATACCTCTCCTGAAAATAATTCTGAGGTTGCCCCTGACCTGCAATAATGTTCTATATTTCAAAAGGTCTACTCAAAAGCTAAGTTCTATAATCCTAATTCCACAATTGAACGAATTTAAGAAGAATTTATTCGTAATTATTTGATTTATTATTCTAAAAAGAAGCGTTTATTGTTATTTCTATGCAATATAATAGCTTATTATATCAATAGCTTCCAGCTATCATACTGGAGTTACAGATCAACTTGTAAGAATATTTATTACCAATAAATAAATGAATTCTACATTTCACAGCACAGGGGATTCTAGTTCAATTCAATAAGAGTATTTTAAGAACTACTTCGAATAAAATTCACAAACTTAATTCAGATTCACTAGGCCTACTGTTGAAAGACTTATTTTCTAGTACAATCCTAGCATTTTGCAATACAGAACAGAATTCAGGACAAAAACATTATGTCCTAGGAAACCCGAGGTACAATGAGCCAATGAACATTTTACCAGGAGAGTCAGCAAATGCTGATCTACCACAATTCCCCCAGGCACTATTATACAAGACTTTTACAAAAGAGAAAAATCTTATTGCTAAGATGGCTGAAGATATTGATTACAATACCTTGATAACCGGTGGCTAATCCATGGAATATTTGCATCCAAAATGTAATCCAAATTGATAGCTGCACTCAAACAACTAATTTAATCATATAAAAATATAAACAATACTTTATGAAACTAAAAATAATGATGTGTTCCAAGAAAATATCAGAAACTGAGTTTTTTAATATGAATTAATAACGATGAGTCACACCAAGAGTTTGAAATTGTGTGTTTACGATTTCCGTTTGCATTTGCTAGTACTTTTTATTATTTTCCTCGTCGCGAAAACGCGTCACACGTTACGTGATAGTCGGCGGAGAAGTAGCGTCGCGACGTCGTGGTTCAAGTCACACGTCCGGTTTTCAACTGAGGCGTCGTTCGGTCGCTCGGCGCCTAGCAGCGACGCATGGCGTCCTCTTCAAAAAGCTGTGATAACGGACGCTCTTTCCTATCACACCTCCACCCTTCCTCCCGACCAGGCCCGCAAATCCCCTCAGGCCTGCACCCAACCCAACTATCAGCTACCCTTTTGGCCAACACACGACGACACTAGAGACAGTGACAAGTCTGCCAGTTAAACTGTTCACGATACTTCAAAATCAACACTAAACTTACATTATACAAGTTCAAGTAGCAGGATTTTGGTTGATTCAGCATTGAAGTAGTTATTATAGTATTAATAACTGAAGATTCAGAAGATCATAGTTAGAACCAACAACGTAATTAGTAACTTAGTATAAACTACTTAAAATAAAAAAGATAAGGGATGGCGAATAGATGAGGATGAAGCCTACATAGATCTGAGTCCTGTACGTGTTTCGGTAATGATGATAATTGGTGAGTTTAAGTGGGTTCCGAACCACCAGGAAGTGATTTTAAAGAAGAGAACAGTTATTTTTGCTAGTCCGCTTTTCGTTCAAGCACTCGTGTCTTATCTTATTTGATTTCTGGCACGGCTCGTAGCTAATCACTTAGAATACAATTTGGTTATAACAAGATTTAAGGGACTAAACAATTAATGGTGCTATATCGGAGTGACAATATAAGATGGTTACTGAAATATTATAATATCCAACGTACTGTTACAAAACAGAAAATATTGTAAGATACGAATTTTTCCATGAAATACATACTTTTAATGAGAATAAAGAAGTAGTTTGTGAACGTAAATCATAATCCATGATTATGATTTAATCAACTGATAAGTGCACAGTTTATAAGTTTAAAATCATCGAAATAGTGTGCTTATTGTGATAATGAATGTTTGGCCAGATTTTAAAGACGTTAGGCTGTAAGTGAAGTTTCGAAATTCAATGACGATAATTCCGAGTTTGCTTTTAATGAAAATAAATATAGTGTAGTGGCGATAATGCAGAAATGAAGTTACAGCCGATGTCGAAATAACCAGTTTTCACTGTTATGTGATTTGTTGCCGTAAGATAAGTAAATAACTTCACTGTTAATAGACAATTTTCACTGTTATTTAAATTATAACATAATATATTAGTAGAAATTTTTCTTGTTGCAAGATAATCAGTATCTGAGGAATAACGGGTATTTTACACTACAACCCCTCATTTCTTAAAAATTTCCTTTGAACAGTAGATTCCTAACCTAGCCTAACCTTACCTAATCTAAGATCCGGTTAGGTTAGGTTAGGAATCTACTGTATAATGACACTTTTTTAAATGCGGGGTTATAGTACAAAATACCTGGAATAACTTCTGAGAGATGAGGCTAACCTGGTTCTGAGAGTCCTGTGTTGTTCCCTCTGCATCATCGTATTTTTAACAGCATTCACAATATACTTCATCAGCTTCCAAGCTAAGTTAGTGTTGACTCCTCCAAATCTTCCACGATTTTTGATCAGCTGATTCCAAAGAGTCAAGCGTCATGTTCATTCCACTGAAATGGTTCAATCAATAACAGAAAATAAATTAATAATAATTAGCTATAGTTAAAATAGAATCTAACAAGACACACCTAATTATTATGATTACATGTTCACTATTATCTGGAATCTATGATATTTATTGAACAATTATATATTGTAAATAATTTGTTTTTGCAATTAAATTTTCTACTTTTCACTCTACAAAATAATATTTAATATTAACTTAATAAAACAACTTTTGAATGGAAATCAACTCACGTTATGGCGTGACGGCCGTTTCGCTCTGTTGTCTAGAGCATCGTCAGACGACCCACAGTACACGCCATAACGTGAGTTAATTTCCATTCAAAAGTTGTTTTATTAAGTTTATATTACATATTAGTGGAAACAAGATGGATCTTCAACATCAAAATAATATTGTTCTAACTTTCATTAACGAAAACAAATCCTAAAATATGTCTTAGCGAAGACCTACAACCTATAAGGAAGCTAACAAGTCACACCTAATTAATTATTATGATTACTTGTTTACTACAATCTGGTCAATATTATATCTGATATTTATTTAACCAGCGGTTCACCTGTGCGTTGAGTTGTTTTTAAGAAATTATGATCAAACAATCAATGGCAAACAGTGTTATATAATTATATGAGTATGTATTAAAAACACGGAGATTAGCCTAATAACATATGGTCAAATATTTTATTAAACGCAATAATAAATAACCTAGAGCAATGTTGAATGTTTTCAACTGTACTGTTTATTAACAATATTTCAAACTATAGTTCTAAACAGCCACAACAACATCATAATCATCCAGAGATTCCAAAACAAAGTTCTACGGAGTGCTTTAAACGTGCCAGAGAAAGCGAGGAATTCTGATCTACAAAGAGACCACAAATTCCATTTATGCCAAATAAGATATCAAAGGATGGCAACAAACCATGAAGAGAGACTGCATCATCATGATAGTTCAAAAATGCAATGCAAACATCAGAATAATAATAATAATAATAATAAAACTGACACTGTATTTCACTTTTAAATAATGTTTTACTCACATATATTGGAGATGGTCACTCACACAATAACATCTAAACTGACTTAGAAATTCTACACACATTCCAAAAAAGTCACAAACTAAATACACTGGAGCAATTTGAAATATTCAAACACCATAAACAAGATAGAACCAACATACTCAATGACCAAATACAATTCAAATCAAACGCAATTTTTAACTACATAATGGCTGCTCATCCTAACCTAAACAAAGCATGACCCCTGGCGGCAGGCTGACGAAGCTTCTTTTCAGAAGTGAAATGCATTCCTCAAGCATCTCCAATATATGTGAGTAAAACATTATTTAAAAGTGAAATACAGTGTCAGTTTTAATATAATAATAATAATAATAATAATAATAAGCGTATGGCTTTTAATGGTGGAGAGACCCTTTTTTGGGCTAATCGGTAGTTCCACCTCGCCGTTTGAGCAATGTTACTGGGAACATGGTGGACCTACTATTTTAGGTGGGCTCCGAACTACCGGGTAAGTGATAATAAGCTTATAACATCAAGTCATTGAAGCACGGCCAATCACTAGCCAGACAGAAGAAGAAGACTGAAAAAACTGTTTGAATTGATCCAACTCCAGGGGTCTTCATAGACATTTCTCTTTAGTGGAGGAAGAACCTTAACCTTAATGTATTAATTTTGGTTAAAAAAATGCTAATTAGCCAATATTGCTAGATTGTAAATAAAAAAGAATTATTAAAAAATAGTTCTAAACCTGAAGCCCCTTTTACCTAGATATCTACTGAAGTGAGTAGTAAACCATCAATTGCACCAAAAACGTTTGTACAAAAAATCTCTCGAATGTTTCATGAGATAGTACTCACAAGAAGCTCGAGTACAACTTATTAAAGCATTGGGAGATTGCTCAAAAGAGAAATGTAAGAAAAATCACAGCTAGATATATCTTAAACTAACAAAAATTATTTTTGATTAGATCATCATTTTACCCAACAGAAAAAGTTATGCAGAGACTCACTCATGTACGTTTTAAAATTATTAAGGATGTGGTTTAGCTGTTGTACACTATAAATCACATGACACCTAAATGAAATAATACTACTAGCTTGCATTACTTAAATCGATTACTAATCGACTATAAAGCGTTGCATAATAACAAGGAATTTGATAACCTTCCTTCCTTTTTTGATTTTTATAAATTAATATTCAATTAGCATGATGATATTCAATTTCGTGTATCAGTAGTATTTTCATGTAAATGCAATTTAATTGGCGGGCCGCTTAGCGCAGTTGGTTGGGGCGTCGCAACTTCAGCTTACTGTAGTTTAAGCGGTCGTGGGTTCGAATGCCGCTCCGCCGTCAGGCATTTATGTGTAATCATTCACCTCATTACCCACGCACAAGTCTCTGACGCATGTGGGCATCATCAGCAATAAAAATAAATTAAAAATAATTGTTGATAAAATATTTTACATACCCTTTGCAGTCTACTTCAGCAAGTGACACTACTTACAATAAATACTGTTAAAACTTGAAATCAACATAGCAGATAGAAGAAGTTGATGGACTCTTTATAACAAAATCATCTCCTATTCGCAGGAGTAGCTGGCATTTGTAAAAAGTAAATTAAGAAAAATAATAAATTGAATTTATAGAAAAATAGGTAAATTGATATAGGTAAGGTAAAAAGTTTTCTTATCTTTTTTATTGCGGATGATGCCCACATGAGCCTGGAGACTTGTGCATGGGTAATGAGGCGAATGGGTGAATGATGATGAACACCCACGGCTGAATGGGATTCGAACCCAAGGCTGCAAGAAACGAAGCCAGCCAGAGTCTTATCTTATCTCAGAACAAACGCTCCAACTGTTATGAGCCTCAGCAATGGTCACTTGGTCACGCGGTTCTTGCGATCATATTAGCATATCATGGTGTTCAGGTCAAGTGAATGGGAGACTGAGCTGCTATACCTTAAATTTATCAGCTTTATTGTCACTTACTCAGTGTCAGTGATACCATTGATCAGGGATGTAAGCTTGATGGTTCGTCTATGGTGATACGTAAGCGGAAAGCCATCTTGAATGTTAGGTCCTCCATGCTCCCCATAACATAGCACAAACGGGAAATGGCGGTCTTAGATTTCTCATAGGGGTTTCCTCACAATCATGTGAACTAGGCTTTAGTTATTGGATGATAATCAGCGTTGCTGAAATGTGTCTAACAATGGGGAAGCTCGAAACTTTTAAATCCCTTAGAGATTCTGAATTTTCTCATTTTTTCTGTTTAACTGATATAATAATTATTAATTATAGTTATAGAAAAATTAATATAATATAATATTAATTATATTATATTTATTTTTCCAGTAGAAGGAGGGTTTACATAGGTGAATATGTGGTAATATTGAAGTATCTTTGTGTTTTCTTCTATTAATGTACCGTAATGAATAGATATGTTTGATAAAATAAGAAAACAAATTAAGAGAATTGAAGTTACACTTTTTTCATTAATGAACAATAAGACTTGAAGTTGTCACAACTACATTTTTATTGAAAACCGTGAGATATTAGTATCGGTTGTTACACCACTATCAATCTCAAATAAACTGAAACTAGTATCTCAATAAAAATGTAGCAACTTCAAGTCTTATTATTCATTATAGAATAATAATTAATAATAAAATATAATAATTATAAAATAGAATAATATATTATGGATATCTTCCACAATATCACCTTCACCTCTACAAAGGGACTTTTTTATTCATCAACAAAAATAAACTAAGAATAATTTTTGCAAAATGAGCGTTTGCATAATCATAAAAAATAACACCACAGATAATCCAAATAAACCACATGAAAAATATCACAAAAAATAACCATTTATATTTTAAAATAATAAACTACTGGGCTCTATATGTAAGGGTGACCAATTGGATTTGGCCAGAAAAAAATTAAATGCATAAAAATGTTCTCTGCTGTAAAATCACTTCCCGGTGGTTCGGAACCCACCTAAAATTGTAAGTCCAACTCATCAATCACCATCATCCAACTCATTATCCACGAACAGATCTCAAAACTATGTGGGCTTCATCTTCCGAAAAAAATCCGTGCATAGGAATCAATCAATGTAGTTGCATGAACATGTAATTGCACCTGTTGGGTGCAAGAATAGAAAGATAACGAATGATAAACAAGTAAAAAATGGAATAGTTCAACACTAATAATTATTATTCAACATTATATCACCATAACATCATACACCGTCCTTCAGCACAAGCTTTGCTTAAAGATGGATGCAACCAACAATTATTTAATTTATTATTTTTTATGTAGATATTCATTTTTATTATAAGAAGTGGTGTAATCTTTGTTTGAATAAATAAATGTTTTTTTTTTTGTAGATTACGTCTTGGAGACTCCAGTTATGGAGTATAAGACAAGTCAGATTAACAATTATAATATCTTATTTACTAGTTACCATAATTACTATATTAATTAGTTCAGGTGAGGCTTAAATTTGATTTGAAAGGAACTCTTGTACACTATAAAATGCTTTATCAACTAAATATTTTTTCAGTTGTTTTTTTAAATATTTCTATATTTTCAAGACTTTAAAAACTGCGGTAGCTTGTTGCAGAGTTTCCTACCATTTCTATTATGTATTGTTGACAATAAATAAATTGAATTGAATATTAATTGCATGTTGTCCACTTAATTGTCAATTTATGAAAAATATCATGAGTTTGTGGAATAAAAATATCGAATTAATCAGTGTAGCAGCTCAGAATGAAGGGCTCTCATGTACCACAACAGTTTTCTAAATCCAAGAACGGCTTCTTCTGATCAAGGAATCGGATTTGAGGGAAGTAAGAGCCCACTTCCTAACAAAGAAAAGAAAAGAAAATGCCTTTGAATTGTGGGGAAGGAATAAAAGGGAATTGGTGGAAGTGCGAACGGAAGAAGGAAGCTGCGGAGGAAGTCGATATGGAACAGATTAGTGGAAAGAAAGGAAATGGCGCTTAGAAAAGAAACTCTAATAGCTGCTATTGGCTCACAACTTCTGCACAAATGTTAAAGACTGGTCGATCCCTTTTTCCTTTACCCACTAAAGCAGCTCTTTTGTCGAGATCATTGCTGAGTGTAACACGAAGAAGGAAAACCTCCATTTAATATTCCTGCTGCAATGATATTCAAGCAGAATAAACGTACGGTACTGATCGCAAGTTAACCTAATTGTATACCCGTTTTTATCGTGTTTGAATTATTTCTGCATTCAATTACTCTATTATTTTCTTATGTTGAAGATCAATATAATATAATAAAAACTTAAAAAACACTTTTAAGTGGAAATTGTGACACAAGTTATGGCGTGACGGCCGTTTCACTCTGATGTTAAGAGCATCGTCAGACGACCTACAGTACCCTGTAGTGTGTACTGTGGGTCGTCTAACGATGCTCTTAACATCAGAGTGAAACGGCCGTCACGCCATAACCTGAGTCACAATTTCCACTTATGGGTTTTTGAAGTTTTTATTACTAATATTTTCTGTAATTAGTCGACCTGACTAATTTCATGTCAATAAACCACTGAACAATATTTTTTCTTGCTGATGGGGTCACCCTACCAAGCGCAGTCCCTAGCACTCGTAACCGAGCATCACAATTGCCCTGACACCGCTCTCAGCGAGCGACCATTTATTCCCTAAGGTTTTATTCAACCATTCAATGAAACTCGATTTTATCAAGTTTGAAATTATTTTTGTTTTAATAATAATAATAATAAGCGTATGGCTTTTATTGGTGTGGAGGCCCTTACGGGTAGTTCTACCTCGCCATTTGAGCCATGTTATGGGGAAATGGTGGACCTACTATTTTAGGTGGGTTCCGAACCAACGGGTAAGTGATAATGAAGCTTTAAACATCAAGTCATTGAAGTACGGTCACCCATCTAAGCGCAGTCTTGAGCGCTCGTGACTGAACATCAAGATCACATTTTTGTATTCAATTAATCTAATATTTTTATAGCACTTATAGCTGAATTTACAATTATATTTGCTGTAACAAAACAAAATTAAGTAAACATATTAATTTAATTGTACAAATTTTCTCAAAGGAATGCAGTTTCCCATAATCAAAAGTTATAAAACCTTTGTTTTATGAATACATTTATACCAATTTTTCAATCTAATAACGTAATATAAATATTTTTTAAAACATTGTTTATCAAACTTTGTTCTATAACATTGTGTCATGTGTAAATGCGGCTTTAGCCGTAATAAATATCAAAAACCACAATACACAAATTACTAAAAATGTTTCAAACATACAATTCAGTTTTCCAAGTTTTTCATTATGCTGACAATGAGAGTATCAAGTTGGAAGGACTTGAGACTTGATTCCCTGTTGGGTCCGAATTGAAAGGACGTGGGAGGGAAAATATGCTGCTGAAAATAAGAGATAGAATCAACAGGGAGCGACCACCGTAGAAAGACGACTACACTACAATAATAATTTGCATTTGAATTGTCAGCTGCATGGGGCTCCGAACGGAAAATATTCTCATGAAAATTTTCTGCTTTGTCGCAAGTTGTCGAATAGGGTCAAGCAGATGCAACAGAATTTATCAACGCATTCACAGCAAATAGAATGAGCATTTCGAAGGTTACTAAATAGACAGAATTATGTTTATCTAGATAAAGTTGTTTTTCTCAACGGATACCATACACAACATCATTAAAAAACATGATAGTTTTCATTTTTATGCAAATATTCACTGTATGAACCTATCATATTTTTATTTTGTATCATTTCGTTTTGATTGACAAAAAATCTTTCTTTCTTTTAAAGGTACACTTCCCTAACGACACAAATCGCCAATTCCACTGGTGCTCATGTTCTGTAATAACCAGCTACACTCACTTCACATTTTGGTTGGAAATTCCTTGAATTTTTTTTAAATTATCTTTGGGCAGATAATAAATGATATTTTTTTATAATATTCTTATTAATAAATGATATGCGAAAATGGCTTTTATTGCTGTGGAGATCCTTACGAGTAGTTCCACCTCGCCGTTTGAGACATGTTAAGGGGAGGATGGTGGACCTACTACTTTAGGTGGTTAGCACTTAGCAGATTCCTTGTAGATTCAATGATTTATTACAGCCAAGAATACAATACTAGCAATGGAGGCCAAGACATAATAGATAATTGAAAAAATAATAATAATATTAATAATTAAAAAAATTCAGAAATATTTTGGAGAGTATTAAATAGAATCAAAGTGCATTGAACTCGATAATGGGGTTTCCAGAAGATGCAAGTTATATTTTAATCAAAACGTAAACATAACGATAGTTATAATATTAGTTGTAGTTGTTAAACTCTTGAAAAATTGTATTTATATATTTAATAAAGTAGTCTATATTTTATAATCTGACGCTAATTGTGTATGAAATGAATAAAGAAATAATGAAATGAAATGAAATAACCTATGCTCGCAAATATTTGGATTCTTGTAAAAATTTAGTAATAGAGACAGTTTATTTGGACTGAAAGCCTGTTGTTTCTTTAAAATAAGTTGTATTTTGACTGTATCAATAAATAGATAAATAATAATTGTCATAGATAAAAAATTGTCATAGTTCGAGAAATAAGTTGGAAAAGTGGATAGTGCTGAATGGTGATATTATAATTAACTGTATTTTAAGCTGATTTCTTTAAACAATTATCAAATTTGAAAGGGAAAAAAGAAAACAAAATTCTTCAACTCGGATACAACCTTACCTCTAACCATTTATTCATTTTCTTTTGCATTGTTATTGATTCTTGCTTCTTGATAGAATAAATTTATTTTATATTGTAGTGAACTCGCAGCTAGCGCACAAGTATTAACTTTGCTGGCTGCGCCAAGATTTTGAACATTGTAATGTATTTGTGAATTTTATTGTATCATTTGGTAAAATAAATTAATATTATAAATAAAAAATAATCTTCCAAATAATGTTTCCAATGAACAAAGTAGAGTGCTAACATTTGACCTTTTTAAATTTATCTATAGGCAGATTCCTCGATTAAATTGAACAAAATGAAATGTTGTTACTTTTGCAAGATTTCTATAGTAGAGTTTTTTGTGTGTAGTTTTGAAGTTTAGTATGTGAATTTTTTTGAAGTTGAGTGTGTACTTTTTCAAAGTATCTCAAACTTACTATTCCATATATTGGAATAGAAAGAACAGTACCCTACAAATGCATATGATACTTGTGCCATAACGATACTTGGAGTTTGGCGGTATGAAATTAATCATTTCAAGAGACATGCACTGGTGCAAGAACACATCCTTTACTACGTGCACAGCGTGTCACACACACGGTGAGTAGTAGATGAATATTCATTTGAGGGAAGCAAACAACCTACACCGCACCGGATCAGTAATAAGCGCCATCTGGCAACTTTGAATCAGCTATTAACTTTCAGCATCATTGATGGAGAGAGAAGAGTTTGCACGTTTGCAGTTTGCCTTCTATTTATTTGACTTCGTTATTATATAGCAACAGATTGAATTTGAATTTTTTATTTGTTTCTGGTACAACATATGAGTATACAAATGTATAAAGCATACAAAGAAAAAATCATATAACATAAAAATTTTGAAACAACACTCACAAACTATACATATATATATATATATAGCAACTTCATATGAATGAATAGTTTTATTGCTCTTTCACCTAACAAAATAAAAATAATTCAAATGTACCAAAAAGTATTTATAACATTAGAAATGAACGGAATAAAGCGACTATAAAACTTGAATATAAAGCAACAGATTCATGAAAATACAGTACAGTGCAGTATAATAGTTATTTCTTATTTTATGAGTTATTCTATTTTATAGCAGTAAAAGATGATCATTTTCAGGATTCAAAAGTTTATTCTATTGTATTGTTATAAAACGCAAGGAAGAAAATAACATATTTCTGCGCTGCCCAATGTGTTAACAGTACTTCCGGTGACACTTTTTGTTTATTCTCCTCCTCTTCCCTTCATCTTCCTTACTCTCAAGTGGTCATCTAGAACAGGGGTTCTCAAACCGTGGTACGCGAACCCCTTGGGGGTACTCGAAATTTTTCAGGGGGTACGCGGGGCAGGTTAATGAAAAATTAAACCATTTTTTTCCGTTTCGCAATCACGCAAGGTTATTATTTAATAATGAAATCTAATAAATTGAATACTTTGTGGTCGAGTTACTAGGAACCAACAAGTGCAATAGGGTTGTACAGTATAACTATTTCGTAGAACTTCAGAGACAAGGTTAATGTTGGGGACGATTTAAGGTTTTACCTCGAGCCTAGCATTGAGGAACTATGTTAAGAAGTAAGCTCATCCTTCTCATTAATTTTTTGTAAAGGGTTTCAAATATTTTTCCAAATGTACTGTGTTTTTTATGTAAAAAGGTTTTTTAATTTAACCGTTTAATTTAACCCCCCCCCCCCCCAGCAACTCCTCGCGGTAACTAGGGGGTATGCTAAATTTTAATTTTTCATTAAGGGGTACAGTCCTTGAAAAAGATTGAGAACCCCTGATCTAGAATGTTCGAGACAACATTATCTGTGTAAATAGAAACATCTAGAAGCCTATGGAGATTTCGAGAGTTTCCTTGAATGTTACAGAAACTTATAAAAGCGGATTTCCTGGTGAGCAGGAGTTCAAACTTATCGTTCAAACTTCCTTTACCGAGAGCGACAGTTTATGGTGGCAGTAGCCTATACAAATTGACATAATAGTGCTGTTGTTATAAATTGTGATTACACATATCAAGTGCTCGTGCCAAGTGATAAGTTTCTGTGGTAGATTATGTTAACAGTAGACATTCTTCTTTGTGGCAAAATACACAGTACCGGTATCAATTGTGATTGATAAAAGTGTGACGGACCATTGTGCTTTGTAAGTGTTTAGTTAAGACATTTCTTTTCACATCATAGAACACTTTATTGATAGTTATTTATTAAATTATTGGTCTATTAGTTTTTCTTGTGTGACACATAACTTAACTGATTTTTGTGTATAAAGTAATTTGTGTAAATAAAGTTTGAGTGTTAATTTCAAGTGTTGCCAGCATTATTTTAGTGATAGAACCCATAACAGTGTAATTGTTTGGTTTTTACTGTGGATAATTTCCAAGTATACGCCTGATGCTTATGAATATTCCTGGATTTCTTGTTCCATGACGAACTGCGTTGATAATATTAACTTTTTATGAATATAGCTTATGAATAGTTGAGGAGTTACAATGTAACAAGAATACAAGAATTATAGACTTAAACGATAATGAAGCTGTGGATGTCAATATTTGCATCAAAAGAGACTCATTTGGGAAATTTGAAAAGATTTACGAATTCTGCAATATAATAAACTGATTCAATGGAGTATCAAAGATCCAGCATGAAAATCATTTTAAAATTATGAAAAAGTTTTTATAAATGAGGAGTAATTGTTTGACAAAAATCTTGCTGCTGCCGAGATTTTGAGCATTGATCTGTTAATCGAAAGCAAATAACCCTGATTAGACTAAGCACACACACAAGGTTGATCTCATTTTAATTGGATGTTTATAGGAGAAGGGATAGGAAAGCTCGCTAAAAGGCCTCCAATATCGCCTGAACATATGTCAGGTTTCAAAAAGGACCTTTCAGCTAATCTTGGATGATCTGGAGATACTATTAGAAGTAAAATTTTATCAAATTTTCATATTACAGCCTGAAGTATAAGTTTTAAAAATGCTTAAATAGGGCAACAATAATAATTGAAAATTTACATTATTTTTACATAAGGATGTTACATATACATAATATTGTAATCAAATTTCTATATTATTTATTATATTCTACTTATTTTAATGTGTAAAAATTACACAAATTTATGTATTATACATAGTTTCACAGTTTACAATAACATATTTTGAAGAATTTTACCTGCAATCGTAGTAGTTGTCATTGGTGCCGTAATTTATCTTTTCTAATTCCTTCATTTGAAAAGAAGGTTTCTTAGGAATTATTCCAACAAATCCAAAAAGGGGAGCTCTTCATCCTTCCAACGTTCCTCCTCCTACTCTAGAGAAAGCCTTCGCTTACACGAATAAAACTTCCAAACTGCAGGAAATCTGAAAGCAAATTTCAACCTCCGTTATCAGGGTTTCTCTGGCGACTTTTGCGGAGTTCTATTTCAGTCCCTTTCCGTTTCGGACTGGTGATTTATTCAACTTTTGGACAAGAATTTATTGAATTTCTCATCAGCCTAATCTGAAGATTCAGAAGTTTGAGTAGGTACCATAACAGTTCAAGGAATAGAGAGATTAAAACAACCAGCTTTTGTTCAACTCTTCTCCTTTTTTAGTAAAGTTAATCACTAACTACATTGCTATGATGTATATTATTAACAACTTATTAACGATAATCAATATAATGTCATGAATAGACAAATATTGATGTATAGACAAATGGACAAATTTAGTGTATTAATCGATATTGAGATAAAACTTTTGAGTCGAATGTATTGTTATGGGTTCTACCACTAAAACAATGCTGGCAACACTTGAAATTAAGAATCGAACTTTATTTACACAAATTACTTTCAACACGCACTAATCAGCTGTGTCACACACGAAAACCCAATAAAAAGCAAACAGATTAATAACGTTCAGCTAATATAACTGTATCACCATTACTATATCACAGTACAAAATCTAATTACTAACTGTCAATAGGCTGATCAATAATTTAATAAATAGCTATATCCAATAAACTGTTCAATTATTAAAAAATGTCTAAAAAACAGTTAAATACTCAATAAATAAATGGAACACTTATGAAGCACAGTCTGTCACTGTATTTGATATATGTAATCA
The DNA here is from genome assembly GCA_948455865.1 of Conomelus anceps. Taxonomy (NCBI): domain Eukaryota; kingdom Metazoa; phylum Arthropoda; class Insecta; order Hemiptera; family Delphacidae; genus Conomelus; species Conomelus anceps. The sequence goes on from OX418219.1 coordinate 15,055,796, forward strand.
CCACATTTAAAAATAGCACTACGTATGTGTGCACTTGTATAAACTGTAAAGAAAGTCTGAGCGATATACCTCTATGTCACTCAAGTTAAGTGTCAGTCATAGTAAACGTTCGTTCGAATCACAACTGAACTACTGTTTACAATGACAGCTCTTTATATGCTGTTTTTGTTTATACTAGTAGTAATTTCCAGAGGTTTCTCAATGTTTCTATTTAGGCTACACAGAAAACATTTTTTTTTTGAGGATGAAGCTCACATAGGTCTGAGACCTGTGCGTGGGTAATGAGTTGGACCTACAGTTTTAGGTGGGTTCCGAACCACCGGGAAGTGATTTTACAGCAGAGAATAGTGTCTTTTTTGCTGGCCAATCTAATCAGTCACCGTTACAAACAGGTCCTACGAGAACGCAGCTTATCTGATTGAACAGATACCTACTACGGCTCGCGGCTATCTAGAATCTAAATTTTTCCCCTAAATAAATGTTAGCTATTTTAAGGTAGGTTTTACTAAATAAAAACCGAAAACGGAAAGAGCAAAGAAGCGAGTATTTTCGACTTGAAATGTTTCAAGAGAAATTCTCTCGATTTCCTGGTAAATATTCTGTCTGTAGCGAGTATCGACCTCTAGTAATGGATAGGCATTTGAAGAAAGAAGATAAATATGAAGAGAGAAAGAATAAATTATTGAAGTGTGAGGAGGGAAGAAGAAGGAGAGAATTGAAAGAACAAGACGTTATCAATGTTCGTGTAAATTGATTGCAATCCAGCGACAAATTCTGAGATAAATGACAAGAACTTGAAGCAACGACAAAGTTTTTAGGAGAATAGAAGTTGTTTCCAAAATGAAAATGTTTGTGAAGTCAATCTAGTTAGAAGATGAAAGTTATAGCTTACACCCTTGTCAAGATAATAAAATACTCCTGGCTACTTTGGTAGACACAATTCTGAAAATTTCAAAAAAGCAACAATTTATTACCCCGCATATTGAAGCAAAGTTATCAAAATAATAATACGGTACAGTAGAAATTTGGAGAAAAGTAAACACATTCAGGCCTCAACATTTGTTTTTATCCAAAGAGCGTAGGTACTACACAAAAGAGAACCGAGTGCTAGGTTGCGATCGCCTTCCTCACTGAGCTAACAGAATAACAAGGATAACAACAGAATAACCAAGGAGCAACAGAATACCAAACCGTAGACGAACCATCAAATTACTCCCTAATCTATGACCAAACCCACCGAAACAAATTCTGAAGAAGCCATAAATATGCTTATTAACAGTCCACTCCTACCACAAACAGGATCCGGCTGCATAGGTAAGTGTGTAGTGTGTATACTGTCTAGCAACCCTCTAGGTCTAGGATCTAGCTAAACCCGGCGCCTAAGCCATCATTCCATAGAGACGTTTGGAAAGTACCAATTGATGCAACCTTTTATGCAACTAAAATGTAAATATGGAGTGGCCGTAGCAGAGTGGGGTGAGTGCTGGTTTGCTAACCCAAAGGTCCCGGGTTCGTCCCCAGTTCTGACCGAAAGATTTTTCCTCAGGTCACTCCCGTGTTTCGGAGGACACGTTAAGCTGTTGGTCCCGGCTGCCTAAAAACAGTCGCTAACAAAGGTTCTGAACTTATTTAGGTGCGACCTGATACCAGACTCTGACACCAGAACTGAGCCAGCCAGGTCATACGATATTATTATATTTATTGTTATTATTATTATTGACCGAACGATAGTGAGGTCTACCCTTTAAGACGATCGGCATTTCCTCTGTCTCACTGTCTCTCTGTCTCACGATTACAGACGAACGCCTAGACCAATTGCTATGATTTTTCATATGGATGTTCCTTATTCCTAGGCCCAGCGATGTATATATATTTTTTTCAAATTTTAATAATGGAGCTAATAATTATTATTAATTAATTCATTTTATAGACCTAACCTACTGAACTTGCCGGCCAAACAGCTTAGAGGAACAGCTGATAGAAGTCAACAGTTTTTAATCATATGGCAGGCCCCTTAGCAGCGTTAAAAAAAAGGAGCCGAAAAATGTAACCGAAGTTGCCCGAACTTGCCCAAAAGTCAAGCACTGACTGAGATAAGTTGGACGACTTTGATCCGACTCCCCCACACACGCTCCAACACCGTCGACAGTCAGAAGTCGTCCCTCTAGTCGTCCATCTACAAATCCAACTATCCAACAAGCCCATTCACGTTCCGTTTTCGGATCCAATCTTGGAGGTTGGACTGCAAGTGGTACTACAAATCGGAACGTGAATGCCCAGCTTAACAAGAAAAAAGTTGGACTGAAACAGTTTACTATTTTTTGAGTTTTGCTTCAGCAGACTAATATTTTGATAGCTAGGTGCTATTCGGTAGAATATTATAGCAATTTAAATTTTTGTAATACATGTACGGTAATTCTTATTTTCTCAATATTCTAAAACTTTAATCAAGAAATTTGTAATATTGTTGAGTCTAGAATGATTATCACTTGCATTTGACAAAAGTTGGACACATTGGTTCAATTAATTCTCTTACAGAAGGCTATGTTTTGTAATTTTTGCTTCAGCAGGCCAATATTTCTAGGTGCTGGGTGCTATTCAGTTGAGAATATCAATCATTGAAATTCTACTATTTAATACAAAAACAATAACTTTTTTAATAAATACAGTTACAAAATTTTTTTTACAAATTTGATGCAAAAACACCGGATTCCCTGCATCCCTCTAAGAGGGTAGCCTACTATTCTTAGAGAGTGGGGAGGGGTAGGAAGAGATGAAATACCAACCTGTTTATATTGAAAAGCTTATTATATTAAAGCTTCTATTAGGAAAATACACACTGAGAAAAATTTGTCCAGTAGAAATTACCTTTTTTGAAGGTAAAATCATTTTTTGGTGAAAATCTCATTTTAAAGGTGATGACTACTGAATACGGGTGTCTATTACAATTTTATAAAGTAGTTTTTACCTTTTAAAATGGAGAAAGACACAAATAATAAAAAGTAATTGGCGAATTTACCGTGTAAGGTACTAAACACCACTTGTTTGCGGTAATTCACAATCTTATAATGTAAAAATTACTTTATCAAGGTGAATTGTGCTCATTCAATGTGATTCCTGAAATTACCTTTTATAAAGTGTATTTTTAACAACATTGATATTGCGAATTTCACAATAATATAAAGTAATGCTTACTTTAATCTGCGCTAACAGCGTTTAACACTTTCATAATTGTGAAAATCACCTTGCAAAAGGTAAAATCTACAATGTAGTACTTTTCGTAACAGTCTACAGCACATGCGCGTATCACATGACCAGTGCTGGAATGCACTTCTTTGTTCATTTCATCGAGTATTTAGTTTTGATTCTCAACTAATCAAAAATGGCAGATTTCGAAACAAGGAGTTTGTTGGAGAAGTGGGGACTTCTGGAATACACCCACAACTTTATAGGTGAGTTTATCTCTTTGATTATTCATGATATGTTTAAGTTTGAAAATGAAAAGTTTAAAATTAATTGTTTGGACTTTGAAGTTTGAAGTCAACTTATAAAGTAAGAATTGACTCCATAATAGAAAAGGTTAAACTAGGTACTACTATTTATAATAATGGTGGCCCTATACACATTTAGCAACATTTTATTCTTGAATAATATTCTTTCTTCTGATCGTCTGACCCAGAGAAGACTTTACAGTTGTACCATGGATGCGTATTATGACCAAGAAGCGGTCTTATGAATTGGTCCAAACAATCAAATGTCTGTTTTTCAATGACTGTTTGTAATGGCTGCTACTTTTACATCAGACATGCACAAATTCGTCAGAACGATTTGAGCGATCAAATTAATGAGTTTGAATTTTTCCTACAAACTCTAACGAACTGTATCTAATCTACAGAGCTCTCATGGGAATAAGAGGACATACATTTTTACGAAAACTGTTATAATATAGTAAATAACAAGTTTTTAAAAGATGTTCTTCTGTCTGGGTAAGGGGTTCGGGCCAAATGTTCATCTATTCAGTGCTCTAGAGTTTACTATGCCAACTGTATCTCATCAATTATTAACTTATATCGTCTATGCTCTTGTGTCTTGAAATCTTGAATATAAAGTTTTATAAAAACCTCAATATGACAATGGACAGAAAGAAATTAATTAAAATAACTCAGCCTCTAATGGCTCAGTCAGTTGGGGCGCTTGTCTTTTATTAGATAAGACTCTGGCTGACTGCTTTTCCTTAAGGTCTCGAGTTCGAATCTTGTTGAGACTTGGATGTTTTTACCTTGTCATCATTGAAGCTTAGTAGACAGTGTTGTTGTACTCTATTAACCTTGATCATCATTCACTTCATTACCTATTTGAGCATAGACTCAAGTGGGCATCATCCAGCAAAAAATCATAACTTAACTTGAGTCTTGTATTTGTAAATAAATGTTTGTGAAGAAAATTAGAAGACTGATATCTTCGTCTATTCCCTTCAGAATGTATGCAAAATTTCAGGTCTTATCCTGAAATACTCAAAAAATATTGTCGGTTGTTCATGCAATTCTTGATAAAGCATAGGCTAGAATATTGAACTCTACCTTTTGGACTCTATTGGAAAATAAATCGTTGATCGTGAGAATTATCAACATTAATTTAATTAGGGCTTTTTTATATAACTTTCCTGGAAAAAGTTGAACTTTTGCACCCAACCTAACCTTACCCAACTCAGCTTATTAGTAGGTTACTACTAAATCACCCAATTGCATTTTTCAAAGGAAGGTTTCATTCTAGAATGCATCATAGACCGAAAAACCAAAAATTTATATATTTATGTGTTATGAAACAGTTTCAAAATTATACGGTAGGCTAATTATTAAATTGTTTTCAGATTATAAAGTTGGGATTGCTGCTTTGAGGCACTTGGATATAAAAGATCCACACATAGAATTTCTCATCACTGATTTTGGGCCAAGACTATGCTTTCATGCCCAATTTCAACCTTGGAGGAATACAGAATCAGCTGGTCCATCAAACCTCAACATATCGACGGGCAGTGTAAGTTGATTGTTAAAATTCTATATTGATTTCACCTTTCTTTCTATTCCCACGACTCAGCTTTTAAGCTGCATTTAAACCAGAGTTGACAAAAAATTCAATGACAACAATTTGTGTTGGGTGCATTAAAATGTCGATCGCTTGACTGAAGGACTTATGAGATTGGGATTCGGACTGATGGAAGGCGTTGATTATCTGCATTATATTTAATATGTCTAAAAGCAGCGCACCAATTTTTAACTTTTAATGTCGACATTTCAATATCCTGAGCCAAATTATAACCCTGAGCGCCACCTTGCAAATATGGCATGACATTTGTAGAAAGTTGAGACAGCAAGTAAATAGTTTGGTAGTTTCTTTATTAGTTATTCTGTGTTGCTATTTTTTTTTTTAAATTTGAAGTCCTACAAAATTTCAGTATAGTTTTAAAATTGTTAAATAAGAAAAAACTAGGAAAGAAATTATTTCTCAGGAGTTAACAATATCAAGATCTTGATTCAGGAAACTTTATAAGTGATCCAGATGATCCCAGCGGAAAGGAACTACTCTCATTAAATTTCGAAACTGATTTGGGTCCTATCATCTCCGATCATTCTTTGACAGATTTAGATTCATCTACTAATTCAGATATTCTACCGGTATTGGATGATGAAGAATCATCTAGAACACAAGCAAGTAATGGCAACTCTGATCAAGTAATGGCAAGTCTGACAACTTATTAAAATCTCAAACATACATTAAATCCAATAGTTGTACCAGGGGACCGAGTTTTGATGGGTGGGGTGGGGGTGGGTGGGGGGGTAAGTCTCCCATGAAATAGTTTTTGAACACTCCCCTTAATGAAGACCTTCTTCATTAGAACTAAGTGCTAAAAAAATCAACACTATTGTTTTGCCATGTTGAACATTTTTTTTAGCCTCGCTCTGTTATTTTTTACAAAATACTGTTTTTTAGTCGAAAATACTTTGATCAAATACTCATATTTATCAAATAGTAAAAATGTTTCCTACCTGTTCATTGTGATTTAATATTTTATTCCATTAAAAAGCTAAAAATTATTAATTTTGTTGGACAACCTCTTAATTGTTTTTGTTGAGTTATGAACTGTTCATAAATATCTTTATTTAAAAGGCAAGATATCATAGCACATTTGGAAGTTTGTCTGCTATAACTGTGAAAATTAAAAAGTAATAAAAATATAATTATTGTAATATGACTCCAGGAATTAAATTGATGAAGTGAAGATATTACTACTTGTCATTAGGTTGTTTCATGACTTTAATTAAATTAACATAGATTTCAAATAATTTTCAGCATTTAATGTTGGTTTTTTAATTCTAGGGTACGTCAAGCCTTTTAAAATTACAACTGCAGACCTTAGAAGGCTAGGCAATTTTAAATCGATACAAAACTAATAGAAGATTGGAAAATAGTGACAGAAACAGACTCTGCAGAATCATCATCAACCATTGTAAATTTTTGTACAATGTTGTTCATTTTTTCATTTTATAATATACAAATTTAAAATAACGTGGAGTACTGGGTTTTTATTTTCCTTCTTTATGAAATGAGAAAGTAATTTGGTATTTGTAATCTTGTCAGATTTTTTATGGATTTAAAATTACCTGCATATAAATTCCTGGATTTCTTGTTCCATGACGAACTGCGTTGTTAATATTAAATTTTCAAGTGAATTAAACGACTTGCAGTCAAATTTTTATAAAAATAAGTAGTATTTCTCTTACTTCTGTAGGCCGAACGTTTTCGAGTTGTTAAAACCGTACAGAAGTAAGTGAAATACTACTTATTTTAATAAAAATTTGACTGCAAGTCGTTTAATTCACTTGAAAAGTTAATACCTGTATATAATTAATTGATTTATATTTGAAGTAGTATTTTCACTTGATTTCTATTTTTTATGTACACATTTGTATGGCTGTAATTTTGTTAGTTGTATTAATCAAAAGTCATTCTACCATTCTAAGAATTTATGTGTTTATATGAAACGGAACATCAAAAACGTAAGATGGTAGAATACATTATGAAGCAGTTTACAAACGAACACTTGAAATTTGGCAAACATAATGTGTATGTAACAAATAACATTTGGTGTGGTTTCGTTGAACGCGGATTCGGACGTGCGTGTTCGCGGGCAGAGCTGCATACACTACAATCGATGCTTTTGGTACAGTTTAGGTATACCAAAAGCATCCATTGCAGTGTATTCAGCTCTGTTCGTGGACACGCATGTCCGAATCCACGTTCAACGAAACCACACATTAAAGTAAAAAGTACTATTTGGAATGTAACAATCACAATCAAGCATACAGGGAAAATCACCTTTCATAGAAGGTAATTTACACATTTCATGTAAAGATAATTTTCACCTTCAATAAAAGGTAATTTTTACAATACATGAAAGGTAGTTTTTACATTTTATGAAAGGTAATATTCCGTATTATAAAAGGTAATATACGCATTTTGTACAAGGTAATATTCATATTATGTAAAAGGTAATTTTCACAAACTAAATAGTGAGTTTCACCTTGAGCATGAAAGGTAAATTTCACAATAAATCAAATTACCTTATTTATAAGGTGAAAATCACATTTAAAAGGCTGTCGTCAGTTTTTACACTATAAAAGGTAAGAAACCTATAAAATTAGGGTAATATGCACTTTCTATTTTTCTCAGTGCAGTCTGCGGGGTTAATGCATCTTTTAATTAATTTTGTGATAAGAATTTGTAATTTATTGATCCAAATCTATATAAATAAAATTAGTTTTGTCTGTACATTTATCAGAATTATATATTTTTTGGTTATTTTTACGTTTTATACATCAAATAAGCCGAAAATAGTCTTATCTCACTTTCTGTCTGGCTGTCTGTCTGTCTGTCACGGCCCCAAAGGCATTTTACGCGGCCTTCTCCTCAAAAACGAGATCATAGATCGGGATTTTAGTTATTGAACAGTATTAAACACTTTATTGACAATGTCTTTAGCTATAAAAAACTAAATTAAATTTTATTTAACAGAGTAATAAACGTTTAAAAACCAAGTATTGTGCTATTTTGGATAAATTTCTTCTAAGTTTTATTACCACATAACAACAAATCACGTAATTTATCATGATATATCAATCAGCTGTTCTCAAAAAATATTCTCTCCGATACCTGTCACTGAATTGCTTACGTTCTAAGTTGTTTACTAAGGGCCCGTTCACACGATACAGTTTTTGTGCGGTACAGTAAATTTGCTGTATCAGTTATTTTGCAGTGCTTTCGTTTGCATGTACATTTCATATTGTATGTTCACACAATACTGTTTCGACTGGATCCAGTAAAAAAGCTGTTCTAGCCGATCTCTACATTCGGTTTTGTCTTCGAAAACTGTATCGCTAAAATCAGCTGTACCGCAAAATAACTATCCGTATCCGGTGGCACATGTATTGTACCGGTAATGGATAAAATATGTTCAAACAATACGCTTATTATCGACTGGAAGCAGTCTTCAGATCGTCAGCATTGATCTCCTTCATTGATATTCTTCAGCATTGATCTTCTTATTCGTGAATTCCAGTGTCCAGAAGTGGAAGATATTAATTGTGAAAATTTAATTTCTCTAATATATGAGAGACCCGCCTTATGGGACAAGACTTAAGATTAATATAAAAATAAAGAGAGAAAAATGTGTGGAATATTGAAACCAGAATTTGCGTACTTTGATCAAAATTTAAGAGAAACCTTCAGTAAGAAACTTATTTAAAAAATCTTACACAAAAAAAATCCTGGACTGGAATAAATAAAACTGAACTGGAAGCGCAATGGAAGAAGGAGGAGAGCACAGCAATAAGCAGCAAAGTCGGACCTTGTGAACATCACAGTACAGTTGACGCCGTACAGTAAAAAACCGTACCGCAAAAAAACTGTATCGTCTGAACGGGGCTTAAGCTGCTAACAACTTCATGATCGTTGCTATCAAAAAAGCCGAAACATATTTAGTCTTATTTTTGAACATAATCCGTACGAAGGACGGGCACAATAGCTAGTCTATATAAATAAAATTAGAGTTTTGTCTGTACATTCATCAGAATTATATATTTTTTGGTTATTTTTACGTTTTATACATCAAATAAGCCGAAAATAGTCTTATCTCACTTATGTCTGTCTGTCTGTCACGGCCCCAAAGGCATTTTACGCGGCCTTCTCATCAAAAACGAGAGCATCGATCGGGATTTTAGTTATTGAACAGTATTAAACACTTTATTGACAATGTCTTTAGCTATAAAAAACTACATTAACTTTTTTTTAACAGAGTACTTACTTTACTTTCCGAGTCCGGTCAACACTTCCAAAAAATAGCTGCCGCAACGGCATTGTCAGAGGCTAAGATTAGATCTTCATTAGTGCAGGGTTGGTCCATGAGAGGGCAGCAGTATAGATGTTTTTGGTCCTGAATTTCTCCGCATCTACAGTTTGGGTCCATATTTTCTTCCAGGTACCCCCACTTCATCATGTTTGATTTGCAGTTAGCTACTCCCACCCGCAGTCGGTTTAGTGACTTCCATACACTGTATGTAAGGTTTCCTCCAGTTGGTAATGTCTCGGATACAGTGACACGGGCCTTCTCTTTCCATAATTCAAGACGGGCTGCTGTAGGAGTTGTCTGCAGTGGGTGGGTCCTAGCCATGAAGCTCTTTCTTGACTTGAGGCGTTTTGCTTGTGTCTGATGGTTGTAAAGAGGGTGACGAGGGTCTGCTTCCTGCTTAGATCTTTCCACATCACCAGCCACTTTTCTCCTTATAGCGGGAGGAGCTATTCCTGCTAGAGGGTACACTTTATCAATTGGAGTAGGTTTCAAGCATCCAGCAATGATTCTTGCAGTCTCATTTACAGCTATGTCGACTTTATTTGTATGTGCAGAAGCGGACCATACTGGAGCTGCGTATTCTGCAGCAGATAAACTAAGTGCAATTGCTGATGTTCGAAGTGTGTGCGGGTTGGCTCCCCATGTGCTTCCAGTTAGTTTACGAATTATACAATTTCGTGCAGCAACCTTTTTTCCTGTAGTTGAGCAGTGCTCCTTATAAGACAGTGTTCGATCTAAGATCACTCCCAGGTATCTTGGTGTGGCACAGTGCTGAAGCTTCTGCCCCTGCCATGTTATATCAAGCTTTCGTTTGGCATCCCTGTTTCTCAGATGAAAAGCACATGTTTGTGTCTTGGTTGGATTTGGTTTCAGGTGATTCCTCTTGTAGTATTCTGCCAGATCTTCTAGGGCAGAGGATAGTTTATTCTCAACCACATCGAAAGAAGAGCCTTGTGCTGCCAAAGCTGTATCGTCAGCATATATGAAAGATCTTGTTTTGCTTGGCACTGGTTGATCGTTTGTATACATATTGAACAAGATTGGAGCAAGTACGCTGCCCTGTGGAAGTCCATTCTTCTGTATGCGCCATCTGCTCTTCTTTCCCTGAAGAAAGACTTGGAAACGTCGGTTTTGAAGCAAACTTCCAATGACAGAGGTTAATCTGAAATCCCTGGTGAAATCATACACTTTATTCAATAAGATTCTGTGATTTACAGTATCGTATGCAGCTGTTGAATCCACAAAGCACACACCCGTGATCTCTCCCCTCTCAAACCCATCTTCAATGTGTTGTGTCAGGTTAAGCACCTGCCCACAGCACGATTTGCCTGGCCTAAAGCCTGCTTGTTCAGGTATGAACTTTGTTTCAAGGAAACCAGATATTCGGTTTAGTATCATACGTTCAAAGACTTTGAAAGTTTGGCACAACAGAGATACTGGCCGATAACTCTTTGGATCATTAAGGTCTTTACCAGGCTTAGGCAAGGAACAGATATTCGCTTTTCTCCATGATTTCGGTATTTGCAGTTTATTAACACAGCTATTCATCATAGCGAGCAGCCATTTGAGGGTTTCATATCCAAAATGTTTGATCTGTTCATCCCTGATTCCATCAATACCAGCAGCTCTGTTTGATTTGAGAGACTTTATTGCATTATCAAGTTCTGTTGAAGAAAATGGTGAATCAAGGAAGTTGTTTTCATTCTGAATATCACGTTGTATTTGCGTACGATGTTTGATGCCACTAGTCTTTCCATTCAGCAACAGCTGAGTAGCCACCTGGTCAGCTGTCACTTTGGTCTGGATGTCTTTTGGCTCAGTAGGATCGCCACTTAGATTCTTGAGAAGCTTCCATGCTCTACGGCTGTTTATTTTCATATCTAAGTTTTCCATCAAACTAGTCCATCTTTCTCGCCTGTTTGTTGATATTATTTCCATGATTTCTTCACCGGCTTCAACTGTTTCCTCTGAGAAAGGGTCAGTTTCGTACATTCTCTGATATTGCTTTAACATTTCCTTTTCGCCTCCATCAAGTCCTGGTACATAGTGTGTCCTGCACCCTCGTGGAATCGTCTGTCTTGAAATCCTCTGAACCTGTTCGACAAAACCCTCATAGTTTTCTGGCTCTGGCTGAATGCTTTGTACTTCTTCGTCAAGTGTTTCACTGAAACGTTTCCAATTTGCCTTTTTGAAATTAAACCGTCTTTTGAAGGGAACTCTTTCTGGTTTCACAACTGCTTGCAGATGACAGATAATTGGCCTGTGCTGTGATCTTGGGATTGGATTGCCAACTGTTTTGAAACATTGCCCTCCGATTTTTGAGCTTACAAAAATATTGTCAGGATTATATCCCCTTCTCCATCGTCCACTATTAAATGATGACGGTAATTTAGGATCATGAATCAGCAGTAGGTGTACTTTTAACAGAGTAATAAACGTTTATAAACCAAGTACTTTGCGATTTTGGATACATTTTACGCGGCCTTCTCCTGGAAAACGAGAGCATCGATCGGGATTAAATAAGTTATTTATCAGTATTGAAAACCTTTTTGACAATGTCTTTAGCTATAAAAAACTAAATTAACTTTTTTTCCAACAGAATAATAAACGTTTAAAAACCAAGTATTGTGCGATTTTGAATACATTTCTTCTAAGTTTTATTACCACATAAGAACAAATCACGTAATTTATCATGATATATCAATCAGTGATAGTGATTGCTTTCATCACTGTGCTAACAGTATGTCATGTCCAGCGAAAAAATTCTGAATTGATTGAGTCCACTCTATCATATTATTATTAATCGTTTGGCTACAAAGTTAGGTCGGGGGAGCTATTGGCTTGTCTGACTGCCGTATTTGTCAGCTCAATTAGCATCAAATTACCCAGAGTGCACCTAGGAGATGAATTTTATAGAATAGAATAATAATTTATTTATGGAATTTATAGAATAATAATTTTAGAATTAGCTTTACTCTACCAATCCAGAAGCTACATAGGCGTGAACAGCACATCTCTGAACTACTTCCTGCGACCAAATCGTCAATCGACAGACACGTTTGGATAGCAATACAGTTGATGCAGCTTTTTTTGTATCTGAGATGAAAAGAACTCATTTTATCTCAAGCCATAATAAGCCTGGTGAGTAAATAAAAGCTTGATGATTAAAACTAATCATAATTATTATCATAAAACATATTTGCTCCATAGTAATATCGGTATGATATATCACAGCTTTTTTAACCGACTTCCAAAAAGAACAAGGTTACTATATTCGACCTGTTTTTTTTATGTTTGTACATCAATCATTCGAACAATATTGAACCGATTTCGATGAATTATTTTTTAAATGGAAGAGCATCGCTCAGCGGTGGTCCCATCCAAGTTTCGCAAGGATCAGTCCAATACTTAGCCCAATATTAAACAAAAAGGAGAATTCTTCGATGTCTTCATTTCAATCAAGTTTGAATAGGATAGTTTCACACATAACCACCAATCGGATAACCGGTGTCGTTTACCAGGCTGATCATTGTATTATATGGAGCGCTTTACATCTAGACGGTTTTCGAAATCATATGATGCAATGCAATTATGCCAGGTAAACGACATCGGTTACCCAAAGCTGGTTCAGTGTGAAACAAGCCTGTAATGTCCCGTTTTGACCAATCACGTGAACTTAATTTGAATCGAGAATAAGAAGAATATAATATTTCTGTCCATATGTTCATAACAGATGTAGAAATAGATTTCCAAAAACAAAGAAATATTTATAGCCTTTGTTGACCTTGAAAAGGCATTTGACAGTGTTGTATGGCCAGAAATGTTTAAAATACTGAAGAAGAGGCTGGTCTGAAATATAATGATAGAAGGATAATCTTCAAAATTTATCAAAATGAAACAGCCTTAGTTAGGAATGGGGAAAAAGAAGAAACAGCAAGAATAAGGAAAGGAGTGAGACAAGGATGTCCACTATCTCCAGTAATATTCGATGCATATATCCAAGATGCGATAGACAAAATAAGAGAGAATGTGGATGTAGGAGTAAAACTTAATGGAACAAAAATAGATATGCTACGATATGCAGATGATATTGCTATAGTCACAGAAAAGAGAGAGGATTTGGAAGTTATACTCAACGAAATGGAAAACACCTTAAAGGAACAATATGGGATGAAGTTAAATAAGAAAAAGACCAAAGTGATGAGGTGTGGTGCCCTGAACTGCGATGAACCCATACGAATAGGAATAAATGGAGCTGAACTAGCGCAGGTTACAGAATTTGGTTACTTAGGTAGCAAAATAACAGCAGATGGAAGGAGCAAAAGGGACATTAAGAACAGAATACAACTTGCTAAAATAGCATTCAATGGAAAAAGAAATCTACTGACATGTAGAAATGTTAATTTAGATGTAAGGAAGAGAGTTATGAAAGCCTATGTGTGGAGTACAGCCCTTTACGGGTGTGAAACTTGGACAATTGGAAAGGAAGAAAGGAGAAGATTAGAGGCTTTGGAAATGTGGTGCTACCGGAGAATGGAAAAAATCAGCTGGCGAGATAGGGTTACTAATGAAGATGTCCTCATTAGAGTGCAAGAGAATAGATCTCTATGGAAAAATATTCAGAGAAGAAGAGTAAACCTCATAGGCCACATTTTGAGGCACAACAACTTCATCAAAGGAATATTGGAAGGAGTCATTGAAAGAAGAACTCGCCGAGGACGACCTAGATTGAGCTACATCCAGCAAATAATGAGAGACACCGGGTGCCAGACATATGCGGATTTGAAGAGGAAAGCTGACAGAAGAACGGAATGGCGTACTGCTGCCAACCAACCTGTGGGTTGATGACCAAAGAAGAAGAAGAATGTTCATATGAAAATTGTAAATAATTTAGTTGATGTTATTGAGTCATAGGAATAATATAGCGGTACCCGGCGTGCGTTGCTACGCTAGATAGAAAAGACATGTGATTTTTGTAAATTTGGAAATGAAAGAGCTTACCCGTCTGTTGCGAAAGTGATGTGTTGAACATTTGTTATTGGTTAAAGTCAGTGTAATAACGTATGCCCAAAAGATTACCTGAGCACTGAAAAAGCATGACCATTACAGATGATTGGCAAACATACGTTTACCGGTTTGATAGACAGAATTTGTTTTTAGAATGATGATTTGCAAAACACACAAACAGCTTGTCCATCGAAACAGCGTGTACAGCAGATCGAAAAATTTCAAATTATTTTCCATATGATTAAAAGATCCCAGTAAGCTATAGCTAGCCATGTACCCGTGCTTTGCATAGGCAAAACTTCAACCCCCTAAAAACACCCCTAAAATTGCGAATTTTGGAAAATCCTTTCTTATTACACGGTGAAATCCTATAAGGATTGTTCATACGAAATTTCAAGTTCATAGGCCTAGTAGTTTTGGCTCTGCGTTGATGAGTGAGTCAGGGTATCATTCTTTTATAGATAGAGATAAGAACAAATCACGTAATTTATCATGATATATCAATCAGCTGTTCTCAAATATAATCTGAATGGTGTGGGCCCTTCTTGGCGTTATTTATGCTGTCTGCAGACTTGTGTAGTCGGAGCATTGCAGTCTTTTAGGAAACATATGACTGGTGAATCAAAGCTCATGTTATGTTTCATCAATTATTTCTTTGTTGAAAAAAAAACAAAATTTTCTAATTTAAATTTATCAAAACAAAAATTAACATTTTAGGAAGGTGCGGTTTGTGCTAGGCTCTTGGGAATTCGCCAGGTAGCACTATTATTACCACATAAGAACAAATCACGTAATTTATCATGATATATCAATCAGCTGTTCTCAAATATTGTCTCTGATAACTGTCACTGAATTGTTTACATTCAAAGTTGTTTACTAAGCTGCTAACAACTTCATGATCGTTGCTATCAAAAAAGCCGAAACATATTTAGTCATATTTCTAAACATAATCCGTACGAAGAACGGGTAGCTGCTAGTATAAAATATATGTTAAAAGGTTTACTTTGTTTAGTCAGTGGGGTGCAACTCCCGGTGCCTATGACTTTCTATCGTTCTATGAATGATCATGAGTGTAATTTTTATGAGATAAACTGAAATTGAATATATCTCAGATTATCAAATAAATGCAGTTTATTGTTCACCGGTTATGGTGTTGTGTGGGCGGAGAATAAACGTTCTACTTAATTTATCATGTATTATCTATTTCATTTGTTTTTTATATTCTATGTCCATTTTTATTGAGAGAAAATATGCTTTTTTTTAAAAGAATTTGCTTGAGTATTCTAGGTATTCATTATAATCTGTTTGGGCAAATGCATTTGAAATGACTTTTTGTGACAGCGTATGAGATACTTTAGTAGCGTTTTCAAACAATTATTGAAATGTGTTTAGGCGTTAAAGCTGCTCTTTTGATCTGCCGTTCATTCATCGCAATCCAGCCGGGGGTTTGGTCGCCGAAAGGAATTAAAAAGGATTTGAGGACCAACACTATCGCGCATCCTACTCTCCATATATTTCTCAATAGCTATTCAATTGAATGGGATAACGTTGTCCACAGTAAATCCTGCATTCTGCTCTGCAGGCATACAGAAGACTGAAGTGCATCAATGCTGAACTCAATAAAGTTCTGCTCAGGCAAAAGTAATAAATCAATGCATAAAAGTACCGTAGTCAATTTGAAAATGCTTCCCAACATTCATGCTCAACTCAGATGGTATGGAAATCACTTTATATTATTATTATTATTATTATAAATAACTTGATATTAATTATAAACTACTTCTATATAATAATTGAGTACTGTATAAAGTCTTCACTATTATATAGAAGACTTATATAATACAGTGAAAAGGTCTACTTTTCTTTGTCAGTGAGGTGCAACTGAGGGTGAGGGTGTAATCCCTCTCGACGCCTGTAGCTTTCTATCCTTCTCTATGAATGATAATAACGAGTGTGATTTTGATGGGATAAATATAAAAATTAAATACATCAGATTACAAAAAAAAAAAAAAAAATGCAATTGATTGTCCGCTCACAGTTAAATTTAAGCCTACCGGTACTCTATTAGGCTTAAAGAGAATATGGGTGTGATACAAAAAACGGCAACGATTTGGAACACTAAATTTGGAACACAACGTTTCCTCAAAACTCAATTCAGTGCACCTCGAAGCCCGATTTCTCATTTTCTATTTACCTTTTTCAAAATAATTGTTTGAATTTCAGCATTTTCGTAAAATAGGTTATATGCAGGAAACTCATAGAGCAGCTGTAACATGATACTAAACTATGACGCTAATATAGATGATACGCCGATGTCACAAGCCAAAGCAACAGATTAATTCTGTATCAATAATTATTATCCAGCGCCAAAAAACAGCTGATTTGTGCACTCCCTTTTTCAAAAAATTGAACTGTCTGGCTAGCAACACTGCAAATTCAACCTTTTTAATTTCGTAATTTTGTGACCGCTACCACATACCAGAAAAGAGAAACCCAACCTGGACTTCCTGGCAAGACCAGGTAAAATGCTAGTTAATTATAGATTACTTAATATTAATTATATTTTATACCCTTCAAATTACAGAGCGATTATTTTGTTTACAGCGTTATAGTGTTTCAATTCAAGTGAACTTTTCAACTAAAATTCTTCAAGTTAAAAATTAACAAATTGTATTTTTTAAAGATAAATTTCTCAGAAAAATTTGGACCAAACCTGCAACAATCTGAGTCCTCTAGATAAAATTTGTGAAAAAAGTTTTGAGTTTATAGCCACCTCAGTCTTGATGAATAAAGAATAATAAGATTGAGATTGATAATGGTATAACAACCGAAACTAGTTTCTCAATATTTTTTAATAAATGTGGCTGTGACAATTTCGTCTTATTATTCATTATGGATGAATGAATAATTTGAAAAAAAAATTAACTTCCACAATATCACCTTCGCCTCTACAAAGAAAGTTGATGAATAAATACATGAAAATGGGTGAGGAATCAGGTATGGTATTCACAACAGGACTTCAAGAGATTAATTATTTAACAGGATGAGTTTTAAAGGTGCTACCTAAAATTGGCTACCTATTAGAACCATTTCATTCAACAAGAGTAATTCGGTGGAAGCTATGAAAAATAATAGCATAGCATTGGTTAAACAAAAGTTGACTGACGGTACCTAGATTTTTTTCAATACTTATTGATTCATCAATTTATGAAAGTAAATAGGCTAGCCATGAGCTGTGCCCAGGCCCGCCCAGAGGGGTGGAAAGGGGGGAAATTGCCCAGGGGCCCGGGCTCCGGAGGGGCCCGGGCGCTGAAGGAGCCTTATTGGCTCTGGAGGGGCCTGGGCTCTGTAAACGAACAACAGTTTATTTCAACAACACTAAACATACACAGATCAGATTCGGTAGGCCTAGTTAGTTCTAAAGATAAAAGGTTTAATTCATTTAAAAATTTAATAAAATATAAAGATTTAGATAAAGATCTTATTTTAATTATTGAAGACTTGGCAAACCAAAAAGCTTGAAAAGTAATTGTTTTAAAGATGAATTTTCCTTTATTCCCATTTATAGGATAATCTCTTTTTTCTTCATTTCTATTGTATCATGAGCATCAAGATATTCATGATTGTTTACTTCTGTCAACAAATTAATTTTGGAAAACGAGTGTCCGGATTCTAAAGCATGTTTGGCTATTGCCTGATTTTCTGGTTGGTTGTACTTAAAATTTGAAACTATAAAAAAGTGTTCTTTTAAACTGATATTTAATATTTGCTTTGGACTACATATAATGTTTGCGACATTCATTTTATTTTATAGATTCCAGATTTTTTTTTCGATTATTTTAATGTTATTTTTAGGATTGCCAAGAATATGTTCAAGTACTCATACTTGAATATACTCATCAATCACCATCATCCAACTCATTACCCACGCACAGGTCTCAGACCTATGTGGGCTTCATCCTCAAAAAAAAAAAAAAAAAAGTGCGGATTTTGAATAAAAACTTATGTTGACATTAGCATGTTTTTTAAAATCTGTTTTAACAACTTTTGAATGGGATCCATAATTCATAGATTTCCAGATTTCTTCTTTCTTCTCATTTTAGAAAAATGTTGTTCTTAATAATTTTGAGATACTTTTTTCTTCTTTAAAATCATTTGATCAATCAAATTTGGTTGAAACTCATTAAATTTTGCTATTTGCATCATTTTCTGAGCTTTCAATCAGGGGCGGATCCATCAGAGCTGGGCGAGCCGAGCAACCGGCTAACATGCATAACGCAGGTTGGGTCGGAAAGAACCGCGAGGCCCTGGTTGAGCTACCAGCCTTTAAGCAAGCGATCGAAGAGTAAACGAGACATAGAAATCTGTTATATTGAAATTTCTCACCCCAAAATTATTGCATCGTGTGAAATACTTAAAGAAGCCCACAAAAATGGACCGGGCGAGTCAGCGGGGCCTGCGGTCCGGACCTAACTGAAAAACGCAGGTTGTTTAGAAGCGCGACCTCTTAAACCAGCCCCATAAGCAAGCAGAGTGAACCCCATAAAGCAGGTTTGTTATGCATAGCTAAAAGTGCAAGACTAAATAAAATTAAGGTGGTATTTTTTAAAAATAAACCCAACGTATATAATGTATCAACTTTTGAGTATTGGCTATACTTTACAGTTTTGACCTGGCATATTTTATGACAAACCATGTCAAATTTTGGCTAACCATTTTCAGCACGTTAAACATGAAGATATACACAGAAAAGGCATTATTTCGTATAAAAAAATCAGCCAATGCGTACTTCCTATAGCGCCAACTGATGAAATCTTTTAGGCTATTAATTTAGTACATTGGAAACTACACTATAATACACAAATAACGTCGGTTTTATAAGTTGATCATAGCACAGCTAACTAGTTGAAAAAACGCATTTTTAGGGCTAATTTTTAAAAAAATCATGGGGGAGGATCCCCAGACCACCGGTAAGTGTGGCCCCTCCAAAGTCAATTGCCCAGGGCCCTGCAAAGCCTGGATCCGCCACTGCTTCCAATGAATATCGTTGGAATGAAAGGCAAAATTAATCTGCCTTTAATTAAGAATCAGAACTTAGTTATCCAATAAGAAGAGCTTATCAAGATGACCAGTCTTATTTATTTAAAAATGTTATCATCATGTCAGCTGGGAAATGATAAAATTTTCCAACTTCATAAACAAATGTGGTTTGATTTTGATTCCATAACAATGTAACAATACTTTATTCATAATGTCAAACAAAATACAGGGTAGGCCCATATTGGAAGTGGTTAAGGGGGCCCGTACTCAAGTTTGCCCAGGGGCCCGGAATTTCTCTGGGCGGGCCTGGCTGTGCCAGGTCAGACAAGTCACGAGAGCTTAGCCTCTTCCTGTGAGTGTGATCGATTTGGTTTTGCCAGCAAAAATACTGTTCTCTGATGTAAATAATTCACTTCCCCGTGGCTCGGAACCCATCTAAAACTGTAGTTCCAACTCATCAATCATCATCATACAACTCATTGCTCACACACAGGTCTCAGACCTATGTGGGTGTGGGATTCATCTTCAAAAAAAATCCAAGTTATCTGTTAGGATGAGATGATACAGATGATGTATATACAGTGTTTCGCATAGATACCAATAAATTAATACTTCTTGGGCTTGTTGTACTCACCAAAATAATGAAATATGTAGGCTACACATAAACATAAGTCCGGAAATGCTTCGTTAAAGAGTTAAATATCACGGAAGTAAGCAACTAGCTTCAATTTACTCTTTCAGAAATTTGTAGTGGCTTAGATTCACTTATAATTTGATCTAGTTTTATGTGAAAGGAGACCAATCGAATAAATTAAGTTGAAAGTCGGTAACTACAGCAATTTTTTAAATAATCTACAAAACATTCGAAAATTTCCCAAAAAACACCTTTTTCAAGTTAGAAGTGAGTTAACTGTGTTAATAGTATTCTACAGTTGAATAAACTTGTAGCTTTTTCTCACTGAACTAATAGAGTATTTAATTCTCAACAAAAAAATCATTTAACAACCCAATAGCCTAAAACAACACATCCAAATTAGATAAAATCAGCTTTTATTGGATCAAAACACACTAATTTTGCACATATTGCTATTTTTATGGGGTTTAATGAATAAAACCCGTTTTATGAAATTTAAGTGTGTTTTCGGCTTTTACTTTAGTGGACATATTTTTGTTTACAATTAAATTCTCTACAAATAATGTGAGAATAAATTGCATGTTTATTGTACAACTAACCACGTTAATTCACTTCAAACTTGAAAAACTTGGTTTCTGGACTATTTTTTCATATTGTAAATTATTTAAAATTTATGAAGTTACCCGCTTCTTCTTTTTATTCAATTTTCAGCCTATTTTACATAGAATCTGACCAAATTACAAATAAAATGAAGGTAATACAAATTTCTGAACGAATAAATTGATGGGGCTAGTTGCAACGTTCACCATTTCTATCTCTGAACGAAGCATTTCCAGCATTTCCAGACCTATGTTTATATAAGATTGTTACATTATTTTAGTGGTCAAAACAAGCCCACGAAGTATTTCTCTCCAAGAGAAGCATTCTGTAAAAATCTTTAAATGTATGTTATTTCTTGATACCTTGATCAACTTATCATATAATAAATATAAAAACAGTATTGTGAAATTTCCAAATCAGCTACTAGTCTCTGGCTTTTGCGACAATTCCAATAGAAAACTAAGGTGCTTGCACAGTGGAGCATCCATGATAAACACCATCGCAAAATCAAACACATGGTGTGGAATGGCGATTGGGTCTTTTGTACTATAACTCCGCATTTCTTAAAAATTAACATGACCTGACCTAACTAACCAAAGCCAACCTAACCTAGCTAGACTAGGTTAGGTTGGCTTTGGTTAGTTAGGGGTAAGGTTAGTTTGGCTTTGGCCTAACCTAACCAAACCAATCTACTTTTCAATGACAATAATTTTTAAGAAATGCGGGGTTATAGTGTATAAGACCCGCGATATTAACACTGGGGCACAGCTAGCTAGACTAGGTTAGGTTGGCTTTGGTTAGTTAGGGGTAAGGTTAGTTTGGCTTTGGCCTAACCTAACCAAACCAATCTACTTTTCAATGACAATAATTTTTAAGAAATGCGGGGTTATAGTGTATAAGACCCGCGATATTAACACTGGGGCACAGTTCGATATCCCATCCAGTAAAATAATCGCATGAGTTTCGATACCTGATGGAAGTGTCGATATCGATACTTCTTACTATTGTGTAACAGAAATGTGTAACAGAAATGTTTTGCGTATCAAAGTGTCTGTATAAAACTGCATTTTAACGCATGAATTGATGTCTGGAATCGTATTGTAAACAAAATGTAGTTTATTATTGTTTACTTTACAATATTATACATACAAAAATAAAACATTTAATTAAATTTTAATAGAGAATAAATAAATATTTACTCACGTAGGCTGAAATGTGATAGGTTCATTTGCAACTGGATCGGTAGTGTTGTAGGTTTAGGTTAAGTTATAATTTCATTCTACTGTATATATATATATATATATATATATATATATATATATATATATATATGTATATTTAACTAAGGTATATATTTAACATGGGTATAACATTTTTGTGGCATTGAAGATGATATTTGAATCGTATATGTTTTAGTGCCAATACCTATTGACAGAACTGCTCCGTATCGTTCTCTTGCTTTCTTCCGTATCATTCTGTACCTTTCTCAGCTTTCGTCTGTTTCCATCCTATTACGAAACTATCGTTCAGTAGCATGAGTTTATTATAGAAAATTAATGCATTTTATATAATTAGTAATAAAATCAAGTTTTGTTTTTAAATTTAAACATATCCTAGCCCATCATCATTAATCCTTATAACAAAATAATGATAAAAGTGCCAAATAAGAGCTTACCAATATTTCAACTTTCTATAGTATCATTTTAAAGTATTTTCCATGCTCACCACAAACATCATTATCATTTTGAGCATAAACGCCTAATAACAGATGAAAATTGAAGTGATAATTTGATGTTAATGAAATGAAATTACATTTCATGAAACAGAACAAGTTTGTTAAGGTTGAGTTAAAGTAGGTGGAGTAAGGTTGAATTACCAAACTCAACCAACACAACCTAGCTTAACCAAAGGCATCCTAACCCAGCTAGGCTAGGTTAGATTGGCTTTGGTTAGTTAGAGGTATTGTAAAGTTCAAGCTAGGTTAGGTTGGCTTTGGTTAGTTATGGGTAAGTTAGGTTGGCTTTGGCTGATTAGGTTTATGAGGTTAGGCTTTGGTTTGGTTAGGCTATTTTGGGTTAGGTGAGGTTGGGTTGAATATGCAAAATATGGGTGGTATCCTGTAGGACGACCTAACAGTTTGATTGACGTACTGCTAGTTAACCTAACCTAACCTGGCTAGATGTGACTGAACACGACCTTTTAATTCTACACATGTGCGTACATTTTGCGCTTGCGCAGAAGCGTAGTCTGCGTGAATGGAATGAAGTGGAATGGAAACTGGAATGGAACTGCATAACCAAACCTTTCCTAACCTGGCTGGATGTGACTGAACCACCTCTGTTTACTAGGTCGGTCAAAACGACAATCGTACAAATGGTGTCCTCCCAATAAAATGGTACGTTGCATTTCAATGACAAATTTACAGAGGTGCTTCAGTCACATCTAGCCAGGTTAGGAAAGGTTTGGTTATGCAGTTCCATTCACTCAGACTACGCTTCTGCGCATGCGCAAAATGTCACACATGTGTTGATTTATATGGTCGTGACTGAACCACCTCAGACAAAACTACAGTCGTACAAATGGTGTCCTCCTGCAAAATACACAAGCATATTGCTAACCATATTATATTTGTTAGGCTTGGTGGGCTTTGCCTGATGTCTGCACAGACAATTTTTGAAAGAAAAACTGTTTAAAATTTTTGGATTTCTTGTTCCATGACGATCTGCGTTGTTAATATTATCTTTTTGTTGTAAATTTAACAACTTGCAGTCAATTGACGACTGCAAATCGTCCTCGAAGTGTAAATGTGTAGTTAAAACGCAACATAACACGTTATCAGCTGTTTTGTATCATTCGGATGATACAGAACAGATGTGTTGATAAGCAAAATAGTATCGATACTTCCATCTGGTATCTAAACTCGTGCGATTATTTCACTGGATGGGATATCGAACTGTGCCCTAACACTGTTCCCATGTGTCATACATCATTCTACAGCAGCGATTATTATTTTGATGCAGTACTGATGCTCCACAGTGCAAGTACCCAACAAATATATTACTTATTCATATTGTCTGAATATTTATCCACATCATGAATTTATTACTGATATATTAACGCAACGATTGCATTACGTGTGACTGTCTTCCAGGCACAAGTGAGATGCATGTTAGGACACGAGTAAAGTGAGTTCTAATAAACTTCTTATAAACATCTAACGAGTAGGTTAAAGGCCAAATATAATCTTTGAATACGGTACACTACTTTATCTACCAATAACTCTATTTAATTTTACTCACCAATAACTGATAACTCGCTGAAACTAACATAACATAGAATACGAATCTATTAAACGCAGCACCAACCAGGCAGACATCGAGCTATCGAGCCGGTATTGCGGTATTTGCGTCTTGGTTTACGTTCGGCTGTGTCACGGCCTTCTCTATCTCACGAAGTGAGCTTCTGAAGCTACAGATGGCAGTAATGGTTGTA
This sequence comes from Conomelus anceps, assembly GCA_948455865.1. Classification (NCBI taxonomy): domain Eukaryota; kingdom Metazoa; phylum Arthropoda; class Insecta; order Hemiptera; family Delphacidae; genus Conomelus; species Conomelus anceps. Next base: position 15,079,975 of record OX418219.1, read on the forward strand.
AAATCAAAATTCAAATTTAGTTTCGAAATTCTACATCAGCTGATGTGACTATTTGATAATACTCATTACAACAATGATCGGGACAAATGCTAAATTCTCATTTGATTAGATCTATACTTTATGCCGGAGTATAGTATACTTTAGGCTGGAGCAAATTGCAGTGTTGCAAAAAACAACTGACTGCTGTTACAAACCAACGGACTGACAGCATCAGACTTTTAGACTAGGAAATACGTCACGGCTTGTGTTGCCAATTCGTGCGTTGGTTTTGTGATTCTCAATGATTTGCCGCCGGCATGATCCCATTTCCGGCAAAACCGCAATTTGTTCCAACCGCTTACTTTTACGTTGTGAAGCATAAAGTCCAGAGCCCGGATTGGAAAGTGAATCACGTTGCATAATAGTTTCATTACGCATTAATAAAATCAGATTCTATGGCATATTTTTCATCACATTAATCATCAGAAAAAATTTGGATTCAGGTGGAAAAATAACAATAATAATTCGAGTGTTGAATATTTTATTCCAGAACAAATTTCTTTTTTTATCGTTTTTTCTCTTTGAATTTGAAATGATGGTAACATTTTAACATATACGTTTAGTTAATTATGCATGTATTTAATCATCAAAGTTTCTGTTTTTATAAATGAATACAAATTTTCATCTTTTGTAATTATAATGGGTCAGTCTTACTAACATGAAGATTACATAAAACAATATAGTATCATATCATAGATTTTCTTATTATTAACAATTAACAAAAAAATATACAGTAGGCACACACTATTTTATGATAGTCTACAATAATATTCTATTTGCCGATTAACTTTAATTTCCACAAAATGTATATTCATAATATTCATCACTATTGTTTTTTGTAAAATTTGAAACAGATTCAAATACTTGCAACATAAGAAAAGAAAGATTAAAAACCAATGCAGATTAAAATATCGTTATTTACAAGGATATTATTAGAGTTTGTGAAAGACTACGCTAACGATAACGCTAATTCTACCCTGACCACAATATGCCTCCGCTTGCTCTTAATGCGAGGTGCTGTAGAGCAGCCTGAGGCATAGAGTGGTATGGTTAGAATCAGCATCAACGTTAGTCTAGTTTTGCTCAAGCTCTCTACTATTTTAAAAAGTAAAGTCTGACTGCTCTATCCTACTTCCATGAGTGAAGAAATGTAACTGGTCCTCAAAATAAACTCTTACATCAACAATAAAATAATTTCGAACATATTTCGATTTTAAAATAAAAATCTGCAACTCCAAAGAATATGAAGTTGGAGGATGGTTTTACTCAAAAGAAATATTGTATGTAGTGTGTAGATAAGCTATTAATAAAAAAAATACATGAAGATAAAAAACTTTCTAAATTTGATATGGGGGACTAAATCGAAATGAATCTGGTTGAAATTAATTCACTGTATTTTGGAGCCAATTGGAAGCTTACTAGAATCATCATGGTTTAAGAATACTGTAGTTTGGAAAATTGAACTACAGTATTAATTTTATGGAAAAGTATGTTGAAAAATATTCGCTTTCCTTTTTGTTTTTGAAAATATTTAGGCTAGAAAGTTTACTGAATAAAGAATTAAAAACAATAGCCTATTTTTGTAGATAAATTACATAGAAAAATGATTAAAAAACATATTACAAGGTTTAATTAAATAAAGACAAAATATTTATCATGTCCAGTCAAATGTAAGTGTAAGTTGTCTCATGAATTCTCAAGTACAGCCTAGTCATAGTGAGTTTCAAGGGAAAGTACCATTTTCTATGTCTGAATGTAGGCATAATTATAATTTCAATGAGTGAAGGCATAATAAATTATTCTTGTATTATTTTATTCAATGTTTTTCTGAGTATTATAGCTTTAAGTCCATGGAAGTTCAATAAACAAAAATTCAACACCAATAAAACAAGTAATTAAAAAAGGAGAACGAGAAATTATTAAAACAAGAAGAATCGTAACAATATTGAAAATCACACTTGGAAGTTGGGGTCTATGACTTGTTGATAATTCCTGGTAAAAATGGGAATTTCAAACAACTTAATTTTCTAGTTCCAATTGGATTTCGATTTGATAAATGTATTTAAATCTAATTTATATTAAAAGATTAATTTGACAAAATCAGCGTACTTTACTTTGCACCATAAGATAATGAAATGTAATTTTTAAAATAACACTTCAAATAAAAAATAATAATTACACTGTTACCTCAAAGTCATTTGTAAATTATACATTCGAATTTCAAGATAAATTTTCTTCTCATTTTTGTTACTGTATTCCATTTACGGGTTTCTTTCAGGTTTATTGTATTTACTTTTTCTGAGATGCGAATCGTGATCACAATTAAAGCATTTCATATGAGTGTTTCCAAACTCAATATTCTGGAAAAGTTTGAATTAATTAAACTAAATATATTCACGAATCAGCAACCAGCAAGTATTTTTTAAATCTTGAAAGATAATAAAAAAGTAAATCTAAAGTTACCAAAGTGTGCATTTTAATCTGTAGATATTTTAGTAAGATTAAGAAATAAATATCAGAATCAACCAAATATAATTTTTAATGAAATAAATAAATGAAAAGCAATTATAATAATGCCCAGCCGCAAGATGATAATTACTACTTTCCCACCCAACATGTTTACATAATTCAAATATCTCAACTGATAGTTCAAATTCAGATGTACCATTTTAGAAAATTATAGTATTATATTAAATATGATGAAAAAATGGAATAAATAATTGTTTATAATATAGTGTACTTCAAGACCAAGTTACTAGGAACTAGTTTTGTTCTATTTATAAGAACTACACTGAATTTTTCGATAAAAATATCAAACGAAACCTAATTTGTATGGAAAACTATTTGAAAATAAACAAATTAAATATAAGAAATTTACGCTGATTAACAGGTAAATTTTCAAACTTAGACTTGACTAAAAGTGTTACACTGTAATAATAATCATCATCATCATCATCATCAATTGTAAATAATTATTGTGTACTGTACTAAGTAAGCTAGTTACCAAACGATTTAAATACAGATACATACGCTAAGAAACTGATATTATTCTAGGAGCTCTCAAGAAAATAGACCTATTTTATAATATATATATAATTTAGGTTATATTATTTTTTCTATTATTAAAAAATTAAACTGTTTCAAAAAATTTCATAAGAGCGTGTAATATTATTCAAATTTAGGCCTACACACTGCACTACAAGAAGCAGGCAGGACTTTGCAACAGAAAAAAGTCGAATTTCGACTGAAATCCCTAATAAAAATAGATACTATTTAAATTTAGGTTATTTACACATTACAGTTGCTCAACTAAAAAATATTCAACTGGCTGTGCATAGAATACAGAACAAAATTATGCCCTTACGTTTACAATAATACGATAACTGAACGCTTTGGAACTGCTAACTATCTAGAAATTGTATGTGAACTAGGTGAGCTAATATTTTCAATTCATTTTATTTCATTAAACAAATTATTAAATAAATTTTATCGCTTTTGGTAAGCAGTTCAACAAAAAAAAAAAACATTATTGAAACTGATCACAAATTTTAGATTGAGGTGAAGTTGCCGTAAACAACAATACTTTTGATATTCTTACTACAAATTTGGATACTTGGGGTAAGATAGGGGGAAAATTCAAATTCACCTGTTTTTAAAGAAGTTTGTAAAAAACAATGTCTTTTATATAATACTAACAATTTTTGTATGTCTGAAGTAAGATCACTTATGCTGTATTATTACAATGCTGTTTGCCCAAAAACAGTACTTACTATAGGCGGACCGCCACGAGAATGGCATCAGTTAACATGTATTCTTATGGGGGCCCAATGCCATTCCCGTTGCGATCCACCTATATCCAGTTTTTGAAAACAAGGAAATAGTGTGCAGCTTTTTTTAAGAGAATATTTCAAATTCAATTACCAAAAAACTTTATTATTTTCTAACGCAGTTTGCCAGAAAAACAATATGGTACACTTTTGATATTTATCACATTTTTGGAAACAAGGAAATAATGTGCAGCTATTTGTTAAGAGAATATTTCAAATTCAATTACCAAAAAACATCGCTGTTTCTAAAGCAATTTGCCAAAGAAAAAAAAAACAATATCGATACTAAAAAAATATTAAAATAAAACAGTATAAATGAAAAGTTATTTTTATAATCAAAAAATTCATCGTTAACTCCTAAACCTATGTACACATCATACATCATATTTGATCACATTTTAGAAAAAAGTCTCGAATATACAATATTGTTGTCGGGGTGATGTGACGGCCGCTACTACCTTTTGCTGGTGGGCACACGGTCGAGAGCGTTGAGGGAGGTGCACGTCCACTCGGGGTCGTTCGGATCCTCTTCGACAGCCGACTCCGTCGAGTCAGACATTGGCGACTGAGGACGGCTCTCGCTGCCACCAAACTCCGAATCCAGCTGCAACAATTCATCATTATTTAAGCTATAGTTTTTCAGTCATCGAAAATAGCACTGAAACTAACATAAAATAATTCAAGGACCCGACATGAAAATCATCATGAAAAGACAACAAAATTGAAAATAATCGATTAAAGTTGAAAGTTACTGACAATTACTAAATTACTTAGCTGCACGAGAAAAATGCATTATACAAGAGACGCATGCAAGCGCAGAATAGTTTCTCGAATGCAACATCTTTGCTGCATTACTGACAATAGATTCAAGATTTTTCTTTCAAGATTCATTCCTCTAAATGATTTTGTTTTGGGCAGTTTAAAAAGCATTTCAAGAGGTTCAACTACTTGAACCAAACTTAACTATATAAACAAGTCGGGATTCTGGCCTCGTCCGTTGTCTTGTCCGTATCCGTGTTGATGGAGACCGAGGCTTTACCGATTACACTATTTGCACAATCAATAATTGAATGTTCAACTGCATGCCAACTGATTGTACAGCGAATGTTTGATTGTGCATTTGGGATGGATTAAGTGTTAAAGCTAATGCATTCCACATTTTATCGATATTCTACATCTTATTTGTACTTCATTGTATATATCAAGTTAACAACGTCATTACATTAAAAAAAAGAAGTTTGTACAACGTAAAAAATGATCAAAGAATAACACATGAGCAGATAATCACAGAAAAAATAATTATCTCTACTACCTTATACTTTTCCTGAATTCAAATACAACAGAGCAGTAATCTTTAGCTGTAAACATTGAGTTTATACAAGACGAATAATGATTTTTTCACAAGAGCACAGAATTCAGTTTACAACATCCAACTTTCAACTATGAAGAACCTGGATCATCATTAGTTGGTATAAGAAAAACTATCCCGAGTTTCAAAAATTCGAGAAAGAATAACAATGGAAAAGTTTGTCTCAAAATAGAAAAGCACGTAAAAAAGTTTACATACAATAAAGTCAAGTAGATAAAGGAATAACTTGGCCTGGATTAATGTATGAAAAAACTAAAGAGACGGATTCAGAGTTCAATGAACGACCGAACATAATCGTCTGTCTTTATACAGAGCCACTGCAGTCGCCAACGCGCTCTGCAGGGCAGGGTGCCGAAGCTGGACAGAGCAGTCGCGCAGCCAAGTCACACCATCGCTCAGAATTGAAAGTTTCATCAATTTAATAACAATTGCAACATCTCATTTAATAACTTGATGGTGATCTATAACAACTATAATTTATAATCTGAAACTAATATACCCCCAAATGATGACAAGCTAGTACAGAACCTGTCGTCGCCTACTATAAAAAGCCATGAAACTCGTTGGCGACTGGTATAAGTGTCACAGCGTCAATGGTCGGCTGCCAAGGCGACAGTCGCACGGCCTTGCCACTAGAAGAGAAGGTAGGCGACCTGAGTGACCAGTGGCCGCGACTAAATGGGACTTGGCCACAGCTGTTGCTCAGTATAATAAGCTTCATATACATTGCATGCATTGTATGCAATTGTATGTTAAAACTTTGGCAATTTATATATTTAAAAATCATTCCGATATATTTCATAACATCACTCATAATCACGCCACTAGAAGATCAACACATAGCAATATTCAAATGCCTAGAGTAAATAGAACCATCTTCATAACTAATTCATTTTACATAGCCCATGTTCTTGTTCAAAATTTGCCAGTAGCTGTAAAATACTTCAATAAGTACAAAATATCAACATTTAAAATAGTTATTAAAAATTGGATTAGGAATGTTGGCAGAAAAGAGTGTTGTGATAGACTGATAACCTCAGAGTACAGGTACTGGAATCTCTTTCAAGTATAAAGTGGTAGGCTTTCTCTTCTGCAGTATGTGTGTGTGTGTGTACAGTGTGGTCTGTTTCTCCATTTGTTAGAGGGGTTTGCGGGGGATTCACAGTTGGGAGGTTTCGTTCAGGGTTTTTATGAACTGAAATCTCAATGGGGGGAGTCCGTAGGTCAGAGTGGGAGGGGGGCTGGATGAGTTAATTTAAAGCATTTTATTTATTATTTTTTATTGACATGCTTTCATAACACTAATTGTATATTATTGATCAAGTGCGACCTTCCTGTGGACTCATTCCCGCGCACAGGCAGTAATGCCTATGTAGGAATTGACTATTTCGTATCTTTTTCATCTTTTAGTGGTAGTAGTTTAAATTATTTTTCATGTGAGTGATCCTATTATTATTCTTACACTGAAAGTTTGTTGTACACATTATTTTTTGTATGAAATAAACATGAATTTGATTTTGATCACTTAGAGTGGCTTGCCGAGCGTCTGTGGCGGTGACGCGCGACCGCGGTGGCTCTATATAATAAGGCTTGAAGATCTAATGAAGGTGATGGCAAGACGAAGGAATATAAATTCAATTTAGTAATATAAATAGCAGTTCATCAAAATAAATAACGGTTTTTGGATGAGAAAAAGATATGAACAATAAATTGATATCAGCGTGGCCTGTTTCGCAAAGAAAAATATGAATAGTATTCAATAATTTCATGCCAGACTCAGTTCTAAGCTTTACATACCTCCATCAATTAGTAGCTGGACTTATACGCCAAACAAATAATCAGTGTGAAAAGCTTTATGAACAACCAGTCACTGATTTTTGTGAAGTATCATGATATACTTTCATAAGGAGGAAAAAGAATTCTAACCTCAGAATCTTTTCTTAATGGAGAAGTGGCGTCACTGTTGCTGACAGGAAGAAAAGGATGGCCGGGTGGCATGTCTTTCAGCATCCTATCGTACACCTCATCCGACAGAGGAAACATTCTTCTTTCGTACGGCATTACCTGTTAGAAAAAAGCAATCTCTATTATTTTCATATTATAGTGCACGCATCACTTCATTTTTCAGAGTAGATTTTTTTTCCGTATCAAAGACACTGCGTCATATATTTCATAAAACGAATATTTCGTAAAAGATTTTTGTCAAAGAACTTTTATAAAAACTGCTCACAAAAAATATTCTTTGATGATGGAATGTACCCCTGAGATGAATAGTCATCATCGTCATTCCGTAGAAAATCCGATATGCTCTACACAGTAGAGTGATATTTGTTATGTATTCATTATTGTAGCGAATATGAAATTGGAGTGAATGGAGAGAAAGAAGGCACAGTGGTTCTTGGCGTTATCTGCTATGTAAATGTTTACTTTTAAGCAATTACTCTGCTTTTGACACTTTTATGGTGTTTACTTGGTAATTTGTAGAATGTTCTAGTTGTTTGATTAGAAATTAATGGAGTCTTATCGAATATTGTAGAAAGTGCTAGTTTCTTTATTTATTTAGAAGATGATAGAAAAATCCAGAGATATCTCAATTATGGAAAATCATATAAATAGAGGAAGTCTCTTGTAAATGAGTTCAGTCTTGTTTGAGATTCATCATGATAAACAAGTGTGACAGTTAAGTAGTTCAGTTATTGTTCTACGTTGATAAGTGGCAGTAGTGACAGTTCGCGTTAATACAGACAGTGAAATTGGCGCTATTACAAACCATGCAATGAACTTTCGTTGTCTGTAGTGATAATTCTCTTGACAGTTCAAAAGTGATAATTCTTTTATCTATTACTGTATTGACGGACTTGTGCTACGTAAGTTAATTGTTCTTCCTCGACGTTTCTTTTCGAGTATTATTGGACAGTTTATTGTACAGTTATTATTTTAATATTAGATCGGCCTTTTGACATTTAGTGATTGATTTTTGTACAGTTTATTGAAAACTCATTATCAGTTGAACAATATTGTGTTATCTGTTTTTAATTGCTTATTTTTCTGTAAGAAATTACTGAACAGTGTGAGTTGTAGATTATTTGTGTTAATAAAGTGCAAGTGATAAATTTAAGTGTTGCCAGCGTTATTTTAGACATAGAACCCGTAACATTATCTTTCATCAATGGTAACTAAATGAATATGTATTAGAATGAGTTATAGATAGGGTTTTCGTCATAAAACTTGTCTGTTATTAAAAAAAAATTAGTTAAATTCATGTCTCCAATCTAGGCTAATACCACGATAAATTGTTCAACGCATAACAAACAATTATAACAATTGAAAAAACATTTCATAGAAAGGTTTTATTGTTGAAATCAATTTCTTGAAAATACAAACTGAACTTTCAATTATTTAAATGGGTTGGATGATTTACCACTGTCATTACATTTACAGTACATTTCATTAAAATATTAATTTTTTTTTGTAAGTCATTAAAAATTAGTTATTTTAATAGCTAGACGCCATACCTTTTCTGAAACCTCTAAAAAAGGGAACTTTTAAAACCTCTTCTACAAAGAAAATGTTTGAAAATTCTAAAAAGTATATTTTTTCAAATTATTCAACTGTTTATTCAACTTCTATTCAACTGATTATTTGTTAAGCTGGGCATTCACGTTCCAACTTGCAGTACCACTTGCAGTACTGCTAGATGGATAGTCGACTCCACTCACGCTCCTACTTACAATCCAACTTTATTCCTAATCAGCTGTGAACGTCGCTCTTGAGCCGAAAAATGTAACCGAAGTTGCCCGAACTTACCCGAAGGTCATGCACTGACTGAGATAAGATGGACGACTTTGATCCGACTGCCCCACACACGCTCCAACACCGTCGACATTCGTAAGTCGTCCCTCTAGTGGTCCATCTACAATTCCAACCATCCAACAAGCCCATTCACGTTCCGTTTTCGGATCCAACCTTGAAGGTTGGACTGCAAGTGGTACTGCAAATCGGAACGTGAATGCCCAGCTTAAGTTAGCCAATTGATTATTGCTTTATAGTCAGCGAACACATAAGACCAATAGAAGGGGCTTCTTGTCGCCGAGGTGAAGCCACTTGTTACGCGCTTGTCCACTACAAAGATGGCGGCGCAGGGATGTCTCACCCAAGTGGCGAGCGCTTGAGAAGCCAGTTTTTGCTATTTATTCCAAATTTACATATATATTTTCACAATTTAAATAAAATAAATGTTAGCACTGAAATCCAAGTACGCTAATCAGATTATCAGTTTCATATTATTCTATTTTGATTTTATTGTCCAAATAGCCTATAATGGAATACATTTTTTCAAGATATTATCCTATGTCCTATGTATGTTTTTTTTAAAGTAGGCGACTATGTTTTCATATAATTTTAGAGTCTTATCATCATTAAACTATTATCAAGATGCAAATTTAATTTCAAATTTGATTGAATTGGGGCTTACTTTTTGATACAATACTAATTGAGGGAATCAACTCTCGCATCATTAGTTAGGTCAATAATTTGTTGAATCAAGCTGTTTTTCTTTGAATTAACTTGCACGTTTTTAAACAGCTAAATTTCAAACATCATAATTAGTAAATACTAATTGTGTCTATCTGATAATTTATTCCAATGTAGGCTATTTGAACAATAAAATCATAATAGAATAATATGAAATTGGAAGTCGATGATTTGATTAGCCTAATCAGTAATCAGTGTTACCATTTTATTTGTTAAATATTAGATAGAATCCCGATTCAGATAGTTTAAGGATCGTAGGATATTATGCAGTTATGTTTTTTGATAGGTGATCATCTTAGTTATTTTAGTATATTTACTCAATCTTCTTGTAATGCAATGTCTCTAAGTTTTAAATTGAAATGTAGGTCCACAAATTGAATACACTGTTCCAGTAATCATGTTTTATGTAAAACCTATCATTTTAATTAAGGATCCTGATTGAACTCATTGTATATTGTTTAGCCTATCCCATGTTAGGGATAGGCCAAGGTTAATCTTGTTTTATGTCATCATTATTAATTCCTAGGTTGATCTAAATATAACTTGTTAGGAAAATTCAACTTAGAAAACTCTGTTAAATATGTGTTGCCTTATAGGCCATTAGGCCTTCAAGTTTTAAATGTTAATGTAATTTTGAGTATAAATGAGTCATGTTCTAGACGTTTCAATTTGCTTATCTTGAATGTAACATTAATTTTTGTTATGCCTTCTGCAATATCAATTATTGTGTATAATTTAATAGTGCTAATGAATTAATAGCTAATTCAATACTGCTATAATAGTGCTATTTTGAGTGTTATATATATTTTGTGCTCAGTGTCTTCGCGAGTGCTTGAAGAATACTTTTTTTGGTTGGCGCCCATATGGAAATTATTTCATTCTGGATAGCGAAAGTACGGCCTTTACAATAGGCTATTACCCCATTAGACAAATTGAGTAAACGTTCAACTTTATGTAGTCATTGATTTATATGATTCAATTTAGTTACATGACTTTAAAGATGAATTTTTATTTAATAATGTCATTGTTCTAATAAACATTTTCCTATTTGGATTTTGTTCATTTGCGTTCATAACGGAGAAATTTAAAATTTGGACTAATTTAATAAAAAATTTACTAAAAACAATCTCACTATAATATTATTACATTACAATAATAAACCTTCAAGGAAGTATTGAATCAAACACAAGAAATAAGTGAATAATTGGCTTTGTGGTCCCAGATGCGCAAGCTGGCTGACGACAGCGCGCCATCCCGATCGCGTTTCAACGTTGCACTTAAATTTAACATTGTATAAGTCGTACATTAAAATAAAATCATAAAAAATCATTCCGTTATTTCTGTACAACTTTCTCGCTTTGATCACATCTCTACCCAAAAGATGAAAATTTTGGTAGCCGACTCACTTTTTCATGTCATGGTTTGAAACTCGGACAAAAAATATAACTTTAAACAACCAATTAAAATATATAGAGGTAACCATTAACTTTTATAATGCCACTGTTATCGTCAGAAACTAATTGTCTATACTCAAGCCAAGTTTGAAAGTTATATCTTAATCCTAAGTGTGTTAAACTGCAGTTTATTTGGAGAGCGAGCATTGAAATTTTCTGCTCTTGAAAACACGATTTCGTCTTTCTATCCACTACATGGATGGCGGACTTTGCTTCACCTCCTGTAATGCTACGATAGTGCATACGCCGCCCCTTCTATTGGTCTTATGGGTTCGTTGTTTATAGTGGATACATGAATGAATATTAATCAAATTGTTTCATCAATAACACACGAGTTGCTTGATGAAGACCTATTTATAACCAACCCAAAACATTAATTTGGTAGGTATTAATAAGGAGCTAAATACGCACCTTCAATAGTAGATCCACCATCCTTCCCATAACATGGCTCAAACGTGGAGGTGGAACTACCCGTTAGGGTCTTCCCCACCAATTAAAAGGTCAGAATCACACTATCAACTGTGTTGTCAAATAAATTTGATCAAATACTCTCTTGAGTAGAACCTTTGATCAAGTCTTTGATACAACCTGACACAATATGGCCGCCAGCAGATATAACTGTCAACTTTAATAACTTTCCCCTGTTGCTAGAAAACTAAGTGTCACTTTTAAATGTTCTTCCTCACTAATACAATTCCTCATACGTGTATTTTGCCTTGCAATAAATGGAGATACTTTTGTACACACAAAATTAAACGATTCATCCTCCATTCCGAAATAGCTAATATAATAACGCTGGTCTTCCAACTAAAGTTCTTTCAACAGATTGTTACGAATATTCAACTTTTTTTTCGTCTTGCAATCAATCCATTGTCTAATCCACAATTTTTTCATTCCTAAATACTTTAAAAGTTGAGCTCAAAGTTTCCAAGCTATTTATAATGCTGAATAGTTTTATTGAATTGAACTGTCTCAAATATTGGTTGGTGTAGTACCTCGACATTGTCAGGTGTGTTGGGCCGCGTGTCATCTTTCTCCTTGGGCGGCAAGGCTAGACGAGACAGCGACACGGTACGGCGACGGCCTGGTCCTGGCCTGTGCACCATTTCTGCCAGCGACGTCAACGAGGACGAGTTGACAGTTGGTGGCGCCGGGGTGCTGCTGCTCGTCGTCGTCGTCGATCCCGCCGCCGAGAAGGAAGAGGCGGCGGCGGCAGGTGCAGCGGGGGTGGCGGGGGGATCATGCTCGGGCACCGCCGACAGAGGAGTGACCGGCGGCGATATGATCGGTGAACCGCCTCCTTCTTTTGTTTCCACATTGTTTGGAGACATCGGATCTGTTACAACAATACATTAGAATAATTATGATATTTATAACCAATCAATCAGACTCTTTCTATTCAAGATCTTTTCAAATATTCGTCTTTAGAAGCATTGCAGTTTCAACTAAGTTACGAGAAGTCATATTCGTCAAAACTGCATTAATAACCATATTAATGGTCAAGAATAAATACAATACTTCAATTTATTCAGTAGTGCAACTGCCATCCTCAGTCCTGGATCTTGTATTTGTCTGTCTCCACGACCGATTTCGACGCTTAAAGCGTCATCAGGTAATCTTTATATAAAATAGGCGAACATGTTTTTTTGTGATAACTCCTCCGTGGTTTCTCGACCGATTTTGTTCGTTCACGTCTCATTTGAAAGATCTCATCGAGTAGATGTTTGATAAGGTCTTACATTTTGAAAAAAGTCATCATGGACATGAGGAATGAACGATCAAAGTTTCAATTTTTGCCATTGCTTTAACATAGGGATCGGTGAGCTGAAAATTTTCACATTTCAGCTTATGATTTGATGATCAGCTGTTTTGAAACAAAAAGTTTATTTTTCATTGTTCATTCAGAGGGAGTGGGTGGGAGGATAGGATAAAGAGGAAGAGAGAGAGGAAAGAGAGAGAAAAGAAGAAGAAGGGGAAGAAGAGAAGGAAGAGGAGAAGATGAAGAAGACGAAGAAGAAGAAGAAGAAGAAGAGGAGAAAAAGAAGATGAAGACGAAGAAGAAGAGGAGAAAAAGAAGAAGAAGAAAGAGGAGAAAAAGAAGAAGGGGAAAAAGGAGAAGTCGTAGAAGAAGTAGAAGAAGAAGAAGAGGAAGAGGAAGAAGAATAAAAAGAAGAAGAGGAAGAAGAATAAAAAGAAGAAGAGGAAGAAGAAAAAGTAGAAGAAGAGGAAGAAAAGAAGAAGAAAAAGAAGAAGAAAAAATGAAGAAGAAGATGAAAAAGAAGAAGAGGGAGAAAAAGAATAAGAAGAATAAGAAGAAAAAGAAGAAGAGGAAGAAGAAAAAGGAAAAGAAGAAGAAGAAAAAGAAGAAGAGGGAGAAAAAGAATAAGAAGAAAAAGAAAAGAAGGAGAAAAATAAGAAGAAAAAGAAAAAGAAGAGGAAGAAGAAGAAAAAGAAGAACTCATACTGTGCTTAAACTTATCATCATAGGCAATGCTGTCGTTCAGTATGTAGAAAATCTACATTTGGAATGTATTTTACAAAGTTTAATAAAGTCGCACATTCGTGCGACCTGGGATAAACTAGTTTTAATAATTCGACGATGTTTTTCCGTGTATGTGTGTGTACGTGTGGTTTAATATGACGATAGTCAAATCAGACTGAAGATTCTCACCTGATAATGACGCTTTGAGCGTCGAAACCGGTCGTGGAGGCAGACAAATAAAAGGATTGGAGACTTAAGATATATTAAAATATTTAATACTACTTAAAGGAAGATAAAATGAAAGAAGATCGCTCAAGTGATAACATAACGAATTAAAATAAATTGCTCACTTTATTTTCCCAGAACTAAGATTAGATTCGTCACATAAGTTTGTATAAAGACCATAAACAATAGCGGTTTATCATAAGTGACAGGTTTGACATCAGTGCAAATTAGAACTGCTTGTATTTCATACAAGCAATGAAAGAGTATGTGTGAAATAGATGATAAACAAGCAGAGATTGCTTGCTTATGCGATTAAAATATAGAAAGATCGTTATAAATCTGCACTATCTTGGATAGTGCAAATTTAGTTTCATGTAGAAATATAAATAAGTAATATGAAAACTAGAAATTGAAATTTCCTTCAACAAATAAAAATTTCGTGAAAGAGCTAATAAACTATTTTGTGGCAGTCTAGTAAACGACCGAAATTTAAACTAGTTATTTTTCGTCTAAACACATGGAAAACGTGAGGTAGGCAACTCAGAGAAAAGGTTCAGCGATTCTTTAACCGTACTGATGATTCAAATCAGTGAACTATGGCCAGTAAGTGAAGGTGAATGAATTATTTCAGTGGAACTGAGAAATGTCACTCAGCTTGAAAATGAATAAAATTCTTCCATGTTCTTAATCTTTAAATTTATTAGAGTAAATCATAAATTTAAGCATACATTGGATAAATCACACGCACTTCAGAGGTAGTGACGAACAACAAACATCATAATAATATTTATTCAAAGTTGAATATTTTATACATCATTAGTGCTTATAACATAAGATAGATAGTACGTATATGGGAAAATAAAATCACTATGTAATGCACGCTCCAATAAATAATTTATTCTAGTCAGCATTTTTAGACATGGACAAATAAAGCCCTTCAGAAGTAGTGACGATAACTAAATCATAATATCAATCTAAGTTCAATTGAACACATCATTAGCGCGTCACTGAACAGTTGAGCATTCTAAAAAGAGAATGAATATCATGTTCCTATTGAGCTTAAAATCATTGGGAAAAAGATCAATTACAAAAAAAAAAAAACAAATACTGTTTATTGTAAAACAATATTGTTTGTTATAAATACCATTTATAAGTTTATACTGTCCACACTATAAAATTTAAATTATCTACAATGATTTGTTAATTAATCGAAACAATTCCTTTGTCGGTTGACCTTGACTGCATTTCAGTGAGCTTCAATTTTTTAATTTAAAAATGATTCAATTCAAGTCTACTAGTGTATTATTCTTCTTTGTTACTTTCTAGATGTTCACGGTTTTTAGTTCTTGATTTGATTCTTATTTTTGCTTGTTGCTCCTCCCACCAGTGGGCGTGACTTGTTATGGCCTTCATCCAATCACAAACCGTCAATGAAGGTCGGTCTATCACTTAGCCAATAGTATTATTCCATGTTTAGTTACATTAAGCTACTCTGCACTTTAGTTTTAATTTGTTTGAGATTGATAGATTCGGTATAACAACCGAAACTAGTATCTTACTATTTTTATAAATGTGGTTGTGACAACTTCGTCTTATTATTCATTATGGATATCGTCCACAATATCACCTTCACCTAAGAAACTTCAACGTAGTTTACCACCTAGAAGAAAAACTGTTTTTTTATTCATTCATTTCTCTTTATTTTTAGTAGTTTTTTTCTGCAAAGAGCAATGAATTTTAAAAATACAAACTCTAAAATCATCCTTATCATCGTCATTCTTCACCTGATTCCATGTAAAGAGGGAGTGAATCCCATGCGGAATAAGCATTGCTATTACGGCCGAACGTCTTGGTCTCCAAAATACCCACAAATATTTTCAAATTTCCATTCTAGATGCTTGGTTAACATGATATGGGTAACAAGTTTTTCAGTTGTGTTCAAATTAAGCACTTCAGAGGTAGTGACGAAAACCAAAATCATAATTTAATCAAGGTCCAATTGAATGCATCATAAGTGCTTTATTTATGTTTATTACAATAATTTCACTCTTATCACCCTGGAGGCCAAGAGTTAGCGTCAGGAAAGGCATCCGACCGTAAAAAACAAGCTTATTCCGCATAATATTCACTCCCCACCGACCGTTTACGAGTATACACTTTTACACTTCAGGAGTATAATTTATATATGACAATTTTTTTTAATTATTCTGTTTTCATATAATTATATGTCTGTTTTTATACATGGGGAAGAATGATGATAAAGATAATTTCAAAGTTGTATTTTTGTAATTCCTTTTACTTTGAAGAATAAATTATTAAAATTGAATAAAAAAGTTTCTGCAATGCGGATTGAATTGCTTGAAATTGTATCGATTAATCTACAAATCTTTGCATGATTTAGGTTTTAGAATGTGCACAGTAAAGTTCATAAATATTTAAAACATTGATTAGGAATAGAGAAGAATGATGATTTACCAGGAGTATTAGCGCCACTACTTTCAGCACGGCTGTCTGTCCTCCTGTGTCCTCTGCCCCGCAAGCTATTTGGCAATTTCAGGTACGTTGAAAATTTCTTCTTCTCATCTTGCTCACATCTTTCGTGCCTTTCAATCAATGTTTCCTCACTTATGTCTTCCGTCTGCAGAATAATACAACATGCAATTAGTGATAAAATTAAATAGAACAGAAGAAACCCTACACAAACTGATAATTATACAGAATTGAATTCTCTACAAATTCTATTAAACATTTTATATTGTTTATAGGCAATTTAACGGAGTTATTGAAGTTTAAACGCAAAAAAATATTTTTCGACCTCAACCTTCAGTACTTTACCCCAATTTTCTCCTAGCCTATTGTAGATACAATTCTGGGAAAATTTTTATTGGATTTTTCAGTTCATTTTACATAAAACCTGTTCAATTACCAACCTCATTTATCGCCCTAAAAATTTCAGTATGACTTAATTTCACAGGAGGAACTGAATTCCAGGCGAAATCTTTCACCAGCCGTAACTCGTTAATGAAGCATTTCCAGACCCATGTTTATAAGAACTTTCTCTATTATTTCTATAAGAGGAATAAGCTTGTGCAGTATGGCAGATTCCTCCTGAAACACACTGTATTGGTGAATCTTAATTATCACAATGTGTGTATATATATAAATACAGAAATATAAAACTCTCTTTTCTAATTTGAGAACTTTCTTATGCCACGTTTAGTTTCATGGCATTGATGTGGTATTTAACGTCGGATAACAAATATTTCCAGTATAATTGCATTTCATACTTAAAAATTTCTTACATCAGTAAGTTTCATTGAAATATATTGGATCGACCTAACGTCGAATAGTAGATACATTTGGGCTATCATTATATATCAAAGCATACAATATTTTTTAACCAGCAGTCAACAAGAATAAAATCAGACCATGAACTCTAACCAATCACCATCATCCAATTCATTACCCACGCACAGGTTTCAGACCTATGTGGGCTTCATCCCCCGAAAAAAACTTAATCAGTAAGAATTAAAAGGTGCTAATTACAGAAAATCAAGATTATGTTTCGGTGGGCTTGGCTCAGATACAACTCTGTTAGCTCAGTGAGGAAAGTAATCGCAGCCTATCTCACTCCTCGTTTGAGTAGTAAGTTCTTTGACCAAAAAATAATGTTGAGGTCTGAAGAGTCAACTACAGTCGAAATTGGCTATGGTACTATACATACGTACAAGATTTTGATCATCTGAAATTGAAAGGAACCAGCTAAACAAGTTGATGGCATTAATTAACTTAGAAGTTCGTTTATTTCATTGCCATCTGTGACATAAAGTAAATTTTCTTAGACAAATACACACACAATCCTTTTCATGACAATTAAGCATGTTTAGAATAAAACTTATAACAGTTAGAACTTATATCTGAAAACAAAGGTGGAGCCTTTTAATTCTCACAACTCAAGAATTTTACCTTGTAAGTAATATAATAAAGATAATGTCATAAATACTCACATCACTATCATGACTAGATGATCTTCGAATTTGCACTACACCATTGTTTTTCGTATCTATTTTATTTATATACATAGGGTCTATTTCAAGGTATCGCCATCTGAAAAGAAAATTAATCAAATCATTAAGAGAAGTTGTTAAGAGCATATCAATCTCTGTTGTTAAGAGCTCTGGTAGCGCAGTTGGTTGGAGCGCTTGTCTGAGATAAGATAAGGTTCTAGCTGGCTTCGTTTCCTGCAGCCTTGAATTCGAATCTCATTCAACCATGGATGTTTCTCATCAATCACCTCATTACCCACGCACAAGTCTTCGGGCTCATGTGGGCATCATCAGCAATACATTTTTTTAGAGGAATCAAAAACGTACCACATGAAAAAGAATTAGATGTAAAGTTTATTCAGAATGTGAAGCTGTAATTTCTGAGAAAATAGTTATTTATGTATTAAGAGCGTGAAGCGCGACTTTATCGCTCGCGCAAAATAGTTACTGCGCGATGGATAGCGGAGCGCAGTAATTTTGCGAGAGCGATAAAGAAGCTTAACGCGCGAATTACATACAATATTTTTCCTACAACTGTTGTTCTGGATTCCAATACAATAAGAGCTTGTAATTTGTAGCATTATAGACCGTGTGTGGATTTGGTTAGCGTGCGCCATTGTTAAGGTTATGAGAATTTTACGGATTCCGTGATCCACCAATCAGAAGACATCAAAATCAAAACAGAAGCGTAAAGAAAACAGCTGGCGAGCGTAAAGTACTTACCGCTCGCGGAGCAGTAAAGAGGTATTTTAAATTAGTTTTCAGTACGTAAAGAACTACTTTACGAGCAGTTGTAGAAAAAAAAATATTCTGAGCTCATATCTTAGAGCAATCATTTAGAACTATTACTCATACATGAAGAATAATCTTTAAACAAAAAAAAACATTGATCAAAACAAAAGGATTCACAGTCGACTACTTCGTACCTCTTTTTCATAGGCTAATATTCTGTCCACTACAAAATTAACATTCAATAATGGAAATTAAGTAACTTAAAAACGAATGTAAAACAATTCTGGAGCTAGAAAACAGGTTTACTAACTTGGGCGTTAAGATTTCCTTGTACTGCAATTTTTCCAATCTTGTTGCAGACGCTACACTGTAGGGTATGACAATATTGTCAATGTCATAGGAATCCTCTCTCTTTCTCCTGAAAAAAGGTAAAAATAAGAACAAATTACCACCACAGTTCATAAGCAAGAATTTTTGTATGAATCAAGGATGTTTTATAATTTTTCATTCAAAAGTTTTGAATGTATTAAGAATTGAGAATTGTTAAACATTTTCCATATACAACAAACGAGAAAAGATCAAATAAGTAGAAAGGTAGAGATACAAACAATACACTTATTCATAGGTTGAATTTTATTTTTTATTGGAAAAGATAATGTAAGATCCTTAAAACTGGCATTATTTTTATTAGAGTTTATTTAAAACAGCTTATAAACAAGACATTCATAGGTTGGATTAATTTCTATAGGAAAAGATAGAATAAGATCCTTAAAACTGGCATTATTTCTTTATTAGAGCTTATTTTAGTAGATGTCTGTTGATAGCCTATATTTAATTTCACATGGAAAATAAATTATTTTCCAATTCAAGGGATTACTTAGAAGTGATAATAATATCTACACAAATACAATACAAAATGTATTGAAATATTCTGAAGTCATCAAGTTAGTTAACTCAAAGCAGTTTCAATTCCAAGTTGTCATTCCATTAAAAAATTCTAGATATTTAAATAATTCTTAAAAGTAAAGTCAATGATTACAACAAGCACTTCAGAGGTAGTGACGAACAACTGAAATCATTAAATTTATTCAAAGTTGTATTTTATGCATCATTAGTGCTGTATTGTTATAATGTAAAACGTGTTCCTACGTCATGTACAAAATAGTTGGAATGAATACACCTAAGACAATATAAGAAAAGACGTGAACGTTTTTATATTAATTTCAAGTTTATCTGAACCAAGCCAGTAAAAGTATATTTATTATACAATACATAATAAAGACAAATTAATAAATAAAAATTTGATGAGACTACTATTTATATTTTAAATGAAACAGATGAGCACTTTAGAGGTAGTGACGAATAACCAGAAATCATTGAATTTATTCAAGGTATAAGTTAATGTTATACATCATAAGTGCTCATCCATATATATGAAATACTATTATTAGCGCAAGGCTTTTGATGGTGGGAGACCCTTACGGGTAGTTCCACCTCCCCGTTTAGCAATGCTATGGGTACATGGTAATCCATAAAAACCATTGAAACCAATAGAAAATTTTCATTAACAATGGAAACAAACAAATGCAGGTGCATTCATATTATCAATCTTCCATTTCTTTCAATATCATTATTAAAATAAGTTAAAAATTCAAGAGAATATTAATCCCTAGCGCTTCAGAGTTAGTGACGAACAACAGGGATCATACATAACGCAGCTAATCAAAGTTAAATATTGTATGTCAGTGATATTTTCCACCAAATAACTTAATATAAAAGAATCTGTACAAAAGTAAATAATAGTTTATTGCACCTAAAAAGTGACGTCAAGTTCAAATTGAGCACTTCAGAGGTAGTGACGAAAACCAAAATCATAATATATAATCAAGGTACAATTTAATACATCATTAGTGCTCATTGAACATACTGATTGAAAAAAATACGACTACGGTTTGGTGCTTATTTATTTTGATTATAAAAAATTAGAATTTAACATGGAAAGGAAGATATTTCCTAATGAAATTTGACGGGAAAATGCTAAAAACTACACAGTAATATAAATTGTACAAATATAAATGCTGGAATAAATTATAGAAGTGATAGCAGTAAGCAGTAGCAGATATCTGTTCAGTCAGATAAAGATAAACTACAAATTCCTGGGCCCTCTTTGTAAGGGTGGCCGATTGGAATGGCTAGCGACAAAGACTTCTCTTCCCGGAATCACTTGCCGGTGGTACCCACATTGCAAGATTTTGATGCTAGCTGTCTCTGGTATCTATATAGATTTCTCTGGTATCTATATAAAGTATCTATAGGTCCAACTCATCAATGAACATCATCCAACTCATTACACAAGCAAAAGGTCTCTCACCTATGTGGGCTTCATCTTTCGAAAAAAATAGTTGACATAATATATCAATGAATTTATGGTCTGGTCTAGAGCTCAAAAATTACCATATAGCTGGAAATTTCAGCGGAATAAAGCTAAGTTGGATGCAGAAGTAGATAAAGCTTGAAGGACGTAAGTGTAATTAGATGGAAAGTTCATACTAGAGACTGCTAGCATCAAAATCTTGGAATGACTGCTACATATTATTTCGAAAGCCTGCATTCATTTTGGGGAAACAACTCTAAGATTAAATCGGTATAATTTTTTTAAATTTTAGAATGTTTCACCATATTTTCAGAATGTTTTTCAACTGCAATTAAGGAAATGGCATAGTGGAGACAACCATCATCTTACCTGGTATATTCCTTACTGCCACCACTGAGTGGCGTTGGGGAAGGTGCGGGTGAAGCATGATTGCTGTTTAGAACATGTGAACCCGAATCGAGAGAGTGGTCGTCAAAGCCTTGCTCGTCCAATTCATCATAGTGCAAATCTGAAACAATAAATAGATTGTCAGAAAATACCTAATTTCCGTAAAT
Source organism: Conomelus anceps (assembly GCA_948455865.1). NCBI lineage: Eukaryota > Metazoa > Arthropoda > Insecta > Hemiptera > Delphacidae > Conomelus > Conomelus anceps. Next base: position 15,101,610 of record OX418219.1, read on the forward strand.
GCATCATGCATAATATAATGTAAGTAGCATCCTATAAAAGTTTACTGGCATGTTCCTTATATCATATTTACACAAAAAACCTAATCAATGCTCACTGGTAAGGCAATCCGGCTGATTGATTAACTGAAGACATTCACATCTTAGATCATTTGCCTCACATTGACTAAATTCTATTTTATAAATTAATTTTCAAAAATGTCCACTCATTGATAGCACAGCAATAGATTTATGGTCTAGAACTCGAGAAGGATCTTGTAGCTCGACATTTTCAAAAAATTAAGTGAATTGACATTTTATTTCAGAATGAATCTAATGTTATATTTAAAATAAAAACCTAGGACTAACTAAAAAATTGGTATCTCTGTGTGCTTGTGTTACACATGTGTATTTCAAAGCTAAAAGCTGGATATATGATAAATAATAAATCAGTTTATATGCAGTTGCACTCAGTTCTAAAATGCTATTATACAATACGTAAGTATTAAAATTAAATCTTAAAGCTGGTTCACCTTAATTCGGCTGACACAAGGACCGGTAGTTAGGTTCCGGGGGCTAGTAGCAAAAAATCTCCCAGCTCTTAAAACAACATCAAAATTGAATCTCAATTATTCACTAAAGCATGACCAATTTCAACCGAATATATATTTTTTCTCAAACAGAATAAGTTCATTATTCTTCAACAAAAATTCAATTCTTTCAATGTTAGAATCCTCAACATTTATTGAATTTATTGTATCTGACAATTTCAATTATTTAAAATTCTAGTCATGTCTTGATAATTACCTGGAACCCTATGAACCCTCTTTCTATGATGTATTCGATTGAGTGGGCGGTAGTTGGGGTCTCGTAATGCTTTCGCCTTTCTACCACGAGCTAATTTCTTCTTGATTTCTGAAAAGTTAATCAAAATTAGTAAAACATAGTCAAGTAAATTTTAATCATGATTATGGGGTGAATGCCAAATAATTTTAGTGGCACAAATCGTTTAGGGACAGTCAAGGTCAAAAATGTAACATTGAGAAAAACCTTTACAAGCAATACCTTCATCATTCTATATCTAGATAGTTGATAGGTAGAAATAAATAATTTGTATGTATCAAATCCTCTTAGTATTAGTATAAATATGTGAACTTTTTTGTAAATTAAGTGACAGTATTCAATGTGCTCTGTAAGTTGTACGAATAAATAAATTATGAATGAATGGATCGAGTAGTATCATTGAGTTATAAGGTTGACACATACATTATATTACAGGATTTCACCAGCCACAGCATCAGGAATTTCTATGTTAATAAAACCTAAGCAATCAAGCTAAAAGCTTGAATGAAGCATACTAAAAACAATAATTACTGCTAATTGCCAAGTAAAACTGGGGATAAAATTCAAACCCATTTAAATGTGTCAATTACTAAGTCAATGCTATTGAATACGCAAGCACGACCCTAGCAACACAGAAACCATATCAACTTGTTTTCTCCGATGTGAGTAGCCCCCGACGTGCTTTCGATATAGATTAGAGTAGGGTTTGGTAAGTGTTTAAACATCTTTAAATGCTTTCTCAACTGAACAAAACATTCAATAATTTAGTTTTAAAATGATAAACTGCATAAGATAATTATTCGCCACTTACAACTAACCCTAATCTACATCTAAAGCATAAGGTGTAGCATGACCCGGCCTTGTCGGCCGTAGCCGTAATCGACCGGCCTCGATTACATTGGGCTAGTTTACAAGCTACTCGCCGCCAAAGCGTTCACTAGTCAAGTAGCAGAATATCTACAATTCACGAAAAATTAAAAAAATGGGATGTAGCTTGTAAGCTGATACACTAGCCGAGTGTAATATAGTAGACTAGCTGCGTGTATATTCTGGTCATATAGCAATGAGGGATTAGTTGGTTACTGAGCGAGTACGAAGTTTCAGGTGTACAGGATCACTATCCCACTATCTGATTCACCGGCTAGTAAACTCGCCCAATTGAATCGAAACTTTACAACTAGTGTAATTTAGCAGACTTGAAATAAAGTACTTACTTTCTGACAGTGTGTTGGCAGTGGATTTCTTCAGTCCGCTGGCGTACTTTCTGTGAGGAGGTGGCTGCTGTAACATCTGTTGTTGTTCCGAAGAGGTGAGAGTCGAGGAGGATGAGGATGAGGATGATGACGCCTGAGGAGAGGAAGAAGAAGACAAAGTAGAAGAGGAAGTGGGAAAGAGAGTGGCAATGCCACCTCCCAACGGCCTCTTCAAACTGTGCCGCCTCTCGGTCGCCGTCAGTCCTCCGCCCCCGTCCAACCCGCCGCCTCCCGACGTCGACGACTCCATCGCTCGCAACAACTTCAGGCTGCTTCGCATCGCCTTCTGTTGCCATTCCGGATTTCTCATAAGCGCTTCAAAATGGATACTTTGTGATACATCTGAAACAACACCAATAAAACAAATCAATCACAATCTACATTCAAGATATGAGAAACAAAATTATACTATTTCTAAGAACAGAACACATTCAAACAGAGTCAGAGATCCGGACAACAATCCATCGAAAACCCAGAATGCAGACAAAAGGAAGAAAATTATTTTTCAAATGCTCTAACCTCTATTTTTGCAGTTTTAATATTTCTCTACTTTCAAGTAAAAGAAAATCAAAAGACTGAAACTTTGATGAAGTTAATAATAAATGACATTCATCGGCTACATTTTTAAATATTGATTTCTCAAACAAAATATTTATTAACTTTTCATGTGAAATTTAACGACATGCAGACAAATATTTGTTAAGAATAAGTATAATAACTCACTTAAACTGGCCGAGTACTTTCGAATCTATGAGATCCATCATCAGAGGCTCCTAGATCATCATGTCAGTTTTTTGGTTAGAAGTGTTGTGGTTTTTGTAAGATATGATCAAAAAGTTTGTGAGATTTAAAATTTAGTTGTTCATTGAGAATGTTTTGTTTATTGTGTGTGGTGTGTTTGTATATTTCAAATTGTTCCAAGGTGTTGAGTTCGTGTCCTTTAGATTTTATGTGTAGAATGTGTAGGTTGGTACTGATGTCGGTAAAAGTGTGTCCAGTTTGAATGATATGGTCAACCAAACGACATCAGTACCAACCTACACATTCTACACATAAAATCTAAAGGACACGAACTCAACACCTTGGAACAATTTGAAATATACAAACACACCACACACAATAAACAAACCATTCTCAATGAACAACTAAATTTTAAATCTCACAAACTTTTTGATCATATCTTACAAAAACCACAACACTTCTAACCAAAAAACTGACATGATGATCTAGGAGCCTCTGATGATGGATCTCATAGATTCGAAAGTACTCGGCCAGTTTAAGTGAGTTATTATACTTATTCTTAACAAATATTTGACTGCATGTCGTTAAATTTTACATGAAAAGTTAATATTAACAACGCAGTTCGTCATGGAACAAGAAATCCAGGAACAAAATATTTACTTCATTCTACATAAAATGTAAAAAAATATAGTTGTAAATTACTGAATCAGATGTAAATGGTGAATCTTTTTTTTTATTTTCTTCGCCATGAATAATACACTGTTTTATTCATTATTATGTGTATTGTATTACTATTGATATAGTATTGTCAATAACTCCCAGCTAGCACGCATGTTTACTTTGCTGGCTGCGCCAATATTTGAAAACATTGTGTTGGTGCTATAAATTTTATTATTTAAAATTCTGTAAATAATATACTTGCGTTATAAGTAAATCAATAAAAGAACAACAGAACAGTATAGATTTTTGGAAGACCAAAGAAGAAATGGATAGATGATGTTCTAGACGACCATGGGAAAGAGATGATGAGGTGAAGGGTGGCAGGAAGAGATAGACTTTGTATTGGAGGCCAAGGTTCACGATGGACTGCAGCGCCGGATAGTAAGTAAGTAATAATCAGAACACAGCCAATCGAAAACATTTTTGCTAAGTGGAGCCAAGCTTGAAAGCCTACATTCACTAACAGAAAATTAGAGTTACTGAAACGGTTGGAAAACAATGAGGCAATAATAGATGTCTGGAAATCTACGCTCGAGCGACAATGCCCTTGTACATGATGATCCCTTGGTGCTGATGATGTAAATTAGCTCTACCTTTTTTTCTGTCTGCGGTTCAATACTATAGGGCCTACTATATTGGCAATAAGTACTTTGTTATTATTAATCAATTCAATTTTCAATGGCACATTCCAGGATAATTAAAACATTTCCATTATATCGATTGGAGAATTTATAATGTTTTTGTGGTATGGGCTTGAAATACTGTTTAGATAGAAACAGCGTACTGTATTTTTTCATAGTTGAAAGTGAATCGAATCTTATTAGTAAAAATTTCCAGCCAAATCTTAATAACTAGGCATTTCTAGCTGAGTAATTCAACATTTCTATTGGATTGTTTATAGATTTTATAGAATCGTTTTCGTGACATTGGCTTGGAATATAAATATAGATATCGTAGTTTTCCAAAGTTCAATGTAAATCTTAATACTGTAGTTAAACTATCTCAACACAGAAATAATACATTTCAAATTGGAGTGAAAGATATTTATGATTTACAGCTCCAAAAACGAAGCATTTCAGGATGAATAATAAAGAAGAGAATCACAAGATGGGGAAAGTATTTTAAGTAATGAAATATTGCCAAACAACATTTATTATACGGTATCTATAAAAAAGCTATTATTCTTAATAGATAGGTTTCCCTCATAACTGATGATTAACAGCACTCCTAAAAGTTCAGGGCACTAATATGTATTTATGTCTAGTACTGTAACGATGTATGACTAAGAGTATGAATATTCAGAAATGCGAAACAAGAAAAGCAATTACTGTAGGTACTTAAGACAACATTGTTGAAAGAAAAAGTGACATGGAAGCTAGGGAGTTGAACGGTCGACAGGATATTCATAAAGTATGACAAGAGGAGCGGGATCAATTATTATCTTGTCAACTTCAAACTTATTACAATTGCATTGGGGATGCATGACCTACAATGATCAGTAAATGCAGTATCTTTATTCAAGAGATCAGAGATGTATTATTATTTCATATAGGACAATGTAAATCAAATGTAAAGACACTAACAATTAGTATAAGTAGTAAGTCTCTAAGCAGTCCCTACTAGAGACTATAATCCAGTAGCCGAGAATCACAAGAAGGTAATTTCAGGAAAAACATCAGCAGTATTAATTTTCTCATCGCATTCTTATAAAATTTTAGGCGCTGAATCTGAATTTCACCTTTGGCACCTTGAAAAACGCTTAGGTAACGAGATATTTCCAAGATGGCGGCCAAAGTTTCATTTCTCGTCGATTTGCGGTGGAGGAAGTAATTCTAGAACAATAATTGTTGAATGATTACTTATTCTCTGAATCCGAATAGGTGATTTTCATTTTCGAGAAAATTCGTGGTTTTTCTTGAGATATTTCCAATACGGCAGACATCAAAACCAAGCTTTTTTCGGTGTTCTGTAAAATAACAGAAATGTCTTGTGAAGCAAGCGTTTGTTGAAGTTCCAAAATTCAGATTCGGATTCAGTGACTAAAATTACAAAAGAATCCGCTGAGAAAAAAAATGCAAAAAAACGAAAGCACTTGGGCACTGACGAGGAAGAGAATAAGTAGTGTTTCCTATCTTCTCATTGTTTTTCTACTTTGCCTTTTTTCTTCAATTATCTCTTCTTATTTTCATTTTTATTCTTCTAATTATTTTTCTTTTACCTTCACGAATTCCTTATTATTTGATACACAAGTGTTACACCTAAGACAGTAGTTACACTCACCAGTAGGGAACGAAAGGACGGGATGGAAGGCCGGATCTAGGAGGGCGATCCTCTCGTTGATGGACATGAGGTCGGTGTTCTCCTGCGGCTGGGTGGGGTCGGCGCGGCCGGTGCACACGATGCAGGGCGTTTGAGGCGGTACCTGACAGCCGCACTTGATGTTGGTCGGCCGCGCGGCCTTCTTCACACGCAGATGCAGGCCGTCCGTGTGCACCAGCTTGCGTTTGCCGAAGACGCTCCTCACCAGCGGTCTGGTCCTGCTCGAGCCGACGCCGGGTAAATCAGTCGCGGCTGCATTGGCGCTGCTGTGATAGCCGTTGACAACGACCGGCTCTTCAGCAGCGGCGCCCTGCAGTGTGACATCGCCCTTTGCGTTGCGTATGCTCGTCTGCAGTTCGGTGATCTTCTTGATGCGGTACTCGAGGTCCCAAACCTGCGTTTGGACCCAGGCCCACCGGCTGGCCACCTCCGCCCGGTCCACCGCCCACCTCCATGCCGCCCTCTTTGAGCTGCGCACACACACACACAAACATCAATTATTAGATATTTGATTAATAATTGTCATCACAAGAAATCTGATAAAATTACATTCAGAAAGTAATAGAAACTCATCAAAATTATCGATTATTTTTCTTGAGGATGAAGCCCACAAAGGTTTGAGAGCTGTGCGAAGGTAATGAATTGTATGATGGTGATTGATGAGTTGGGCCAACAGTTTTAGGAAAATTGCGAACCACCGGGAAGTGATTTTACAGCAGAGAACTTTTTGTTGGCAAATCCAATCGTTACCCCTTACAAAGATGGCCACGGAGTCTCTATGTGTTTGAAAAGTTACTGCTACGGCTCACGGCCATCACTTCCCTGATATTGACTAAGGTGAATCAATTATAACAATACATAATACAATAAACATAAAATCATAATAATAAACCTTCTGTAACACGGCTCGTAGCATTGAGTACAGATTATCAGGAATAAAAATCAATGGCAAAAAATCTTCTTCCTCTACCACAATGACGTAGCCAATAACTACAAGCACATAGCCACTTAGTAATAACAGACAAAATATCCACCAAAAGCTTTAATTTTTTCATTCAATTAACTTAACATATTAGAAAGACGCCTGGACATACTAAGACAAAGCACTGACGTTGGTGTTAATTTTAAATGCCAGGAGAGCTAAAAAAAGACCGTTCTAGGGCTTCCATTTTTCAAAAAAATTCCGAGGAAGTACCCCCCCCCCCCCCCACCAAAATCCAAATACGTCACTACACTGAGATGAACGTAAGTGACAGACCAATGTAGAATCATTGATTCATTATAAATAAAATACTAGGGTGGGTTTATACAGAAAAAATGAGCAGACATTCTCCCAAACATATTAAAACTCAAGAATTAGGTGAATTCCTGGAGTTTTTAACTGGATAAGTATATAACAGGGTAATAAAGTCTACAGTATTCAAACAGTCAAGTAGTATTAGATTCATAAAATCTGAATTTATTAGAAAGTGCTTCAAGCCTCACCGCAATTTCATAAAAAACATGAAAATTGAGAAATAGTGATAAAAGTTCAGACTAATCAATGTTGAATGGGAAGTTCATTTTTTCGATACATTATCCCAGAATGTTAGCTTATAATTCAACCTAAATACAAGTGAGACAAATATTGTTCAAATTGTACCAAAACTCTTGTACTAATTGAAAATTATTCGATCCATTTCGTAAAAATTCACCTCGCGCTGCCCATCAATTTACTTTCTGTATCCAAAGAAAAATTTATTTTTGTGTTTAAGCTTAGTTAATTTTTATTCCTTTTTCAAAATAATTTTCAATACTCCTTCAGGAGACCTCGAATTCATACCGCCTCAAAGGAATACTCAAAGAACGTGCCTCAAAACCACCAAAATTGTTGGAGCACGAGCATAAAAAATTATTGTGCAATGCAAGTTCTGGCGAATTGTACATACTTAGCAGCAGAATCAAGCCAATTATTGAAAGCAGTCACGCAGCAGGAGACAGACAAGGAAGGAAGGAAGGAATGAGCGCCAAATGCCGAGTAGACAGGTTGCTGCTACTTGACTGAGGAGAAACAGATGTTTACCGAACAACAGATGATTCGATGGAGGGGGGATAACATCACATGTGTGGGAGTTATTGTGGGAGGGAGATCGTATGAGGAAGAAGGAGCGTCGTGATAGGATGTGGATAAGGGAGGAGGAGAGTCAGAGTCATGAGATAGAGGGAGATGGCCGTGGCAGTGACCTTGACTAACCACCGATAAGGCGCGCAATGAATGGGCAAGTCTCCCTCCTCAACATCCTTAATTCCAATTTGCATAAATTCTTTTATTCTAGTACCACAATTTACTGTACTCTAGGATAATGGCAAATAACTACAATATTATAATACATTGTTCTCAAGAATCTCTACATTATTGCACAACGAATTTAAGAGCTATTCTTCACAATGAGGCTTTCTATTTATATTATTGCGTAGAAAAACTTCAACTTTATTTGCGATAGTTTTGTAATTTTTTTCAACTTTTTATGATAAATTTAACGACTTTCAGTCAATTTGAACAGAGAACAAATATTTACTCGCGTATACTGAAACGTTTTCGAATCGGGGCTGTTTCAACAGGGCTGTTGAAAATGAATCGTCACTATTTGAAAGCGTTTCAGCCTATGTGAGTAATTGTTAATTAATTCGCTATTTGAAATTGGTAGCAAGCCGTTAAATTTATCATAAAAAATTAATATTAACGCAGAACGTTATGGATCAAGAAATTCAAGTAGTTTTTTTAAAGCTAGAAAGGTACAACTTATTGTAACGCAATTAAGGTCAACAAAAAAATTCTTAGAAACTTTTGGAGAATAGTAATCATTAAAAACAAATTTGTTCCATCTTGAAATTTTATCAAACAAACTTTATGTGCTCTTTCTTTGATTTCAATTAATGGAACTTAAATTCTCATTCGCTTGAATTAAAAATCAATATAAAATATTTTTTCAATTCAATAAAACGGAAGATTTTTTCTTTTTAATATAGTACAGTAATTGAAACAACTAGCTCTTAAAGAAAAAATAGTTCTCAAAGTGAAAATTATGATTGAAACACTAAGTATGTTGGAAAGGGAAGTGATAGCCGCGAGCCGTAGCAGGTATCTGTTCAATCAGATAGAGATAAGCTGCGTTCTCGTGGGTCCTGTTTGTAACGGTGACCGATTAGATTGGTCAGCAAAAACGATACTGTTCTCTGCTGTAAAATCACTTCTTGGTGTTTCGGAACCCACCAAAACTGTAGGTCCAACTCATTACCCACGCACAGGTCTTAGATCTATGTGGGCTTCATCCTCCAAAAAAAAATTTATCAAAATAGTCTCATAACTAGTGCTAGAGATATAAAGTTATAAATGTCTGAAAAAGAGATTGAGAGAGTAATCATGGCAATTCCCTATAAGATTAATATTCATTTTGCATGATGTACCCTAAAAGTAAAAAAAAAAAAAAATAAAAACACCATTTCAATAACACCAGTTAGCAAATGATAATTTCAAAGCTTATTTTTCAAAAGCGTACACTTTAAAAACAGTGAACCCGCTAAAAATATAAAACTGTTATTACAGTAGAATATTAAACAACAGTTATCAGAAACTAATGTCCTAAGCAGAAAACTAGTCCAACTTGAAAGAAAAACTAGCTGAACATTCTCGTGATAGGAACACGTGAGTACAAAACAGCTAGACCTGCTTTCACTTCAGTTCATAGTTGTAACTAAAAGATAGAGAGACCAGTGATAATGTACAGTGAACGCTCATTTTCGTACAGCATTTACTAATCAGGCGATAACGATTGTGTTGAATTTCATTCAGCACACGAGTAGTAGTACAATGGAGAATGAATAGGGAAAAAATATCGAATGCTAACTACCAACAAATATAGCTTTTCAACTCATTTGAATTTCATTTATGCAAACTAAACGTTGTTGCTGTATTTAGTTAAAATGTATTGCTACAGAATTCAATTAATGATAAAACTACAACGGAGAAGTGTGGGTAGTTAGTTCACACTACAGTGGTGATGGTTAGGTTTAATAAGACTAGATTGTCACAACTCACAACAGGCTTTGTCTGTCAGGAGAAAGAAAATTTCAACAGTTGTTAATTAATTTCATTATTTTATTATTTATAATTAATTATTAGTTTCGTTATCAATATAAATGAGAATAGAAAAGCTTAATTCTATCTAGATCAGTGAATGGAACAAATTTATTAACACTTAATGGAATAAATTAATAATTGTGACATCTAGTTGTAATCATTATGAATAAATTCATCACATCTCTACTTATCTGCATCACTGCTACCTCATCTGATAAAAATAAATAGTGAAATCAAAATATTAAATTTCAACAACAATCTAGCTAGGGATAGGAATTTAAAAATGTTATTACAAAAATATTTTATTGGATTACTGATCCAACAAGTAGGTAAATCTTTCATTCGGTGAAAAAATTAAAGAAAATCTTGTAAATTGCTAATATGATCAAAATTAGCATTCAAGTTTTGGGCGAGTTACTTCATATTTACGTCAATTTTTTCTTGTTCTTTTACTAGCCGAATTTGATGGTTTTTTTTTTTAATTTTTGATCAGCTTAGTAGTTGGTAAATCCTTATTCTATTCGCAACACCATTTGATTTTTCTTTCTAAATACTGTATAGCGGTTATTATCAATAGTTTTGAGTAAGTTTCTGTTTGTCTCTTATTCATCAATAAAATTACTTTTGTAAAGTTAGAAATGAAAAAATATCAAAATTTGATCTCTTCATGATTTTTCATCCAGCTTGTCCTCTGATTATTCAAAATATCGATTTTTAACAGGCAATTGTTTGTAATAATCTGGCAAATAGTTGAGATTACTTTTGTTGTCCCAAGTTCAAAAGATGGAGGATAGTTTTGAAACTAGTTAACACACATGTTTTTATGAAGCGAAATAAAGCGAATTGGTGTCGGTATGAAGTCAATTTGAGTAGATCAACTACGACAATAGGACAATGAGGCACCACAACAGTCTAAGGCGAAATGCAATTTTCAACGGTATTCTTTCCAAGGCTGGCTAAAGCAAGACCTTGCAACATGGAAACCTACACCACCACTTTCAACGTCTGATGCAATGCTTGAGAAGCGACCAGACTAGTTTTTTACAACCAATCACCAAAATAGTAACGAATTTATTGGATAATCCTTATCTAAAGAGAAAGAACTTGACTGATAAGAAAAATAAGAGAATGTAAGGAAGCAAGATACTACACATACAACAAACATAGCCCCTCATATAAACCACTCTTAACATCACTTATAGCAAAAATCTGTAAAGACTATTGAAGCACTCATTATGAAGACTATAACAACATCCAATAGTCAATCCCGAAACTAAATATAATATAATACTTAGTAGTCAAGTACAATACAGACAAATATTTCAAGAATATTGTAAATTAACATTTGAATGTTACATGGTGATTAGAATGTCGGAATATCCTATTACTATTCTATTACAGTATTTACATAGCGATGGTTTTTATACATATTTATCAAACATGCATCGTTTATTGCCCAATAAACGTAATAGAACATTAATGAATTCAATAGTTTCAATATAAACAATTTGGTTAACAATAACACTTTCAAAGTTTAAATATAAGTTTTCAAAGTTAACAATATTCAATCTGGCATGTTTGTACACATTATCTACATTTCATCACGTTTTCTCAGAAGTTCTTGAATAATAATCAAGGAATTTTAGCGTTTGTCACCAATTCACAAGAATATTAGAGACTGTTTTCAAACAAACATCATTCATCTATGAGGAAGAAATACATTACTTCACAAAGAATAACAAATTTGATATCCTCTTTAGATAGAATTTTTAAGAACTTAGTTTGGGTGCGACCTGAGATCTCTGACACCAGACCTGAGCCAGATCACACGATATTATTGTTACTTTTGGCTGAATTTCATTATGACAACTAACCACCTTTATAAAGAGATAACTCACAAGGATGAATTAATCACCTGGTTTATAAGGATGAAAATTAATTTTCTTTGTAGAGGTGAAGGTGATATTGTGGAAGATATCCATAATGAATAATAAGACGAAATTGTCACAACCACAATATTATTAAAAATATAGAGATACTAGTTTCGGATTTTACCACATATCTGAGTCTGAGATTGATAATGGAGTAACATCCGAAACTAGTATCTCTATATTTTTAATAAATGTGGTTGTGACAATTTCGTCTTATTATTCATTATGAAAATTAATTTCTTAAAACTGTTATTCTCCATTGTAGCCTAGAGAGTCAGGATTTCAATAAGAAGACATAATCTCAATTTCTTCAATTGCAATCATTTCTAGTAGCAATATAGAGTAGTAGCATTCGTAAATAGGGCGGCCTATCTAAATGATGTAATTCGACGTAGCCGAATGCAACATTCGCGAGTAGCTAACAATGTGTGCTCGTGCTTGTGATGCTCCCGTGTGCGAGTGCGCGGAGCAAAGATGATGCAACACATCTTCCCGTTGCATGGCAACAGCCCTTTTTCGGAGGGTTAACCCACTTTACGCAATACCAAATCCCATCAGACCAAAACTTGAAAATTGGGCATCATCTTCAAATTTGTTACAAGTAATAGTAACCCATAAAAGAATGGAAGCTTACTACTGATAAGAATAATCAATTTTTCAATCATCATAATATCAATATTTACATGTCCACAGTCTAATAATAAAAATTCAATGAATGCATAACATTATGTAAGGTACAAACTTATAAACAGTTATAGCGTTCTATTCCCCCCGATTTTTATATAGACTTACTTTGAAATTCAGCATCTGGTCTTTGTCACAATGTGTGTTACATAAACAGATAGAATTGTAGGAACCAACCAATTTCGTCTTGTTTTTGATTCCAGTAAATAACTTGTTTATTTGTTCCTTGAAACTGTTGATATCTCTTCCCCAATTGAATTACAATCGCAATAAAGGATAATTTAAGTGAGTTTGGCTTAGGAGTTTGGTTAGTTTGGAGTTAGCTAGGAGTTTTAAGTGAGTTTGGTTAGGTGCTTGAGAAGCCAGCTTTCTGAATAGCAACAATTCAACACCCGCCTAATTGTAAAAAGGGCGGTTACTATACCACTCTGATTTTATAGCCGTTATATTTATCTATATAATAATAATAATAGTAGTAGTAGAAGAAGTAGTAGTAGATGTGTGTGTGTGTGTGTATGTTTGTAAAGTCATTTCACAAAAATCGATTTGTAACACTATTTGGCACAAAGCTTCTTCTAAACTCGATTCAGTGCACCACGTATTCCGATTTTTTATTCTCCTTTCAAACTTTTCAAAATTAATATTCAAGTTCCACTTATGAGCACCGTTATTATTGTTTCAAAATGTGATTAAACGCAGGAAGCTCAAACGCAGATCCATGATACAATACTATGATGCAAGAAAGCTTCGAGTCACAAGTCAAAGCAGCACATGTGTTCCGTAATATTGCAGCTCCTAATTCCCTTTTTAAAATTGTATTGGCATTGGCGGTTGAGATTCATAAATCTAAATTAAATTCATTTTATTTAAATATCCCGTTCCAAAGCACGGGTAAACCACAAGATGTTACTATTAATGATTAATGACTATTCTAAGTATTAATTCTATTGAAAAAAGCTTGTGTAAAAGAATAAAATATTCCTGATGAAACTAGATAAAATTAGAAAAATGAGATAAAACTGATTTTAACATTGATAAAGTTTGAGACTAGGCAGAGCAAGCAACGGGAAGAAAGGTTGCGTCATCCATACGGTCAATGCACGGAGTATCTCACACACGCGTCTCTCCGCGTCTCTCAAATAGGAATAAAATATTCACACACTCTCAACAGCCTCTTTTCCTCTCATACACTCATATCTCACTTCCTCTCAAACTCACAATCAAATAAACTAATGAATGACAAGCCAGCGTGGACCAGTCTCACAAAAGATGACTTTTTCTATGCATTGCAAATCAACGAGGATTGTTGGCACACAAAAATCATCGACTAGTGAGAGTCATTCGGATTTGAATTGATTTTATTTCAACCCAGCATATACAATAAAGTAAACTGTAAAATCAATGATTCATACAATCTGAATATACCACAAGTCATCAGCTAATCAAAATTGTATGTAATATAAATATGAAAAACAACAGAAATGTGTCAGCAGATGGTAAAAGTCCACTGAACTACTCTTATTACATGAAAATGAATGAATGGATGGATATTTCTAAGAAAGCCAAATTTCAAAATAAATACATTATTACACGAAGTGACAAAGTTACTTCACTTCTCAACCTAAGACTGAAAACAATGAATCGTAATCAAGCGACTGAAAGCTAGTTCAAATGCTCAAAAATAATAATGAAATTTATTCCTTCAAAACAGAACAAAATATTTTTCAAATAATATACAGGAACTAGAGCCGAAATGATGCCAAAGCTGAATATTTGGTGGGGAGAAGACGAATGTAGAGGTACAAACTAACAGTGCTGACCAAACATACTCACATTTCTAAGATCATACATTTTATACTACACACTTTATACTGCATTGTACAACTATCATCGTTATCATTAAATGGTTGTTGACCCAACAGATAATTCTATGCACATTAAAATGAATACTATGAGTAAACCGAAAGCGTCACAAATATCTTCAAACCCATTTTATGGGATGATGTTGTGGTATTTCTCCATAATAAAAGAAAAAGACATTGATGTTGTCAATACCACTCATATTATTTGTAAACTTTGCATCGTCAGAACCCAAGTTTCATGGCATAACCTGCCACATCCTCAGCTATACTGATGATTACTGACTTAAGAAACTGGAAGTTCAATTTGAGGTTAGGTGCTAGGGTTACAAAAACGAGTACAACAAGTAACTTCAGGTATTTTGTAAAAGTCCTCACCATTAGCTTAGAGAACTTTTAGTAGTCTAAGTAGTAATAGTTTAGTAAGTTAACCCACAGACCAATACATAGCTTAGTTGTTGTATTGCTAAAATAGTTTGTTGATACTCTTTCACATTAGGTTATGCCAACAGGTTTTCATATAGGCTATAGGTTAGTTTAGGTCAGCAGTTTTTTAGGTTCAATCTAACATTTGATCTAAGTTTTAGATCAGGGTCTTCCTACTATTAGGCTATACTAATTCAAACCCTTTTACCACATATCCCTTTTAACCAAAGTAGGTTAAGTATAAGCTGTTGTGTTTACTTACTAGTGTAATTTAAATTACATTTTTGATTTAGTATTTTAAATTTAACATAACCTCTGCTTGTATACCAGTTTAGTTTATTATCAAAGTTTTTGTTCAAGTTGATGCCATCACTAGTACCAACCTAATTTTCACTCACTCCAAATTAATTTTTACTTACTAGTACCAACCTAATTTTTACTAACTCCAAATTTAAGATTGATGAAGATTTGGTATATAGCCTATTAGTGTAACTTCATTAATTTAAACATCACATAACTCCTGTTTTATAACAGTTGAGTTTTTAACAAAGTCTCTCTACAGAAGATTCAATCACTATACTAACCTATTTTTACTTATATATTTTTTAAGGTAGTTAAGAACTTGTTTTTCACAGTTAAGTTTTAATTTACAGCTTATTAATTTTTATACCATCATTTCTCCACCAATTCCCACTTTAACAATGTTTGTTTTACTTCCTTTTTGTAACACTAGCACCTAACCTCAAATTGAACTTCCAGTTCATTAAGTCAGTAATGATCAGTACAGCTGAGGATGTGGCAGGTTATGCCATGAAACCTAGGTTCTGATATTGACAACATCACTGTCTTTTTCTTCTATCTTCAAAATCCATCGTACAGGCTCTAACACAGTTAAGCCAAGGTTTTTAAAAATATTTTTAAAAAAATCTATTTTATAATCAGTATCAACAAAAATTTCGAAAAAGGAATTCAAGAGAATCTAGGAATTGTAATATAAGCAATACAATGAACACTAGTCAAGGAAATAGGAACCAGCTAGCGAAACCTGACTTCGCATCGTTTGCAGGCTCATGACTTAGCATTAGGACATTGGTAAGCTTTTTGTATGTTCGCTACCATCGGACTCATGATTGAAGAAAAAATCCAAGCATTATCTTGAAATATTTACCGTATTGGTAAAGAAATTTACAACATTGTCTTGTCAAATTTGTAATTGGCAAATTTGTCAAACAATTGAGATCAATAAAGGGACATGCATTAAATACAAGTATATTAGTGGAATAAATACTAAAACAATTATAAAGGTGAATGTAAACATCCAAAAAGATGTCATAGTCCAGTAGAAAAAATAATTCCGAAAGCCTATTGAGCCTATCAAATTGCTTCAGAGGAAAAATTGCCAAGTAAGTAGGCAACCTTCTTCATACAGGCGGCAGATCAAGAAAAGAACAGCAATATTATTCAACAAAATAACATTAACCAACGCTATTTTTATGGTTGACTCCTAGCGAAAACCAGTTCCATTCAATTGAGATTCTCAACATCACTTCATCCATACAGAAAGCCTTGCAACAAAGATGGCAAAAACATTTAATAAATTGCGTTAATTCAATTTGAATTAAACCACTGTCATAAAAAACTAGTAAATACACTAAATATAGAGCAATATTGACTTAGGTCATAGTTGATAAACTACATTGTATGTAGTAGCAGTATGTTATTATAAATTATCATCATCATTGTCATAACATTCTTTCCCATCAAGCAACTAGAGTACCAGCTGAGTAAACATCATTACAAAACTACCGAGTGAATATTCAATCAAGAATGAGTAGCTTCAAGTTGAACAAAGCAATCGATACACTTTGAATTACGTATTTCCTTGTTCAACAAATCAATACAGCTCACTGAGTACAAGGTGGTCGCTCCTCAATAGAAATCTAGCATATGGTGTAGCTTTAAACTCAATAAAATTTGCAGGTATATAGTGTCTCTAACTTTGCTATAATCAATGAAGTATAACTCAGTACAGATAAGAACGGTATAGAAAAATACTGATAAAGTGAAGGATATAAGGCTATAGAGTAGGATTGACTTATAGATTAGGGTGACTTATTTTAGACCAGAAGTTGGAAATAGGCTTATATTATAATGATATTATATTGTAAATATAAAGATAAGAAAGCTTTCAAGTTTATACTAAGTTTTTAGTCATGGTCAATGGATATCAAGCGTTGGGTGTTGATTATTTCTAATAGTCTAGTATCTAGTTAGTAATAAGAGTTACAAAGAGTTTACAAGGAATCTTCTTTAAAGTTCACAGTGGATTGAATTTACTATCAAAAACCACTTCAAGCTTCAATTTCAACCAGTGAAAATATGACATTTTTCAATTTTGCAGGAACAATGCTTTCAGAATCAATTTCGACAAACACCTCCAAAACAATGGCACTTGTGAATGCTATTGATTTGAAAATGTCTTCTCCTAATGAAAATTTCACATAAATAAAAATTGTCATTTTTAGTGATACAATGACAAAATTCATAGACAACCTCTTCAACCATTCTAATTTCGAAAATATTTGCTCCCACTGTACACAGAGATAAAGCTACATTTTGATACGCAATTTTCGAACATCCGTTTTCAAAGCTACTAGTAGTTAGTTGTCAAGTAATTAAAAAAATGTAATGTAACACACATTTGCTAAACATACTAAACTGGGTTATCGAATTTTCCTAGTGAAAGATAAGAGCTGGCCCAACTAGTACAGCACTCTCAGTGTACTGTATGTTATCGAATTGGACCGTTCGAGTGTGGAGTGGGAAATAAAGGGGGCCAAGTAAGGGGGTGAAATACATGCGCAGTAATGTGTGCGCAATGAAATCTATTTGCCGGTTTAGCTCGCCTTATTTTTGAGCACTCAGGCACAGCACTCGGGAGATGATCGAGGTGCCGGCGCGCAAACTTCCACGTCTCACGCATCATGTTATTTTATTGGAGAAAGGAATATGATCGCAACATGCCCTTGCCCAAGCGAGACAACCTTGAGTATCCGTAGAAACAGCTTTACGGGTTTTATAAACGTAAATGTATATAGCTAACATACTTTGAGAAGAATATCATACGCAAACACACACACACTATAGTGGACAGACTACAATAAACATATAACGTCAATAGAAACTATTTTGAACGCATAAAATAAAAATATTTTAGGAAAATTGTTGATGATCAAGTGTGTTTCAAAGTTTGTTGAAAAAAAATCCTTCAAACAAATAAGTACAGTTTATATCTTGATTAAAATAAAAACTGATAAAACAAATGAATATATAAATTGACTAGATAAGTACTGAAAATATGGACAATATACAATTTCTGCAATTTAGAACCTCCCTTCAGAACACCTCAAGGAGGGTCATTAATAAGGCGTTTAAGAGTATGGTGATTAATATAAGGATTTCGCAAAATTACAAGAGCACAATCCTTACCATTCTGATGATCTGTGAATTGAAACAGCTCATGAAAAAAGCAGGTGCATGAAGGAGAAGAGAAGATTCAGCAAAATTTGATTAAGTAGACATTTCATCAAATAGTATACAGTAGAAGAACTGAGACAACTCACTGTGATGAGTAAACTCTATGAAAGAACAAGGGAAGTGATAGACGTGAGCCGTAGCAGGTATCTGTTCAATCAGATAGAGATAAGTTGCGTTCGCCTGGGCAATCTTTGTAAGGGTGACCGATTAGATTGACCAGCAAAAGACACTATTCTCTACTGTAAAATCCCTTCCTAGTGGTTCGGAACCCACCTAAAACTGTAGGTCCAGCTCATCACTCACCATCATCCAACTCATTACCCACGCACAGGTATCAGACATATGTGGGCTTCATCCTCCAAAAACAAAAACTGGAAATACAATTCAAAACTAATTTTTGGAGACTATACAAGGCTAGACTCCCTTTAGATGACAGTGCCAACACGCCAACTACGAGGTATCAAACACAAATAGTTTGTATCATTTGATTATCGTTGAACAATGGGAGCATCTAGAATACAAGAAAATAATCAAACATGAACCAACTCCAAGACTAACTGCATAAACTTTAACATGTAGACTACCATTTTGACCTTTATGTAGCACATGCAATGAATCAATAGCTGACAAAAGCTAATAAATCACACCGAGCTTAATGACGAGGCTAACAAACAATGATAGTGTTGACGATTAACCTTCTCCCGTCAGAGTACCAATCAAACTATAGAAATTGAAGTAAATAAAATGAATACAAACAGCAGACTATATACGAAGCAGTGATGCATCACAGATTAAAGTAAGAAACCATAATGGAGTCTAAAGGACTTAATACTGTGTTACCATAACCATAAGTTTTTAATACTGTGTATTAAAAATACAGTAATCCAATGAAAAAGTGATGGATTCATAAGGCCCAAATGGCTGGAAAGGGTTGGAATTGAACTCGATTACATACCTACTACAATACATGCAATTTAATGCAGTAATTATTATTTATTAGAGGTGAATGTTTAAAGACTAATTTTATCAACACGTGGCCCTGAAACTACAGTGCATTATGTGTATTTTTTGCTTCATGCATGCAACGTGATGTGTATTTTTGTTTTATACATATAATACAATGTGTATTTTTGTTTTATACATATAATACAATGTGTATTTTTGTTTTTCAATCAAACTTCATCCGTTATTGCGCCAATAATAAATCCTAGACGTCTGTCGACTAAATGGCAAGTTCACACGCTCAAATAAGCATCAATGTTGCTCTCAAACTGTGCACAGATAGCTAGCTATTTCATTTCAGAGCACACAGACACACGCCTGTTTGCTGAGAATGATGCGAGTGATGCAAAGTAAACTAACTCATCAGCGGCGGCAAGTAGAAAAAGCTGGGCGAGTCACTTTTAGCCGATCACGTGGTGAGATTTGTTTTAAGAAGCGCGCCGCTTGGCCCACGGCCATGCCACGGATTCCTCCTAGGTTAAGACACCCTCAAGCACTAATTATCTTTGCTACCCATGTGATCATACTGCATTAGGCTAAAAAGTGCACTGTTTCATTCATATTCAGTGCTAAAAATGAACGTTTGTGATGACGTTTTAAAATATATGCAGGTTACTATAATTATAATGCTCTCTTTCGGTTTTAGTTGATCAACATGGGTTGTGCTTATAGTAAGTATCCTTGTTCAGAGATTCATAGATGTCACTTAATTTTTTACTGGGAGGGCTTAGTTAGAGCGCAGACGGCCCTCTGTGCCACTTATCCTATCAAGCTACTCTGACTACAAGCTGATAATACAGTAGAATCAATCTGCTCGAATGGAGAGAGATTCACAAAGCAAAATCTTAGAAATAGAACCAACTAAATGATGGAAAGCACTATTTTTTCAAACCCAACAAAAATATAGTAGCTGCAACAATTTACGTTCTACGATTGAAAATCTCGATTATCCAGATGATAATCTGCCAATGAAAGGTAGCTTTGACAATAATTCACCACACAGACTCAATTACAATTCGTAATTGAGAGAATTTTGTTTAAGTTTTGTTATATGGGGAATTTAACTTCATTCCTATAAGAGGTGTCTGGCATGTCTCATTGACAAACGGTTAAAACTAAAATAAACAGATTTTTTCTCCAGCAGGAAGCTAACACTTTTTGAAAGCTAAATCAGTCACAATCTACGATACTACTTTCAAGCAATACCCAAAATATTAAAATTCTGGTTCTTTTTGAGAGAAATGCAGTGTCCGTTTTGTAAAAATCACCAAAATATTGATTAAAACATTGTGCAATTGGGAATAATAAAGTTAATATAAATTTCAAATTAACATTAAATTATAATAAAAAAATTACAGTCATTATGACTTCAATACGAAATCTTGAGATTTAATTGGAATTTCCATTTTTGAATAATATATTATGGTTTCAACATAATATATTACGGTTACCGTGATATATTGCATAATATATTACGAGAAATTATAACATAATATAGTTTGGGTAATAGTTTGGTTACATAAATCAATTTTGGATAATAAATGGTACCAAAAATGACTGAAAATGTAGCACATTTCAAAATAATTTGTTATAAGCATAGAAAGCATACAATTATATTGGAGGAATCAATGCATTATGGATTATGCTATCAACTCAAGACATGACAATCGATGAACAATCAAAACGTCAAACGCCTATTTCTTGAAGTACCTATTTTCATCTGACCCAGTATTCACTTATCAAATCCCAGCTGAAAAGAGTTCATTGGCCAACCCGATTTCCTGTTAATTTCAAATTAACATTAAATTATAATAAAAAAATTACAGTCATTATGACTTCAATACGAAATCTTGAGATTTAATTGGAATTTCCATTTTTGAATAATATATTATGGTTTCAACATAATATATTACGGTTACCGTGATATATTGCATAATATATTACGAGAAATTATAACATAATATAGTTTGGGTAATAGTTTGGTTACATAAATCAATTTTGGATAATAAATGGTACCAAAAATGACTGAAAATGTAGCACATTTCAAAATAATTTGTTATAAGCATAGAAAGCATACAATTATATTGGAGGAATCAATGCATTATGGATTATGCTATCAACTCAAGACATGACAATCGATGAACAATCAAAACGTCAAACGCCTATTTCTTGAAGTACCTATTTTCATCTGACCCAGTATTCACTTATCAAATCCCAGCTGAAAAGAGTTCATTGGCCAACCCGATTTCCTAATAACTCAGGGGATTTTCATAGCGTATGTGGGAAGAATTTGTCTCCAGGGAACGATTCCAAAACCGCCAATCAATACTCTGACTACAACAATATTGACAGAATGCTTCCCTTGCTCACGTACTACTTTAGCAAGAGGTGGAAAACAATTTTGTCCAATTTTTATCCAACAACAAACATTGAAATAACTATTGGGGAAATTAATTACTAATAATCACATCTGCCAACTTGAGAATTTAAGCCACATGATAAAAATTTCAAATTATTGAATTACGAAAACAATTCTAATTTTACGAAATTACGAATTACGAAAACAAAACCCCTCATCGATTTATATTGCTTGGTCCGTTTCCGTAGATTTATTTTTCTTTGTCAATTTGGCCTTAAACTTATTTCGTATTGTACCTTCCGAAATACGAATTACGAGAACAAAACCCCTCATTGATTTACATTGCTTGGTCCGTTTCCGTTGATTTATTTTTCTTTGTCAATTTGGCCTCAAACTTATTTCGTATTGTACCAAATTTTCTTCTACAGATCTTCATAGATTATTTAGGAACATCCTTTTACCAATATTTGTCATACCAATATTGCATAAAAATCGTTCTATCATTCTCAGTCTACCATTGGAAATTTCATATTTTTACCTCACAAATAATACGGAAACTAACATGAAACTCAGCAGACATAAAAATGGATTGCACTGTGATGGATGATGAGGGAAGAATAAAATTAAAACCACCAAGAAAATCCAACTAACTCTCGAAAATCTTGTGTATTTTCATTTTTTATTATCCATTTTCTACCTATTTATGTGTATGAGATATTTTTAATTTCAAAGTACTGTTTTATTAATTAATGATGAACTGCAATGAAATGCACAAGATGTATGAGATATGTGGGTGAGTTAATTGACTATTTTTCAATATCTATTCATACATCGAGCAAACGACAATTCCCGCAAGAAGAGGCCCGGAATGAGACGCAACCACCAATCGCCAAATCCCTATTTCCTGTATTTTCTCATTTTCGAGGGAAGATTTTCTTTCAAATAAACCACTCCAAGAGGTCCCATTATAAAGAGAAAACAGAATGATGAGGGGGAAAAATCAAATAAAAATGCACTAGATTTCTTCTAAATACAGGCTATCATGTTGATCAAATAATTTGGCGGGAAATAGAGATAAACTAAAGCTAGCAGCATATTGCGCAATAGCAGGACAGTGGAAGCCGCGTCCCCACCGGCGCCCAACTGCTTCCCTCCTAATCGTTGAGCGCCAATCCCCCCCTGGACCCCCTCGCACATCACAATCTTAGTAGGACACCTCTTCATCATTCACTAGCTCACTAGAGTTCAGGTTGGAGTCACCGAACATCACCAAAGAACACGTGACCTCATCACACAGTCGCATCGTCCACTTTTCAAAGGTTATTCACACCTTCATCTGAATTTAAAAGTTTTCAACACATAATAGTCTTAAACAGAGTGCATTTCAGTTTGGGACATACAAAGAATAAGAACACATCCAATGACAAAATACAATGAGGTTGGATTCCAAATACTGTCCTTAGGGACAAGACATTTCAAATGCTTACTTCAATTTGCAGAATGAAAATTGGAAAGGTTTGCGATGTGATAAACTGAAGACAACACATTAGACAAACAATGACACACTCAAAACATTGTTGAATCAATAACATCTATTTTTTGGCAAACAAATCTCTATATGAGAACATAATGTACTCGCTTCTGAATTTTTTAACCAATATTCTTCAAATTATTTAGTTTTAGCACCTTATTCATCAACACTTAATATGAAATCAAATCTCTTTAAATAATAATTTTATATTAAAAACTTTATGTTGAATACCTCTCTATATTACTTTTTGGTAATGAAATAAAATTGAATAATTTCACTATTTTAGCACAGTTGTTGCATAGTTGAGCAGATAATTCTTCAATTTCTAAATAATATAACAGCAATCTCTTAATTTCGTGTAAGGCATGCAAAATTTGATACTAGCTAATGCTACACCACTGTTACATAACTAGCTAAAAATAATATCTTTGAATATACATTTTTTTTACACGATAACTTCCTAAAACCTACTTCGTTTCAGAATTTTTGATAAGAGAATACGATAGCAAAGAGACTAACAAATCGCTACATCAGATCCATTAATAGTAATGAGTTATGAGAATGTTGATGGGGACATTTCTGATAACATAAATGAACCATTGCAGTCGGCATCGACTCACAGTTTACTGTTAACAGTTGATTTAAAGTTGCCACAGTGAATTCACCACCTATTATAATACTACCTACTATTAACCATTTATAAAGCCTAATATTCAATTTAAACTGGTTATTGAAGGAAACGGCCATCAATTGTTTAAAAAAAAAATTGGTCAGTCATCCTGTACTTGGAAAACTATTACTTACAAGATTTTTCAAACTAATCAGAATTATAACTCAACGTTGGCTCTCAATCGAACAAAATGCAGTCTCATACTATAATTTCAATATTGTGATACTAAATTGACCAGGAACCTTATGGCTGTATAGTTGTATTATGGCTACTGAATTGTTTTGAAGAAGAACGTTTCTCAATATTTTCAGTGTTGGTCGATTGTGACAGTTATCCATAATGAATAAGACTGATGTTTTCCAAGCCACACCAAGTATTGTTTTCCAAGTATTAAAACACGAGAGGCTACAGTCTCAATAAAGGAGTTTATTGAGATTGATAATACGTAACAGTCGAAACTATAGTCTCTCGTGTTTAACAATTAAAGAGATTTGGGCAACATCAGTCTTACTCATTATGGATAACTAGCACGATATCAGCATCACAAATACCAAGAAGACAGAGAAGCCTTCTTCCCCAAATTAATTCAACAGCTGTAATCCCACCTCTTTTCGTTCACGTTATATAAAAACCGCCACTTCGAACCAAACAACTGCTTGTTAATATAAGCCCGTGGTTAATAATCTACCATGATTACTTCAAACTCAATTATACTCATGCATGATTGCCAACTTCACAAAAAAGCAACAATCGTTATTAGCTACACCACAACATGCCGTGTAAATTGCGTGTAATGACTAGCAGTAGCAGACTACTACAAAAATCGCAGTAACTACCACGCAAAAGCTTCAACTTTTTTCCTACTGGATTCTTCAGAATTTTTACAAGAAAATGCAACTTGAGGTGTGGCTGGTCACGACCGATTTCTCACACAATTGACAGCATTGATTTTCAAAACATCATCACCAGAGTGTGATCGAACGATTGACCTGATTTCCGTGACCGAGAGCTTTTCTATCTGGACCGAGCTTTTCCTACATTATGTTGCCTTCCACCTAAAAAAATACTTCTTTCTTCCAATACAATATAAATTTCCAAGTCGTCGAGAGCATACAGCAATAGGTCGTGTTATTGAAAAGCATAAAAACTCAAAAAATTACGAACATTTCCTTTTACAAAGAAGTAAAATGGAAAAAATCACTTTTCGCAAATTTATTACTTCAATGTTCTCTACAAATAACGCAGTTCCTGTAAGCAAAACCAGAAGATAGTCAACCTAGGAGCAGAGCACGACCAGGGTATCAGAAGAAGATGGAGAGGTTAGGAGAGGCACGAGGAAAGAGATGAGAAAAACGATGGAGGGAGGATAGAGTGATCTGGAGGAGTCTTCTTATAGACAGGAAAAATATGTCAATTTCATTTGTTTGGCTCTAACCAAACCTAACCTAGCCTAGTAAATTAGAACTAGAATACGTATGTTGGCAACGTCCGCCATCTTTTGCAAACAAATGAGATTGACATATTTTTCCTGTATTTAGGTGAACTCGCTCTGGAGAGGGGACCGAGGTGACAAAGCTCCAGACGCTGAGAGACAGAAGGGTCCGATAAAAAAAGAAGAAGAGGATGTTCTCTACCCCGTTTGACCCTCAACCCTAAAATAAGCCAATACAACATTAGTCATAAATTTCTGTATAATGACTCAATTTATGTAGGCTTCTTGTAATTATTTATGGGCTCCTGAAAATCCTATGGGTTTAGCTAGAATTTCAGTAAAATTAATTTAGCAAATATAATTGATTGAATACTGCAATTTTTACTAAATGCATAAAAAAATTCTTTGAAGTTTATACAACTAAGATATGTATTATAGGCAGTAAACTTCAAAAAATAAACATATTATGGTTTTGCTCAATGTTTTTCCTGGATGCGAAGCTTGCGATCAATCGAAATGGATAGTTATCACTATGCAATCGTTTATTAAATTAGGTTATTGAATTCTTCATCATTTTTCTCAATATTTAGACAACTGCAGATAACTTTAATTAGGCTATACATTTAATGTGATTGTACATCAAGAAATATATTCATTTTCAATAAGTACCGTCCTGAATGTAATCACATTATCAGTATTTGTAGATAATAGAAAACTAACGCAGCAGAGCCAATGGAAAATATTCCTCAATAATTGAGGAAACATAGAAAATAGAATTTGTGTGCTAATTTATAAATGCCATTAGGCCTATATAAGTCACCCAATGTCCTTGTAACATTCCCCAACACAGGCTTTCCTAGCAACAAGTTATAGGCTCACTACACGCTATTCATGCAAGACGGAAATCGAGTACAATTACTAATGACTGGCATGAACGAAAATGGGTTCCTCCTTGACTACATAATCTATATATAATAATTGGATTATATTTGGCCGATTGCTTGCAAACATTAAAAATATTAGCTTCCCAAATACCTAGATACAGTTGGACCTAAACCCAATCAAAAAATGTACCAGTAGGTAGATCACATGCTATGAATAGCAAAACAAATGATAGATGCCATGCCAAGTTTCACAATAAATAAGGATAAATCACATTGAAATAGGATATTATCGAAACCAAAATAAGATGATAATAATATAGAACAAAAATAAATATTTAAAAAAATATAATTGTAAAATGTATACATTGTAAAATGATTTGACTAAAATAAAATCTTGAATGCAAGTCCACTGCACAATGCACAATGAAAAAATACGAATTATTCGCTACTTCTATAGAATCAAATACATCATTGTAGTAATTGTCTTTGAAATTAAATTTGAAAGCATCCTTTTTATCTGGAGAACATTACTGAATTTGGCAACGTAAATTCAAGTGATTGGCTAGAATCGTTGAAATTATTTTTGAAAAAATTGTTCAACATCAACCCTGAGAAATATTGCATTCAAAATGGTAAGCTAGATAATGAAAAGGCATTTCATAGACAAAAATGAAAAGTCCATACAGATAACCACTAGACTGAAAACGAGTAGCATTACACCACGTCATGATACATTTCAACTTTAGCATTAATCGTTTTATCAACATCCCAATTTGAATAATGATTCAGAGTTGATAAGTAATTTTGTGAAAGGTTGTGCTAAATTGACTCAGTTTTAGATTAAAAATAATCAAATTCATAAAAGTTATTTCTATCTAGACATGAAAAGGCTTATGTTAAAAAAAGACTTTGGCTCTACTTGATAAATAAAACATTAAATGCTACAAAGTTTCATTTGAACAAAACAACAATTAACATTTAAGAAACAAACAGCTTAAATTAGCTTTTTAAAGCTTGGATAATTTAAAAATGTTGCCAATTAGGCAACACTTATTTTATATAGTGATTGGTTAATATAATAATTATTATTATTTAGTTAATTTAGCAGGACATAAACCGTCCTTTCAATGATTATCCATAGTTCGCCCTTTTCGAAAACTATTTTCATTTTTGTTACTGCTTTAAACCCAATAATAATAATAATAATAATAATAATAATAATGTACTTAAAATTGTATGTGATATGAGAATAATAAATTAGAACAAAGCAGCAAGTAACAAAAGAAACAAAAATGGCGAATAATAAACGTAAACTAGATCACGGTAACGCTAACGGGATATTAGCCACTAAGCTCAGGATAATTAACCCACATTATCAATGCTAGAAAACTGTAAGTTTCATTTATTCGTTGAGTTTCAGATAGAATCATTTCTAAAATGATCTTATTCTACAGTTCTAAAACAGTGCTTTGACCTGAACTTCAAGTAATGTACTGAACCAAAACAATAAATCATAATTTTGGAAAATGCAAAAAATAATTCAATAGAGTTTGAGCAGAACTACGCTATTTAAACTCCTGGATTTCTTGTTCCATAACGAACTGCGTTGTTAATATTAACTTTTTAATCAAACGTTTTCGAGTCATGGAGACTCATCTTCAAAGGTATTTACACCTTACCACTTCCTTGCTATATGGATAATGCCGAGCAGCCTAATGCATAGAACGGTCAGGTTAGAATTAGCGGCATTTTGCTCAAACTGTCTATCAATTTGAAAATCAACTCAACTGAATGTTAGAAAAATTATTCAACTTGATGTTCAAAGTCAATAATTTCAAAAGATCCTTTTCTTTGTAATGGCGAAGGTGATACTGTGGAAGATATCCATAATAAATAATAAGAAGAAGTTGTCACAACCACAATTATTAAAAATAGTGAGATACTAGTTTCGGTTGTTACACCATTATCAATCTCAAACAAACTTATTTTGAGATTGATAATGGTGTAACAACCAAAACTAGTATCTCACTATTTTTAATAAATGTGGTTGTTGACAACTTCGTCTTATTATTCGTAATTTAAAAGACTTGTACAATCTTGGAAGGTGTTTCTCTAGCTGAAACTCAGACAGACGAAAAGAAAAGATCATAAAATTATTTGAAACCTATTCAGTGAAGTGAGACTAGGACGATGATGAATAAAAAATGAAACGAATGCACAAAAGAATAAGAAAGCTTGGTGAATGGCACAAAAAATATTACGCATTTGCGAAAGCCCGCACAATTAAGGTCACAGGGTTTCTGTTTACTATTCTATTTTGTTTGGAAAAATAGGTTCGAAGTTGGTGGGAGTAAGATGTGGGTGTCATCGAGGTGCACCAGACTTTCTTTCGCTCTGTATCTGAGAAGCAAATAACGAGTAAACATATTTTTTACAAACGATCGGGATTTCCACAGAATATTGAATAAAATAGGTTTTAGATCTATCTTCCAAGGCAAAATTCAAGCCTAATACAGCTCAAAACAAACAGTTTTAGACGTATATTCATTGGTAAACATCAATAATATATTGTAGTCTAATAAAAAAATATCAAGTCAAGCAAACCATTTCTTAAGGTATATTTATTGATCAGCAATTAAGCATTCATATTGTATTGGAATAGCTCATAAAGTAAAAAAAAGAAAATTGGGGATTTCTTGGTCGCCAACGAGATGAATCGCTAGTCCCCGCTCGTTCCAACTGATAATAGTGAATTTATCCATAACGAATGATTAAAATAGACTGGGCTATTCCATGAATAAATAGAACCTTCCAGCTTTCATCGCAAATTAAAATGAGAATGCTAATTTACTTGAAAGCTTTCCAACATGATGGAAATTATGAATAGATTAGTCTAGTTCGCTAGTGGATGACAACATTAATGCACCTACCCCACAAACTAGTACAGTACCGTACGGTAATGCAGAGGGTAGAAATAGTGGTAAGGTGGATAACCGAATTTCAAAACAACTAAAAATCCAAGCCTACGTGTAAAGTGCGATGACAAAGTAAAGCTCATTTCATTTAAATTCAATTTAAAATGAAAATGTTCTATTTTGTTTAAATGTGCAATGAATTCAATTACCTCGTTTTCCCAAATGGATTTTCATCAATATTAGAGGCAAGTACGGTAGCCTACATGAAATAAACATGAACAAAAAAAAGCATAAAACATATAGGGAAGATGCGAGAGACAGTGGACTCGATAACAACGCAAGGTGGAATATCCTATTTAAATGTATTTAGAAATAATCATGCTTTTTTTTTCAATAAAAGTAGAGCTTATAACACGTTTTTCTAATATATTCTTTGACAAAAAATCCGTCAATTTTAAAGCACAGTACATGTTTAATGATAAACATATAATATTATAGAGTTCAAAATTGAAGCCCCCTTGAAGTTAGGGGCGGAAACCTGAATTTCACTGGGAAAAAATGGGGTGAATAAATTTTGAAGTGTTTTGTAAATAGATCATTTTTGCTTTTCATGATTGGAAGTTAATATTTAGGGCTGCTAAAAATGCATAGTAACTCTTATTTTATTAGGTATAAGGGGTCATTTCTAGGCGTCAAAAATGTTGGACTTTTCAAATACTGTATGCAGTTTCTATCATTAATGAGAGATTAAGTAATGAAAATTGGGTCGAAAGTGCTCTTGAACTTTTTTCAAAAATGTCACCCCGTTTTGAGCGAGGGGTGTTGGGCGAGTGAGGTCTACTGTTCAAAGAACAACTAGTAAACACTTACGTTTTATTTCAACAATTTCATTATAAATACATATGTTTAATGGCTTTAGTTGTGGAAGAAGAGGTCAACCTGTCATTAGTTTCCCTTAGAAAGAAACTCAACAACGAAACAGACACTTTAAATTCAATACCATAAGCACTACAATACGATGTAATATAGATCAAAGTTTTCCTTTAAAAAAAAAGTATACGTAGTCTACACAAAAATTAGATCAAGCAAGAGTTGAATGGATTTGTATAAAGGTATGACAATAATTCTTATATATTAGTAGCCCTTTGTTCGTAGCAATCGTGATGACAGGTTCCCAGGGATTGAATTAAATATTTTGAGAGGGGGCTGAGGAGCAGGAGTAGGTCATCGACGGTGAGCGCGGACTTTTGTTGCATCAAGGCAGCGAAACCAACACTGACTCAGTAAACCCAACTCTCCAAATTCTGACGAAATCACCAATTTACAAACCAACGAATCGTTTCCTACAGAATTTCAGCAGTCACGTGAGTTCTTTGACCCGTCACGTGATCCAGCTCGGTTTCCACCGAGGACCTTCGAAACGAAGCGCTAAAAAATCAGCATCCAATCATTACTCACAACACTTTCTCTTTGTGCGACCTTATTGTTCGGATGAAAGTTGATATTGTTTCTGATTCTTTGTTCGGCAAACACTGCCAAAATATTAACCGAAATTGATTGCATTGAGAAATAGTGTGATTTGAAACATTTCCGTTAATCTCCAGTAATAATCACCTCTTTACTATCATATCTTCTCAATTTTACCAATAGAACAAAGTTCATTTCTAGAAACAAAACAAAATCACGGTCAACACTAATCATTGACATACAGTTTAAATTTAGCGACCAAGTCAATTGTGGTTCTGTTTAATTGTTCATGGATTTAGTCACTAAAATTAGCTACTCAACAACACTCATGTTATAACCTAACACCAGTTACTAAATATCAATTAATGAAAATAGTTACTAAACAACACAGTCACTGAATAACAAGCGTTGCAAACTGACAGCCAACAGAGAATGAATGAAGAGATGGCGACTGAAGATTATAACTTAATAATTACACTGGAAATACACCAATTCAATTCAGACGATATTCATTTGAATTATTCAAAGAGAAGAACTAATGAGTATGTAGTAATTATAAATGAAGAGTGGTTGAAGAAATCCCATTCTTGGATTGATTCCTAATAAGATTTTACAGTAGAGAATTAGGTCCATGCAATACTCCAATTTTGAAAAAAATATGATTGAATAAGGTATATTTCTACTATACCTGGGATTCAAATCCCAACATTAACATGTTGACTCACTGTCTGGTACAATAATTTTCATCTGATCAGAGAAAAGTATGGATTCAACACCAAAGCTAGATAGATAGATACCTTGAAAGTATACTTATAGATTAATTACCTTGAGAAAGTATACATATAGATACCTTGAAAATATACACCACAATTCTATCCTAGAAAATCTAAGCGACCAGCTGGAAGATCTAGGACTGCTGGATAATCAACAAAGCACAATTTAATTCATCTATTTGCAAATTACTATGATGAACAATTCAAAAAATAAATCAACAATAAATTTAGGCTCATCGACATTGATTAATAGAAGGAAGAATAAAAGAGAGGACCAATTCTTGCTTGACTGGGTTCCATCAATACAAGTAGGCTGGCGCACAAGAATAGAGGACCTTCCCGCATTTAATAAATAATCCAATCGCCCGCATGAACTCAGGCGCACTACATTGTAACATAGGCGGGGGAGTGGAAGGGGACTACATACGAGGGGAATTTGGCATTTAGCCTAGAATCTCGCCTCACAGGAAATTCCGCTTATAAAACTTGTCCAAGATTTATCGATTGATGAAAAAACAAAGAATTTCGCATTGATTTGCTAATAGAATTTTGAAAACCGACGTAGCCCACTTTCAGATGTTTGGCATTTGAACTTGGACAACACTCGAGTGAGCATTAACTGTACGGTACCGTAAAACAATTTAGGAACTCTAAACATGAAATAACTAGAAATAAGCTTGAAAAGCAAGCCAGATACACACAAAAAGTCAAGTGCAATCGTTGAGGAATGGCTGCTTTGGAAAGGGCCAAAATGAGCTCAATTAATAAGTCTAGGTCTAAGCTTCTGCAGGCTCTAGCTTTTAGTTGAATGTCATTGTTCAAATAAACAATAATTTATTTGAGGGTTTCAAGGATTTATTAAAATTAATTGGATTAGGATTGGTTAAGGAGTATTGGAAAAAAATTCAATTTTCAGTATATCTAGCCATATTAAGAGCAATAGAAAAAAGGGATACAAGACTAATTTTGCCACAAATGTTAAACTACCCAATTGCATTTATCTTCTTTTTTAATCCATCATTCTCCAGCATTTGTATTGATTTATTCATTACTATGTTTATAAAATGTATTATCAATTCAAAATTCCTTCAGTGTTAGGTTTTAAATATTCAAGAGAAGCTTAATAACAGTATTGAAATGAATACTTAATAATAGTATTGAAATACATGGAGAATAAAAATTAAACAGTTACAATATTGTTACAACAGTCCCATTTTTCTATATGTTTTATTATTGTATTTTGGAAACTGTGTGTAAATAAATGAAATGAAAATATTTCACCCACCATCAGTTAAAGAACAAATTTGTAACTTGCAGTTGCTATTATTATTCCTACCTTATATTACTAGCTTTATTACTACCTCCAGGATGAAATATTACCATTCACCACCAGTCAAAGTAAAACTTTTCTCGTTGGTAGAAGTCCTTTATAATTAGCAGTGGCGAAGCTGGAGGAGAATCTAAGAGTCTGAGACTCCCCAATATAAATAATAATTTTGTTTTTATAAGCATGCATGTTCTGCTACGAATTTGAAAAAGAACAGAGAATCTAAGTACCCAACTGCCTGACTTCCTCTCGTTAGGCTCTGAGTACTGAGTGAGGCTCTGAAACGCGAGACTCTGACTTCCTATGTGTTGGGCGGAGCTATTAGGATAGTTGCTATGGCAACGTGACGTCACGCCATGTAACCTGTTTCATTCAGTAGCGTGGCCAAGAGTCTAGACTCCATGCTCTGGTTTCTAGTGTGTTGTGTTGCTTCTGCATACTATGTTGCTTGTACTGTGTTGCTTTCTTCATATATTGTTAGATACAGTTGCATATTATACAGTAGCATCATAACAGCTTAGTATATTTTTTAAGCAATGAATGAATGTGATGATTTTGTCACATATTTGTTTGGAACTCTATTTTCTTCTTTGTCTTTTGAAGAAAAATGTGCTTTGAAAGGCGGTATTGGAAATTAAAAAAAAAATTATTGAAAAATTTAAGGGAAGCTCGAAAATTTCTAGACTCCCCTAGTAGTTAGAGTTAGCTTCGCCACTGGTAATTAGGCATATTTTTTATTCATTAATAGTTAATACTACATACAAAATTGCATAATCTATAATAATAAGTTTGTTTCACTAATAAAAAAATACATGTATCTCATGTGACCTAACTGGCTCAATTGCAGGTCCAAATAATATTAGTTGAAAATGAATTTTAGAAATTTTCAAATTTGAGAGATGAATTTTAGAATTTTAAACATGAATGAGTTTAATAAGAAGAGGAAATTGCACAGATAAAAGTTTAGAGCAATATAAATGAAAGGGGTGTGTCACAGTCATAGAAGATAACGATGTTAGCGTGTGAAGAGCGCGTTGGAGCCGAGATAGATTGGTTTCCAGCCAGAAAGAGAGAGCATCAAGAAAGACTACATCCGGATTCTGTTGTGGGGTTTCATTTGTTCTACACCAGCTACACCCAAAAGAACGACATAGAGACAAAAGGCTAGATGTTACATACCCTATAACCAAAGACAAAAATTAGGCGGCCAAAACATCACAAAAACAGATGGACGAATAGAACAGGAGAACATAACATAAAGGAAAACAGCACACTCAAGATAAAGATAAAAGATGCATTTTATGACAAGATATAGTACTTGAGAAGAGAACAGGGCAAGCTCTGCTATTCTTTTTATTAGTTCTAGACTGCTTGTGTTGATTACTAGAATCAAAACTACAGATGACCTTGAAGAAATGTTAATCTCTAATGTTGTACATGGGCTTGGTCAACATGGAAGATGTGGTACACAAGCCACATAGAACTATTAGAATCTGCCAATGGTTGTAAAATGTACAATTATTGCAGTTGAGAAACTCTTAATGTAATTTTATTGACACAAATATCGATCAATCAACATTTATGGTCTATATTTTCTTTGCACTTGCCAAATGAGAAGTGCTAATAAATAGCCAAAATGATTTACAATCTACAGCCTGTAGATTGAGACTGTATTATGTAAAACCACTGAAGATAGCACACTACAAATTAATGTAGCACTTGACATTTTAAACATCAGCTACCAATCCTTGATATAAATCCAAGAAACGAAATTAAAATGAGGTGTTAAATAATAGCAAGGAATTATATTCCTATTGAATGAATGAGATTCAATATTGTGGGCAAGGTACAACTGCAACTTGATGCCAAAAACTAATTTACACAACATTTTCAACCCATGAACACTTTCTAAGCATGTAAAATTATCAACAAATGATAGATTGAAATTACCATTACTTCATATATAAATGGAAAGATATCTAATTTTGTTTCAGTATGTAAAATTATCATGAAATGTCAACAGTCAAATTATCATGAAATCTAATTTTGTTTCAGTATGTAAAATTATCATGAAATGACAACAGATTGAAAATCACAATTTTTTTCAATACAAAAATGGAAAGATTTCCAATTGTTGTT
This sequence comes from Conomelus anceps, assembly GCA_948455865.1. Classification (NCBI taxonomy): domain Eukaryota; kingdom Metazoa; phylum Arthropoda; class Insecta; order Hemiptera; family Delphacidae; genus Conomelus; species Conomelus anceps. The sequence continues at coordinate 15,136,518 of OX418219.1, forward strand.
ACAATAATATTATAGATGTTGACTATTATAGAAGTTATTCCATATGAGAAGATTACTACAAAATATCATTAACTGCATCTACCAATTACATAATGGAACAACAAATACACATTTTCAAGGCTCATCCAGAACTATATTCAGTGAAAGTTGGCCAATAAGAATAGCTTACAACAATATCCAATAACTACCAATTATGTAATGGAACTATAACTACACATTTACAATTATTCAAGCTTCATCCAAGACCACCTAAAACAACCTTCACAGTTCACCTAGTGTGATAAATCGTAATTTAGAAGACTATGAGCGACAGAAGAATTGAGGGAAAACTAGGGCCCTTTAAATCGACTCAGCACATAGATCACGTCTTACAACATTCATCTCAGTTATAAACTACTGCATTCATCCCCACCCAGTAGGGAGGGTACCGACAATAATAAAAAGCACAATGCACTTACAATTACTCTACAGAACCTGGAGGAACATGACGCGGTACCGCGACAGATAGAGGATGATGAATTTGCCGGCGTGAGAAAAAAGAAAACCGCTGCCAGCAGAAGAAGAAAAAGTAGAAGAAGGAGGAAGAGAGGAGAAGGGCCAAACAGAGACGGAATGAGATCAATGAGAGAACGAACGACGCAACTCATGCATTCGGGGCCGGGTGAATGTGGCAACGTTGCACAGGGCGAGGGGACAGCGTTGCCGATTCGTGCACCGCCCGTTCGTCTGTTCGCATGTTCAGCCTCCGCGAAGCCGAAAAGCTCTACTGGCGTACAGTAAATAATAATATGGATTAAAATCTGCAAACCTAAAACAGATTGGCGTATCAGTGAGCAACTAAACACATCAAACCAAATCTGGCTAATCAACAACATGTAAACAATCGAATACAAACAACGTTTGACACACGCTGTAATAATATTAAGTGATGCAGCGTTGAAAAGTGGACGAACGTTACTTGTTGTGCAAAACAATCAATCTCTACCAAAATATCTCTTCAATTTATACAAACTATTCATTATACTTTTCCAAATACCAATAAAGAAATCAATATCGACAACACAGAACATGTTATAAACAAAGTATATGAAATTGAATGGACAGATAGAGCGAACAGTGCCACTTTTCTCTATTCTAGTGTTCTCAACTACTTGGAAACAACTCCTAAAATATTCATTTTATTTACTCAAATGCATGTGTAAACTATAGTTTAAGAAATCAGCATAGACCATGGAGCTCTAAAGCTCTAGCTCTAGCTCTAAATCAACAAAGACCACATGGAATTTGAAATCAACAACATAAACGAAAATTAAATTGACAAGCAGGTCAAACAATACCCCTCTCCTTCTCTATGCTACTAAAAGTTGCCCGGAGATATCACATGCTATTTTTCAAAAAATAAAATAAATAAAAATAAAAAATCAACATAGACAACACAGAACAACAAAATAAATGAAATTTGAATGGGTATACACAGCAAACAATGCTACTATAGGTTCATGATTTCATGGATGATGATATTTATTGTACATAGTGTTTGTTATTTTGGTCATTAATTATTAAGAAATTGACGAGGCACCTGTTCTGACAGTGTATACTGTAAAATAGAATGTATATGCCAATAAATGAAATGAAAGGTTCCCACTACGTTGTAACTAATTATTCGTGCTATATTTTAAAATACAAATTGTAAAAAATCAATACAGGCCCCACAGAACATGAGGCAAACATAATAAATGAAATTAAAATGGACACACTGTACGCTACTATACGTCCACACAAGTACGGTACTGGGATTGTAACTGATTATTTTTGCTATTTTTTAAAGATACAAATTAAAAATCAATACAGACCACATAGAAAATGGTATAAACATTACAAATGATATTTGAAATAAAAAGGAACTAACAATGCCACTTTGCTCTATGAATCTATGGAAAGGTTCCAACATATTCAAGGATTGGATTAGTATGAAAAGGGTAGATTCAAAAGGAAAATCCGAGTTAAAAATTAAAAATTCAGTAATTGAAAAAAAATAATAGTAGATTCATTTTTCAATAACAGTATACGAGAACCGTATGCTGTAAAGTAAATGTCGTTGATACTGGGTTTTGAGAGTAAGCTATTGAAGTTACTGTACATTATCGTTCATTGTTAATATTATTCAACCGTGCTGATAAATAAATTAAAATACGTGGCCAACTAAGAAACTACTGAGGAAGGTGAGGTTAAACAATAATTATTGAAATTCAGTAGTTAACTGTACTAATAAAATAAGATACGGATTTAAATGAAACAATTAAATGATTTAACTTAGTGCCTTTTGTAATTTTTTGTTCTTTAATGGCAAATAAAGTTTCTATCTACCTAAAAAGAATGAACTTCTAGGATGATAAATAATTTTTGAGACCAGATTTGATTGAATTTATAGTCGTTTCGGGGGAACGATTTTCAATATACAGTACACATTATTTGGGTACCGGTATCTAAATGTTTGCATTTTCAAAAATCGAATTTAGTATTGTATGTTTTACAACTGTATTTGAAAAGTGAATGAAATTAGGTACATTAAAAATATAAATGATGTGAACTATGCCTTCCTCTAAGAATCGTAACTTGAGGAAACGTATTATGTACTTCTAAATGAAGTACATAATCCCTATTACAGTATTTTACTGAAACCATGGCTTTCTATAGTAATTGGTTGTATGTTACTTTATCCTTATTGGTTGCCTTTACAAGCTAAACCGTTAATAGCTTTGGAGAAGAAAGCACTGTTCTGTGAGCTCTCAAGTTCCTAAATTATTATAGAATTTCATGACTAATTTTTTTTAATTACAAAACCGATATGTTTACATTTGCTGCATTAAATACAACATTAATATCATCTGAAAATACTTGTAAACTGACTGAATAAGCGACAAAATACGATTGAATAATCGTAAATTAATTACCAACTATTGAATAATTCATAATTGGGAGTAGAAAATATTACACTAATTATGATGATAATAGAAGAGCAATATTCAATTCTAGCAACTTTGATAATGAATTCAGATAAAATGATGCCATTTTATTCATAGCTATATCTAATTTGAAATATAAACTCAATAAATTACAGTCAAGACGATATACTGTAGTTGAATAAAAAATAATCATGCACTAATTAATATCAGTTCATTTGAACAAAAAAAAAAATTATTTTCGAAACACATTCACAACTCCTACCAAATGAAAACAATTCTTATTAAAAAATTACACAAACAGTTATGAAGTAGTTTAGCCCATCAGCTACAGTGCCAACATCTCCTAGAGCTGCTGGTTATGGCTCCAAGGATACTACTGTAATTTTCATTTTATTTAACCTTTATTCAACCACGTTGACGTCCAATCACAATAAAATTGATACGGTACGCTATACTACTCATACTACTTTATCAGGCAATAAATAGGACAATAAAAAGGCGGGAAGGACGGTGACTCATCCTCGAACATAGAGGTACAATACGTATACAATATCTGTATTATATAACAAGTATAGTGATAGTGGTTGGTAACGTGCATGTTGTGCTACAGAATTTGGTTGACTGCACAATAAGTGACGCTCTGTTGCTTTACGTTTGAAAAGCAATAGGGGAACAGGGATGGCGCGAAAATTACAACAGAATGTAAAAGAGAACGGTCATTACATGGAAGTTTCATGCCATACTTAAAACAAAAACCTGAGTTAAAAGCAATAGATTTCAATCAGTTTGTAAATGAAAAAATAACTGTGCAGCAAAATACTATTTTTTATAGCAATATAATTTTGCTTAGCTAGAAACAACGTCTTCAAACTAATTTACTTATTAAAAAATCAACTAATACTTTTTTAAACAAACATTAATACAGTAAAGAAATAAGCATGATAATAATAATAATAATAATAATAATAATAGTGCAGTGCAATCTGATTTGAGTTAATTTAATTCAACTTGATTTTAATTTACTTTTAAATAAATAAAATAAGTATACAATATTTCAAGATTAATAGAATGAGAACAACCTAAAAAAGTTGAAATCAAATATTTTTTTTTTTTAGTATGAAATCGTAGAAAATTTTCAACTGTTTACAGCACAAAAGCTAGTTAGAAGTTTAAAGTTTAAATTGTAGATTCTGAGCTTAAATACCTTGAAACAATGTTGGAATGCTATTATCATTAAATAACAGAAAAATAAATATCATTTAAAATGAATCTTATTCGTATCCTGAGCATCCCAAGAATTGGAATGATCTAATAATTAGCGCCCTGTACAAACACTGGTCACTACTCTTCAAATCAAAATTTAAATAACTAAATAATTTAAATTTAAACAACCCTACGAATTTAATGCGATCCACAATACAGAAATTACTGAGAAATACAGTATAACAATAACAACGCATAATCGCCATATTTGGAGTAACATCACTACCGTTAGCACATTTACTTTTCCAATTAAATTCACAACCCAAGTAATATTTTCAGCTCTCTACAACATGAAACCCATACGTCGGTCAATTTAGTTTGTAAAGCAATTTAATCTTTGGTCAACGCCTAAATAATATTTGATGATGTCACCCACTCTCCAAAATATTCGTTTAATCAGCCAGTTTACCAAGCTTAAATCACCTACTAAACCTGTTCATGAACTAAGGAGTGCAGTAGTAAAAGCCTCCAACTTCCCACGAACTCAGCATCTACAATACTGTACTACATACAACATTGTACATACATGCACAGGCATTATGGAAAATAATAGGTTGGGAAGTATTATTTTTAAGGCTGTAGCCGTGCCAGATGTCTTGAAAATCGTCCTACTCAATTTTTTCCATCTACGTACTTCAAATCCGATGGTTCGGAACCTACCTAAAGCTCATTACCTACACACAGGTCTCAGACCTATGTGAGCTTCATCCTTCGAAAAAAATACGGTGAAATCTGAACAACAAAGTTTAGATTAAAATATGTATTTTATATAAATATCACAATATAACATATACAGTAGCCTACTTGAGGAGTAGATTGTACTAAGCCAAACTCTGGAATACAGCTTGGTTTCTTAAATTTTTTAAAACATTTCTTTACTTTGAAATATTAATATTTTCTTTACAAAAAAAATTCTGTAATTTACTAGCTGAATGTGCAATGCTAATTTTAGAGTACAGTATAAATTATCAGAATAAACTTTAGAGCTCAATTATTTAAAAAGTTGATAACTGTACTTATTCATATAAACTCAATCCTTCTTTAAGCTTGCAGTGTGGATAATAAAATTTCATTTATCTAGTTTGGTCTACAGAAGCAATAAGCAATCATTTTTCCTCTAATTAAGTGAGCGAAACTATTTGAATAATATCATAGCAATCATGCTGCAGCGAAAAACTTCTTATCTTCTAAAGAAAATAATAAAATTAATTGCTAAGGTGCTTCAGTCACAAAATGACCTTGAGAGATGACTCACACGTATGTTGAAATTGTTCTAATAGCAGTTTAATTATTAAAAAAATGAGTAGGTGAAAACTCCAAGTTACTGAGGTAGAGACTATTTTAATTTGATTCTTCAAATTTTCAACTCAAGCCGAATTTTAATAAACTTATCAGCAAAGAACCGCTATTCTCAATCACATATTTTTTTCGGAGGATGAAGCCCACATAGGTCTGAGACCTGTGCGTGGGTAATAAATTGGATGATGGTGATTGATGAGTTGGACCTACAGTTTTATGCGGGTTCCGAACCACCGGAAAGTGATTTTACAGCAGAGAACAGACTCTAAATATTCACAGAACTATGAGCATTATTCTAGCCATGCAAAATATATTTGCACTGTATAAAGAAACTCTAAAGTATAAGATAAGTGGGTCTAATTTTCACTACTGATTGCATTTAAAATCCACACAGTACTGTAATTTTACTGCTAGAAGTAGGCCACTTTATCTTCGAAAAACTAATAAATCTATGAGAAAAATAACAAACAATTAAGAAATTCTTAAACCGGCTGAATTTGATAATTCTTATTTTAAATGTAGATTTACCAAATACAGAACGCCAGTTACTTTTTTAAATTAAACACTCATTTGTAACAGTTATTGGCAATGCTAAGCAGTTAATCATTCAGCAGACATTTTTCTTCGTCTTGACAATCATTCCCTATAGATAAACAAACGTCAAACCTTATTAGAGAAAAATTTCCACGTAGCTAATTCTGTCTTAAAGAATATCAATATTTTCCAACTACAGTACCTCGCCAAATCAATTTCCAGGGTAGCCACCCATTTTAAAACTAAAAAATCATGAGTAATTCCCGGTTTTCCAGAGTAAAATTTCAAATTTTCCAGGGAGAGTATCCGCAGTATTTGAGGAACAACAAGATATATACATTCATAATGAATTTATTATGGAAATCTTCAGTTTGATCTTCCATGACGAATTGCGAATAGCGTATTTAAATTTTCAAATATATTGATAATTTTTGACACTGCAGTAAATTTTTGTGAGGAATTAATACGTTTTTTTAACTACTCATGTATGTGGAGCGTCTTCGGATAGGGTCCATTTTCAACACTCAGTGTGTAGTTAAAAAACGAAAAATCCCTCACAAAAATAGAGGGTCAAAGTTATCAATATATTTGAAAATTTATTATGTATTCATTCAATTTCCCTTGATTCAATAAAACTTGAATGTAACCTTGAAGAAAAATCTACTAATATAAATCCGGCTTAACGATAACAAAAAATATACTCGCGACAACACTAGTTATGGCAAAACAGGAAAAAACATCGATGTTTGGAGACCGATGTTTCATAAACATCGATGTTTGGAAACCGATGTTTTTCAAACATAGATATTTTCCAAAAACATCGATGTTTAAAGATAGTTCAAAAACATTGCCAATTATTATTGCTAGCCATCAAGTGTTTTTTTTATTTGAGTATTTTGAGTTTATTGTTACGGTATAAATAAATTGGAATTTATGAAAAATTCATGAGGAATTGGAAAAATTAATGAGGAATTCACGGAATTTTTCCCGGTTATGTAAAATCATGAGGAATTCCAGGTTCTCCCGGTTTTCCCGGTAGGTGGCCACCCTGATTTCCCTACCACTGGGTAGATTATGCAGGCAGAATTATAATTTCAATTGAGTTATGCATAATTTTAAATCTTGGGTGTACGTAATGGATTGAATTGTTCAAGGTAAAGATGTCATATCAAGCCGTTTATTCAACTGATAATCATAAGTTGCTTTATATTGAAGCTTTAAAATATAGCTATATAATAAAAATATTTTTCATAGTATAAAATTATTTAGGGTTACCTGGAGTTCTTTTACACGGTGTGGGACTCCGCTAAGCAATATTATATTGGAACGGAGTTCTATTTAGACGTATGCATGCTACCATTGCACATTACTTCATACTAATTTACATCGCGCGCTGCGAAAACCTAGCTTGCAATTTCTATTGCAAATATAAAAACCAAGAAAAAATACAAAATAAAATGAAAGAATTTACTTTTTCATCAGAATCTAAAAAAGTTATAAATATAGGGTAATTTGTGCACATACAATAAAATCTTCTCAACGTTCAGCGATATTTCTTTCATTGGTTTTCAGAAATAACTTATGGTCATTAACTTCAAGGCGATGTTTACAACGGAGTTCAGATGAGAAAATTGAAGAGTTTTAGCATGCCGTTCTAATATCTCAATCGAACGTCATTCATCAACTTAAGATACTGTGTACATGAGAAGAACTGACTACATTATGAACAGCAGCCCGATATTATATTTATGTTATTTTTTGTATACTTTTCTGTAGCTCGCAGATCACGGCGAGCACCTTCCTCAAGCACGATCTTGCTATTTTGGGGAAGTTATTTCTTCTTAAGAAAATTTTGTAAGTTATATTTTTAAATATTTTTTCAGTTCAACTTACTTTTGATATTTTATTGTATTATGTATTGTAATTGTAATAAGGAATAAAAATAAATAAATAAAGATATTGGAACAGTCGCTAAAGCTTCCCGCGCATTATGAGCAATGCATTGCATCGTTGAGCATAAGCATTGATGAGTAAATAAAACATGCAGAAGCATCTCTCTATCAACCCCATACAGCTCAAACCGCCCTATCAACCATATTCCGGTCTATTATCAACTAGAACACCTATAAAATTATGTTTTAAATCCCGAATCCAATAGCTTAGGTCGGATGCACACGGAGACGCTATACGCTGGGCTTCATAAATAAATGGCTCTCGTTGACTAAGCGTTAGTGAGTGACTACTCAGCCAATCACAGCCATTTATTCACGACGTTTAGCGTACTATTTTTTTAGTTGGGACAACTATTTAGTCGCTAGGCGTCGTAAATAAATGGCTGTCATTGACAGTGACTACTCAGCTAATCACAGTTATTTATTAAAACGTCTAGCGTTTGAGACGCTTGGCGAACGCTTCCTGAGCAGACTACCTTACCCAGAAAGCGTTCTCGTCATCTTTTTAAAAAAACGATAACAGTCACCAATTTTCTAGTTCTTTTTACACGCTTTTCTCCAGTTCGAAGCAAATTCGTTGCTACAGTACGAAAACCAGTTTTCCGGACCTGGTTCTTCCGGTTTCCGTCCGACTGTCCAAGAGAGAGATCGAGAGCGTAAACGACCGCCAGCATGCGGCACAATCGCGGCGTGTCAACCGGCAGCGGCCACGAATGGCTCATTACCTGATCACCGCAGACTGAGGACGATCACCAGCTCACTAAATACCCGAGGAGGTCGACACCAACAGGAGAGAAGATCTTCACAGACGAGAGGAGCCTGCGACAAAGTGCAAGTGTCGCAGACGCCGACTTTCAAATAATAAATGCTTGCGCGACAACAATCGCCGCCCCGGAACGACAACCTGGCCCGATCCGGTGGGCGACAATACATTTATACACCGCAACCAGATCAGAGACCTTGTTTCCAAACAAAGCACAGACACCAACAACTAGGCTGTGACTGTATCTGTCCTGCTCTGCTAACCAAACACATTGTTCTTCACAAAACTGGACGAAATATAGAAGTTTCAAGCTCTAATAATTAATTATACTCTTTTAACTACGAGTTATCAGTAACAGAATATTATTGGGTTGCGAATTCAACACCTTGTACATGATTTTTGTGGTGGGAGTGGACTGTTTTAAAGCATAGTTTCAGAATTTTTTTCGGTGGGTCGGCTTGATATTAGCTCAGTGAGGAAAGCAATAGCAAACTACCTCACTCTGGGTAGCACGCTCTTTAAAATAAAACACCGTTGAGGTCTGAAGAGTCACCTACAGTCAAAATCGGCTACGGTGCTGTAGATACATATATACACGATTTTTCATAAAGTTATCTTATTCAGCAATAATATTCATTAAATTATACAAAAAATTGTATACACTGATGGTTTTTAAGCCCCCCCCCCCCCTCAAGTATGCACGGGGTTAGGCGGACAGTATTACAGATTCAGAATTTTAAGGCCAATATAGGAATAGGTCCAAAACACACGAGCAACCAAAACCTACTACACCATTTCAAGTTATAAAGAATTGACTGGGCTTTTTGCTTGACAGAAGAAAAACTGACTAGCATTGGAACCTGCTAAAAGTAGATTAGGATATAAATACTGTAACCAAAAAATGGTAAAGATAGTTCGATTCATTTAAAAAAATAGTCCACTGAATTTCTCAAGCTTACAGTAGTTGTAAACTAGCAATCTATCATAGATACCATCATCTGTTACACAGAAAAGACATTCTTCGATTGCATAACATGCAGTTTTATGAATTTTCCGCTAGTTTAGTCAGCCTGTAGTTTTACTCTGACGTCTCACTACAAGGGTTGCATAATCATTGTATACTATGCACATTGGTTATTTAGTTGTCAGGTGTATAGATATATGTATTAATTGTGCACTGCACACACACAGCTGTACACTTGCCCGGCAATAATGTGAGTGTCAGCACCGGCCGTGAGAGGGATCGAGCTGGGGTTGTCCAAGTCATGCTGCGTGTAGGAAGAGAAAAAGGGTAGGGGGATGATGGGAGTGGTAAGGGGGATATCGATCCAAATAATATGCAGGGGGTGGTTGGCGGTGTGAGCCGGGGCTCCACCTTCCTAGTGTAGCAGTTAATACAGTCAAAACGAGGGACGACTTTGAAACGACTACACCGGTTTGCGCAACTTTTCTCCAACTCAATTTCTCAACTTTTCAACAAAAGATTTCATCCGATTTGTTTCAAATAATAACAAATTGCACAAGTTCCACGTTAGCAATTTAATGTTCCATTTAGATCAAATATTAGGCTAGTTTTGGTTTGATTATCTGATGAAAATAAAAATTTATTCGACGATCTAAATAATCAACTACACCGTGTCCTGAGGAACAATAAGCTTGTTATTTCAATTTCCTATAGTCCATAAAATTTGACCACTGGCAGATATTATCATTTTTCCAAATTTGGAAAGAGCAATCCTATAAGATAGAGAAGCTTACTGATCCAAACGTTCAACAAAAGAATATGATGAATAATACTCGATATTGCCACAACTACGTTCTGTGTATCTACATCACTGTCGTAAACACCAAAAAAAGACTAAACAAAAATATATAATCGTACTAGCACAAGATATTATGAGTCAGCATTGAGTTCAGATGATAAAAAAAGGTTACTATAATCTATAGGACAATCTATAAGAAATAGGAATGGCAGTTTGTAAAAATAGATTACAAAGCTCCAACGCCAGGAAAAGTTCAAATCCTATATTATAAATGAAATTTTTTATAGATCATAATTTTATTATGAGGATGAAGCCCACATAGGTCTTAGACCTGTGCTTGGGTAATGAGTTTGATGATGGTGATTGATGAGTTGGACCTACAGTTTTTTAGGTGGGTTCCGAACCACCGGGAAGTGATTTTACAGCAGAGAACAGTATCATTTTTGCTGGCCAATCTAATCGGTCACCGTTACAAACAGGTCCTACGTGAACGCAGCTTATCTCTGTCTGATTGAACAGATACCTGCTACGGCTCGCGGCTGTCACTTCCCAATTGCATAACTAAAATCTTAAACAAAATTAAGCTGGACTGAAATTGAGATTACAGAAAATCTAAGTGCTTTGTTAAATTACGTGATAGGGAAAATATTAATTTAAAAACGCAATGTACAATAAACATAACATTAAACCAAACCCCTAGAATCTTTAATATCCGAAATATATAGAACAGAAAAATAAAATCTGCAGAAAGATAAAAAAACATTACAGAGATCAGTGACAGTTGTTGGAGCATCATTTTTTGGCAATAATAATATTAGACTATATAAAAAATTATTTTAAACTGTTTTTTAAGTTTCGTTTCGAGTGACTTTAAGAAACTCAAAATTTTGAGTGTGAATCAACCTCAATGTTTTGGACAATATAGCATATTCAAAATTTGTAAAGAGAGCCGTTTTGGACTTGAGTCTTTTGTATCTCCACAATAAATTGTAATTTTGTCACAAATAATAATTAAAACAATTATTATTAAGGATATGTAGAAAAGTATGTAAGATATAATTTGCCGCAAAAACCATCCGAAACAGACCTAGGACATAAATATGAATGAATAGGAAAACAATAAGAAGCCAACTAACTTTATAGTTCAATGACTTTTATAGATACTGTAATTTAAAATGCATAAAAGTTTGATTGGTTCATTTGTGTCCTAAATTCGCGAAATGAGTCCTACCCCATTATATTTATTATTAGAATACTATGAGGCAGGACTAAAATAAATGTTTGAATTATATTTGAATGATTTAATTTAAAACTAATATTTGAATAATTAATTTTAAATAATATCCTTCAACCAGACTAAACTCAACTCAACAAGGAAAACTCCACGTCTATTATGAGCCAACTAGAGAGAAAAATGATGATGGCGGAATCAAGTATACAACATGAAAAGAACAATTTTTTTTTTTCAATTCAATGAATCATTTAAAATCTTTGCCTTGTTGGACGACTATTTACAAATACTGGTAAGTGAGATTTGAATGAAGAGAATGCATTTTAAGTTACCAAATTTCAAAGCACTAGAAGAATCTAAACTGCTAAAAATGCTGTTTCAGAGAGATTTTTAGAAAATTCTCCGGGGAAAGACCCTCGGACCCCTTTTCTAAGTGTGAAGAAGGCAGATTTCCAGCTGATTTCTTGTGAATAAATAGGTGAAAAAGTAAGGTGTGTTTTCTTGTTTAAACAAGACCAACTAATGTATTAGTCTGTCAGTTAATACTTCAGAATGAAATAGTAACCTCATGGGGATGGAATTCATATCGACATTTATATTCTAGCACTAGGAAGGAAGGCGGGGTTTTCTGGACCGCCTGCCATGAAAAAAATCACAATGCACTAGCTGGTAAATATTTATAATACACAGAAAAAAGGAAACAGTTCCATCAAGCTATTGACAATCAATCTATAAACAATTGTAATATTGGTAAACTGTCAAGTGAACAACATATTTATTTATTGGAGCACTCTAATTTTAGGTGAGACGGTTTTAAGTATTCTGGTATCTGTTTCAAACGAAAATCAACTCATCAGCAATGAGCAGTGTTGCTTATTTCAAATTATTCACATCTAATAAGCACTACATTGCAAAGCAATGCTTGGTAGCATTTTACAAGTTGAAAATCTTCCAAAATATTAAAATTATTGGAATATTAATAAATGAATAAACAGCTATAAAAAAAAGCTCAAAAGAATAATATAACTTATCTATTATTGAAAAATTGTTCAAAACCCAGTTTTACTGATCCACCCCCCCCCCCTCCAAACAATGCTCGAGGGATCAATCAGTTTGGACCCTCCTTTACAAATTCCTGGCTACTTCCCTGTTCAAGGTCACCTACGAGCTAAATACGTCTTGAGTAATTTTCACGAATTAACCATTCTCTGAAAACAAGATAAAGACTAGAGGACGGCACGACGTTATTACTGATTTTCGAAGAGTTAGTTACCAGATGGTAGACTACAGGATTGCGCCCTAGTTATCGTATGGCGTTTGCTTTATTAATGTAAACAAAGATTTTCAAATTGATGAGAATAAAAAATTGAGTGGCTTTCAACCTCGAAAAAAACACCAGTACTGTACTGTATTTCCAAAATTTGTTGGCTCCAGAAACACAAATTTATACAAATAATCACAGTACATTGAAAAACCTCAAAATAGTAGACCCACTTCAACAATTTTTCTATAGATTTACCACGTTCCCTCAAATTACAAAAATATATGGCATTGATATCCCAATAAAACATTTTATTTATATCCCATATAAACATCAGAACTGGCATAAAGCAATACAACAAACGCTCTATGAAGCAATATGATCGAAAAAATAGTGGCAAAATTAAATGGCAAGTGTTATACAGACAACTCATGCATTTATTTTATGAAGAATAAATTTCAAATCATGTGACTAGTAGTTCTACTACAGCTAAAAAATGGGTGCGATTCAAGTTTTTTTCCTAAGAAGCACAAAAAACCTAGCTCTGAACTTCAAATTTCACTATCTTTAATTCATGATAGATACAAATTACATAAAACACAATTTAGATACTCAATAATTTCAAGTCAATAATTTTTATTAGCCTATAAGCAATACAAAGTTCATTAATAATTAATAATATAATAATTATACCCATTTACAACCCCAATAAGCTAATCAAAGATTGATAAATTATAGAAAGGAATCATATAAAATTTATCAAACACGTGGAAATGTTAAAGAATAATAATAATGCACAAGCTACTTTAAAAGCATTACAATTTGTAAAAATCATCAGATTGCACTTCAAAAACAAATTTGTAAAAAGGGTAACCTCGATGAAACATGTAATTTATAGGTCGACAATGCTGTTCTTCGCATAGAAAGATAATCAATGCGCGGGAATGGATCTGGGCCTGCCTTATAAACACGACTTGGTTTTTCTTATCACAAAATCGTTATCCAATAATCGTATCAACTTGAATCGGCTGTTCTTGTGCAAAAGAGGATCAACAACTAACACTTCATCCAATTTTAAATTCTACCATTACAACCTACCGCAATTGATTCAAGATCTTGCACAAATTTTCCAGACGTCTGTCTAGTCTAGACTACATTAGACTGAATACATGGGTTCAACCGGATAAGCTTTCAATTGAAAATTCTTTAATGGCACCCTCTTCTCCGCAAGGCAAAATATATTGATATTTTTAATAGCTCTAATATTTCATTTCCAATAAATTTTGAGATGCTTTCCATCAGCAGGTCGAATCCAAAAGTTATTGTTTTACAGTGTTACTTGATTAAAATAATAAATATAATACTGCTAAAATATTAAATTGTTATAATATTGTGAAGGATTGGAAAAAACTCACCAAACAAAATAAAGCAAGCCCAACCAGAGATGGCTTAGAAATGGGTAGGCCCAATGGATATCGTATTGAAACTAAAAAAATCCTAGGTAATTGAGAACTACTTAAAAAAGCTGTGAAAGAATACTTCAAATACTCACATAGTCAGATGTTGCTGATGTTGGTTGTTGTAAGATTGCATCTCATCACAGCTTTCACCCCCAGAACTGCTAGCAGTAGCATCAGAATCGAATCCCTCTTCAATAGATTTCAACTGAAACTGTAGATTTCCGGCAGTATTTTCAACATCATTCTTCACTTTATCACTCAACTTAGGAAGCACAGATCCTGTCAAGGCATTGCTCTTTAATCCATTTGCACTATTAACCGAACTGCTACTTGCTATGTCCTTAGATCCCGAACCAAAGTATCGGTATGACTTTGAATGCCTATGCGCTGCTAAAGCTTGTTGCTGCGATGCCTGGTCCAACCTTCGCATAAGCAATCTAATATCATTTACAGTTTTTCGTCTATTTATTTTATCACTACTAGCACCACCCAACGAGTGCTGGCGAACAGCTGATGATTCAGGGGTGGAAACAATTTTACTGAGATGTTCCAAAACGCCGGTCACTTCCTCACTAGCTTGTTTCCCAATAGTCCTTGCCTGAATTTTGCGTAGCCTCCTCATTAACCGATCTAGTTTACGTTCAATGTGATGGTGTTTTCTTTCCACTTCTTCCAACTTCTCAGTTATTAGTGTTTCTTTATTCGCAGGGACAAGTCCATTATCACCTAAATTTTCATCAACGCACATGTTCATTACATCAACATCAGTGAATAGTTCCCTATCAAAATTACCAAGACCACTAGTAATGTCAGTGGTATCTGCAATAGGGAATATGTTCTCACCTTCGTTACTTGGACCAGGGTCCATTGCACCAATATCAGCATCTCCTGCTTCCCCATCTGCCCCAGACGATTCCATACTTTTAATAACTTGAAGAATTTCATCGACATTTTGAAAATTCTTGAACAATTGATCGACGTCGGTTGAACAGCAAGTCTTCTCTTTCATATAATTCAATGATTCCGCTTCAGACTTATTTAAACCCATGTTTCCATCCAAGTCCCCCATAGATGGGCCACTATTGTTCATCATAAAACCACCGATATGAAGCAAGACGCTACCCGAGGCCTCCTTCTCGTCCTCGAATGTCTCAGTTTTTTCTTTAGAAATCTCCCGAGCTTCTAAATTTATCTTTGGTTTGTTCAAGGAACCATTACTTAATTCTAATAGTTGATATTCATCTGTATTCAGATGCTGAAAAACGTCTGTCTTTAATGAATCACCATTCACACGTGAAGAGCTTTTAATGCAGTCACCGTTGAATAAACCATTCACATGTTTCCCATTGGTTCTCTTATTCACAGAAATAGTAGATTCCGATGAAACTGTTCTAGGTGTTGAATTCAAGTTTTGAGTCTGCCTGGCATCAGTCAAAGCTGGTGCCATGTCAACATTTAGGCGCCTCAGGGAGGCAAATCGTGGTCCCATTCATTCATGAGGATGTGGGACCATTTCAGTCTCCAAATTTCACAGAAAGATGTAGACAAGTAATTCTTCCAGTAACAAGTCATAAAAATAAACTGATTTTAAAGAGTTCAAATAAGCATATTATGAGGAATAAACCATTACCGGTGACAGCAGTATGCAGATACAAGAAAATAACCTCAACGTTTTTATCCAAATCCTCGTGTTGTTACACATATTCCACAATGACGGCGCAGTATTTATGACTTATCCATAATAAAGGGTATTAATCAGCTCACAGAACACTTTCTACTTCATGCACAACACACACGAATCCGAAATAATGTCAGGCTGATCAGCAATGACGATCTGCGTTGTCTCTAGCATTCCTTCTTGTTACGCATCCGGACTCGCAATGTGAAGAACGTATATTATCGTAATATGCAATAGCTATTGAACACGCTTCCGCAAACATCATTGTTCACAAACTAAATATTTAAATATCTCAAGATGAGTAACAGAAACAAAAACTTGATTAATTTTATCGATCGTTACGAGTTCTAATTTGAAATTATAGAACACGTGATGGAAGAGATCTACCTCTCAAACGAACAGAACTAACTTACGCACAGAATCATTGCGCCACTCGAAATGAAGAACCCGCTAATTTAACACAATGAACCGGGATAGTCAAGATGAAAGTACGGATTGAAAGTAATCAACTTGGTAAAAACTTGGAATCAAATAGAATGTTTCGAAGTTACGTATAACAATGGCGGAATACGATAAAACCTATGAACAGTTCACAGCAAACTCACTGAACAACGATCACAATCGGCGAGGAACAGCCCAACTACGATTTTGGAATTGTATGTCAATTGACTAGTTAAATTCTTCTTGATAACTATATGACGGTTAAATAGGAAAATTAATATTTTTAAATCAAGAAAAAATTTGAACCGGGTTTTATTATCCGATGTAATTTTTGATGCCGATTTCTCGTAATAAACTTCCCGATACTGGACATAATAACATAGTTGCTAGCTTGACTACCTGGCAAGCACGATGCACGAAATTGATGCTAGAGGCCCGAACTGCGTCTGCGCAGAGCAAATCCAGAACCGTTTCTCCCAGTTCACAAGTTGGCTAGTAATATGATAAATAGGAAAGTAATAAAAATATATTAACAGAAATATTGATCACAAAATCATAAAAATTATATTTCCATCATAATGCGAGGAAAACATCGTTAACATTTTGTTATAAGACACGTAATAACGCATTGAAAAAACTTAAAATGGGGAGTAGTTGCAGTGAACGGAATAGTATGGAACAGTTCGCGGGAAGAGACTGCGCATGGTTTCGTTTTCATACGTAGTTGAGTTGTGTAGTTTTGTGTTCCGTTGCTCATTTCTGCTAAAGAAGAATAGATTTCATCTATTGAGGAAAAATAAATGTCACATTTGAACAACTTAATATTTAATTATTTCGTAACCACTGAATCATCGAGATATAATATCCATTCGTAAAATGAATTGTGACTGTTTCATAGTAAGTTGAAAGTATTGTGAATGATGGATTAAGCTAGGTAGGTTACTATACTCGCAGGTTATGTTTATCTTACAACAATGGGTAGTGATATACTTGGATTATTTTTTTTTTCGCATAAATGAATGTGTAATTACTTAACTCACTTGATCCAGAAAGAAGAAAGAACCAGAATCTAAGTCAATTTGGCACTGAAAACAGTTGTTTGCGTTCACTCAATAATATTCGTAGATGTAAACATTAATCGTATTACTTTTGATATAATTATTTAAACGACCAACGATCAAAACATTCGAATTGAATGCTAGATATATTGAACCAATACATAATGTTGAAAAAATTAGTACACGATACTTCTCTTTATTGGAAATTGATAGGGATATGCAACTGCAGTTTCGACAATCTGATACATTTGAAAGCAAAGGAAATAGTTATGGTGCAATATAATATCACTTTTTTAGGATGAATATCCAATGTTTCGTCTCAAGCCTAAATCCCTGAAGACTTGGTTAGGTTATCACTTTTCAGTAGTCAAAATGCATTCAGATGTATGTACTCGTGAAACAATGTTAAAAACATCAAGATGGGGGTTGTCGTTTGTGAATTGAATCACAGAAATTCTCATCTGATTACGTGATCATGTTATAAAACATAAACAGTATATACAGTAAAAGCATACAAAGCAGATGAGCCAATGAACTCCAATTTACATGATCGAATATGTAACGTAATCAACTATACTAACGGTAAGTGTCTGAGATCTGATATCCATTGGAATTCTCCCACTTTCAATTGTACTTGAAAGATTAGTTGTATGATTTAAGATGACAAATCGATCAATATTTTATATTTTAATACTCAACTTTTTGATAATTTCATCCCTATCAATTGAAAGATAAGTTATTGAAATGGATAAATGTTATATAAACTTGAAAAAAACACTTTTAAATGGAAATTAACTCACGTTATGGCGTGACGGCCGTTTCGCTCTGTTGTCTAGAGCATCGTCCATTATATCGGTGCCAGCTGATGATTTTGTCTGTATTATGTAGGATATGTTTTTGTTCTATATTGTGGACAAAGATTTCCGCTAGGATGCAAGAAATTGGGGAACCCATAGGAAGGCCATGAGGTTGTGAATAGAATTTATTATTGTATGTGAAGTAATTTTGTGAGGTAACTAGTGTTGTGAGGTCTAAAATTTCTTGGAGCTGTTCAGGTGGTGTGTTGTTTTGGATGAGCATTTGTTTAAGGTGAAGAAGTGTTTCATGTATGGGTACATTGGTGTAAAGATTTGTAATGTCAAGAGAAGATAGTGTGGAATTGTGTGGTATATGGATTTTTTGTAGTTTGTCTATCAGGTCTATGTTATTTTTTACTGCTGTGTGCTGATGGAATGTTATGTTCTGTCTTATTGTTTTATCTAGGAGTTTTGCTAATTTGTGTGCAGGTGCATGTGTATGATTTATGAGAGGTCTGATGGGAATATCTGCTTTGTGAATTTTTGGTAAGGCATTTAGTTTTGGTGCTGATGGATTTATGTGCTTGAGGTGCTTTTTGTGGCTGTGAGGAATGATGTGTTGAGTACGATTGATGGCATCTTTTATTTGTGTTTGGTACTTGGGAGTGGGATCATTCTTTAGTTCCATGATTTTATTTTTAGTAATGAATTGTTGTACCTTTGTGTCTATTTCTGTTTTATTTATAATGACTGTGATGTTGCCTTTGTCAGCTGTGGTTATGATCAGGTTATGTTCTTTTTGTTTTTTCCTAATATTTTTCATGGTTATAAAATCTGGGTTGGTTTTGGATTGGACTTTGAAAGTGTTTTTATTGCGTGATATGTCCTGCCTCAGGTATTCATGTACATGGATATTTGTATTTTGTATAGCAGTTTCTGTGTCTATTATAGTTTCAGTCAATTGTTTTTGTGAGAGGTCATGTTGTGTGTTAATGTTGTGTTTTAGTCCCTTATCAAGTAGTTCAATTTCAGATCTATTGAATTCGATTTGTGTGGTATTCATTGTTCTTTTATGAAATTTCTGTTCTGTGGTGATTAATGGGGTCTGTGCATTTTGAAGTTGTGCAATTTTTTGGTTATGTTTGGTTTTTAATTTTTTGCTCATGAGATTGACTATGCTATTTGTATATGTGATTATTTCTTGTAGTTCAGTGTAGTGAAGAATAGAGCTGAGTTTTAAATGTAAATAATATGCTTTCTTGTTGAGTTCATTCTTTTATCTGTGTAGATGCTGTATGCTGTTTTTGATGAATAATAATTGAGCCTGTTTCACAGTTTTTTGAGCAGGTATGCTGTTGCTTTTTAAGGAAATTCTTGCATATTTTGGGATGATTTGGTTATGAATGCAAATGTGATTGAATGATATGGCAAGGGATGATTTCATAACCTTAATTCGAGTGTTCCTGTAGGTATGGATCAATGTTGTCCTCTCGGCGAAATTATGATGTTGAAGATCCATCTTGTTTCCACTAATATGTAATATAAACTTGAAAAAAACACTTTTAAATGGAAATTAACTCACGTTATGGCGTGACGGCCGTTTCGCTCTGTTGTCTAGAGCATCGTCCATTATATCGGTGCCAGCTGATGATTTTGTCTGTATTATGTAGGATATGTTTTTGTTCTATATTGTGGACAAAGATTTCCGCTAGGATGCAAGAAATTGGGGAACCCATAGGAAGGCCATGAGGTTGTGAATAGAATTTATTATTGTATGTGAAGTAATTTTGTGAGGTAACTAGTGTTGTGAGGTCTAAAATTTCTTGGAGCTGTTCAGGTGGTGTGTTGTTTTGGATGAGCATTTGTTTAAGGTGAAGAAGTGTTTCATGTATGGGTACATTGGTGTAAAGATTTGTAATGTCAAGAGAAGATAGTGTGGAATTGTGTGGTATATGGATTTTTTGTAGTTTGTCTATCAGGTCTATGTTATTTTTTACTGCTGTGTGCTGATGGAATGTTATGTTCTGTCTTATTGTTTTATCTAGGAGTTTTGCTAATTTGTGTGCAGGTGCATGTGTATGATTTATGAGAGGTCTGATGGGAATATCTGCTTTGTGAATTTTTGGTAAGGCATTTAGTTTTGGTGCTGATGGATTTATGTGCTTGAGGTGCTTTTTGTGGCTGTAAGGACGATGCTCTAGACAACAGAGCGAAACGGCCGTCACGCCATAACGTGAGTTAATTTCCATTTAAAAGTGTTTTTTTCAAGTTTATATTACATATTAGTGGAAACAAGATGGATCTTCAACATCATAATTTCGCCGAGAGGATAAATGTTATTTGGAAATGAGCTTAGTTGAATAAATAAAAACAACAAAAGAAGAATGTAGACTAAAATCAAATACATTATAATTTTATTGTGCTTGGATGTCTCCCGCATAATTCAAATTCCTTCAAAAAGAAATTCCTGTTGATTACACCGCTCTACTGTGGGGCCTAATGCTTCATGATGCCTAATGTTTCCATCTCCATGAGAATTTATTATCTTTAATTACACAATGAAGCATCAAACTGCTATGATTACAAGCTATGGAACAATACACAGATTCAGTGCTCAATATATGAAAAAAAAAACTTCCATCTTCTGCATGATAATTTAACTTACAAGGAACTATATACACATGCAGTAGTCTACAAGAACTCAATTATGACTTCATTGCTCCAATCACGAAAATTGCAATGTAAAATGCCTATATTGAAATCATAATCGTACGCCAGTACCATTTATAAATTAGTATTTTGGGGGTTCGGTCTGGATACATTCGATTTTAAATCCAACATTTGATCAATCATTTATTGTGACTATTTCAGATTTGAGAGAATACAGAGCTTTGTATTGTTGCAATGTGGTTTTTTGAATAGGGTTGAAATAGACAAGTATTCGATCCGAAAAATCGCACTTGAATTAACACAATACCAGTGTTATAATAATTTTGTTGAATCATTGACAAAAATGTAATCTAAATATTATGCAAATACCTTAGATGATATCTTAGTGAATGCCGCGCAGTACAATAATACCTGTAGACAGCCATGGCCGAACTATGGCTAAAGGGCCGGAATACGGAAATGCAGCAATCGAACTGACAAATGAATAGCTCATACAACTATATATGCTTCACTATATCATCTTTAAGTTGGTCAGTGCCGTTTACCTGATAACACAACAGTGTTTCAAGTTGTATGCTCCAGCCCTTTAGCTACCAAGCAACGGAGCAAGGTGAGCTAACCATTAGAAAAAATAACGATATTATAATAAATAATAATATTCTACGTTATATTTTTACTAATAAAAACCATGGCATCATCCTAAGTTGAGAATGTAGAGTTAGAAATTTAAACTCAGGATGATGGCAAAGTATTGAACTATGCTTATGTATGTGTAAAAATATAACGAGGAATTGAGAAAATCGTTTGTTTTTCCTATTATGTTCAAAATCTATAATTTCTATAAAGAACGCGTTGTTACTATTACTTCACTATAATATTACTCAGAGTTGTGAGGTGACTCCTATATGTGAGTATTTTTTTTCACATAAATTGAAAGATTTTATAAATAGCTTGTCCCTGAACATGAACCTTGAAGACCGATTATTCGTAATAATTATTAATGTTCGAATTTCTGATGACCTTAAACAAGACAAACCTTCAAACCAAGTAATAGCCATTTTATAATGTCAGTCCCAGGTCCCAGCTAACTAAAAAAACTGTCGTTGCGTCACGCCAGAGGCCCTGCACTTTGTTCAGGTGCGACCTGAGCCAGCCAGGTCACAAGATATTATTATTCATCATGTTTCCATAGCAACAACATAAACTAGTTATTTTAAGATTTAGTTTTAAAAATTTTGCAACACCATAGAATAGACAGGTACTAAACACTTCAGAAAACACATATTCTGTGACAACAAGCAGTTTACAGAAGATTTGGTTCTTTATTGGTAGCTTTTTATAGAAAACTCTATAGCTGGCGCTTATGAGACTCGTTACTGTCTCTCAGTAGTTCCTGTCCCACAGAAATCTTTCATTAAAATACTAATTTACATTGCAAGGTTTACTTCTCTTGAAACCGGCACATTTCTAAAACATTCAAAACACTAAACGAAACTACTTGTTGGGGATACCCTGAACACTGAAACTATGGCCTGTCAGTTTGAGAGACAATATTATTCCTGGATTTCTTGCCATTAAAAAAGCCGGCCACACCATCTCATTCAGAACAAAAAACAAAATAAAAAATGCACTTACACTCAAAACCACACTGAACACAAACAAATACGATCTCCCAGGGATCTACAAACTGAACTGCTCTGATTGTAACAAATTCTACATAGGACAAACAGGCCGCACATTCAAACAACGTTACAAGGAACATTTTCAAGCCCTGTCATCAAAAGCTGAATCGAATTTTGCCGACCATATCATTCAAACTGGACACACTTTTACTGACATCAGTACCAACCTACACATTCTACATATAAAATCTAAAGGACACGAACTCAACACCTTGGAACAATTTGAAATATACAAACACACCACACACTATAAACAAAACATTCTCAATGAACAACTAAATTTTAAATCTCACAAAATTTTTGATCACATTTTACAAAAACCACAACACTTCTAACCAAAAAACTGGCATGATGATCTAGGAACCCACGCCTCTGAAGATGGATCTCGTAGATTCGAAAGCGCTCGGCCAGATTAAGTGAGTTATTATACTTATTCTTAACAAATATTTGACTGCAAGTCGTTAAATTTCACATGAAAAGTTAACAATATTATTGTCTCGGACAGTTCAGGTACTGCACTTGCTCAAAGAAATAAATTGTCCCTTCAACTTGCATGGTGTGAGCAAGCATTATCTGTTGTTTAGGGTTTGCAGCAATAGGAAGAGAATGAATCGTCTATAATAATTTAAGAATAAGCAATATTCTCTTTGGTTATCAACCCGAAGGTTGGTTGGCAGCAACACGCCACTCCGTCCTGTCAGCTTTTATTGAGGACAAAATAAAACGTAATACTGTACTTATTTTAAATGAGTGCACCCACATTGATTACATTGCATTTTATAAGGAGAGTAATACAGAACATTAATTTGAAATGTTCAAAAAGGTAATTCACCAGGTTATATGCTAAACTGCAATGAAGACTGAAAGTACCCTGCAAAATTGAATTATTTAGAACCTGGTAGAAGCTGTATGGATCTGTTGATGTGACGTTACTTCAGAGAATTGTGAGTAATAAGATTATGTTTACTGGAAAAAACTTCAAATATACAGGATTTTCGCATAGAGTTACCAATACTTCGTGAGATTGCTGTACTCGCCGAAATAATTTTAAAACAACCAAACATAGGTCTGGAAACGTCAAAGAAATAAAAATGCAAAAGTTAGCAGTTTGCCCTTTCAATGTAATCGTTCAGAAATTTTTAGTACCTTCATTTTACTTGTAATTTGGGCAGGTTGTCTGTAAGATAAGTTGAAATATTGAATAAATCAAGTCGGTTACCACAGTAATTGTCTATATATTCAACAAAATATGCAGCAATTATCCCCCAAAACCACGTTTTTTCAAGTTCAAGTGAATTAATTTTTTTTTTTAATTTTACAATGAACTTATGTTTTTTCTGACAAACTAGTAGAGAATTTGATTCTTGTAGTAAAAAATCATATGTTCAAACATGTGTTTTAAATTCGTTATTACTGTTTTGTTATGTTCATAAACAAACTCATTCTAATTCAATGTAGTGTCGTTCAAGTTATTAAAAACCTTTCTAAAGGTGTTGAAAGTTTCTCTTGCATTCATTCTATTCTCATTACAATTTTAATAACTTGATATTGTGAAATGAATACGATCCTAAAGCCAGACAAGTTTAGTGTAGATCCAAACTCATCATCTGCAAGCAAGGAATGGACACATTGGCACAAAACTTTTCAGAACTTTATTACCAGCATCACACCACAACCATCAGACTCCGATAAACTCAAAATACTTATAAACTTTATTACTCCAGAAATCGACGAGTACATAAGTGGAAGCGGTACGTATAATGATGCTATATCTGTGCTAAGGAAAACCTATGTAAAACCGGTCAATGAATTATTTTCCAGACATAAATTATCTGCACGTCAGCAAAAACCTGATGAGACTATTGATCAATATCTCCAAGCCTTAAAACTATTGAGTAAGGACTGCCAGTTTAAAGCTGTCACAGCTGAAAGGAATAGGGATGATTATATCCGTGACACATTTATTGCTGGAATAGTCTCCTAAAATTTGCCAGCGCTTACTAGAAAATGTTTCATTGACACTAGAAGAGGCATATAGTCAAGCCAGATCCCTAGAACTTGCATATGACCAATCATTAGCTTTTCAATCTTTCCAATCTATAGTAAATGCAACTTCGTCCCAAGAAACTCAAGAAAAATGTTTCTTTTGTGGTAATCTCAGACATCCTTGGGTCAACTGTCCAGCTAAAAATACAATTTGTCATAACTGTGGTAAACAGGGGCATTTTGCTAAGGTCTGCAGGTCAAGTAAATTACAAACCAAGCGATCGAATAAACCTAAAGAAATTATGAGCTCTATTGACCTAGCAGCTTCACCTGGTGGACTGACAAAGAGTACAGTACAAGCCCTAGTTAATGGAAAATCTGTCTCTGCTTTGATAGATACAGGAAGCTCTCTGAGTTTTATAAACAAATCTACTGCTCTTAATCTAGGTATTCCCATAAGACCAGGTAGGGGTACTGTCTCAATGGCAACTACATCAATCACATCCGACATAACAGGTCAATGCAAAGTAAATCTTGTCATTCTTGATCACTGTTACAAGCAAGTTAATCTTTCATTGTTACCAGATCTTTGTGCAGATATAATTGTTGGACATGATATTTTGAAAAACCATGCAAGTCTTAAAGTAGTCTTTGGTGGCAACAAGTCACAATTAACCATATGTAGCGTGGCAGCCTCAACTGTAGAACCAGTATCATTGTTTTCAAATTTAAAACCAGAATGTAAGCCAATCACAATCAAGTATCATTGCCATAGCACAGATGATTTAAAGTTTATTGAAAATGAAGTAAGTAAATTGCTTAAAGACAATGTTATAAAGCCTAGTATTTCTCCATGGAGGGCTCAAGCATTGGTAGTTTCAACTGAAAATCATAGGAAAAGAATGGTCATTGACTACTCCAAAACTATAAATCGTTTTACATTACTGGATGCTTACCCACTACCAAGAATCGATGATATTGTTAACAAAGTTGCAAATTATGAGTTTTTCAGTACTATTGACTTGAAAAGTGTGTACCACCAAGTTAAGATAAGAAATGAAGAAAAATACTATACAGCGTTTGAGGCATGTGGTCAACTCTACCAGTTTAAGCATATTCCGTTTGGGGTCACTAATGGGGTAGCAGCATTCCAACATGTAATTGACCAAGTCATCTGATCAGAACAGTTACAAGACACTTACACCTACCTTGGTGATGTCACAATCTGTGGAAAAACACAAGAACAACATGATATAAACCTAAAGAAGTTTATTGAAGCTGCAAACAAATACAACCTAACTATTAATAATGAGAAGTCTTCATTTTCACTGAAATCTATCAACTTGCTGGGCTACCATATATCAAACAAAACTATCAAGCCTGACCCCAGTTGACTAGAACCCTTGAAAAATTTACCTCCACCTAGAGACACCGCATCACTGAGGAGGACCCTTGGTATATTTTCACATTATTTATTTATTTATTTGATGCAATTATTACAATCAAGTAAAAAACTACAGGCATTTGCCCAAAACAGTTCAAATTACAAATTTGTCACATAAATAGTCCAAATTAGGTTATGTCCATAGGTTGTGTTCAAATTTCTGTTTCCATCAAATATTTCCACTAAAAAAAGTAGTCCGACAGTAAATGATCAATTTGAATGGTTGATAAAACCGAAAAACACTACATAACACTAATATTTCAAGAATATTGAAATTAAATTGATAATTTTGAGCCGGAATTCTCACAACCAGATTATGCCGCTAAAGTGATTCCACTTGCACGCACTGCATTCCCCTTGTCCAAAGCTGGGCTCCAGTCATTCGAAACTATAAAAAGTGAAATCATCAAATCTGTAGTAAGCTGCATTGACCCTGAAGCACAGTTCATCATAGAAACTGATGCACCTGAGTGCACCATTGCTGCTACTTTGACTCAATCAAACCATCCAGTCGCATTCTTCTCAAGGATACTTTCTCCAGCAGAACAGACATTCAAGTGTTGAAAAAGAAGCACAAGCCATTGTGGAAGCACTGCGAAAATGGCGTCACTACTTGGTTGGCAAACATTTCAAGCTGATTACTGACCAGAGGTCGGTAGCCTTTATGTTTGATAACAACCATCATGCCAAAGTGAAAAATGAAAAGATAATGAGGTGGAAACTGGAATTGTCTTGCTTTCATTATGATATTGTATACAGACCCAGCAAAGATAATATGGCTGCAGACGCCCTGTCTAGAGTATGTTCTTCAATCCAAAATCAAGAAAAATTGTTAATAATTGATTTACATGTGTCTCTATGTCACCCAGGTGTGACATGTTTGTACCACTGGGTTTGGAGTAAAAACTTACCCTACTTGATTGATGAAATCAGATGTATAACAAACTCCTGCAATGTGTGTGCTGCTGTGAAGCCCAGATTCTTCAAACACAAAAGGATTCTAATCAAAGCCACTTCTGCATTTGAACAACTAAATATCGATTTTAAAGGCCCTCTGCCTTCATCAAGTCAAAACCATTACCTATTAGTAATAGTAGATGAGTTTTCACAGTTTCCTTTTGCTTTCTCATGTTCAGACATGTCATCATCTACAGTTAAGTCGACACTAAAAACTCTATTTTCTACTTTTGGGGTTCCTACTTACATACATTCAGACCAAGGAACATCATTTCTGAGCCAAGACATGAAAAGTTACTTGAATTCACTTGGAATCTCAACTAGTAGAACCACTGCATACAATCCAGCAGGTAATGGACAGGTTGAAAGATACAACGGCATTCTATGGAAAACGATTGAGCTAGCATTGAAATCACTCAACTTGGAAATAAACCAATGGGAGTCAGTTCTAGAAGTCAGCTCAGTGAGATCACTACTTTGCACAGCCATGAATCAAACTCCTCACAAGCGTATGTTGTTACATCCATGTAGATCTGGGAACAATGGTGTTTCAGCTCCTTCTTGGCTTCTCAATTCCGGCCCTGTCTATTTGAAGAAATTCAATCTTATGTCCAAGTATGAGCCACTTGTTGAAGAGGTCCCACTTCTTCATGGGAATGCTGAGTATGCCCATGTTAAGTTGCCTGATGGAAGGGAAACTACTGTGTCAACATGTCATCTTGCTCCAGTTGGAGAGTACCAAGACAGAGATATAACATAGAACAAACTGATTTTGAAAGTGATGAAAACAATCTATTACCCACTTCTCAACCTGAGCCTGAATACCTTCCTAGTCCATCAACACAGAACCAAGAAAATGAAATGAGAACTACTACCGAGAATTCACTACCTAGACAAGAGAACAATAACACAAATCCGAGAAGAAGTTCCAGAAGCAGAAGACCTCTTAATTATTTAACTGATTACATTCATTAACCTTAGGGAGGAAGAATGTAGTAAAAATCATATGTTCAAACATGTGTTTTAAATTCTTTATTACTGTTTTGTTATACTCATAAACAAACTCATTCTAATTCAATATAGTGTCATTCAAGTTATTAAAAACCTTTCTAAAGGTGTTGAAAGTTTCTCTTGCATTCATTCTATTCTCATTACAATTCTGAACAAAAAATGTCATGTAATCTAATAGCCGAAAACACCCGAACGTCAGCTTTTATTGAATCAAAACACACTAATTTCGCACAGTTAGCTTCAGCTTACTATTTTTATGTGGTTTAGTTCATTAAAAAAAACCTATTTTTATGGAGTTCATGCGTGTTTTCGGGTTATTCATCATTTTTTGTTCAAAATTAAGCTCTACACGTTTTTGCAAAAATAATACAGGTTTGTTGAACAACTAAACAATTTTATCCACTTCAAACATGAAAAAAAGTGTTTCTTGAGTCATTTCATACTTGTTTTATTCTATTTTCAAGCACATTTCACATAACCTGACTAAATTACCAGTAAAATTAAGGCATTGATTTTTTTGGATGAGTAAATTGATGGGAATAGCTGGTAACTTTCACCATTTTCAACACCTTATGTTTATATGAAGTTTTTTCTTTACTTTGGTGTTAATAACATGCCCAAGAAGTATGAGTATGAAGTATTGACAATATTTGCATCTCCATACACACGTACTATACAATAACCAGAATTTACATTGTAAGAAAATGGAATTAATTTAGAGGCAGCAACGAAGGAACATTTGTGTCTATTTTATGACGTTTTTAAGCATTCAATACCTTTATTCAGAGTTCTTAGAATTAGATCATTCAAATCCTCTCTGATTCTACAATAAATATTCACTACCTTTAAAACCTTTCATGTAACCTATTTCAAATAGAGGCGAAAAATATTCACTGCTCCACCTATTTAGAGCTCTGGTTTAGAACTTATTTTAGCAGAGTTCTAAATTAGCTCTACCTTTAGAACTATTATTTAATATTAATATACTTACGGAAGGAAATATATCCAATATGATATCCAATAAATAAAATGACATTATATCCACTTTTGTTACACTGGAAACACCTGAAAATAAAATCACTAATGAAATAATGTTCATACTGTAATTTCTAGCCATAGTAACTAGTAACCATAAACAATAATAATAGAAAATGTAAATATTTTTACATACCATTAATGACAACAGAATAGTAAATTATGAATATAAAATTTATTTTCAGTCAATTGGCAGAAATTAAAGTTTAATAATTTTTTAGGAAAGCACCATTAAATTTTTCAAGAGGATAGTTTCACTAAATTATTATAGAAAAAAGATTGTCATATTTCAAGGATTACATCATAATAATGTTTTACAAATCAAGTCTTGATCATCCTGATTCCACATTATATTTCCCCCGCCAAATTGTAATCATATTCTAGTGAGTCATACATTCCAGTGGATGTTTTTCTGTTAATAATTTAATATCACTGTATGTATTTGTGCTTCCATTATCTACAATTTTTTTAATTAGTTTTACCGTGCATTAACAATAATAAATAAAGTATGTTTTTATTTAAAGAATGAAACCCTTTCTATTACTTGGAATTTCGAATTCATATATTTGGAATTTTGGAAATTCAATATTGTGCCAGAACTTCATTTAGTGAGCATTTGCAGGAGCTGGTTTAAATTGTTGACCTGATATTAATTGTGACTCTACAATCCTGTCATGGATTGGGAAACTGCTGCAAAAATTTAAATGCTGTACAGGATTCAGGTGGTTCAAAGAACTAGAGCTAGAACTGCTCATTGGCCGCATATTAAATAAATTGTACGGTATATATTTTGCACAAAAATCTGGAAAAAAGGAATGGTCATGAACCGTGGAAGTCATAGGGAAGCTAGAAATTATATTTATTGAGAATGTGGTACCTAAATATGCTTGTACAGTGGAGCATCCAATACAAAAGAATCACAATGGAAAATCAAACATGCTGTGTAATGGTGGTATACACGATACATTATTCCACAGCATGTGCTTGATATTGCCAAGGTGATTATCCTCGAATATTGGACACTCCACTGTGCAAGCATATTTAGGGATTTTTATGGCGGCCGTGGTAGCGCAGTCGGTTGGAGCGCTTGTCTATTATTAGATAAGACTATGGGCCAGTTGCACGAAAGAAAATTAAATTCAACCACCGTAAGATGACGTCTTACAGATGACGTCGTCGTTGCACTGACTCCATTTTACGGTGGTCAAATTCAATTTGCTTTCGTGCAACTGGCCGATAATCTGCCTGCGGTTCGAGTTCGAATCTCGTTCAGCCATGGATATTTCAATCAACCTCCTCATTACTCACTGTACAAGCACCCTTGTTATGAATTTGGTTACTTCTCTAGTTTGATAAATTTGGCAATTTTATTTGCAGTTCTCAGATCGTGTGGATTTCAAAATATTATCATCATCGCAATCCGGAAAATAAAGCTAGGTCCTAACCAATCAAATTGTATTTTACCAGGCACAAGACACATATGTGCATCATCCGAAAAAAGTAGCGACCATGGAAGTAAGTGGACAATTATAACTGCAGGGTTGCTATTCAAATAGGTTATTTCACAAAGATAAATGCTAAATTCACATGCACAGAGCATCAATTGATCATCTCTATTAGCGATGCATACTCGATACGATGATAATCACTTAGGCAAAATCAAACTCATGCTCTGGAATGGTGCATCCAATGATTGGAGTACTAATAAGTTGACTTTGTGATGGCGAATATCATCGAGTATTGAATGCTCCACTGCGGTGCAAGCATAATTATAGTAGGCTACAATAAAATGAAATCATTCTGTGGGCAAGGGCTACGAATCTTTTCCCAGAATAGGATAATGGTAATTTTGAAATTGATCTGAAAAGTGTAAATAGAATTCCTAAATGTATCAAACTTAATAAGTAACAAAACTTACACAGTGGAGCACCCAATACTCGAGTTAATCACCATCGCAAAATCGAATAAAATGGAATGGTGTAGAGCAGATTGGAGCACCGTGAATACCACCATTCCACAGTCTGTGTTTGATTTTTTTATGATGATCATCCTCGAGTATTGGATGCTACACTCTGCAAGCTCCCTAAGGAACAATCGTTATAGTCCAGAAATTAACAACAATTCTTCATTGTGTCAACCATCATTTTTACTGACGATTAAAAAAAAATAGAGGAATATAATCAAAAAGAGGAATAAAATCAAAATGTTATAGGCTAATAATAGCTGATAACCTAATGGGCAAAGTCGCGTCTGTTTTGAAGCGCGATCATGGATAGGCCTATTAGAAAAACGTTTTTTTTTAATGTTGCTCATTAGCTCCTGTTAATTTCAACAATCATTTCATAAATTCATCATTTTTGATTGCCAAATTTAAATTAACCATTTTTGGCATCCGTATCAAAGTTGATAGTGATACGGGAATCTTGAGTTGATCAAATGGAAATATAAGATGACAAATAGTTTTTAATGTTTTTTTTAAGATTCGCCAACAATTATTGAAACACAAGCACAATTCTGATGAATTTCAGAATAAATGACATTTTTAAAATAGGAAATAATAGAATTATAATCAAAATTAACTTTTTTTCTGACAAGTGACAAGTCGTAAACTGATAGCAACATCAAAAGATACTTACCACACTTATCACTCACTGAGAGTGTC
Organism: Conomelus anceps; assembly: GCA_948455865.1. NCBI lineage: Eukaryota > Metazoa > Arthropoda > Insecta > Hemiptera > Delphacidae > Conomelus > Conomelus anceps. The sequence goes on from OX418219.1 coordinate 15,168,431, forward strand.
AGTATCACTAGAACACTAGACACTTATTAAATTAATGAAAACACAAACTATAATAATTATTTTATCACGGTATCACTACAACATAACCACACAAGAACTACTTGACAAAATTATTTGGACCATCCGCGGATCTGCGTACATGGTACATGAAAGAAGGTTGACACGGCTGAAACTGGCAGGATGGCAGCATGCGATATGCCATACTGGTGGAATAAGCTTCATCGTAGCACGTGAAAACAACTGTTCATCGTATGGCATTTACGTTTACAATCTGGTGCCAAACGCTCATGCCACTATTTGACTCAGCGCATGCCGCTCGTGACTACCTCTCATAATCAGCAAGATTTGCCAGAGCCAGCTGGATTATCACTTTTCACTTCGAGATCACAATTTCTATATTTATATACCTTCTTGACTTGATATTGAATTGTATCAATTCAATCGTGAAATACTTATTTAATAATTTTGAGCAATTAAAATAGTTCTAATTATATTTTGTAATTGAATATTACCATTATAGAGTAGACTTGAATTCTTTGGTCCATGATATTACATAGCCCTCTGCGCGACTTTACAAAGTGTTACATTTAGGTAGCACTGACACCGCGATGTTTAATTTTCAAAATCAAATCATTTTTATTAGTCCTTATAACAGAATAATGAATAAAGAAATAAGCCAATGCAAGCCTCCAAGAACCCGACCCAGAATTGAAAAATTAGTTATTAGCTGTGCTGATAGTTCCAACCACCATTAAATTTCCGTGATTTCTATAGCCTAAACATAGTAATATGAATCTCTTCGGAAGTTTGTAGTCTGGTTTTTGTAGTTCTGGATTTTGAGGTTGCTGGTTTCTAATCAATACCCTGCCCGTTTGGTTATATTGGACTCTCTAGTTAACCATATCGGAAAATTAATGTTTTTTTTGGATAAAATTAATTAGTGCATTCTGAATAAGGCTACAGAATTTTTTTTTATTAAACCCGACTTTCCATTCCGCATCACTTGGTGAGTGACTATAGTACCTATTCAAACAAAATCCTAGTTATATTGGTAGGAAACTTTACAAACTCCTGCGTTGTTTAGTCTTGAAAATATTTTCTAAAAACAATTGAAAAAAATATTTATTTGATGACGTTTTTTATAGTGTGCAAGAGTTACTTTCACATCAAAAATTAAGCCTCACCTCAACTAATTGATAAAGTATGCTAATTATGATAACTAGTGACAAGTGTATAAGTTCTTGGATTTTTTGTTCCATAACGATCTGCGTTGTTAATATTAGCATTTTATAGTAAATTCAACGATTTGGAGTCAATTTTTAATTAAAATTTACTACAAGTTGTTGAATTTACCATACAAATTTAAGTGTATAAGATTTGTGTGTGATTTTTCCATTACGAAATACTTGATGAACAATCTAAAATCAAATCTGACACTGCATTTCTATTTAATATATGATTTTCACTCACTTATACTAAAGAGATACATTTCAGACTGATGAAGCTTCTCTTTAGAAGTGAAATGTATCCCTCCTGTATCTCCAGTATAAGTGAGTGACAATCATACATTAAGTTAATAGAAATACAGTGTCAGTTTTGATAGTGGATTGTTGATCAAGTATTTCGTAATGGAAAACATCACAGAATTGTATAATTGTTGTTCTGACTTGTCTTGTACTCCTTAATTACCATACCTAAAGTCTCCATAAGACGTGATCTACAAAAAATGAGAGATATCAAGGTTATAACATTTTTCTACCTTTAAGCACAAACAAGTTATTGTTGTGGTTATCCATTTTTCGTGAACTGCAGTAGAACTATTCATATGTATTATCTTGCTGTGCAGAACTGACCTTTTTGAGTCGCGGCGGACGCGTTTCGAACTATGTTGTTCTTCTTCGGCGCTTGGTTGCAGACTGACTAGTTTTCTGGTATGTAAGGTCTGGTGGTTGTAGGAAGGTAGTGGGAGGAGTGGATGTGGTGGGGGACCTCCACCACACCCACTTCCCCATAGTTCGAAACGCGTCCGCCGCGACTCAAAAAGGTCAGTTCTGCACAGCAAGATAATACATATGAATAGTAACACAAACAAGTGTCTTGTTTGCATAATATTTCCCACAATCTCTCCATTTTTAGTGCTTCAAATAGACTGATGAAATATTTTGGAAGTTTTTCAGTTACAAAGCTGAAGTCAATTTCTTGAAACAGGAAGGTGGCTTGAATGATGTTGCTTTTGGAGAAATCTGTAAGATCCGTAAGTTTTAAATTGGAAAATAAACTGTTAACCAAGCAAATTGCATCACTAGTTGAATCTGGTTATTAAAGGATGTTAGATCAAATAAATTTCAGTTGCTGTTGACATAGCGAAATGCTTAAGCCACGTCTCCACCAACCGAACATTGTCTGCCAAACATTGTTGGCGAATACAAAAAACGGACAAACATTAAACATATGGGTCACCAAACATGCTCATGAGTTCAATTGAAATGTGCGGTGTGTGAGCGAACAGTGACGACCAACACACCGATCATAATGCTTGAGAAGGCGTCCACACCAAACCTACACCATACAATGTTTGGCGACATCAGATAATTCCAGTGAACACTGCTGTTTGCCGAGCATGTTTGGTTGGTGGAGACGCGGCTAAAGACTGAAACATCATTTTCTAGTGTGATATCATTAAATAGGCACAGACGAAACAAGCATGGAGGAACAAACACATATCACTTAAATTTACTTTTGATTCTGATAAAGGTTAGTATTTTTCTGCTAATAATATGATAGTCAACCAAATTTGTACAGTATTGGCGTCTGCCACTCCTATAAGCCATATGCAGACACTTTTATACCACAGATTCGCGGCAATAGTTACCGAAAATAATATTTGTTATAGAATAATCCACACTATAATACATACAGTAATTTATCTAATCTTGTTACCGTTACTGATTTCAGACCTTCTGCGTTTAATCCATGCCAATTACGGTAAGGTTTCATCAATTGTTTAAATGCTAATTTTATTCCATCATTTATTCCATGACTGATGGTAATTAAACGCAAAAGGCACCCTGATTTCTCAAAGCAGTTTCAATGTTTACTCCATTATTTATCTTACTTAGAATAATTTTAATGATCACTATTTTTTGAAAAACTACTGAATAAATTGCAATGGTTGAGTATACGTAGCGGTTAATGGAGTTTTACCAATGCTTCCTAGATGTACAGTTTAGACATTGGTCTCTAGAAGGCATTGGTTTTACAGGAACCTAAGGTGTCTCATTGGTCTATTCAAATTCCTAGCCGTTCACAAATTTGAATAGACCAATCACATGCCTGAATTTCCGGTAAAATTTCATCAGTAGATGATAAGGCTCCCATGAACTCAAACAATGATATTTGAAGTGGAGCTTCCTTATAAAGAATTTGTAATTAGCTTAGGAATAGGAACATTCATTGTCAAATATATGCTTAGTTTATCATGAAAATTATTACATCAATAGTTGAATCAGGTTAATAAGTGTTACAGTAACACTTATTAGATAGCACTGATAAAAATTATTAGATACCGGTAGCACATTTGTATCCAATACTTTTGAGTTGCTGTTGACATAGCGAAATGCTTAGAAGGTTATTCTCTTGTGTGAAAGAGAACAAGGAAATTCTTCCTTATAAAGAATTTGTAGCTTAGGAATAGGAAACAGCTCATTGTAAAATATGATTAGTTTATCATGAAAATTATTACATCAATAGTTGAATCTAATTAATAAGTGTTACAGTAACACTTATTAGATAACACAGATAAAACTTAATAGATAGCACATTTGTATCCAATACGGTACTTTTCAGTTGCTGTTGACATGGCGAAATGCTTAGACTGTGAAACGTCATTCTCTCTCTAGTGTGACATCATTAAAATAGGCACAGACGAAATAAGCATGGAGTAACAGACATTTCAATTAATTCCAAATCCAAAATACAAGTCCGAACATTTACGGGCATTTCATAGTGTTGACACTACCATTATGATGAAGGATAGCATTTATCTACCAATATTATGATATAGCCAATCAAATTTGTACGGTATTGACATCTGCTACTCCTAAGCCATATTTGGATGGGCGAAATGGCAGGTATTGTATAATGCTAAACTTTGCAACCTCACGCCATGCATTTTATCGATGCTATTAAATTTGAACCGCCCAATTTGATCTTAGAACCCACTACATTTCTAAGAATAGCGTTAACTATTCACTGAAGTAGAATGAAGTGTAAATGAATATAAACTAGCTTTTACAATAGAACTTACATTTGTAAGTAGTATATACCACAACAGATTTTTAAAAAATTTCCTCACAAAAACCCAGCAACAAACACAATCATATTATGCAGAAGACCTCATAAACACTGATCACACCTACTCATAAATTAAAGGCAACTGGACATACTTCACATAATGAAGAAATGACACACCGACTGAACCAGTAGCGCAGCATTATACCCAGCAGTTGCCAGGGAATGCAAGGGGCGCACTCAGCAATTGGAGCTAAGCACTAGATAATACGAGTTTTTCAGGCCCACATATATTTTTTGTAACATTGTATTATTTATAGTATTGTTACTGCAAAAACAGAAGTTGGAACTGGTGGATTAAAATTTTTTATAGTTGATTTTTATGAAAAAATTCCAAAAAATGAGCTAGATCATTTGAGTTGGTCATTGAAAAAAGTAGAAGTGTGGTTTAATTGTTCGCCTCCCCCCAAAATCCACACCCCTTTCTAACAAATCCCACACCATCAACCAGTATGTGTTGTTTGTTTGCTAAGGATCGTTCAGGTCCTGAAATGCGAGTTCTTTTGTAAAAAAAGAAAGTATCGATTCAAGACACTATTAAAATGGTAGTGATTTTTATAGGAGTCAATTGAATAATTTGATATAGTCAATTGTAAAAATATGGCATATTCTGCTCAAAATTATATCTATATCAATAATAAATTACTTCCTACATTTATAATTGTTGGATAACCAATTTTCTTTTCACATGAAATCTCTTTAGTTTCATTGTTTTTTTGAAAGTAAATCACATAAATTAAATTTGTTTCATAATTTGATATTTGGCTACACAATATTCAAAATGAATTTTCATTGCAATATAATATGTGAAACGTACATGAAAAAAGATGGTTCAATCTGATGGTTATAAAAGAAGAAATCTATATTGCAACCGTTCACATCAGTTCAAATCAAACAGAAAGGGAGATGGCCTGAGAACATTAAAAGCTATTGGCTAAAAAAATTGGTAAAGTCTGCCCTCCAACCATTGAATATGAAAATAAAGTTGAAATCAATATTAAGTTCCTTGATTTCTTCTTCCATGACGAACTACGTTGTTATTGTCAACTTTTTATGTAAATTAAACGCCGTACGTTTTCGAGTTATGGAGGCTCATCTTCAAGGCATCCTAGATCGGCGATGTAGGATGCCTTGAAGATGAGTTTCCATAATTCGAAAACGTTCGGCCTAGAGAGTGAGTAAAATATCACTTATTCTTAATTAAAAGTGACTGTAAGTCGTTAAATTTACATAAAAAGTCGACAATATTAAGTTCTGGAAGGACCATATTGGCCACATCATCGAGCTTGGACACACCACTATACCAAAGAGGGACCGGGCTGAAATTGTAAGTAAGTGTGGATTCTATAGAATTTCTTTGATAGAACAAGCAGCCACCCAAAAAGAGTAATTTAAAAACACCAGACCCTCATGATATTTCTGAAATAACGTTTAGTAGGCTACTTCAAATCAGCTTATGAGTAAAGGAATCTTAAACTATAAGAACCTTATAAATTCAATGCCTTTAGCTTATTCAGCTTCACTAGAAAGAATGTGGCTATATTAATTACAACTAGCACAAACAATTAATTTATAATCTTATTGTGAGTAAGTTATACAATATTATGAATATATATAGCACATAGTATTGTGATCTTATTGATATTGCTACGGGCTCTATCACTAAAAATAATGCTTGCAGAGTGTAAGAGTAGACCTAGAACTTTATTTACACAATAAAACACTTCACAGATTTATCACACAAGAAGTAACACAAATATGTACAGATTAAATAAATGAAAACGTTCAATTACTTTAAAGAATAATTAACACTTCCAAAATAAATGTCTAATATCAGTTACAGGCCAATCTCTAACAATTTATCAACAACAATAATAAATGTCAAATATTCTGATGTATATAACTGGAATAATAATTGAAGTATAACAGTCCACTCACTCTCAGTATTGTCAGCACTCACCATTTACACAGTCCTTTATAACTCACAAGTTGTAGATTAAATGCAATCACAATCGCAAAGACAGATTCTTAACCTCTATGTTTAACCTCATCAATGACAGTCTCTGAGCTGCTCTAGAACAGCCTGATAAGTTCATAACAATATAGTGATTAATAGAGACAAGACAATTTCCACTTAACTAATCCTTTAATGCCATAATGCAGTCGCCATTACACTTTATAATATAAATAATGTTATTTATATGTTTTTAACAATTCCTTACCTTACAGTTTCGCATTATAGTCTAATAGTCTACTCAGTGGTTCCCAACAGGTGGTCCATGGACCCCTGGGGGTCCGCAAGCCATGCCAGAGGGGTACACAAGATATAATTAGAAATTGGAATAAAAATATATATTTGTAAAGAAACAGATTTTCGAAAATTATAACTGTGCACTGATGGATGCACTCTTTATTTCCACAAATAAATCATGACTTTTATAATATAATACTGTTTACTTATTTTTCTTATATTACTTGTTTTGAACAATAATAATAAAGACAAAACTGAACACAAATTTTAAGATCCAACTTTTTTTCAAAATGTCAACCTTATTCCTGAAACTAAAATAATTAAAAATAAAAACACTTAATTTCGCTCTTTTCAGGTACTTGGTACTGTGATATGGCAAGGCACCAACCATGTATTAGTATTACATTAGCTTAGGGGCTAAGTTCATTATAATTACAAGGGTGGGGGGAATAAGAAAATTTATAACTTTAGTTTTAAGAATTAGTAGGGGTCCTTGTCATTATAGCAACTGGATGAGGGGGTCCTTGGAAAATTTTTGTTGGGAATCCCTGGTCTACTGACACTGTAGAGATCAACATTTTCATTCACAGTCAATTGTTTTAACTATTTTGGAGGGGGATACCACCTTATAAAAGACACAAATACGTTTTTTAGTGTTTCAAAAATTCCTCAAGTATATGCCCACTTCATTGCCCCTCAGTTAATGCACAATAATTATTGAGGCAGCAGGTGCAATAAGGGCTTGTAGGCCAATATGCCCTTCTTGGGGAGAATGCAGATTAAGGCCTATGTCACATTGGGCCACCATTGTGGAGCCACCACGTGGTATAATTTTTTTACATGGAGCATGACACACTAGGCATTGGTGGTGCCACCAAAAGTGTGGTGGCTGTGGGCACCAATTTTCTGACCCAACAGCTGGTGGAACCATCAGCTGATCACATTGCTTCTTCTTGTGGACTAGACACACTCTCAGCTTCTGCCACTACTGCAATTTCAGTCCATGACAGCTCTGGGCGCTGGTAAAAGTTTTATCTGGCTGTGCTGGTGGATTGTTTTAAATATTGAGCTGCCAGAGTTATGCCGCAGGTGGAGCCATCATGGTGGCCCAATGTGACATAGGCCTAAGATTTTCTTATTCCCTCTGATCTGTCTTCTATATATCTATGAAAGTTTCATCCAGATATCTATATTTTTGAGGTTGGTATAAGTGATTTAGTAAACTGTGTTATAAGCCCTTCTTGCATAGAACAAATGATTCACATGTGAGTTAACAACTTCACCTGAAACTGAAGTTTGTATGCAAGTGACTAGCTAGCTGTTGTTTATGTGGTTCTGTGTTTTTAAAGTATAAATTATTCATATAAATTAAATAAAAAAGAATTAATTATTAACTTAATAACACAAAATGAGTGATAAAAATGATGATTATGTGCCACAGACTGTCAAGCAATGTGCATGCGGCTGGATAAAGACAAATGGGAGAGCAACATTGCCAAAAAAGAAGAACTGCTACTCAATTTGGGCATAGGTTTGAAAAATCACGTTCCAGGTAAGACTTTTACAGTTGTGAAAAAGTGTTGCAATAAGGAGTGTTTCAAACTCTTTGAGCACAGTAATCAGAATGATATATTCCACACATTCTACTCCCTTCAGTCTAAAGAAGCTCAATACATATTTTTAGCCAGTTGAATGGCCTAGCACAAAAGAGAAAAACTGTGGATCTTCTTAAAGAAATAAACTTTTCCTGGAAGTACTCTTCAAAGAATTTGGGTTACATGACATACCAATGTGTAGAACATTCATTATAAAGTTATTGATGGTTTCTGAGAAAAGAATAAGACTCATTCAAAAGAAGGTGACAGAGAATGATTCATTTGCCAAATAAAGAGGAAGGGGATCAAAAATTCAAGGAAATCAAAAAAAGTTTGTGCCCAACATTTGGAGTTTTGCAATTGAACACCTCAAGAGTGTGCCCCACAGCCCAAGTCAATACAAACAAGGCAATTCTAATAGACTTTATTTTTCAAACCCTGATTTGACCATAAAAAATTTACATGATGCATTTAAAAAAATTCTTTAAAGAAAAGACTGGAATGTGAAACTACCCTAGACATGAAATACAAAACATATTTTAATTTTTCTGGCAGACCTTACATTTTCCAAGCCATAAACTGACACTTACAATTTTTACAGAGAATGTAAGCTAAAGTTGATCTTTAAATTTGATTTTCGGAGTGCCGCAGGGCTCTGTCCTGGGTCCCATACTATTTTTGGTTTATATGAATGACTTTTATTCATCCTGATTCAATGGATGCATTACAGCATTTGCTGACAATACAGCCCTCTATTATAATCTCTGGATGATCTATATTTACAAATGCAGCTTGATCTAAATAAGATTTCTTTATGGTTTCATCACAATAGACTAAAATTAAATGTTTCTAAAAGTGTTTATATTATTTTTTCTCTTTCACAATCATATGATTTTAGTGAACCATTAAAATTTCATGTAGTTGGATGCAACCAAATAAGTTGTACTTGTGAGCTGTTGACAAAATGTCATCAGACCAAGTATCTTGGACTCATAGTGGATGAGAAACTTTCTTGGAAAGCTCAAATATCCCAGATCAAAAACCAGCTGCAATGTTCTCTCAGGATCTTTTTTTTTCTTAGACAACTGGAGGGTACAGGGGAAAAACGGTTGTAGTCCATTTTTTTGATTGTGATGCCATCTGTTGTAGAATTCCATGACTAGTCGAATGGAGTGATCACTTGTGGGAAAAAAGATCACTGTCCAGTGATATTAAAGCAAATAGAATAGCCATACTAGGGAAGAAAGATTGTAGTCACAGAGCGTCTGGGGAAAAACAGTTGTAGTCCATTTTGAAAGTAAGCTAAGCTGCCATTTTTGAAGCAGTTGGTGGTAGCAATGTGGCAACTGCAGAGGTTATGTTATTTGCTGTTTTTGTATGTTGGATGTTTTATATTTAACACTTACAAAATGAGTGATTTAGAAAGTAATGTTAGTGAAAACAACAGTGAAAGTGAGTATAAAAGTGTTAAAAAGAGACCTAAAACTGGAAGAATGAAAGACATCATGAAAAAATTAAGGGCTACTACCCACAAAATAGGTCCAGACTGTAGCTGCAGAGATTGATGCTTCAGTTATAAAATTTATTAAAAAGCAACAATGAACAGGGACAAAAAATAAACACATTCTTAGAAGATTGATAATTGCTTAAATTATTGCACTGTTCACGAAGTTGGCTTTAGAGGCCAAAATGAAGGAAAAAATCTTCAAACCATGGGAATTCTTTAGATTTAGTTCAAATGCTTGCTAACTTGGATGGTGTATTGTTAGACCACCTTTCTACTTCTACAGTAACAAAATATATAAGGTGTTTTTTAGAGGTATAGAGCTCTAAGTTGGCAGCACTGTTCCCAGTGGCAAGCATTTTGTCAACTAACAGCTGATTTGTGCTCAGTATTGTTTGCCATTTTATCATGAATAGACTGATGCCTGAATGCAACATGTCACACAGCATGTACCACAATCAATTTGTTGGAGGAGACATTTGATGAATGCATAATTTCTCATTTTGGACCTGTGAATTGGCCTCCAAGATCCTGTGATTCAACACCACTGGACTATTTTCGGTGAGGGTATGTGAAATCACTAGTCTACATGGATAAACCAGAGATTAATGATGATTTGGAAGGCAACATTTGCCTTGTTATTGCTGATGCAAAAAGTTATCAAATGCTGCAAAAAGTTATCAGGAATTGGACCTCTTGATTGGACCACATCTGAGCTAGCCATGGCGACCATATGTCAGAAATCATATTTGAATAAAATGGCATAGAATTATGCTCCAAATAAAGCCAATTTCATGGAAATTAATGCAATTCATTAGTATTAATATTTATTTTCAAGTTATATAACTCTAAAAAACACCCTTTACATCACATGACATACAAAATAAGTATTTGATTGCATGTACAATGTATATTTAGAAGATTTATGGAAGGAGACAAAAAATACCAACTTGAGAGTTTCTGTTCAAGAAGATGAAACAACAGATATAACTTGTACAAGTCAATTTGTTATTGTTTTGCATTTCATCAAAACTAACAAACCTTTAGAATGATTCCTTAGATTTGCTGAGGTTCATGACCATACAACAAAGGGTTTATTTGTTGTCCTAAAAATAGTCTAAGCCAGTTTAACCTTGAAGACAAATTATGATGTTGAAGATCCATCTTGTTTCCACTAATATGTTGTTTCCGCATTTTGCTGAAAGGTAGTTGATTAATTTAGTTTCATTATTTGCTACGAGAGAGCGCATGAATGCATCGTCGATCACGCTTGGATTCCCAGTATGCACTATTACAATTGGCAACTGTTCCTCCTTTGTTTCTCGGTCAGTTGAGTTGAGAACGCGATTAAGAACGCACGCTACTCCTGTTTGATCCGGTTTCAAATACTGAATTACTTTCACGTCATACCTCTTTTCTATTCCGTATTTTCGCCTACCTCTAATTACCGATAATTACCTCTCATCTCTTCCACAATGTACCTACCCTCTGATAACCTCGCAATTATTACTCTGTCACGATTCACCTCGCACTACATACAGTAAGTACGCTTTCTACATTCACTCCTTTTCATTTTTATCCCTGTTTCCTCCCTTGGAACCAGCGGTGCGCCTACATATGTATTATAAACTTAAAAAACACTTTTAAATGGAAATTGACTCACGTTATGGCGTGACGGCCGTTTCGCTCTGTTGTCTAGAGCATCATCAGACGACCCACAGTACACTGATTCAAGGCATGAGTTTGAGGGTTATGTATGTTGGAATGGTGATGGGGTGGGGGGATGAGTAGGCGGGAGGTTTGAAATTGGGATTATTTTGTCAAATAGAGTATGTGAGAAGAAGTTAAGTTGATCATTTAAAATGTTGTCAGGTTGCTGCTTTGCATGTTTGTATATCTCATATTGTTCTAAAACACTGAGTTTCTGGCTTTTGTGAGTGAAGTGTAGTGTGTCTAAATTAGTGTCAATGTCTGTATAACTGTGGCCTGTTGAAATGATGTGTTCAGCAAAAGTGGAATGTGTGTTTGGGTGTGAGATGGCTCTTGTGTGTTCTTTGAATCTAGTGGTGAATGTCCTGCCAGTTTGTCCTATATAGAACTTGTTGCAGTCATCACATTTCAATTTGTAAATTCCAGATCTGTTGTACTTGTTTTGAGATGTTGTCTGAGAATGCAGGTGTTTTTTGAGTGAATTAGTTGTTCTGTAAGCTATTTTATATTTGAGTTTCCTGAATGAAGCTACTATTTTATGAGTTTTGTTGTTGAGGTAGGTAAGTGTGATGAATGTATGGGGGTTGTCATTCTGTTTGTTGCTGGTGTGAGTGATTGGTTTTGTTGATATTCTGTGCAGTAGTTTGTCTATTAGTGTGTGTTTGTAACCATTCTGTTGTGCTATGTATTTTATAGTATTCAATTCTATATTGTAATCTTCTTGTGACATAGGAATGTTTGTTAGTCGGTGGAGCATGTGATTGAAAGCGGCGTGTTTATGTTGGGTTGGGTGATTTGATGTGTTATGGATTATTGTATCAGTTGTTGTGGGTTTCCTGTAAATTCTAAATGTTTTGAATGAATGTTCCTGCTTTGTTATAGTGATGTCCAAAAAGTTGATACTATTGTTGTGTTCAAGTTCTATGGTGAATTTTAAATTTGGATGGATTTTATTGAGATTGGTGTGGAATATTTCAGTTTGTCTTTTATTGCCTTTGTATAGAATTAGAATGTCATCAACATATTGATACCAGCTGATGATTTTGTCTGTATTATGTAGAATATGTTTTTGTTCTATATTGTGGATAAAGATTTCAGCTAGGATGCAAGAAATTGGGGAACCCATAGGAAGGCCATGAGGTTGTGAATAGAATTTATTATTGTATGTGAAGTAATTTTGTGAGGTGACTAGTGTTGTGAGGTCTAAAATTTCTTGGAGCTGTTCAGGTGGTGTGTTGTTTTGGATGAGCATTTGTTTAAGGTGGAGAAGTGTTTCATGTATGGGTACATTGGTGTAAAGATTTGAAATGTCAAGAGAAGATAGTGTGGAATTGTGTGGTATATGGATTTTTTGTAGTTTGTCTATCAGGTCTATGTTATTTTATTACTGCTGTGTGCTGATGGAATGTTATGTTGTCTTATTGTTTTATCTAAGAGTTTTGCTAATTTGTGTGCAGGTGCATGTGTGTGATTTATGAGAGGTCTGATGGGAATATCTGCTTTGTGAATTTTTGGTAAGACATTTAGTTTTGGTGCTGATGGATTTATGTGCTTGAGGTAGAAGACAAACTTCATGATTGTTGTGTTACAAAGAATAATATAGATAATGCAACTCACACTGGTGCACAAGGATTTTCCCGTTTGCTGGTGTCTTTGCCACTTCCTACCTACAATGAAATTTAGAATAAGATTATTTTAGTTTCTCTATTTTATTGTATCAATAATTTATAATTATAGTACATAGCTGATTTTGTTTTTTTTTAATAAGTTTTAGTGTGGTAGTTTATTTTGTAGAGTTTGTTTCTAATAATTTTTGGCAAATAAATAAATTCATTCAACAAAAAACAACTCATTGTGCAAGCTTATGATGGAGTAAATGTTATGAGTGGACATTCAGGAGGTGTACAAACTCTGATGCAAACTGAGCTTAAAAATGCCAAATTTGTTCATTGTTATGCACACCAGTTGAATTTGGTTGTTAAAAATGCTTGTGCAAATATAAAATTAGTGAAGTTGTTCTTTATAAATATTACTGGATTTTTTAGTTTTTTCTTAGTGTCTTCCAAATGTATGGATATTCTAAGGGAAATATATAATATAAGTTTGCCTACTGTGCCTCAAACCCACTGGAATTTTCATTTGCAATCTTTGCATAGCATCAAAGATTATAAGGATCAATTAATAGAATGCTTTGAAAAAATTGATAATGGTGAAGACTGTTTGAGAAGCTTTTGGATTGAAAAATCTCCTTAACCCTAGAAAGCTAACCCTTCGTAAATTTCACGAGCACTTTTTGTTATTTGCATGCCACCCCCCCACTTCTAGCTTAATAGACTCGTCCAACCAGTTCCGTGCCTGACTGGTATGTCTCTATCAATTAGTCACCGTGTTGTCGCAATGAAACATGTTGTTTCCTGCGTACGGTCAATGCGCTCGTGAAATTTACAAATGGTTAGCTTCACCGTTTGGATTTTTTCGCACATCAGTTTTTTCACCATGAAGTGTTTTTTATTGAAATGTTCTATTATCATGTTTTTTGAGTAGTTTTAGTGCTAAAATAAGTTTGAAAAATGAGTCAACCACTAACTGAAAGTGAAATAAGTAAATATTTCGAAGATTGTGCAAGTGAAAATGAATTATCTATCAATGACATCGAATGAAATGACGATGAGTCGGATCAAGTTGAGCATGATTATGGTATGGATAGTGATAATACCGATGAAGACCCCGATTACAATCCTATTGGAAACCAAAGAAGAGGAGGTATTTTTGGTTCTTCTTCTTCTTCAGAAGAAGAAGAAGAAGTTGCTGAAGAAATTCCACAACCACAACCAAAGAAGAAGAAGAAGAAGAAGACTGCTGAAGTGACCTCAACTGCTGATCCACACTTGGTAGTTTGCAGTAAAGTGAGTCTTCGAGGGAAAGATGGACATCGTTGGACAAACAAACCAACAACACATGGCAATAGATCATCATCAGCTAGAAATATTATTCACATATCACCTGGATGCACTGATACTACAAAGAATCAACTAATACCAGTGGAAATTTTCAGACTTTTTCTAACTCATGAAATCAAAACTAAAATTGTGCATTACACTAACTTGAAAATCCAAGAAAAAAGTGCAAAGTATACCAATCCTAAAAAAACTGTTTCTGTTATGGATGATACTGAGTTTGATGCTCTATTAGGGTTACTGATACTTTCGGCTGCTCAAAAAGACAATCATCTACCATCTTCTGAAATGTTCAACCCAGAAATCAGTGGCGAGAGATATCATGCAACCATGAGCTGTGATCGATTTGACTTCCTGTTGGAGTGCTTACGGTTTGATGATTTTGCTACAAGGGCTGAAAGGAGGGAAACAGACAATTTTGCTCCAATGAGGGAAGTTTGGGACTTATTTATTACTGCTTGCCGAAGTTCTTACAAACCTGGTTCATTCCTTACTATTGATGAGCAACTACTTGCATTTCGTGGGAGATGTAAATTCAGAATGTACATTCCTAACAAGCCTGACAAATATGGCATCAAGTTGGTTTTAATGTGCGATAATTCAACAAAATACTTGATTGATGCTATACCATATACAGGAAAAACAATGTCTACAGAAGGATTACCCCAAGCTGAATTTTTTGTGAAAAAGTTATCTACAACTTGTCATGGTTCCAATTGAAATATCACCATTGATAACTGGTTTACGTCGGTTCCATTGGCAACTTCACTATTGGAAAATCCCTACAGACTCACTATAGTAGGTACACTGAGAAGAGATAAACGAGAAATCCCCCCAGAAATGAAAAATCCAAAGGGAAGAGCCGTAGGGTCCAGTATGTTTTGCTTTGATGGGCCAAAAACAATAAGTGCAGCTCTACATGGTAAACTGGTCCAAATTTCTCCAATGTGAATAACAGCTGAGATTTCATGTCTGATGTAGGTGGTAAGTGCAGTTTAAACAACATGTTTTATTGGATAAAGGAGGTAAGGGCACTTACCACCTTCATCCATTAAATTAAACAACATATTTTATTGGATAAAGGAGGTAAGTGCGCTTACCACCTTCATCCATTGAAGTACTGATAGAATGCCATACATTAACGACCTTCATCCACTCAACAGATGTTGATTTCCCTATTTCATAATGATGTTCTCAGTCTAATAACAAGATGTTTTTGATGTGTCTTTTAGATTTTGATTGATATTAATATTTTTATTAATTATTATTCATCTGAAATGGCCTCAAGAGGAGAGATCTTGGTTGAGTTAGCTAAGAATAATGTGACGAATAATGAAAACAGTTCAAATTTAATAAATAGTGAGAAAATCCAAGTACCGGTAGGCCTTAACCTCAAAAGTCAACAAGCTGAGCCTGTTTATGAATTATTAGTGGTCGAAGATTTTAATGGTAAGTGCAAATAATATTATCACTATGTCTATGTAATTAATCATTATGATTATGCTATGTAGTCCAGTCAATAAAGGAATTTCACCTTACATCAAATGCGGGAACGTTTTTTATTTTTTGATGTTGTTTGGGACCATTAGGTAGTAATTAATCCAAGTTTCCGTCATCCCCCCCTCCTTGCTTCGTCCGCCATCTTGGAAAAACTGTCAGAAATCGGCACTTTTTTCAGTTTTCGGCCTCTAGCTCATTCCCAGTTCATTTTTTTGAAGATATGTCTCAGTAAGAAAATGTAGATTACTAAATTTCCAACAAATTTGATGCAGTAGTTTTTTTTGTAGGTCGAAGCGTATTCGAGCTATGAGAAGGCGAAAAAGGTCGAAAATTGGAGGTTCCAAAAAATTTTCACTTTTGCTCCACTTACCATCGCAAAAACAGGGGGAGGACTTGATCTCAGCAAAAAGTTTATAGGATGAAAGTTGTAGAGAATCTAATTTTCTTTAAAATCATGTATTGAATAAAATTTGACAAGCAATGGGTAGGAGTGGGGGTAAATTTAAGAAAACTAGAAGAAATGAGTTTTTTTGTGATTCAGCCCTGGGGCGCTTTGTTGATGAAAGTTTTACTTTATTACAACCATTTTCGAGCACAGCAGTGCATCTAAATAATATTTGAACCATATTTTGTATAAATGTAACCACATACATGCATTTATAATATAATTAGGCTAATATATATTTTTTGAAACTTTATTGTAAATAGGTAACAAAATATATTTCATCAATAAATTGTTTAATGAATAAATATATTTTTAATTTATTATGTTATAGTTTCATGTATAGCTACAATATTTTACAGATACACATAGGAATTTTATTAGGATAAATACAGAAGTTGCTAACAGTGATAAAATAACACCAAATAATTTCAAAAGCTGTGAAATGAAAATGACAGGGTTGCCGACCCAGGTCACATTCTTTTTCTTCCTCAATACAATGTGAGCATGTGAGGCGAGGGTGACAGCATAACGGGACATTTAGCTGAGTGCCACCTGCAAGCCTCAATGAAATAGGGTGAGACTGAGAAGGGAAGGAGGGGTAGAAGGGAGCCGCTAAGGAGTGGCAAAGGGCTTGGTTCATAAAAGAAAGAAGAGATTCTTCTTCTTTGTTTCTCTCTTCTCTCTCTTCTTTGTTTCATGGCTTGGTTTCTTATGCCTGGCCCCTCAGTTGATGTTCGTAGCTCCAGTGTTCACATCGAGTTTATTTAACGTGCTTAGAAAGAGTTTTTCTGTGAAGTGAGTTGTAGTGGTGAATGATGGCTTCTTCATCCCAAACACCGGACAGTGAGTGCTTCATATGCGGGAAGAGTTTGGAGGAAGGAGTTGTGATAACTGTGAAGAAGAAAGGAGTTCAGACTCTATTAAGTGCAAGTGTTCGAAGGCAGCGAGACGACCACAGCCAGATTTTGAAGAATAGAGACGAAATTAAAGTCCACAATGCCTGCTCAAAAAATTACACCGATCCAAGACGGATAGACGTTGCTCTACGCTCAGAATCCCCTACACCTGGACCATCTTCAAAGCTAAGGTCAGTAAGTGATTCGTTTAATTTCAAGGACCATTGCTTTCTATGTGCTGAAAAAATTGAAGAAGATTACATGAAAAAACAAAAAAAGCTCCCATTGATTTCTCGAAATCCAGTTCGCTTGGTGGAGAAGATGGAAGTAAGGGACAACGTGTTGCAAGCAGCTCGGGCACGAGGAGATGAGTGGGCTCAAAAAATAATCAATCGTGTTCCCCCAGACTTGGACCTAATTGCTGCTGACGGTCAGTACCACGATGCATGTCTAAAAAAGCTGTACCAACCACCGAGAGCTACAGGGGGGGCGAGAGGATCCAGAACACACCCCAAAGTTGAAGAAGCAATGGAATGTGTTTATGCTTTTCTGGAGAGGAACAAAGAAGAATGCCAATTCTCATTTGGTGAATTGATGGGGGCCCTTAAGAAAGGATGTGAACTTGATCGGAGAACAGTAAAATCCCATTTGCTGAGAAAATATGAGGATGACATCATGTTTGTTGAAACACACAATAAATCGACCGTCTGTTTCAAAAATACAGGTTATAGAATATTGAATGACACTTGGTACACCAATATAAATTCGAATCCTGATGAAGAAAGAATGAGAGTGGTGAAAGCAGCTGCAGATATAATTACAGAGGACATTCGCTCCCGTGTGTACAATACCACTGACTATCCACCCCCTGATCAATTTTTGAACAGTGTTGAGTCAGACATTCCACCAACGTTATTGACAATGGTCCAAAAAATTGTGTTGAAAAACAAAAAAGGAGATTTGGATAAATGGAAGAGGATCAGTACTGCCATTTCCCATGCAATCATTGCTGCTGCACGTCCTCGGTCGTTCCTCTCCTCCCTTCTTACGGGATTGAGTGTATTCCTGTACCGAAAGTTTGGATCCAAACTTCTAATTGACATGATGTCATCTCTTGGATTTGCTTCCAGTCACTATGAGGCACAGCTGCTTGAGGCATCAACTATGACTCAACCTCAACCATCCCTTCTCAAACCAAATGCTCTCGGTTTTTGTCAGCTGGTTTTTGACAATGCTGACTTTAATGTCAATACAATAGACGGCCACGGGACATTCCATGCGATGGGTGGAATCATATGTGTGACTCCATATGATGCAGCAGGGGAAAGAGACAACATTATGCGTTCTGCGAGGATGAATGCCCCCCAGTTGGTAGCATGTGCTGGTTCGATTGAGCTTCAAAGATTTGTGAAGAACCCACAAGGTGGCTTGAAAACAGTTGTAATCAAGGATCTTGATTGCCTGCCCTTGGCTCCTACTGAAGTCATATCTCAGTCTGCTGCAGATATCCTGTGGCTTCATGGGAAGTCAACTGGTAGACATTTGCCAGGATGGAATGGTTACATGGAGAATGCCACAGCAAAAAAAGAATTTCAGCAATCTAAAATAATATATCTGCCATTTATCAATGCAACTCCAACCCATGAAGACACTGTCTATACATCCTTGATCAAGGCTCGCCGAGAATGCGATAGTGTCAAACAAAAAACTTGCTTTGTGACATTCGACCAGCCACTATATATGAAGGCACAGGAAATTCTCCACAACAGCACACATCCACTATTGGAAGATGTCATTGCAAGACTTGGGGGCTTCCACTTGCTCATGTCATTCTTGGGAGCTATTGGCACAATTATGAGCGGCAGTGGAATCTTTGAGCTATTTGCCATGATCTATGCCGAAAACAGCATTGATAAAATGATGCATGGTCATGCCTATTCTCGAGCTGTGAGGGCTCATTTATTGACACATCAGACATTGGCCAAACTGATTCTGGGTACAATTGAATTTACCAATGATGAAACAACTGTTGTCAACAGGCTACTTACAGATGTGGACCAGTCCAGGGTTCTGGAAGCAGATGACTTAGAAGAAATCAAATCTGTGAAGCAGCGATTTATGACAGCTGTCCACAATTTTCAAAGCAGAGGTCCAACAGCTCAGCTCTGGGTTCAGTACTATAACATGGTGACTCTTGTCAAGCAATTTATCCAAGCAGAGAGGATGGGAAACTTTCAACTCCACTTGGATACTATCAAAAAGATGGTACCATTTTTCCATGCTGCTGGACATTGGCCTTATGCAAAAAGTGCGCATTTGTATCTTCAAGAAATGTCCTCTTTGGAAGACAGAATGAATCCAACTGAGTTCCAAAAATTCACAAAAGAAGGCTATTTTACAATCCGAAGGTCAAACAAATTTTGGTCAGGCATTTGGACTGACATGACTATTGAGCAGAAACTCATGAAAGATATGAAAGTTGGAGGAGGCTTGACTAGTGGAAGGGGAATGACGGATAGTACATTGTTGAAGTGGACTCTTGGAATGACTTCTCTTCAGGATATAGCTCAACAAATGGAGCAGTACACTGAAGTTACAGGATTGTCTTCAGAACAACATGTGGAGCTGAGGCCCAGCAGGATCACGCGGGATGAACAAGATGTGCAACGGCTGCTTGATTGGTTTGAAAAACACCCCCCTTTCCCTGAAGCAGCGGAAATTATGAGCATCAGCTCTGGTGTACTTGGAAGTGAGCAAGTGAACTGCTACAAGGCTCAGCAAATTGGTATAGCTGGACTCTCAAGAATAGTAGGAACAACCTTCGGTGAAGTGTCCTTCAAAAAGAAGAACAAAGTGATATCGTTAGCAGCTGACAAGAACATCTTGAAAGTTGGAGAGAAGAAGATTGCTGTGGACCCACTCACACTCTATCACAGAATGTGCATAGCAAAAACAACACAGGATGACCTTAAGGAATACCTCTCTTATGAGCTTGCACCGTACCCTATGGCATTGTTCAACAAGGATGGCATGCGCAAGGGTACAAAATATTCTCTATATACAGCGTTCACACCCCTGCCCATTGATTTCGTGCTCCCCTCAAATCACCACACTGTCATTGATGGTGGGCATCTGCTCCACAAAGTTGTGTGGAATCGAAATTCGAATTTTGGGGAAATTTGTGCCGATTACATCAAGTACATCCACCAGCATTATGGGACAGAGGTGATGGTCATCTTCGATGGGTACCCGGACAACCTTCTGACAAGTACAAAGAATGCTGAAAGAGCAAGAAGACGCAAGCTGAACGCCTCAGCAGATGTAATATTTGATGAAGCGACAGTGAACACAACTCCTCAAGACAAATTTCTGTCCAATGAGAGCAATAAAAAACGATTTGTTGCCCTTCTCAGAACAACACTTGATGCATCCAACGTCATGAACAAGCAAGCTGAGGAGGATGCTGACGTGCTGATTGTTACCACTGCTAAATCAATGGCTTCTTCATACGATGCTGTAATTATTGTGGGGGAAGACATCGATTTATTAGTCATCCTCAGTGGAACAGCAAATACGATGGAAAACATATATTTTAAAAAACCAGGAAGAGGCAATTCACCTGATGTCATGTACTCAACCTCATCATTCATACATGACTTCGCCAAGAACCTGCTGCTCATCCACGCTATCAGTGGGTGTGACACAACGTCAAGCATTTATGGGTTTGGAAAAACAAAATTTTGTTCCCTGTTCCGGAGGAATCCAATATTGTTGGAGATAGGTGATGTCTTCATGGACCCAGAAGCCACATTAGAGGACATCTCCAAAGCAGGAGAGCAAATATTGGTCATCCTCTATGGTGGGGAAATCGACCAATCACTTTCTGAACTAAGACACACAAAATTTGTTGCCACTACGACAAACTTGAACCTAGAAAAGCTGCCCCCAACCTCTGATGCAGCACGATACCACTCCTTGAGGGTATACCACCAAGTGATGGCCTGGATGAGCAGGAAGAAAGACCCGATCATCTTTGGCTGGACAAAAGGAAGCAGGGGCTTGATTCCAACTACAACAACCAGAGATGCTGCTCCTCATACACTGCTGAAGACGGTATCATGCAGGTGTGTCACCGGCTGTTCCGCAGCATGTGGATGCAGAAAAGCCGGTCTGCATTGCTCCACTTTCTGCAAGTTCTGCTCCGGCGGTAAGTCCTGCAACAACCATCCCTTGATAGTTGCTGACGAGGAAGAGGAAAACATTGACGACCTGTCCATACCATTCAATGAAGATCCTGCAGAAGAAGAGTCAGCCCTCCTGACTCCTCTTGCAAAACGTCCCCGGTTACTGTAACATTATTTCATTCCCATTCTTTTTTATAGTTTTTATTTTGGTGCTTTTTTCTTATTAGTGTGTTCATTATTTAATATGTGAATAATTAATACATGAAACGCATTGTATTGTCATCTATATTTTGTAAATATACACCAACTTTTTTTAATGAATAGTAACGAATTTGTTCTCTCCCATCTATTATACTATATACTATTCTATATTCTATTCATATTCTGGAATATGAAATTTGAAACTCACCTTTCACTATTTTTTGGATAAATCCCGCCGGAAGCTGTAATCGGACAGTTGGTGAATATTCTCCTCTCAGCACCAAATAAGAATTATTATCTCTTATTGGATTGAACCGTGGTTTGACTGTTGTACTTGGAGGTACAATCTTACATGATTCAATTCAAAAAGAGACAATTATTCTGTGAAATTGAAGTATTCAATCTCAGAGATCTGCATCCGGACGAATTAGGAAATCGAGCATTATAACACTTGCTAATTATAAACTCTCCTCAATTCATCCAAAAACAAATCTATACCTACTACAGAAGAATACTTCAATTACTGAAATTATAATATAATTTTTTAAGCTCCTCTCGACAAAGGTCAAATAGGTTGCAGAATAATAAAATTGATGAAAAATCCTTCGACATAGGTCGAGGATTACAGTAATAATTTTCCAGATTCGTCTCAACAAAGGTAGAGAAGGAAGAGCAGGATATAATTGACGAAGTCCTTCAACAAAGGTCAAGGATCAAAATGTAATTTAATGATTCATAGCTGAAATAATTAAGCTCTTGGAATTCCTGAAATAAGTCAAACAAGTGTTTTTTATAAATGCATAGTTTATTATATATGCGTGTATGTGGTTACATTTATACAAAATATGGTTCAAATATTATTTAGATGCACTGCTGTGCTCAAAAATGGTTGTAATAAAGTAATACTTTCATCAACAAAGCGCCCCAGGGCTGAATCACAAAAAACTCATTTCTTCTAGTTTTCTTAAATTTACCCCCACTCCTACCCATTGCTCGTCAAATTTTATTCAATACATGATTTTAAAGGAAATTAAATTCTCTACAACTTTCATCCTATAAACTTTTTGCTGAGATCAAGTCTTCCCCCTGTTTTTGCGATGGTAAATGGAGCAAAAGTGAAAATTTTTTGGAACCTCCAATTTTCGACCTTTTTTGCCTTCTCATAGCTCGAATACGCTTCAACCTACAAAAAAAACTACTGCATCAAATTTGTTGGAAATTTAGTAATCTACATTTTCTTACTGAGACATATCTTCAAAAAAATGAACTGGGAATGAGCTAGAGGCCGAAAACTGAAAAAAGTGCCGATTTCTGACAGTTTTTCCAAGATGGCGGACGAAGCAAGGAGGGGGGGATGACGGAAACTTGGATTAATTACTACCTAATGGTCCCAAACAACATCAAAAAATAAAAAACGTTCCCGCATTTGATGTAAGGTGAACCCCCTTTTTGAGCCTCTATTGACTGAACTAATGCTTTTTCATCTTAAAATGATAACTTAGTAATACAGTAGCTGCTTATGGGCTAACGTTAGGCCAGGTACAGTAATAGTACACTTACCAGCATTAGCCATAAAGTAATATTATTATTATGCACATTGAGCATACAAATATTGTAAATAAATATTCTGATGCAAGAGATATTTAGTGTATGATTGACAGAATAGCTTTAGTTTGTTGTTACAACCAACAGTTAAACCCTTTTTAAACTGAGATCTAGGCCAAGGTGTAACTTTCATCACTCTACTAGGCTATAGCCTACATGAAACTATATAGAGCCTGCTGAATTATTGTTGAATAGGTAATTTGGTAACTACTTACGTATTAGCTGGAGGCCACCCATATTAAGTTTGTTTGTTTTAATATTGTTTTATTTACCCTATCGTTTATTCCCTTAACCTAACCTAACACAAATCCTAACCTAAACCTCCAGCTAATAGGTAAGTATCAATAATTTTTAAAGTAATTGCACAATAGAGAATCGCTTATAAAAATGATTTTGTTTTTGTTTTTTTCAGCTGATAATTTTTGGGAGGAGTCCAGACTGAATGAGGAAGTCCAAGTCGACCTCAAAAGTAAACAAACTGAGTTTGATGAAATTGCCCATGAAGTGATTGAAGATTGCAATGGTAGGTGCAAATATGAAATGACTTGCATGAAACTATATAGAGCCTGCTGAATTGTTGAATAACTTACAATAATCACACAATATGGTACAGCTTATTAATGTTTCCTTTTTTTCAGCTGATAATCTTTGGGAGAGGTCCTCATCAACCGATCACTTTGGCAGTGATGAAGAAGATCAATACATACCTGACCCAAATGATCTTTCATCATCTGATGAGAGTTTGAACCACGATGATGTGAATATTGTGCTAGCCACAGGTGGCAGTGTTGATGAAAACAATATATTGACTACTAGAGATGACAGTGATTGTGTACGGAATGTGCTAACAAGAGATGACAGTGATGGTGAACGCAGTGCAGGTATATTAGCAAGAGATGAAGAACAACCAAAGGAGTATATTGTGCTAGCCACAGGTGGCAGTGATGATAAAAACAATAATATATTAACTAGAGAAGGCAGTGATTTTCTGAGCAATGTGCTAATAAGAGATGACAGTGATGGTGAACAAAGTGTAGGTTTATCAGCAAGAGATGAAGAACAACCAAAGAAGAAAAAAAAACTTTTTCATTTGCCAGAGAAAAAAACAAGGAAAAGACAGCGGAACCCAGAGGGATGGAAAAAACGTAAGGCAGCTATTGCCCGAGAACAAGGTAAGCCATATCTTTCACAAAGTGGGAAAAATATGGAAGGAAAGAAAGTTAGTACTGGTATTCTCTGCAATGAAAAATGTAGGTACAAGTGCAGCAACAATTTCACCATTGAACAAAGGAATAACTTACTGTCCAGTTTTTATAAACTTGATAAAAATGCAAAAAATGTTTTCTTGTTTAAAAGCATTGTGATTTCAGAAGTGAAAAGAATGAAAAATAATGCTAACACACATAAATCTGCATCATTTAAATACTTTGTTATGTGCAATTCTCAGTCAGTAAGGGTTTGCAAAAAAGCATTATCTTCAGTGTTCCAAGTTGGTATGAAAAAAATTGACTTAATTATATGTCAAATAAAACGTGGCTTGAATGTTCCTCCACCTGATGTAAGAGGACACCACAGTAATCGCCCACACAAACTAAAACCTGAGGTCAAAAACTATATTCTACAGCATATAAGCTCTTTCCCAGCAGATAATTCCCATTATTCTCGTAACGTGAATCCAAACAAGAAATATCTGTCACCCCAGCTAAATCTATCGAAAATGTATGAGTTATATCTAGAACAGTGCAAAATAGAAGAACAAGCTCAACACTTCTTTGTTAAAAAGAGTACCTACCGACATTTGTTTGAGACAGAGTTTAATTTAAGCTTTGGTCAACCGAAAAGTGATACCTGTAGCACATGTGATGCAGGCAATGACAATGATGAGCATAAAGGAAGTTACAGGGAAGCATTTGAAATCCAGAAATTAGACCGGGAAGAGGCACGAACTAACAGCAAGATGTGTTTCATGACAGTTGACCTACAACAGACTATGCCCCTTCCAAGGCTGACAACATCTAAAGCCTTTTATCTACGCCAGATGTGGTTTTACAACCTTGGTGTCCATATTATCTGTGAAGAAATGGAAAAGGCAGATTTTTTTACTTGGACAGAGGATATTGCCAATTGAGGAAGCTCTGAAATTGGTAGCTGTTTGCTTACACTCACTGAACTTGATTATACAGTTAAAAGTAAGAACCACTTGGTAATATGGTCCGATTCCTGTGCTGGACAAAACAAGAATTTTTTTATAGTTCTTGTTTATCAATATTTGTTGCTGAAAGGTCATTTTAAAGTGATCGACCACAAATTCCCTGAGGTAGGTCACAGCTATCTCGATTCAGACAGCGACTTTGGTAAAATTGAAAAATATCTTAGAAGGCATGAAAATGTTTATATACCGGAGCAGTACAGAGAAATCATAGCAAAGTCAGGGAGGAAAAATACTGTTGTTGATATGAAGCAACACTTTCGAAATTTTGAGAAACTAGAAACTGGTTTGAATCTTTACAACCGAAAGTTTGACATGTTACAAGAAAAGGTTCGTTTCAGAGATGGGATCAGATGGATCCGTGTGGATGAGTATGGTAGTTACTTATATAAAGAGACCTATGATCCTAATACTCCTTTCCGAAAGGTGTCCTTATTAAGAAGAAAGGACCAACAACCACCCAATTGTTTGATTCCAAGATACGAAACTCCTCAGGGAGGTCTAACTGATGAGAAAATAAAAAATCTCCATGAACAGATGCCTTATGTAAAGGAAGAGTTTTGTTGGTTCTATAATACATTATTTCAGGAAGTGCAATCAAAGATCAAAACGAAGCAAAAGAGGGGAAAGAAAAACAAGTAAACTTAACAGCCATTGTTAAACTATGATGTATTATAGAACCAACGAAACTCTTCCATATGTGTGGGTGACTTTGCGTACCGTGGGTTGACTTTGCGTCAGGTCACGGAAAAATATTAAAAACCGGTTTTCTCAGCTATTAGTGAATGGAAATCGTTTTTCAAAATCGATAATATGTAGTGCAAATCTAGAGCCCACAATCGTTATGTTGTCGACTCTTGATAGATCGATTAAACTATCGACATAAAACCGAAGTGGGAACTAACCTTGCTATTCAAGTTACTTGAAAACTTCCTATTCGGATTCATACTTGAATAACACTTATAATATTGATAAGTACCGTAAAACGGGGTGAATAGCAACTGGCGGGTGAATAGCAACAAAACCTGGGGAAAACTTTTATTCGCTCACAGTTCATGAATCAACCGATAGAATCAAGTTTTTTCAAGTTGAAAATGCCGCCTAGTCTGTTGGTAATGGATTCAAGCCAGTGTTGCCATCTAAAATGTGATATAGAAGGCATTAAAAATAATATAATGTGACTGGAATTTTATATGATATTTTTTATGCTTCAAAACTTTATCTGCTCTGAAAATTTGTATTGAATAAGATTATTCATGTCATTTTTCTTGATAACCACCATTTATTTCACAAATTTGAGTTTTTGAATCAAGCGAGTATCTCAATACTCAATTTTTTTTATATTTATTTTGGTAGTGCAATCCCAATGGCACTGTCAAACGGGGTGAATGGCAACACAACACTTGCGCTCTTGATTTGGAGGTTATGTTAGAAGTGAGATAATTTCGAGTATTTGTTATCACGATTTTCATCTTAAAATTGATTTTCATTTATATTAAAGTTGAGTTAAAGTCATGCCACGTACATATAAACCAGTTCCAGGAACAAAAACTTGCAGAAAAGTAGATGATGAAGTTATTTCTATTGCAATTCAGGACATCGAAGGTGGTAAGAGCTACAGGGAGGTAGGAAAAAAGTATAACATTGATCATACTGTTTTGTACAAGTACCATAAGAAAATGAAAAACAAAGAGACAATCAAATCCAAAGGTGGTCAAACTGTTCTGACTACTTCAGAGGAAAATACAATAGTTCTTCGGTTGGTGCAGTGTGCAGAATGGGGATACCCTATGGACTCATATGACATCAGACTCATAGTGAAGTGTTACCTGGACAGTGCGGGAAGATGTGTCTCAAAATTTTGGGATAACATGCCTGGTAGAGACTTTGTTCACAGTTTCCTTCAGAGACATGCAGACAAGATATCTGAACGGTTTTGTCAAAATATAAAACGTGCACGGGCCCTAGTGACTCCAAGAATCATAGAAAATTATTTTGATGAATTGGAAATATCTTTGAAAGGTGTGAATCCGTCGAACATTGTTAACTACGATGAAACGAATCTGGCTGATGACCCTGGCCGAACAAAAATTGTTGCAAAAAGAGGGATGAAATATCCAGAAAGGGTGATGAACAGTAGCAAGAGTGCAACGTCTGTCATGTTTGCAGCTTCAGGAGATGGTGAGTTGTTACCCCCTTATGTTGTATATAAGGCCAAGCATTTGTATGATACATGGACAACCGGGGGGCCAAAGGGGACACACTACAATAGGACTCCTTCAGGATGGTTTGATAGCATAACCTTCTTAGACTGGCTAAAAACAACTGCTGTGCCATATTTGAAAAAAAAGGATGGGAAAAAAATACTGATTGGTGACAATCTTTCATCACACATTTCAGTTGAAGCTGTAAAAATGTGTAAGGAGCATGATATTTCGTTTGTTTTTCTGCCTGGAAATTCCACTCACCTCACACAGCCACTGGACGTCGCTTTTTTTGCTCCACTGAAACGCACTTGGAGAGATATTTTACTTAAGTGGAAGAAAGGCCCTGGTCGCAATGAGTCAACTATTCCGAAGTCCTCTTTTCCACCATTATTAAAAACTTTGATTGAAACCATTGAACTAACTTCTCAGAACAACATCAAATCAGGTTTCAGGAAATGTGGAATCATTCCCATTGATCGGCAGACAATTTTGGATCGTCTGCCTAAAGACCAAGAAATAGAAGACAACACAGCCACCGATGCCATCACGGAATCATTCATTGATATTCTGAAGACGCTGCGGTATTCTGATGGATCATCTTCTCGCCAACGAAAGAAGAAGATGAATGTTGGAGCTGGGCAAAGTGTCGCCGAAAAAGACTTTGACGCTGATGAAGGTAGTGACAACATTGGTGAAATTGAGCAGGAATCTTCTCATGAAGTTCTTGAGGATGACATTGAGCCTTCAGTCCCTGACAGTGTGGCAGCTTCTCCATCAATAATTGAGGAAAACTGTGTCTACAGGAACAATAAGAAATATTCAAATGTAGAAAAAGTGAAATTAGAAGATTTAGAAGATGGAATGTGGCTCCTTGTTAGTTTTTTTAGCCAAACGTATATTGGTAGGGTAAGTAACGTGGAAAAACTTGAAGCTTCTTTCCTACGACAGAAAAGAAGTGTTCACGGCAAAGAGAGAGTGGGGGAGGCATATTTTGTTTTTCCAGACATTGAAGACATTTGTGTGTTCGAGTTCTCCCAAGTCATAGGAAAAGTGAAACCACCTGAAATTGGACGTAGGGGAATTTTCAAATTTAAAGTGGATCCAAATGAGTGGTGAAACTTTCAATTTTTACTCCCAATATTTTATTTAAATTTCCAATAATTTTATTCAAAAACATTAATCTCTTATTATTTAGTTGCATGTAAAAATTATCAAATATTTTCCACATTTAATTATTTTTCATATATAAAAATATTTATTTCTCTCTTAATTTATTAGAAAACATTAAAATAATATATTAATATGTTTTTTATTACAAATAAAGTGTTTCTATTCACCCCAGGCATGTTCCTAGAGCAACAGACTCAATTTATAATGGTAAAACATATGGTGTTGCTATTCACCCCGACCTGAGGGTGAATAGCAACAGACTAGTTATTTCACTTTTTTTAATAATTCAAATTTTATTTCATAATTATTTATGCTGATATTGAATCTACAGCATAAGATTAAACTATTATCATAATTTAGACCTTTCCAACTATAATTATTCTCTAGTTACACGGGCAGAAAGGAGTGAAAGTGTTGCTATTCACCCCGTCTTACGGTATTACATTATATTTACTTTTTCATTATCTTTCATCGGCAATATTTATAATATTCATCTTTTTACTGGTTCAGAATCTATTACTAGTTTTATTCAAGATGGTCACTTTTAGGTTAAACTTGGGGTGACCTTGTCCTAGTACAAAGCCATCCCAAGATATGATAAAAATCATTATATATGCAAAATATAATGCGAAATAATTATGATAAATATCATGTATTTTATCATTAAAAAATAAAAATATTCATCTTGCTTGAAATTAACATGTTCTGAATGGATTTCATTGTTCCAGATTCTAAGGAAAACATGCCTCAGACATAGATTCAAAAAAAGGTTTTCAATAAAAAATGTTCTAAGTCTTTTTAAGATACATTTCATTTATTTTCCGTGTTGTTATTCATTTTAATGGTGTGCATTTGAGTTCAGTCTATCTCACTGTTAGAAATAAGCTAAAATCCGTATATTTTTCAAAGTGACGCAAAGTCAATATATGTTTATACAACTTTGAATTTGTATGTAGAAATTTTTTTGTATTCATTTTTTTCCAGACTCGTGATTTTTACGAATGGTTAGCTTTAACGTAATTTTTAGGAAGGTTAGCTTTCTAGGGTTAAAAGTGAACAATTTCTCTTTTCTCTCAACTTTTTTATGATGTCATGATAAATACAGACATTCTGTACAATACAATCCAGAAACAATCTTCTAACAGTGTGACAGTTGATAATTCTTTTAGGATATTTGAAAAGTCAATGAGAAACATTAGAAACAAACCTGAAAAGTATGAGACTGTCCAGAATGATACTTCAGAACTCCCAACCAAGCAACAGAAAACAAAAACTGCTGAAAAGCTATTGGTCATTGCTAGAGGTATGTGACACAATTGTAGAACAACTTAAGAATCGATTCCATAAGTCAGCAATTTTTGTATTATTGATCCTACTTTGTTTTTTACTTACAGAACACAATTTCCCATCAAATTGATTGATACATTTTGTGCTACTTACAGTAACATAATTTTTAAACAAAAACTTAAAAGTGAAATTTTGGTTACATAGAAGAACATCATTTTCAACAGTATTAATATACCAGCATTTCTATATTGCTTGACATTTTTGTGTAAAATGATTTTAAAGATGTATTTCCTAAAACTTTGAAAGCTCTTCAAATAGTTATCACTACACCAGTAACTGCCACTGAATCTGAATGCTTTAGCAGTTTGTTTGGTACACAAAGATAATGCTACACAAATTTCAAATTTCAAGAATAGTCATTGACAAATTTTGCCACAAAGAAAGAGAGAATTTTCATTCATTTCCTTAAGGATCTGTGACTCTTTCATCACCACTGCCAACACAAAAGAGTTTGAGGAATATTTCATGAAACACTATGCTGAAACCCTGGAAGGCCACAGCATATGCATACAGGAAAGGATGTGGCATTAACACAAATATGCATTTGGAGTCATTCCACAAGCAGTTGGAACACATCTTCCTAGAAGGTGAAAAAATTAAACACCTACACAAAACAATATATGCCTTAATGAAATCTGCCTGGGATTGAATGTTTACACATTTATTAAAATTGAATGAAAAGATACTGAGTGAAGGATGAAGGATGTGGCATTACCGCAAATATGCATTTGGATTCTTTCCATAGGCAGCTGAAACACATCTACCTAGAAGGTAAAACATTAAATGCCTAGACAAAACAATCTATGCCTTAATGAGGTTTACCCAGGGTTGTATGTTTAAAAATTTAATTAAATTGAATAAAATGACACCAAGTGATGGATGAAGGATGTGCCATTATCACAAAAATATGCATTTGGAGTCTTTCCATAGGCCCATAAGCAGTTGAAACACATCTACCTAGAAGGTGAAAAACTTAAATGCCTAGATAAAACAATCTATGCCTTATTGAGGTTTGCCTGGGATTGCATGTTTAAGCATTTAATGAAATTGAATAAAGAGACACCAAGTGAAGGATGAAGGATGTGGCATTAACACAAATAGGCATTTTAAGTCTTTCCATAAGCAGTTGAAACACATCTACCTAGAAGGTGCAAAAATTTAATGCCTAGACAAAAAATCTATGCCTTATTGAGGTTTGCCTGGGATTGTATGTTTGATCATTTAATGAAATTGAATAAAAAGACACCAAGTGAAGGATGAAAGATGTGTCATTAACACAAATATGCAATTGGAGTCTTTCCACAAGCAGAGCAGAAGTTTTAAAATAGTTTGGGGAATATTTCATGAAACATTATGCTGGGAGGTCGCAGCTATGAGCCTATACATACAGGAAAGGATGTAGCAGTATCACAAATATGCATTTAGATTATTTCCACAACAGTTGAAACACATCTACCTAGAAGGTAAACAAATTAAATGCCTAGACAAAACAATCTATGCCTTATTGAGGTTGTTTGCCTGGGATTGTATATTTAAGCATTTAATAAAATTGAATGAAAAGACACCATGTGACCTGGTATTAAGAGTGAACAAGAGTCATAGAGAGTGTAACTGTCAAAGATTAAACAGCTGTTGTAGAAGAGAATAAATGGCTAGTTGGCCCTACTAGTCAAACTTATGAGGTGGTAAAAAAAGCAGTGTTGACATGCACAAATGACTGATCAAGTGTTCAACATGCAGTATTTGTGTTCTCACTTATGAATGCAATTGTGTGGACAATTTAATCAGAATGAATATTTGTAAACAAATTCATGTATGTGAAAAAAATTCCAAAAAAGAGCATGCACAAAATCAGTTGAATGAATTAAATCTTGAAGTGGAGAGCTCTTTCACTATGGCTAAATCCCAAGTAAAAATGGTTGGACCTGTGAAGGAAAAATATGATACTTTGTTTAAAATTTCCCAACAAGCATAATATGCAAACGCTTCACAAGATGTACTGAATGAAAAAGTTGAAATTGTAGTCAAGGGTTTACAGGAAATTGCTCAAAAATTGAATGGAGTTACAGACAGTATGTGAATCAAAGAAAAAAGCAAACACTAACAAAAAATTGACAAACAAGTTCAGCTCTTTTAAATAAGAAAATAATCTAAACCTTGAAGCATGTATAAGAAGCCAACACCCAGTGAGAGTTTAAAAATAAGGAAACCAGTATTATTGAACTCATCCTCCAGTACAGTAACTGCTTGTGAATAGTTTGAACTTGGAAAACAATGTTGGTGCATATAATAATAATGACACTCTGCCAAGTATATCAAAAAGGAAACTTGATAGTTTTGAAAGTAGTTATAGTGAAGTAAACATAAGTTCAAACAATATTATTAGAGATTTCAATATTCTTACATTAGTAAGACAATAATCTTAGTTATAGACAATAATCTTGCTTGTAGAACATATGTTGGTCAGATTACATTATCAGAAAATAAGAGTGAAAGGAAGGGGTTGGTGTGCAAATAAAGACTCATGTGTAATAAATGTGCCAAGAAAAAAGAATACTGGACATCTAAAAAGTGTGAAAATAATAATCTTTTTGAGAATAATGTTGGGTTGTTTTATGGCCTGCAATGCATTGAGCAAGGTTTTAGGGCAGGAATAACTCTATGTGCTATGTTGAATCTACCAAGTCCACAATGGAATTACAAAAAAATACACTTCAATTGTAGGCGAAAGTGTGAAACAGATTGCTGTACAATCTATGATTGATGCTGCTAAAGAAGCTATTGAAGTTATGGTACATGGCAGAAGAGGGGTTACACATCAAATAGTTCTTGTTGTAGTGTTATAAGTGTTGATACAGGCAAGGTTATAGATGTTCAGGCTTTGACAAAATACTGCCAAGTATATAATGTAGCTAAAAGTAAAAAATTAAACAACAGAAGTTGAACATCAGCCCAAGAGTTTTAGGAATTATGAAGGGAGTAATGGTACAATGGAAGTGGCATCAGCTCTTACAATTTTCAAAAGGTTTGAGGCTGAGTGAGGTGTTTGCTGTGAAATTTCTTTCTGATAGTGATTCAAAAGTATTTCAATTGGTTGAGAAGAATACAATCTATGGTGATATGAAAATTACCAAATTTTAATGCATAAACCATGTACAGGAGAGGATTGGTACATGCCTTCAGGAATTTGGAGCAGACTCCTGGCATCAGAAAACTATCAGATGGTAGAACAATAAAAAATAGAGGGAAATTGACAACAGCAGTTATAGATCAAATATAAATGTACTATGGGAAAGCAATCAAAGATAACATTCATAATCTACAGGCTATGAATGCAGTTTGGGCTACTTATTTCCACAATCTTTAACACATGAAAAACCTAGGCATGATGTAGGTCTGATGATCTAGATCTGATGACTGGTGCAAGTATCAAAAAGCAGAAAAAGAGGGTTCTGTAGAGAATTTCAAACATAGAAAGCCAATGCATGAAGCAGTGATGCAGGCCATCAATCCAATCTATCAGGATCTGTCCAACCCTGAGTTGCTGGCAAAATGTTTACATGGCACTTCACATAATATAAATGAATCTTTCAATGTTGTGCTTTGGTCAAGGATACCCAAAAATGTTTTTGTAGGGTTTGAAACTTTAGAATTAGGTGTATATGACACAGTCATCACATAAAATATTGGTAATATTGGTAGAATAAGAGTACTTAAAAATCTTGGTGTGCAAATCGATTTGAACACTATGGATTCATTAAAATACATTGATCATTTATGCATCTCAAAAGTGGAAATTGTATCAAAAGCAATGAATAAATTAGCCAAATCATTGAGGAAGGGGAGAAAATTGGCTTTGGAAGAAGCAGAAGATGGTTCCTACAAAGCTGGAGTTTTCTGATATCCTGACAAGCTGAAGCAGAAGACAACTTGGCCATGTGAGTTGACATCTGTTTCCCATTTTAAATTGTTTTTTTCAAAAAACATATTTTTGAGACATGACCCTATTTCTTGAAAACTATAAGAGATAGAATGCTGAAATTTTTTATAAATGT
The DNA here is from genome assembly GCA_948455865.1 of Conomelus anceps. Taxonomy (NCBI): domain Eukaryota; kingdom Metazoa; phylum Arthropoda; class Insecta; order Hemiptera; family Delphacidae; genus Conomelus; species Conomelus anceps. Next base: position 15,202,617 of record OX418219.1, read on the forward strand.
TTCAGTCATTATTGTGTTACTATGGATCCTCAAACATGACTTTAAATATAACTTAGTTCAATCAACAATTGGACCTAATTGTGAGGCTAATGGATGATCTTAGGAAGGATATGTGTTGTAAACAGGATAACTAGTTGGTTGTTTAGAGGAACTGAAAATAGTTGTTAGTTCTTGTCAAGAGAATCAGATGGAATTGAACATCATTGCTAAGCAAAATTAAATCATTGAACATCAACAAAACCTGATCGATTTGTTAAAAAATGAGGTTGAGACTATACAGTGTCGCCTGTGGACAACCAAAGAAAGATTGGATGATATGGAGCAGTATTCATGGTGCAATACCAATTCAAGGTGGCAAACACTTCAAGAAATTAATAATATTCATATAATAGCATCATTTTTTCCTGAATTCAACTTCTCCTCATTGCCCCCCTTTCCTTTCTTTCTCTATCAATCAGCTTATTGTTATTATTATTTTGTTCATCACTTCCTTATTATTATTATTACTTTAATTGAAAAATCTCTCAATTTTTTATATACAGCACACAGGCTTTGCCTTGCAGTTATTATAACTATTATATATATATATATATATATATATATATATATATATTATATTGAATCAGCTTAACTCCCTTGAATTGTCCTCAATACCAACATCTATCAGAAACACAGAAAAACAAACCTATTCACCATATATCATTTAAACATTCAAAGAGGCCTTCAAAGTAAAATAGATAAAAGTTCAAGGTAAAATTAGTCAAGTACAGTACTTACTTACAAACACTCACATTAAAAAAAATATGTCATATTTTTTTGGTGTAATAGATGCTATTCCAATAGCTGATAGTATGCAATCCAAGTATAAATTTGAATGAAAATCAAATTTTTTTTATAAATCAAGTTGGACCTATATTATATCAAAAGTCATTTACACAGCTTCTATCAAGCATAATAATTTTATCTCAAGGATGTTGATTATTGCATATTGTTATTTGCATTGAACATATTAATTATTTGTTGGATGATGTTGAAAAATAGTCCAATGTAATGTCTAAGACTGTTCTAACTAATCATTATTGAAATATTTTAGGAACAAAAGCACTGAGATTGTGAAGTATAAACCATAAAATTGAATTATGTGTTGAGGTCTATGATCAATTTCTGACTAAAATATGGTTTCTATTCTCAATTATGGTTGAAGTTAATAATCATCTTAAGTTATGCTTGTAATTAAGATTGTAAAAAAGGTTTTGAAAGGATCACAGTAAAAACTGTAGCCTACATGCAAACATTATAAAAATAAGAATTATTTCATACACAATAGAATATTCACTTAATATTATGCAAGACAGCAAGTAAATTGTGTCTGAATTCACCAGAAATTTTATCATAATATTCACTATTATTCACTCATAATATCAATCCTAGTCTTGAGGTGACAAATTATAGTTCTTAAATTGGAAGTATAATTATCAAGATAAACACATTATTAATTGTGCATCTTTTCTTTCTAAATTACATTTATGGAGTGTTGTTGTATTTGTAAAATTCTGTTTTAAGAAAACAAATGAACAACTTCTTACATTTTGTATTGTATTAATACTTCCTGGAAGACTTTGAAAAAAATTCTTCAAAAAATTATGCATAAAAAGAGATTGAAACTCATCCCACCTGACAGTCAAGCTCCAGCTCAAAATGACTTGGGGAGACATTTTGCTGAAGTGGAAAAAGGACCTAGTCAAAATGAGTCTTCAATTGCAAAATCTACATTTCCATCTTTATTAAAAAAATGTTCTTGAAAGTATTGAAATGACAAGCCAAAACAACATTGAAGCAGGTTTTAGAAAATGTGGAATCACACCTGTTGATTGCTTGAAAATTTTGGAGCAGCTACCTAAAAAACTAGAAGTGGAGGAAAAAACAACTGATGCTGTCACTAAGTCATTTATTGGCATTTTAAAGACCTTGCAATATTCAGAACAATGCATCAATGCAAAAAGAAATTAAATGTAGAAGCTGGTCAATGTTTAATTAGACTTTGAAAATGATGGTGATAGCCACTAGTGAAAATAAACAACATGACTGCAAATTTATGAAAGATGAATTTTTGGAGGATGATGGTGAGCTAGTTTGCTTCTTGTCAGCTCAGTTAATGTTGGGTAGGCACAAACTGGCCATGAGTTGGCCCTTGAGTATGATATGGACTTATCCTTTGACATTATTCTGGTCCTGGAACCCTACTGCTCAGGGGAGGGTTGTTAGCATTCTGGGTGAGAGGGTCTTCTTGTCTACTATTGGTGACCATCTTTGGTCCTGTATTCTAGTTCTGAACACTTCTCTTGCTGTTGCTGTCATCAATAAGTGCTCCACTTTGCATTGAGGTTGGTAATAATAAGTGTATGGCTTTTAATGGTGGGGAGACCCTTACGGGTAGTTCCACCTCACCGTTTGTGCCATGTTACAGGGAACATGGTGGACCTACTATTTTGCTTCTGGACTAACCGTCGCACTGTTGGAACAATGTCTTTGAACAATGATTCAACAGCAATTGTTACCTCGGCTAACACCAAGAATAAGAAACCAAACCGCTTCAAACCACATGAGAATGCTGGTAGAGTAGCAGAAGCTGCAAAGATTGATCTTGAGAACAAGCTGTTCTTTGGATTTTCAAATCTTAACATTGCAGCCACTGGTCAAAACATCACATCAGTAGATCAGGCCAAATGCATCACTATCTCGACAAGAGGTATCAGATTTTACATTCAATCTATTTTCTTAAAAATCTATGAACTATATGATCAACTTCCACAATGCACTGTCTATGACGCATACCATGTCACTTGCTCAGCTTGAAATGCGAATGCTTGCAGTCGCCAAGACTCAGCACCTGCCTACCAACATGGACAGGGCCCGTTTCTCACAACCCACTCTCAACATCCAAGAGCATGATCTGATTGCCAGAAATGCAATCAACTTTGGACCAATTTCCTCATTGCTCAATAGCCTTGGGAATTTTGACTTCAATGATACTGAGTGGTACCCCCATATTCCAGTTCTTGAGGAAAATGACTTGCATCCAACTTGCGTCACTTACTCAAACATCCAAAATCTGGTTTTGTTGTTAGCCAACCAAGCAACCCCCCACAAACTTCATTTGCAGTTCTATCAGGCATCTCCGCTTCCTTATGCATTGAGGTTGGTAAAAGACCAACACTGAATATATGAATAACATAATTGGAAAGACAATGGAAACTGTGTGCTCTTTTGTCTATCTATTCATTTATCTATCTATCTATTCATTTATCTATCTATTGTCATAGATCCTCAATTTGAGCGACTCAAGGTTGTAGTAGCAAATGAATTATGACAATTAAAGCTAACATCTACAATGTAAATCTTGGTACACATACAGGCACACACTAACATTGATGTTGGTGGTATCTTTAAAATTATAGCAATGCATCTTGCATCCTGACCAGGCCTTGACACCATGGTTGATAATGTCAAAAAGTTTAAAACAAGGCATTCAGATTGAGATGGCAGCGCTTGACGTCTTGTCTCATTGCTACGAATGCAAGTTTAACATTGTTTTAGAAAATGAAAACTACTTAACGTGTGAAGGCTTTTGTCGTAATAGTTTTCATATAAAATGTATTCCAATACTGATTAAGGACTACGATCACATTAAGCAGTTGAAATCAAAAGTTCATTGGTTCTGTGACCAGTGCTCTTTGAGGTTAAGTTCGTGTTACAAAGAGAATTTCAAAGTGACAATTAAAGAGCAAATTGATGTGTTGTTTACATTGGTGAACAATTTAACAACGGAAAATCAAACTATGTCAAATAAGATTAGTGAGTTATTGAGTTATAATGAAAGGTTATGTGCTTTGCTGAACAGTGCTACCTCAGTGTCAGACTCGGTCCAACCTAAAACTTGTACTCATCCTGAAGTTGAGATTCAAAATTTGAAAGTCCCAACGGTTCAGCAATCTGAGCCGGACAGATCATCTATCGGTAGCCTAGATTTTATAGGGTTTGACAACCAGACTGTCGGCGTAGGCCCAGTTCAGTCGGACATTTCAACTATGACAAGGCCCTCATCCAATAATGAGACGTGGAATATGGTAGTGAGACGAAAAAAACCGAAACTTCAAAACGCAAAGAACCCAGCTACTAGTATTACCCAAACTAGATCTAGTAATACCAGTATACGTGCAGTAGGAAGTAGCAACACTACAACTGAAGGACGTGCATTGGCAAACTACCCAAGAAGAAAACATTTTGTGGTCGGAAGCTGTGAAGTGGACTCCAACCTTAAAACGATCGACAAGAAAGAATTCCTGTTTGTTTCACGTATCAGTCCAGAACTACAAAGTGAGGACATAACAAGTTATTTAGTTGATATTCGTAAGTGTTCCAATGTAACTGTTGAGAAACTATCATCCAGATATCCGGAGGAATACTCATCTTTCAAGGTAGGATTACCCAGTGCCTATATGAGGGAGGCTTTCTCTGCTCAATTTTGGCCTAGAGGAACTTTTGTGAACAAATTCTATGCTAAAAGAGACCATTTAAACTACTTGAACCGGAACAAATTAGACAAGAAATGACCAATGGCACATCAGACAGATGGGGAACAAGGTTGAATATTTTTCATCAAAATTCTCAGTGTCTATCAAATAAGATTGAATTATTTGAGTATATTTCGACTCAGAATAAAATAGATTTTCTATGTATAACGGAACACTGGATGGTCAAAGAGGACCTTCAGGTTCAGAAGATATGTGACTTCAATCTGGCTTCAAGCTTCTGTCGCACGACCCGGTTGCATGGTGGAGTGGCGATCTTTACAAGTTATAATGCTGCTCAGTATAGAGAAGTTCCTGCTATCACGCGGCTGTCTGAGGAACTGCACTGTGAGCTTGCTTGTGTGGAGTTGATTGAATTGAACTTGATACTCATTGCCATTTATCGCAGCACTAATGGTAACATTGATATTTTTTTTAATATAATGGAGAGAGTCCTGAGTATACTAGATACTATGAATAAAATTTCTGTTATATGTGGGGATTTCAACCTGCGCTTTATGTCTAATGATAAGAATGCTGAACTTTTGGTCAACATGTGTCTCATGTTTGGTGTAAGAATGACAATCTTTGAGCCTACTCGTAATGCTTATTGCATTGATAACATTTTTACCTCTTTGAAAAGTGATTATGTATCTACAGTCATTGGTTCTCATATTGGAGATCATCAGGGTCAACTTTTTACAACATACCTCTGTAGGGATAATGTGAACTATTCTAACCATGTGAGCATCAAAGTTAGTGATAAAAAAACTGTGATAAATATAGAAAATGTAGGAATATTTCTAAGTCATTTGTTTAATGAGTCTTGGGCGGGTTGCTTCAACTATAATAGTGCAAATGAGTGCTTTTCAGAGTTTTTAAGAACCTTAACATATTATTATACAGTAAGTTTTGTGACAACAAAAAAATTCAAAAACCATAGAAACCAGGCACTGAAATCAGCATCAAAAAAATCAGTGTGGTTTGACAGCAACTTGATAAATATGAAAAATTGGCTTGATCTCTTGTTTATACTGTCTAAAGACGATTGTAAATTTAAAGATATATATAATAAAGAGAAGAAAAAATATAGAAAGAAAGTTCAACAGACTAAAAAGAAAGCAAATACTGATTTCATAAATAACTCTTCAAATAAGACTAAAGCACTGTGGAGCATTGTAAATAATAATAAACCTAAGGCTATGCCTGTAAGAAATGTAGAGTTATCACCCAATTCTTTCAATGAATATTTTATAAATTTAACTAATGACTTGACCACAGGTATAAACACTCCAAATAATAGTGAGAATGAAAATATCATTTCTAATTATAAAACGTTTCTGGTCAATAAATCTCTGCCTGATGACATATGTGATTTTAAATTCAGCACTATAACTGAAAACTGTGTTCTTCAAATTGTGACCCATCTTAAGCCTAAGAAAAGTATGGATCACTATGGTATGTCTAATACTTTAGTGAAGGAGACAATAAACAGTTTCATTAAGCCACTGACTGTGCTTATAAATTTGTGTTTAACTCAGGGAATTTTCCCAGATATTTTGAAGATATCTAAAGTTATCCCTATTTTTAAAAAAGGTGAACTTGATCAATTGAACAATTACAGACCCATTGCTTTGATCCCAATTCTATCCAAGATCATTGAAATAGTCATGGCTACACAGCTCTTAGAGTTCTTGGAATACTTTGATTTACTAGCCAAAGGTCAGTTTGGATTTAGGAAAGGTATGTCTACAATACATGCTGTGATTCAGTTGGTAGATGCTATTATGGATGCTTTTGAGGGAAGAGACTTTGCTGCAATCACATTCTGCGACCTTAGCAAGGCATTTGACCTTGTGTCTCATGAGATTTTGTTGAGAAAACTTGAATATTATCATGTTACAGGTACTGCCTTGGCGCTGTTTCAGTCATATTTAACAAATAGACGTCAATATGTGTATTGGGATGGTGAGAAATCAGAAGTTCTTCCAGTGGTAAGGGGGGTTCCCCAGGGGTCGGTACTGGGTCCTCTCCTGTTTCTTCTTCTAATTAATGACCTTGATGTGAGTGTGCCAGCAAGAGTAATACTTTATGCTGATGACACAACTGTATTATCCAGGAATAAATGTCGCAGTCAAGCTTTGGCTCTGGCAGAAAACTATAAGGTTCATGCTGAAAATTGGTTAGCTGCAAACAAGCTTTATCTTAATCAGGAAAAGACAAAAACCATGATTTTTGGTCTGAGAGAAGCGGTAGACCCGGATTCCTTGTCTCAAAGTTTTCTTGGTTTAATATTGGATCCTAAATTGATTTGGCAAAAGCATATCATTCATCTTAAACGAAGGCTCTGCTCTAGTATCTATGCCATTAGACGCATTTGTAGAGTGTTGGATATGAGAGGTATAAGACAGGCCTATTTTGGTATCTTCCAATCCCACATGACTTATGGCCTGGTTGTTTGGGGTAGTTCTCCTCATGCGGAAGACATTTTCATCCTTCAAAAAAGGGTAGTTAGAGTGATGGCGGGTGTGGCTTTTAGAGAGCACTGCAAAGCCCTGTTCAAGTCCCTCAGAATTTTAACTCTGCCCTCTCTCTATATATATATTTTTGCCTGGACTACATCCTTGACCGTTTGGAGTTGATAAGCTTCAGAGGGTCTGTTCATGATTATGCGATCAGGGGCAGAAACAGGGTTGATTTGCCTAGGGTTAGACTTCAGAAGAGTGAGAGAAGTCTTGTGCGCATGTCAAGTAGGTTTTATGAAATGTTGCCAACTGAAGTGAGAATTGGGGGTAAAAAAGAGGTTCTTTTTAAAGTAAAAAAATTTCTATTAGATAAGGCATTTTATAATATTGAAGAATTCCTTACCAATGGCTGGAAAGTAGAAGATTTTGAATAACGTTGGTTTGTACTACACGTTTGTGACTTAAATGTGCTTTGGGTTTTTTTTAATATATTTGTAGTTTTGTTACTCACTGTGATTTTGTACGACGTGCCTATGTATCGTTAATGATATCTTGATGGTCAATAAATTATTCTATTCTATTCTATTCTATTCTAATCAATCCTGGACCCAATTGAGCATAGATGTACTGAAAAAATAGTTAGAAAAATTGTTGAATGTGTTTCCAAATTCTGTTACTTCAGGGAATAATATTCATGAAATGAATACAATGGGGGAGACTGTTGTACTTTGATGACAGTGTACCTTGGATCACTTTCCATTTTTCTGACAATTACTGCCACCTATGAGACAGTGGTTGCACTAGACACTGCTGTAGAGTTGGACATCAGTTCCAGCCTGTGAAAAATTTTGTATCATGTTTCATTGTACAGTGAATTAAAATTCTATTTTTTAAGTATCAAAAGTAACTGTTTTACATTTTCATAGTTTTTACATTTTTGTAGTTTTTACATTTTTCACACCTTAGTGAAGATATGTGAAAAGCCTGTGAAGATATGTGAAAAGCCTGTGAAGATATGTGAAAAGCCTGTGAAAAATTTTGTATCATGTTTCATTGTACAGTGAATTAAAATTCTATTTTTTAAGTATCAAAAGTAACTGTTTTACATTTTCATAGTTTTTACATTTTCGTAGTTTTTACATTTTTCACACCTTAGTGAAGATATCAGGAGTACCTCATGTGATAGACCAAATATTGGTGAGTAATCCTGCATAGCGTTCTTCTTGCTTGAACTTAACCTCTAAGTTTTACAGTAGATTATTCAAGAAATGGCACCCTCATGTACCACAGATCAAAACTACATCATGTACCTTGGATCACTGATCACTGGTACACAATGTTATATAAGGTGTCATTTTTGTTTGAGGAAGCAATGCCATGGAGCTAAAAGGGATCCTGTTGATCCTGAATCAATAAAAAATGCAGTTAAAGCAGTATGTGCTTCACCAGATGAAAGGATTTCAATTAGGGATGCCTGTGAAGTTTTTAACATCAAATTTGCAACATTGTGTCACCACTGTATTCAGCACTGAAGAAGAAATTAAACTTGCAGAATATATTCGAATTATTGCTAAAATGCAGTATGGACTCAATAAAAAAGGGGTTTGTAAGTTGGCATTCAAATTTGCTGTTGCAAATAAAAAAAATACCCAAGTACTTGGGATGAAAACAAAATGGCAGAAGAATGGATGAGGAGTTTTTTGAGAAGACATGACAATTTATCAATCAGAAAACCTCGAAAAACTAGTCTGGCATGAGCAACTTCATTCAACAAGCATAATGTCTCTCTGTTCTATAATAATTTGGAAGATATTCATAAGCATTTTGGCCCAATCCCACCACAAAGAATATGGAACCAGGATGGAACAGGATTAACAACATTCAAAGAACCTACAAAAATTAATGCACCTAAAGGCATCAAACAACTTGGAGCTATGACATCAGCTGAACATGGACAATTAGTGACATTAAGTGCCTGTGTCAACACAATAGGGAACCTTCCACCCATGTTAATATTTCCAAGGGTCAATTTTAAGGAGTTTATGCTAAAAGGCTCACCACCGGGGACAATTGGAGGGGCTAACCCATCTGGATGGTTGAATGAAGAACTCTATCTTAAATTCATGAATCACTTCATCAAACATACAAAACCCTCTAGAGATGAACGTGTCTTATTAATAATAGACAACCATGAAACCCACCTTTCATTGGAAGTGGTTGAAAGAGCATCAGAGGCTGGTGTAATAATATTAACATTTCCCCCTCACACTTCACACAGATTACAACCTTTGGATCTTACTATTTATTTACCTTTGAAAAACTATTACAATCAGGCAGTTGAGGCATGGCTTTGTAATAATCCTGGCAAGACTTTTGACATATATTGTATTGCTGAAATCGTAGGCCAGATTTTTCCTCAAGCATTCAGTACATCTAACATTATTAATAGATTTAAGAAACCGGGAATTTACCCATTTGATAAAAGTGTATTTTCCAATGATGATTTTTTGGCATTGTATGTCTCTGATTGTCTTCCACCAGCAGCTACTTCAGATGTTACTGAACAATCGGCAGCAGTAGAGGTGAGTGAACAATCAGCAGTACCGGTAAAGGACAATCTCCAACCAGCAGCAACACCAAGTAGGCCAACCACCACTCAAAGTAAAACTTTTACAATGGTTACACCAGAAGAGGTGTCACCATTCCCTAAAGCTCTGCTTTGGAAGAAAGGTAACAGAGGGAGAAAACCGGGAAGAACTAAAATAGCTACTGATACTCCTGAGAAATTAGCAATAAGAGAAGAAAAAGAAAAAGTAAGGCGAAGAAAAAACAAAAAGTTACAAGTGACAAAGCTCAGAGCAAGCAGAAAAAGAAAGAAATTGCAAAACAAATTCTGTTTGACAGTGACTCTGAGGATGATTATGATGATCCAGACTCTGACACTGAAGATACTGCAGAACTACTAGAAGAACTGAATGAAGAAATGCATGAACAACAAGAAGAGCAACTTTTTGAGAGACCAACCTTTGAAAAAGATGAATACATCTTAGTAGGTTATCCAAAAAAAGTTGGTAAACCTGAGCATTATGTGGGTCAAATACTAGGAAAAGATCCTGAAGGATTTGAATTACAGATCAAGTTTTACAAGAGAATTGGCATCACCAGCAAATTTGCACAAGAATCTGAACAGATATTTGATGTCATGATTGAGGATCTAGTTGTTAAATTACCTAAACCTACAATACTGACTGGTTCATCAAGAACACAAGCAAAATTGAGTTTTCCAGTTGATTTTACGAACTACTATGTCAAATAACTTTATAACACATTTCTCATAAGTTTATTAGCTTTGAACAAAACTTTACAAGTTCGATTTTATCATTAAAGTTGTTTATGTTCTTAAAATAAAATAATTTTCATTTTGTAGCAAAATTATTCTAATACCAACAACTAACCTCTATATCCAAGGTACATTAACTTAGTGATCCAAAGTACATGAGGGTGTGATCCATGGTACATGACCATCATGTACCATGGATCATTAGTAAAGAAATTTTGAAAAATTAATAAAAAAATATAGAAAGAATTTCATCATAAAACACATATCTTGAAATGTTACCTAACATTTTATCAATAGAATGTGATAGTTATTTGACCATTAAGCTATACTTAAAAAATAATAAAAATGAAATTTATAAATGTGATCTGAGGTACAACAACAGTCTCCCCAGTGACAAAAGAGAATCTCAACATTATATTTCATTCAACCCAGATGCAGTTTTCTTGTAAAAAAAAGAAACAGTCAAGTATTGAATTAATAAACTTCAAAATTTATTAGACATTAATATAGAGCAAGGTATAGTTTTCTTGTAGCAAGAGGCGTTTTCTTCTATAAAAAAGACAATCATGTATAAAGTTAATAACTTACTTCAAAATTTATAAGACATTAATAAAGAGAAAGATGTAGTTTTATTGTATGAAAAACAAGACATTTTCTTGTACCAAGAAACAATTATGATGTATGAAGTTGAGAAAACTTCAAAATTTATAGGACATTAATAAAGAGTAAGGTTCAGTTTTTGTGTGTGAAGATAACAAGAGCCAATTTCTTGTACAATGAAACAATCATGCATGAAGTTGAGTTAACTTCAAAAAGAATTTATTTAGAGTAGTATTCAGCAAGAGTGTAGAGCATAGTGTAAAGAAAAGTGTAGTGTTCTTTTGAAGCCAGTCTTGTTGTTTCATTAACTTTTACTGAACATAAATTCTCAATAAAACTGTGTTCAAACAAATCCTTGCATGGCTCCATCTCCATCAAATCAGTTGCTCCAAAACTGGGATTGACACTTCACCAACATTTTCTTTGGCAGTGTTAGGTCGCCTCAATGAGCTTCACTACTAAGACATGTACTGACCTTATAATACAAGGGTTGTTCAACACGTCCTTAGAAAATCCAAGAAATGGTGCTTGTAGCATCAAAAATAAATTTTTGCCATCAAGTAGCATTCTTAATTAATCAGCTGTTAAAGTTCCAGTTGAATACAAAAAATAGTTCAATTGTTATTGTCGATTGTAGTAAACAACTTCAATTTTTCTATAAAAATGGATAAAAGTGAGTTTTGAGCAGTGATTAAACACTTGTATTTGAAAGGGTTGATGCCAAAAGAAAAAAGAGCTGAGTTGGACGAAGTTCATGGTACATCTGTTCCTGTGTTTGCAACTGTTTACAATTGGGTGAATGAGTTTAAATGTGGTCATACATCCACAAAAGATGAATTGTTTAGATTCAAGTTACTCAATGTTAGAGACCTACTGAACTATTTATTATCTATATCATGGGAAGCAGTTTTCAAAATTGATTCTGCATATGGCAGTGTTTAGAGAAAAAATATTATTATATATTGTACTGACACTCACAAAGTGAAAGTAGTAATTTTGCTGTATGATTGATTAAAGTCATTCATTAGGAAAGTTGATAGGATTGAGTCATCAGTTAGTGTAACAAAATAGTACATAGAATAAGTGACAGTTATCTGTTATCAAATAATTATGCGCATTTCTAGTGTTGAAAAAAGCTATCAATCCACATCCAACTTGGTAGAATATAAGTAGTTATTTGTTAGATTTGTTGTGAAATAATGCAATATATATATTAAATTAAATATTAATATATAATATATTAATTATACAAGGTGGTGCAGAGGAAACACATGTTTTCTGAACCGCTAGTATGCAGCAATGGGAGAGGGTATTGACCTTTAACAAATGCTGGCAGATGGTCCAGACAATGCCATTTCAGTCCCTATGGAGCATAGAACATCATGTGATTGTTGTCAAGCAGTTTTTTAGAAACAATGACTCTGTAGTCACAGTGCAACATCTTTTCCAGCAATATTTTAGAGTTGGACATTGAGGTGCAGTGCCTGATTGAAATACCATACTCCGATGGGTTGCAGCGTTTAGAAGTACTGGTTCTGTGATGAAAAAGAAACCACCTGGTCTTCCCCATTCAGTTCATACTCCAGAAAATGTAGACCAAGTCAGAATGGCAGTTGTTACTAGTCCTAGACGATCAACTAGATGACATGCTGTAGCACTGGGTATGTCATGTCATTTGCTTCACCGCATCTTACATGATGACCTCAAGTTCCATCTGTTCAAAATAATGATCATCCAGCAGCTTAATGAAGGATATTTTGTACAGCGCAGAGAGTTTTGTCACATAATGGATGAAATTTTTATGGAAGATCCCGATGCTACAGTCTTCATGAGTGATGAAGCACACTTCCATCTTGACAGTTACATCAATGTTCAAAACTGTTGGTATTGGGCAATGGAGAACCCACAAGAATTACACCAAAGACCTCTGCACAGTTTAAAGGTAACAGTGTGGTGCTGCATTTCAAAATTGGGGATTGTTGGACCCTATTTTTTTTTGAAGAGGAAGGAATTGCAGTTACTGTTACATCAGCTAGCTACATAGAAATGTTAAACAACTTCCTTCATCCAGAACTTGAAAGGCGTCAAGTGGACATGAAAGACATTTGGTTTCAGCAGGATGGTGCCATAGCTCACAGGGTGAGAGTATCCATGGAAGTGGTTTGACAAATGTTCCCAGGACATGTGATTTCAAGATTTGGTGATGTTCACTAGCCCCCTTGCTCACCCAACCTGTCAATATGTGACTTCTTTTTGTGGGGATATTTGAAATCAAAAGTGTACATCAACAAGCCTTGCATACTTGATGACCTTAAGAATTCCATTTGTCAGGAAATTGAAGCCATGCCAAATGAAATGTTGGAGAGAGCAATCTGTAATTTTCAGAAGAGGATCCAAATTTGTATCCAGCAAGAAGGATGTCACCTCAAAGACATTATTTTCCAAACCTAAATATGGTATGTAATTTCAAAAACTGCATTAAAAAACCTATCATTTAATACTTGTTTTTATTATTTTCAACCCATTGTGTCCCAGTAATTCAATATTGAAAAACATGTGTTTTCTCTGCACCACTCTGTATTAAATTAGTGAAAATTAGTGATATTGAAGTAATGCATTAAGCAATAATAAATTGTTGATTTCGAAATTATAATGTTATTAATAGGAAAATAGTAGAACTTTTTTAAATTGGTTTCATTAGACTAAATTTCAGTTTGTGAGTAGAAAAAATATACAATGATGTATTGTTGGGATATGTGTGTAAAAAACTAGAGAGAGTCAATGATGAAATAACATTGATTTGGATGAAGGATAGAACACACCAGATGAGGGTGGTGCTTGTTTTTATGAAATTGTATTCAATACATTATTGTTCTTTGCATTTCTGTGTAGAGAAAGTATTCTATAGAAGAGACTTATATTGTGTGATGGGGTCAAACACCTGTTTGGTCGAAAATTACTCAAGGGTGCAGCTTCTTTGTCACAAAGAGACGCTTTGGATTTCTTGATGAATTCTTGTAAAACATCTGGTTATGTAAAGGGTTGAAGGGTTATCAAGGTTGGTTGTGAACCATTGTCTGAATAGAGTACGAATTGTAAAAACATTATTTTATTTTGTGAGGAGAGGTAATAGCTGATAATGATTGTTATACTGGTAGTAATTGAATTGAATGAAGTTGAAAGGAGAATTATATTTTATGTTTGAAAGTTATGACAAAACAAGTTAAAGATCATGTATATGAGAATGATGACAGCGGGGTTAACTGGATTCAATAGACTGATGGGAGAAACATATCTTATTTTAATGACAATATTGATAAACCTAGCATCACAATAAAAACAAAGGTTAATATTAGTAATAATCGTCTGAAAAGAGATTTTAGCTGATAGGATAAATATTAGGAGTACAAGGTAAGGAGTAGCAGTAAGGAGGTAGATAATAAACTATTTAAGGTAACCTTGGGACTGATAATGTGAGTTAGTATAGATTTTGGGATTGTAGGCTGTATTAGAATAGGGACTGACAGTGAGTTGCATAGTGGTTGGACAACTCGATGGAGGAACGATTAAGGAAATGAAAAATAAAGCAATTCCAGATCATATACGAACATGTAGGCAAAAAGAAGGTGAGAGATCGACAGAAGAGGCAGATGATCGGCAAAGTGAATTGGATGTTGCAAGTGATAGTGAGCTGACTTCAATGCACACTCTCACATGTGAATCCAGCAATGAGGTGAGTTCCAATCAAGGGGAAAACTTACAGAAAAAAACCAGATGAACCGGCTGAGGTAGCACAAGAGCAAGACAGTATAATACAGGAGGTGGTATTAGAGCACTAATGGCTCTTCTAAAAAAATAGAAGAAGAAATTAAATAGGGAAGAATAGAAAGAAAGAAGGTTGGAGAAAAATTGCAAGAAAAAATAGAAAATGAGAGTAAATAGAAGGAGGTGAAAATTGAAGAAAAAATTAAAAAACTGGAGAAAAATAGAAAACAAGAAAAAGTAGATATGCTTAGTAAAATAGAAGTAACTAATAAGAATGTTAAAGGTATGGGGAAGCAATGGAAGGAGGAATTTGAAAACCACATTATGAGTGTGCATGGAACAACCACTAAAAGCAAGGAAGAATTGGAGAAAAAGATATGCCAATTAGAAGAAAAGATTGAGAAAAGGCAGGTTGAAAAGAAACTGAATGATGGAATGCAGAAGCTGAAAGAAGAAACAAGCAAGTTAGAGAATAAGCTATGAGAGAGTATAGTGAAGGGAATAGAGAAGGAAGGTGAGAAAATACAGGAGAAATTGGAGAACAAAATAATAGAGAGTGAAAATAGCGTAGGTGAGAAATTGGGAGAGCTAGAAAGCCAAACTGAAACAGTAGGCACTAGTAGGTGGACTAGAAGAGATGGAAAACATATCAGAAGAACATGAGCCATCGACATAATGCTCAACATTTGGCAGACTCATGTTTTCCCAGAAATCAATAAAGAGCCAGTTACTTCGAAAATTGAAAATAAAGAGGGTCTGGGAATTTTAAGGAGAAGGTATTTGGGGAACATCTTCTGACCAGACAAATTTGGACACACGATTTCATGCATCTGTGCACTTGTGTGTCAAGACACTATTATTTTGATGAGGAACTGGCATCAAAATATCTCATTTCTGAAAATAATTCTGATCCACCTGAGATCCTAAACAATAGACCGTTACCGCCAGCTGCCTGAATGGAATTCCTGTAACTCATAGATTGTTAACTGACCATGTAATAAAAATATAGAATTAGCATTACTAAAATAAAGGTATGTTGGAATGTGGCATGCTAACTAATCATTAACCACTAATGATGCATCTATTTGAAAAAAGGGCTCATTGACTGTAATATAATTAAATTGTAATTTAAATTCTGGAATTTGACAATTTAATAGAGATTTTTAAGCTATGACTCTGATTTCTATGTGATTATACAGAGTGTTTTGGAACTCTCTACCAATACTTCTAGTCAAAGTTTCTGGACCACTAACAAAAGTAAATATTGTAATACAATTTTTCTAAAGTCCTCAGTTACTCACACAGCCGCCATTTTGTTTTTTCATGCTTTATTTTTTATACAAACACCATTCAACATATAATTTTTAAATTTTGCATACAACTTTATAACAACTAAAACAATCTAAAAAAAATTAATCAAAATTTTCCAACTTTAAGAAACAAAATGGCGGCCATTTAAAATCTTTGAACAGGATTAAATTGATAATGGCTAATGGTATCAAAATTTAACTAGAATAACCTTTTTTTAGATATTTTTATTGCAAATCTAATGATACCTCATTTTTCAAGATTAGCCAACAATTAACAGAGATATGCTACTTTTTATGGTGTGTGGTGGTTGGAAGCGGGTTTCAGTTCTTTAAACTGTCATTGCAAGGCTCTCATTCTCATGGTTATTTATTCTTTGTAATTATTTATGGTAAATAAACTTTCATGCAGATAAGTAGAGATCAAAATATAAACGGACACCATAATCAAGTTTTAAAAGTAAGAAACTATAATTTTGAAAAGGCAAAAACTTTCACATACCTGGGAGTGACACTCACAAGAACAACTCAGAAGAACTGGAAGTGACTAACAGAATAAGATCGGCAAATAAAAGCTTTTATGCATGCAATAAGTTGCTTAGCTCAAGACTCCTCTCACATACATCAAAACTAAGACTATACAAAACCATCATTAGACCAGTACTGCTATATGCTTCAGAAACATGGATACTGAATAAAAAAGAAGAAAAAAGATCCTTGTTTTTGAAAACAAGGTACTTAGAAAAATCTTTGGTCCAACACTATTCAAGGAACCAGACATAGTGGGTGAGATTAAAAGCAGAAGGTTATGGTGGACGGGACATGTTTTGAGGAGGGAAGGGGACTCACTAACAAACAGTGTACTGAGGAACAATCCTATAGGAAGGAGACCAGCTGGAAGACCTAAAACAAGATGGTGGGACCAGGCCCGGAAAGACATGAGAAAGATGGGGCTAAATGTGGAAGATGCTGGTGACCGGAATCGTTGGAGAGGCTGTGTTGATGAGGCCAAGTACCGACAGGGGTACGAGTGGCCACTACAGTAAGTAAGTAAGTAAATAAACTTTCATAGTAAGATATTCCTTGTTTGTAAAACTGCAATCTGCTTCCAACCACTGCACACCCTAAAAACTAGCATATCTTTGTTAATTGTTGACCAATCTGGACAAATGAGGTATCATTAGATTTATAATAAAAATATCTAAAAAACGTTATTCTAGTTAAATTTTGATACCATTGGTCATTATCAATTTAATCCTGTTCAAAGATTTTAAATGGCCACCATTTTGTTTTTTAATGATGGAAAATTTTGATTAATTTTTTTAGATTGTTTTAATTGTTATAAAGCTGTATGCAAAATTTCAAAATTATATGTTTAATGGTGTTCAAATAAAAAATAATGCATGAAAAAACAAAATGGCTGCTGTATGAGTAACTGGGGACTTGAGAAAAATTTTATTATGATATTTACTTTTGTTAGTGGTCCAGAAACACTGTTGATTACAAATTTCAATTATTACTTATCCAAATAGCCTCATGTGATTAATTCATTGTGATAAGCTCTAAGGATATCCATATTTTTAATAGATTATTGTAGGTTGAATTTGGAGTCAGTTAGATTGATTTTATTGTATTAATTTATTGATTAGATTGATTTTATTGTATTGATATGTGATAAGTAATGTTAGGTATACCTGAAATTGATAAATTGGATTCAGTTTAACTAAGAAAGGTGATCACCAAAAATTTATTTTTTATATTGTAACAAACTGAATAATACTTCAGTATTAAACTTCAAACTGAGTTTATCTGTTTATATTTTTCATTATTTTAAATAAAGTAAGAGTTAAATTGTCCTGTATCACTAATGTTAAATTGTATGCTTTTCACTTGTGTCCCTTATCTACGACCCTGAATCCCCTGTTCTTTTATTTAGTTTTATAACCTTATTTTATTTCTCTGTGTGTGACAGTGTGATTACTGATTTGTGGACAAGAGGAGTTCTGAGCTTTTGCTACCTTCTCTCCATTTGAGTACAAAACAGTGTCATTACTGATAGTGTTTGATTTCTGACACTTAGGTCGTTGCCAGTAACTGAACACTTAGGCTTAAGGCTTATTTGTGTGTGTTATTGATATTATTTAGTGTGAACACAACACTAGAAATTTTTCTATTAATTTATCAATCACAGAGAGAGATTGATTGGCGCAGGGCAAATCATTAAAATAGGGTAGGGAAATTAGAAATCCACTCTTTGCAATGATATATAACAACAGTGATAGAAAGGAGAATAATTCAAACATAGACAAGAAAGATTAGCACTCCTGGATAAAATAAAAAAAGTAAAAGAGGAAATGAATAAGGATAAAAATAGGAGTTTCACCCCACAGGTGGTAGTGGTAAGTGGAGCCCAAGAGAAGTTAAAAATAAATGGCGCAGATAGGAACCCTCTAGAATCCTTGAAACGATTAAGAAAGTTTCTAAAAGACAGAAATATGATAGATGAAAAATGGGAGAGGATAAGAGAAGAGCTGGATGGTTGTTTCAAAGGTCAGGTGGAGAACTGGCCTCATCTGGTAACACAGATAAGATAAAAAGCCTGGAAGAATTCAAAGAAAATGTTAAAAATATATTTTGGATCCAGAGCATATGTAGGGGCATAAGGGCAAAACTAAATTACAGGCATCATTCCGAATTGTCTGGGAAAACACGCCTCCAGCATTTCTTAGAAATGCAGGCGTGTGCACAGAGTCTGGGGGACAACATCTCTGATGAGGAGGTAGTGGAGATGTTGTCCAAACACTTTTCTGAGGACATTATCAGAGTCCAGAGTGTATCCAAATAAGGATATAAATAGCTTAGTGGAGTTACTGATAAGCTTTGATGAAGAGGACGAGAATAAACAAAGAAAGAGAAAGCAGGGCGAGTAGGTTCCAGGGAGGGAAAAATAAGCATGCAAACAAATACGCACATTGACATGATAGGGGTTGCAGCCAAGGCTGGAATGGAGAGCAACAGAATAATAATTATTGGCAGGATAGAGAAAGACGAAATTACCACTATGGGAATTATCAAAATAGATACAACCAAGGGGGAAAATACTGGGGGTATAAAAATGAAAACCAAGCCAGGGTCCTGGAAGTCAACAAAGCTGGTGCATTGGGAAATGCCCCAGGTGATGTAAAACAGTGAGGACTGATCCTACATCACCTAGAACAAGTGGGTGTAAGATTGATAGTGTAGGTACTGTAAATATAGCAGATAAGTTTGATGCTGGTGCCATTAAAGAGGGTATTTGTAATACAGAGAGTACAATTGAAACGGTATTGTTTATTGTGTGTAGAAGCAGCAACATCAGCAGATGGTTGATGCATCTATTTCTGTTGACCAACTGACCAGCCCAAGTGCTCAAATGAGCCTGGCTGATGAAAGTTTGTTGAGAATGAAGGGCCAGGTAGAAGCAGCTGTTGCAAATCTTTGAAAAATGTCATGCAGGAGCTACATGAACTATGACAGAATGAGGAGAATGAGTTTCTGAAAACAAAGCTCAATAACCTTGAACCTCACCAAACATCGGCTCGCCATTCTGAATGCCACTGCAGACCATTTTGGGATCAGGGTGGTCTGGTTGTCTGATGGTTTGATGGTTGCATCAAGATCACCACTGGCAATGGAGAGAACAGGAGGGTCCACATGGTCAAAAGACTCTCAGACCTCACAAAAATAGGGTGAGCAAGAATTTCTGAACAAATGTAATTTAGCAGTAAACACAGGCCTGGCATGCTCAAACTAACAATGCCCCTTTATTATTTTTATTTTATTTTTTATTATTCTATTTTATTTTTTCTCTTCCAAAAATTGATTCATTTAAAATGTTTTCCACTGCTGATATTTCAAAAGGAGTAGAAGAATTTATTTTGATTATTCCAGCAGTTCCATCACATTATTGTAGAGCTGGTTTAAACAGAAAAGACATTACAGTGCAGAAAAAGAGAGTAGGTGCAAAATAGCATTGAATTATTATATACCTGTGAATGGAATCTAAGATGTATATATGGTGAGAGCAGAATGAACAATGCTTCATCAATGTAAGTTATCTAGCGGCTTCCTGCAGACCATCAGCTATTCCCACGAATTATTGTAGAATAAGCATTATCATAGTATAGGAAATTCATTGTATTTTTATTAGTTCTGATCCAGCTAGCATCGCGGACGGTTCTCCAAGTACACTTGTATTTGATGTTATATTGTATTAAATAAAAGAAATTCATTTTTTAAAAAGAGTTTCGGTCACTTTAATACTTTAACTGGCGCAGTCGGTAGGACACTCGGGAACAAACAAAAATCGTTGTTCTTCGGTTTCAACCGTTTACGAGTGAAACATTTAAAAAATTAAAACTTTTAAGTACAGTGAAACGACGAACTTGCGTGATATAAAGACAGTGAATGTTAACAGACGAAGTGTAGTGGAACCCAAATTATTCTAAAAACTTTCCTGCGTTATTCTACGAACTTTTCTACGAATTTTCCACAAAAGTCTACCTGGCATCGCAGACAAAGATATAGAAATATTCAACGTTTAGATCTTCATGATGAGCATAAAATTTCTTATGTTGTGAGTAGCCTAATAATATTGTATTTTTGTATTTTATTGAATTAATTGTAATTAATTTATTATTATATTTGAAGTATCAAAATGACCTCAACAGCTTCTACGCCAATAACTACTCCTACTCTAAAGAAAGAGTATCTGGATATGATTCCGGAATTCTGTGGAGAGCCTACTCTTTTAAATAGGTTTATTTCTATTTGTGATAAGCTAGTATCAAAATTCTTTGTAACTTCTAACCCTGAAGATTTTCAGAATGAATATTTGTTTTCAACAATTCTTGCAAAAATTAAAGGTCCAGCTGTAGATCTTATCACTAGCTCGAATAGTTATGCATGGCCAGATGTAAGAAAAATACTATTAAATAGTTATATGGATAAGAGAGACTGTTTCACACTTAATCTTGAAATGGCTGAATTGAAACAAGAAATAGGAGAGTCGCCATTCTCATTCTATGAACGAATTCAAAAATTGTTGAACCTGCAAATAGCTTACTTTACTAATAAGGAACCAAAATTCTCTGATGTTCTATGTCAGTATGTTAATAATTTGGCACTCAGAGTTTTGTTAAGAGGACTAAGAGAGCCTATTGGATCACTCATGCGTACAAAGAACCCAGCTTCTTTGGACAGTGCTCTCAATATGCTTACTAATGATTTTCAATTCAAACTTAGTCATTCACACGAAAATACAGTTAATGCACGAAAAACTTTGCCGAATCCTCCAATTCAATACAAATCCTATCCGGTTCGACCAATGCAATTACAAAACCCTCCTCCAAGATATCAATCATTTTACAACAACCAAACGCCTAAATTTCAATCTCATCAGAATAGAAACAATTTTCAGAATCCACAAAATTCAGGATATGTGAACAGAACACAACAAAATTTTAATAATAATCAGCCAAGACCACAGAACTTAAATCAGCAATATCACCCAACACCAATGAGCACTTCTTCTATCAATAATCGTCCTCAGAAAAGACCTAGACTGTATCAAATGACAGGGCGACCAATTAATGAATTACAAAACGACTTCACTGAACTTCAAAACATGCCAAGTGAATTGGAAAATGGCTTAGAACAACTAACACTGGATGATCAAAACAAAGACTATTTTGAAAGAGATGAACAAAACTTTGAACAAGACGAATCTGTGACTTTTTTAGAGGATACCAGCCCCCAAAAACATTTTCCATAATGAACTTGCAAGATGACAAAAATGAGCTTCCTTATTTCATAGATCCGCAGACACGTTTTAGAGTATTAATTGACACTGGTAGTACTAAATCGTTTGTGAAAAAAATAATAGGTATGGAATGCTATAAAGATAAGGTGATTGAAGATCCTTTTGAAGTTGCAACTGCGCATGACGTATCAAAAGAGAAATTTAGTACAAAAATTCCTCTGCTTGGAAAATCAAAACTTACTTTCTATCTTTTTGATTTTCACCAAAATTTTGACCTACTTATAGGAATTGATAACATGAAAAAGCTGAACATCAATTTGGACTTCACCAACAATAACATAATTTTCAATGGAAACAAACTACCAATTTATTATTTCAACACTGCCGAAAAATCATTACAACCAGACTCAGTGAAAAAACCAATGCATCAAGTAAAATCTTTTCTTATACAAGCCCGAACTCAAACAATAATAGAGGTTCCCATTGCAAATATGGAACAGGGCGAAGCTTTAATGGCCTATAAAAAAATTTCAGGACTTGAAATTCCACAAAGTTTAATTAAAGTTAACAACAGCAAAGCTTTATGCACTATACTAAATCCTACAACAGAAAATAAGAAGATTTCTATAGCTAAGCCATTCATAGTAGAAACTCTTGCAGACTATTCATGTATTTCAGCGGAAAAATTACATAGACAAAATGCATGTAATAATTTCAACCTGCTCAATCTCCAAAATAACAGAGTTGACTTTTCAAAAATAAGAACTGACCATATGAATGTAGAGGAGAAGAATGTTATTCTACAACTGATTAAAGATTATTCTGATATATTTCACATTGATGGAAATGACTTAACCTTCACTAACCAAATAAAACACGTAATTAGAACCACCGATGAAATTCCAGTTTATACTCGAAGCTATCGCTACCCTGAAATCTATAAAAAAGAAGTGAACAGGCAAATTGATGAAATGTTAGAACAAAAAATAATTCGACCTTCAAACTCACCATGGAATTCACCAATCTGGGTCATACCAAAAAAACCAGATGCATCCGGTAAGAGGAAATTTCGCGTTGTACTGGACTACAGAGGGCTGAACTCTAAAACCATAGATGACAAATTTCCCCTTCCTAATATTACAGATATTTTAGACAAATTAGGAAGAGCGCAATATTTTACAACACTTGATTTATTTTCCGGATTCCATCAGATCGAAATGGACCCTGATAGTATTGAAAAAACAGCATTTTCAACAGACACTGGGCATTATGAATTTCTACGTATGCCATTCGGGTTAAAGAACGGTCCTCCCACGTTCCAGAAAGCTATGAATAGCATATTACGAGGATTACAGAACGAACTATGTTTAGTATATTTGGATGACATTATTGTTTATTCAACTAGCTTGGAAGAACACATAGATCGATTAAGACAAGTTTTTGAAAGGCTAAGACAATCGAATTTTAAAGTGCAACTTGACAAAACGGAATTTTTACGTAAGGAAGTCAATTTCCTTGGACACATAGTTACCCCAAATGGAGTAAAACCAAATCCTGATAAAGTCGAAGCTATAAAAAGATACCCCATACCAAAAACAACTAGAGAGATTAAAGGATTCTTAGGACTTTTGGGCTATTACCGAAAATTCATTAATAATTTTGCTCACCTAACAAAACCTCTAACTAAATGTTTGAAAAGAAATGCTAAAATAAATATAAAAGACGCTGATTACATTAAATGCTTTGAAACTTGTAAAAATATTCTTACTAACGAACCAATTCTTCAATATCCGGATTTTGAAAAACAATTTAATCTTACAACTGATGCAAGCAATATTGCCATAGGAGCTGTCCTAAGCCAAAACAAAAACGGAGCTGACTTACCAATTGCCTATGCAAGTCGAACTCTTAATGACACTGAAACGAATTATTCAACTATTGAAAAAGAACTTTTGGCAATTGTTTGGGCAACCAAATACTTTCGCCCCTACCTTTATGGAAGGAAATTTAAAATTTTCACTGACCACAAACCGCTTCAATGGTTATTCTCTATGAAAGAACCAAATTCTAAATTATTAAGATGGAGACTAAAATTAGAAGAATATGATTACGATATATGTTACAAGAAAGGAAAAACCAACCAGAACGCAGACGCACTTTCTAGAATTCACCTAAATAATAACAATACCAACTCCGAAAATCCAAACGAAATTGATACTATAGTGAATGAAGCTATTGATAATTTATTAAATCTTAGATCTAATAATGAAGAGACACAATCAATGGTTGCAAATGTAGATGATAACGAAACTCAATTTCTAGGATTTGACAGTGAACTCATAGATAACAACCCACCTACTGAACATTCAAATGTAGCTGACGATGAAACAGATTTCTTAGGATTTGACAACGAATTCATTGAGAACAATTCACATACTCAGCATTCGAATTATGAAAGCAACACTTCAGTTGAAATACCTGTATCAGAAGATCCAGTCAATTTCGCAAAAAATCAGATCATACTGAAACTTGTGAAAAGTAACCCCAAAAAAGTTGTCATTCACAAAATATTTGATAATAAAATGCGTATGATGGTAGAAATCTCTGAAAATAATTTTGATAAAGACATAGTGGAATTTGTGAAAGAATACCTAGTACCAAACGTGAGATATAGTTTATATTTTGAAAACGAATTTTACGAAAGATTCGCTTCAGTCATTGCTAAAAACTTCAAATTCTCTAAATTATTACTCATTAGATGCAAAATTAAAGTTTTGGACGTTACACACGAAGATGACAGAATGGATACAATTGAAAATTATCATGTCGGGAAAACCAATCACAGAGGTATACAAGAAACGTATGATAAGATAAGAAGAATATATTATTGGCCCAATATGAAAAACTACATTCAAAATTTTATTAATAAATGTGAAATTTGTCTCAAGACGAAATATGAGAGAAATCCGCTGAACTTAGAAATGAACTTGACACCGACAGCTGTAAGACCACTACAAATAATTCATATAGATACTATAACCTTGGAAAAAGTAAAATTTCTCACAATCATTGACAGCTTTTCACGATATGCACAATGCTATCCAGTAGCCAGCTGTAACAGTGTAGAAATAGCTGACAAATTGTTTACTTTCTTTTCCCATCACGGAATTCCTCAAACAATTGTAGCAGACAATGGATGCGAATTTAACAATGGACTTGTAAAAGAATTGACCGAATTACATAAGATTAAAATCCATTGGATAAGTACTCAACATCCACCATCTAACGGCCTAGCCGAACGCTTTCATTCTACATTAATCGAACACATACGAATATTCAACAACCGACAAGAATTCAAATCCGAAAAAATTGAAAGCAAAGTTAAATACGCTATAATTGCTTACAATAATAGTATTCATTCAGTAACCAGACTGACACCCATCGAAATCTTATACGGACATATTGAATCAAATCCAATTTTAGAAGCAAACTTCCAAAACAACTTTATAAACGAATACGTAAATAATCATAAAGAGAAAACCAAACAATTATTTGACCACGTTAAAGAACTCAACCAAAATAGGAAAGAAAATGTAATTAATGAACGAAACAAAGATAGAGAAGAATTACCAGACATTCCAAAAGAAGTCTACGTTAGAAATGTACAGAAGCAAAGTAAAACCAAGAATAAATATAATAAAGAGACTATTCAATCAATAAATAAAGAACTCAAGACCGCCAAAATTACGCCAAGACATCATAACACACGACAAAAAATCCATTTATCAAAAATTAAGAGACCCAGAAAAATAAATGAAATTAATGCTAATACAGCAGCCGAAAATACACAATTAGATACAAATTCAAATCCTGTTCCAGGTCCTTCCTGTTCATTCGAGCGTCCACAGCAACTGACTCATCAGACCCCGTTATAAAAAACATTACTAACAATGTTGGTATATTACCAATTGAACTAGGACCAGCAAAATTGATAAGCTCTCAACATACGTTTGTACATTACTATGAAATCGAAGGTATTTTCAGACAAATAAATAATTTAGATTTGTACTATAAAAATGTGGTGAATATTGTTAATTCTAGACTTAGTAATTTTAGTAATAATACTGAATATGTCACTGATAATAGTAGTAAAATTAGAGATATTGTTAATTTTATGAGATTTATTAATCATTCTAAAGATACAATTGAAGAAAAATTAGAAATACTAAATGTGGACAATGCAAATGTCCCTAGATCAAAACGAGGATTAATTGATGGCCTAGGATCGATTATTAAAACTATAACAGGAAACTTAGATGCAAATGATGGCCAAAATTTCGAAAAAATATTGAATGATATAAAAAACAATCAATATAATGTTGATAAACAAATGGCTTTACAATATTCAATGAATGTGGATATTATGAATGAATTTAACAAAACTTTAAATATAGTTGACAATAATTTTAAGGAACTCGTTTCAAAACTAACGTATGTCAACCGTAGATTAAGCGATTATGTAGAATTAGAAAAATGTAGAGATATTCTTAATCAACTTTTAATTTCGTATAATATACTCTTGGGCTTGATACAAGATATAGAGAACTCTTTGACGTTTTGTAAACTAAAAACTCTTCATCCTAGTATTATTTCTGCAAAAGAACTGTTCTATGAAATATCAAAAATTTCCAAATATTATAATAATAAAATGCCTGTAACTGTAGTAATAGAGAATATGTTTGATATTGAAAGATTGTTAGATGTAGATTGTATAATTGATAAGAAACAAATCACTTATTTCATTAAGCTACCAATTACTGACGAAGCAGACTTCAACCTTTACAAATTAATGTCTATACCAACTAAACAGGAAAATAATTATGTAACTATTCTACCTAGAGTCAAGTACTTGCTAGAACCAAAGTCAAAAACCTTGGAAATTTTAGGTTTAGAAACAGAATGTAAAAATATAATTGGAAAGAAATTTTTATGCTCATCCACCGAAGTGTCTCATCACGACCTCAGCTGTGAAGCTTCAATTTTGAAATATGGTTCAACGAAAAACTGCAAATTCACTGTTCTACGAATACTTGAAAATCTAATAAAATGGATTCCAGAACTTCATCAATATTTAGCGACATTTCCGTACCAAGAAAATTTGAAAATTCAAAACTATAAAGAGACTAGAAACACTATGCTACAAGGTGTATTTCTTATCAGTGTAAACGATAACAATATCACTTACAAGACCAACCAACTACAAGCTCCTGAAACAAAGTTTAGAGGACACCCTAAGTTCCTGGAAGTGCTGAATTTAGACTTTGAAGAGACTCAAAAACAAGAATTTTCCGTGGAACTTAAAAGTTTGAACTTTGATAAAATTGAATTAAATAAATTAAGACCAGTCTTCAAAAGTGACCACTTCACGGCAAGCTTATGGACTTGTCCACTGTATGGTGCATTTCTAGTGGGTGTTGGCTTCGTAGTATACAGAAAATTCTTCAAGAGACTGTCGTCACCTGCTCCACCTACTCAACCACCCCCCGAAGTTCTTTTTAGGGATGGAGGAGTTATCTAGCGGCTTCCTGCAGACCATCAGCTATTCCCACGAATTATTGTAGAATAAGCATTATCATAGTATAGGAAATTCATTGTATTTTTATTAGTTCTGATCCAGCTAGCATCGCGGACGGTTCTCCAAGTACACTTGTATTTGATGTTATATTGTATTAAATAAAAGAAATTCATTTTTTAAAAAGAGTTTCGGTCACTTTAATACTTTAACTTGTATAGACTATACAAATTGCAATTTCAAGAAAATGATATACTGCAAGTGTAAGTTGAGAAAAAAATTAAAACATATTCAATTCCAAGTTTAATATTGGATTCCATGTGCAAAAAAAAAGATAAATATATATTATGTGAGAATTTCAAAAATACACCAGAACAGAAAATCTCATTGCCCATTTTAAAAAGCATGAGGAAGAAATTAATTTCTCAAAAGCAATTAATGCAGCAGTACAAGAGAAAGCAAGCTCTATTATTCTAGAAAGTGTATGTCCAATGAAACTTTTTATGAGAGTGGGACAAAAAAAAGGAATATGTTATTTTCTGGAGAGAGAAAGATGGCAAGAGAGGTGCGAATGAAATTTGTAGTATATTGTTGAAATATCTACAGCAAGTTCATGGAGAGGCAATTTTAATTTATTTTGTGACTCTTGTCCTGGACAAAATAAAAACTATCAGATCTTAGCTGCCATTACATAGTTTTTCAAGTACTTCAAGCTGTGAATGAAATTTGCATAACATATCTACAGCCTGGACAAACCTACATGCTAGTTGATTCAATAGATGCCATCAAGAATAATTTGAAAAAATCAAATCAAATCAAGAATATTTGGGCACAATTCTTCAATCAGAATAGCAAACATTAATTGTAAATTCTCAAACCAAACCAGAACCATATGAAGTAGTAACCATGAATCATAAGGACTTTAAAGACTACAAACTATTGCAGAAAACAGTATTTCCCACACTGAAAAAGGATGCACTGGGCAAAACTTTGAGATTATCTGAATTATACTTCACTTTTGTGAAAACTTATGAAATGGTGAGAGCAGAATTTTCTTTTCAACATGTTGACCGCCAAGCCAAATTTTGATGTATGGTTCATTTCGCCATGTGCCCCAATATTGGACCACACCCGAACTTGTCAATTCTGCTGTGTCCTATTCTTGGGTCATAGACCAGCTGATATATTTTTCAATGTGTCTCATTTTTAGGACACAAATAACAGGTTTTATGAACTCCATATGATTCAGATTTTACTGATGAATCCAGCTTTGAAGTTAGCATTACAAAAAATTGATCACAAAAATAATTATTTGAAAATAAATGAGTAATGTAATTTAACATAGTAAACATGTAATTATTTCAATATAATATAGCAGAATGTGTGACATTCTCATTTTCTTTAGGTTGGTAATACAAATTTTGGAGGGACAACACCCTATTTGTTGTTGAATTGAATGTGAGGTTAGTTTGATGAACAGTTCAACAGTAGGCAACTATATTAGTTTGTGATGTGTTGTTGCAAGATAATGCTATTTTTCTTTTATTTCAATAGATTTTTTATTTTATTCACAAAATAATATTGTTTTACTATGATGAATCACGAAATCTTAAGTGTTTCTGAAATAAGATCGATTCTTGATTCAGACTTCAGCTCAGATGAGGATAAAATTCTTGATGACTCAGACAATGATCCAAATTTTATTTTAAGTGACAGTACCTCTTCCACTGACAGTTCAAGTGATGACGAAAATTAGCAGAACAATCAAGCAAATAACAATAATGAGCAGAACAATAATTCAGTGAATTTTGATGTGAATAATCTAAACTGGAATGATGACAATGAGATCTACAATGGATATGACTTCAATCCTCAGGGTGAAACTGTTGGTGTAAACCCAGATTTGAGACTCATTGCTTGATGGTTCTCCCATTGACTTTTTTTTATTGTTTTTGGACATTGATATTGTAAATCTTATTGTGATGGAAACAAATCGGTATGCCAATAAGAAGAAAGACAATGTAAATAATTCCAAACATTCTTGCATCAGCAAGTGGGTAGATACAACTCCTAATGAAATTAAGCATTTTTTGGGAGTCTGGATGTGGATAAGCTTGGTTCAGAAACTTAAAATCAGTGATTATTGAAGTACCGTAATGATGAATTATATGTCAGTAAGATACCAGGAATTAATAGTTGCTACAGATTTGAATTGCTGTTAAGTAATTTGCATTTTGTGGCTAATGACACTCCAACAAGTAGGCTTTAAAAAATACAACCATTAGTTGATATGTTAGGGTCAAACTTCAAGCAATGGCTGATTCCTGAAGAACAATTATGTATAGTGTCACAAAGTGATATTGATGAGGGGGGGGGGGGGGGGAAGGGGAAATTGCACTCAGAGTAGAGGCCTCTGACATCACCAGCTAAAGATCAAAGAGATCATGAGGTACTGCCCGCACATCCAAATTGTGCCACCCCTGCTTGTGGTGCATCATTGTCACACCCCCCCCCCCCCCCCCACCCACAGAGGGAAGTATTTAAGCAGTGGAGTGGCGACTTCTCAATTAAAATTTCCTGGGAGCTCTCCCAAATCAGAACAAGAGTTATTTCTTGAGGCGAACTTCCTGTAGGGTCCCCTAGGGTACAGCAAACAAGCTGTAACCCTCACCCACCTTGACTTGGTGCTTCAATCTGCTGCCTTCAAGACTTCAAACCCCTTCATCCTCGACCTCAGTGAGCCATTCCCAACAGCTTGCTTCCTCTACTTGCTGTTTCAGACTGCTTGCTTCCTCTACTTGCTGTTTCAGACAGCAAGTGTCCCTCCTTGACCTCAGCAAGCCATTCCAGACAGCTTGCTTCCTTCACTTGCAGTTTCAGACAGCAAGTTCCCTCCCACGACCTTGGTGAGCTGTTTCAGACAGCTTACTTCCTTTACTTGCTTTGTAGACAGCAAGTCCTACCCAATCTTAATGCCTCATACCCTTGGACTAGTTGTTGCAGACAGCCAGTCATCATATGCAGTTCCAGACTGCATACCCAATCCCAACCGGCAAGCCATTGCAGACAGCTTGTTTCCTTCTTGCCATTACAGACAGCAAATGCTTCCCTAACCCATCACCCTGTACCCTTGGGCTAGCCGTTTCAGACAGCCAGCTGTCAACTGCAGTATCAGACTGCACACCCACCCCCCACAGGCAAACTGTTTCCAAGGAAGGAATCAACCTACCCTCAGGAGGATTTTTGACCGACCTCTGCCCCGACCTACACCAACTGAGTACAGTCCCTCAGGAGCAACACCTGAGAAGTCACCACCCTCACTTGAGGAGGAGTTGAGTGAGTTTGTGATAATAGATGAATCCATGATGCCTTTTCTTGGTCGTTTGTCATTTCATCAGGACATCAAAGGAAAGACACAAATATGGGATAAAATTATTCAAGATAAGTGTCTCACCTAGTTACACATTGGCTGTTAAAATCTATGCAGGCAAGGAAGGTAATAATATCAAAGACTCTGTTTCCTTCAAAGTTGTTTTGGGGCTTGTAGATGACTATTTGAATATTGGGAGGACCTTATATACTGATAATTGGTATACTTCACTTGATCTAGGTCATAAACTGAATGTAAATTCTACACATCTAGTTGGGATTTTGAGAATGAATAGGAAGGGGAATCCAGCACAAGTAGTGAAAAATAAACTGAAGAGAGGAGAAAGTATTGCAAAGAAGAGCTCATCAAATGGTATGGTCATGAAGTGGAAGGACAAACAAGACATCATCATGCTAAGAACAAAGGGAGGTTCAGCTTTTGAGGAGAGAAATGAGAAACTCAAACCTAAAGTAATTTATGAGTTCAACAGTGGGAAATCATTCATTGATGTTGCAGATCAACTATGATCCTACAATGCATCACTCAGACGGTCTAAAAAGTGGTATAGAAAGATTGCTTTTGAACTCTTGTTGAATGTAAGTGTTGTAAATGCTTCAATCCTGTATACAAAAGTCACCTGGAATAAACTCAAAATCACAAACTTTTGAGTGCATAATTCGCTCCTTGCTTTATGAGCCTGTGTTTCAAGTCCAAAATGCAATTCAAGACAAACATGAACTGGAAAAGTGTACAAGAAGCAGGTGTGTAATGTGCTACAGGAAATTGTCTAAAGAAAAAGGATGTAAATTTGCTTCTACTCATACAAAAAAAGTAAACACTTGGTGATCAATTTGTCTGGAACGTCTGTGTAATAGCTGGGTATTTTTCAAACTCACACAGCAAAAGGGGAAATGTCATACTGAATTTCTGGGTGAGTTGTAAACAGAATCACATTTCATGTAATATATCTTTCTTATTTTGAGTAATAAATCAATTTTTTCAAGATCGACTTTGTCCTTACCCCTATTAGACTTGCCAATTCTGCCATGTGACCCAATTTTAGGACACACATGAAATTGACTTTTTATAACATAAAAATACTTGGACACTACCCACAAAAAGTTGTATATTGATGATAACCTTTATTTGCATGTCAGCAGAATTGACTGGATTTGTTAGATTTAGCTCAGCAGGATCATACAGTTACCCATGTCCCACTTTTGGGACAGTGAAGAAATAATCATAGATAAGAGAAAAGAGGTCGTCGCCACTGAAACAGTAACCAACCTCTCTTATGTCTATTTACAGTGATGGATTGATGATATCCTCAAAAAAAAAAAACATTATGACCTCATTGCGTTTGTGAAGAATAATGTAATTCCTCAGAGGTATCACCAAGAATATTCTCAATTGAAAAAGGACAACAGTGTACCAGACGTTCTCCCAGAGACTGATGAGGAAGATGATTTAATATAAAAAATATTTCCTAATGTTAATTTTTTCAAATAGTAGAAAGAATTGATTTAATTTAGTACTCAAATTAATTTTTGTACTTTCAAAGATGTTCTCAGTTCTCAATGTTTTCTTAGAACATACTTTTTCAACTTATTTTAAATGTTTATTTCGCCTGACAAAAATTTAAATTTGTAAAACCCTTTCACTGTATTATCATTCACAAATGTTTTGAGTAAAAACAATCAAAACTGGATTAAAATAACTATTACCTTTATTGTGAAAGTTTCATTTGAAAATATCACGTTTTGGTGGTGCAGCCGTTTTGTTTTAGTAAGAGAGTCCCTTGCCTTTCTTCCACTCACAAATGTAAGAATTCATTTCCTTCCAATGAGTCAAAAGATATTCTTAATTTAGTTATAACTAACCGTGAACTGTAAAAATTAACCCACAGCAACCAAAAAAATATCAACTGGTTGACGATCGACAAGATGTGAAGCAACAGTGGGGGAACTGAAACGGTTTGTCATCAGTATGTAGACCTACTCGTAGATGATTCTGTGTTTGGAAAATTTAAAATCACAAACTGTACACTCATAGGGGTTTCCACCTGTATGTGTTCTAAGATGTCGCTTTAAATGACTAGAATAGAATCATTACAAAGATCACAGAACTAACAAACATACGGCTTATTACCCAAATGAACAGCCATCATATGTTTTTTTATAAATTGTTGAGTAATGAGAACTTAAAATTACAAACTGTACAACCGAACGGCTTTTCACTTGAATGTTTTTCCATATGCCGTTTGAGATGTGAAGATTGGGTATGAGTGTAGGAGCACAAAGTAGGTCTCTCCCCAGTGTGGAATCTAATGTGTTCTTTGAGTGAGCCAGCACACTCACTCACGAAGCATACTGTGCTACTCACAAAGCATGCACTGGAATAGCCTTACTTTTCTGTGAGACAGGATGTGATGCTCTTTGTGCCATTCAGCCCTGTAATGACACTCTGGACACTGGAACCTGGCTCTGCCTGTGAGATTCAGCCGATGATAGCGCATCTCACCATATTTGTTTTACATTAATGGACACAGGCAGTATTCATAGTATCCTCCACATCTTATGTATGCTTTCCCAATGAAGCGCCATTACTAGCTGACTGTGGATCCCTGGTTGCTGCTGAGAAACAAACAACAATAAGTATGTAATGCATTGATTACATTGAGCAATTTAACAAGCTACTCACTACAATCTCATTGTAAACTTGTATTGAATTGTTTCGACAGATTGGTGTCTATTTTCTTGCAGATTTGAAGCCTAGTCAGATCAGACTCCCCAATTTCGACCAATGTAATCGTGTTCACTAGCTAACCAGCAGACTATATAAGAATGGCAAGATAAGATTGTAGATTCGCCAGCGAGTAGCGTGTAAACTCGCTCAATATAATTGACACTTTGGCATCATTTATGATCAACTTGTTTACATAAATACTGTATACTATATACTTTCACAATAAGCAGGAAATAAGCAGAATAATTGAGATTTAGATTTCATAAAATTGATTCACCATTGAAAGTTAATTGAAATGATAGGATATATTGATATCTATCAATGCCTATCTCATTTAGACCACATAAATTGTTTGTATATCATGTAAGCTGCTAAGGAAATGTTAGGAAGTATATTGTTTACATAAATATTTCATCATTAAATTAATTTTTATACCATTGAGTTCCAAATGTTTTAAAAATAAAATTTATCGGTTATAACGTAATCTATGAGTAATATAACAGAATATGGAGCAGTTATAGTTACTCATACATGTATATATTCTGTAGACTAGTATTGCATTATTTAATTTGTTTTGTACCACTACGGGTCTCATCAGACCCAGTGGAAATCATCAACTTGTAGATAAATAAATAAATATCATAATGAATAATAAAACGAAATTATCACAACCACATTTATTTTTAAGGAAATATTGTGAAACTAGTTTCGGTTGTTATAACATTATCAATCTCAATCAATCAGTTTGATTGAGATTGATAATGGTATAACAACCGAAAATAATTTCTCAATTTAAAAAAAAAAATGTGGTTGTGATAATTTCGTCTTATTATTCATTATAGATACCTTCCACAATATCACCTTCGCCATTACAAAGAAAGTTAAATATCATACATTAATTGAACCAATACAGTTAAGACTATAAAGCCTCGGCACTGTTTTTCTGATAAACAGATTCTGCAGAACTTTGCTTTGATAGGTAAGTGATGCCAATACATGATACCGGTAACCCAAATAGTACTATTGTTTTACAACACAAATTGAACAAATTAGAAACTTACATTCATTTCCAAGTGGGACTTCCAGTCTATTATCACAGTTAACACCTTCAGCGCCGAATTTTCATTGTCAACGACCAATTCTTTTTTCTAGAAAAATGAAAGGAATTGTTCTGTTAACGTCTATTTGTAGAAGGAAATCTTTTTTAGGTTTATAATATCCAATTGAATGAGTTATAATCAACTGCTATAAGTATTTTAAATTAAATTTTATGTTATCTGCTGCCTCTTGTTATAAAATGAACCTTATTTCATTATGTTGTACTTCAAAGTTTTCAATAAGTCTTCTCTCCTTTAATGTCTCCATTTCTTGAATCTATTTTCTCTCAGATTCTTCAGTCTCTGAAATTTTCTTCTTTGATAATAATTATCTGATGTATACTGCTTTCTTCCATTATGCATTAGAAATGTGACCAATTAATTACCTGCTACACAATAATCATTTTGAACTGAATTCCATAATTTGTGTACAATAGACAAGAATGGGCTATCGCTAATGGGATATGGTTTGAAAGGGACCGCGCCAAACTGGGCTGGCGACAAGCTTGGCTGATTTTCCAGCCCACGGTGACGTTGCATGCACTGCCAACCTGGCACACTTTGGAATGCAGCCCACTGTGACGGTTTGCAAGTTTGGTGCCAGCTGACAAAATCAAAAGAGTGCCGGTTTCTCGTTGCAAGCACCGCCAACCTAGCACACTTAGGAATTCAGCCCACGGTGACGGCATGCAACTTTGGCGCTGGGTGATAAAATGGAATGAGTGCCAGTTTGTCGTTGCATGCACCGCCAACCTGGCACACTTAGGAATTCAGCCCATGGTGACGGCGTTACCATTTTTCACCTTTGACGTTATCCCAGCTTGTCGTCAGCCACCCTTGACAGCAACCCACTTTGACATCGTCCCATTTGAAAGTGTTCAAGATCTTGACCATGTCTTCCCTATTTGTTTTACAGAGTTTAATTTATGGAAAGGAAATTTTGCAAATTTCATAGTACAGGGTATAGTTCATAGCCATAACACGAACAAGGAGCAACTTAAATTACCCACCGTTATAACTGTGCCAATACACAAAAGACCTTCCTTTTCATTGGTGTAAAGCTTTATAATGCACTTCCACGAGAATTTAGACATTTAACAAACTCAATTTTTAAGAACTAACTCAAACGCTTCCTGTTAAATAACCCACTGTAGGCTACAAGTTAGGCTACTGGTTAGAAGCCCATATAGTTCTCCGGCTACAAATACGAAGACTTTTTTGAACTGACAAATACTCTGTAGGCAATTGTTAATGCCTTAGGCTAGTTGGATTTTCTTTCTTTCTTTTACCGTAATAATATAAAGTTTGATCTTGAAAGGTTATTTTAAAAGTTAGAATTATTAATATACATGGTTTGCATTTTAGTGCATGTGTTGTTTTTCGGAATATTATTAATGCTCCCGATGAACTTGGGAGTTGCTTCAAAAAAGATTTAGTTTATTTAACTTATGGGCTATCGCTGATCACGTAAACGGCTCGACCAGGCCGAATATTTTTCAAAGTCGATAGAGAATAGTCTACTAATTTTTATTAATGCTAATTATAGTTCCTAATGCCTTTGGTGCAACTCAAAGAAGATTTTTGCCAAGAAAAAGTATATATTTTTTTGTTTTTTGATGATACCTACATGAGTCAAATTAATATGCCAGAATATTGAACTTCACAAAATTATGAATAGAACTGAGTTGAAAAGATTGTCTTAAAATCATTCAAAAGTCAAAGCCTTCACTAAATTGTTGTATCACGTCTCCTGCAAAGGATTGCTTAATATTGCTTTTAATGGCGAAGACCAAACATGCAAACAATAACTTACCAAGTGAACATAACCTGGAAAATGTACGTAAACGTAACGTAACAATCGAATCAGTTAAAGTTTGGTTATTACAGCTAGCTAGCGATTGTCGAGCTTAAAGGGTTGATTACATTGGGATAGTTACTCGCTAAGCGAGTAGGACGTTACTGACCGACCGTGCTACAGCAGCTCAGCATACCAAGCCGAATTATATTAAAAATTTATCTTCCAGAATCACCCCATATGGAATTTCTAAGACAATAAATAATATTGTAACACAAAATTAAAATATGAAGTTTACCAACAATTATTCAATAAAATTTCATCAAAACAATATAGGGCATCAGAAGTTGGCTGAAGAATCAACTTACACGATCTCTGGTGACAGAAATTGGAACCCAGAGTGTATAAACAAAGCGTTCTTCATAATGGCAAGCATAGCTAGTGTTGTCATTAATACTGGTTTTAAATCAATTTATTGTAATTTTTTAAGAGATTGCACTCTTAGTAAAGGGAATAATCTCTTAGAAAGTCACCATGTATTTGATGTGGAGGAATGTGAAGGTGTAATAAAAGGAAAAGTGATTCTACAGACCAGTGTCTGTTGAAGTATTAGCCTATAGGCTACGTTTTATTAAACAGGCCCCATTTTATGTGAATTAGTTATAATTATCATTTACATTGAAATTTAAGCTATTTTGATATTCCTAATACTCAAGTTGTCATTTCATCTTACAATCACTAAAGATGTTCTTGATAATTATATTTTAAATGTTTATGGTGGAGTGCATGTTGATTTCTGAAACATCAATATTAACGTTATTATTGCCAACAATTGTTCATAATAATAAATAAATAAGTAAACTTAAGGTAAACAATATTAAAACATAACCCAAATATCTGTTTCTACAAAACGTTATCTTTGCAGGTTATCTGTTATCTGTGGGTAATATTTTGCAAAGATTAGCCTATTTTTGATTCATCAAATACATAGGTCAAAGCTTGGCAATATGGTTTTAATAATAGTCTCTCAACTAATAAGCATCTGATTAAAAATAATATAACTTACTTGATCCTTCTAATACTAGAAATCCACTTTTCTATCCTTCTCATAAGGTCTCCCAGGACAAGAATAATATATAATACCTTTTAATTCAGTAATGTGATAGGAGTTACTGCAACCAACTAAACAAAATATCCTTAAGCTTATAGGCACTTTTAGTTTTTTCAAAGATGAATAATTTTTAAAATAAATACATTGAAAGTAAGGTTATTTCGCATTTAAATATAAGTCACTCCGCCAATGTTATACACTTAGAGTACACGTTTTCTCCACGGGAGCGCTGGCGGTCGATCTCCTGATGCCCTATACAATATATCTCATCTGAAGTGTTATGCTGGCAGCCTGCGTGACTAAGTGTCGGCTTTGGCCACAATAATATTGTATTTTGGTGTTGGCTACTCTGCCAGCGAGTATAAATGTGACCAAATTCAAAGTTGAGAGCCTGTCTACTTCAGATGAGATTATATTGTATATTGTTTTGATGAAATTTTATTGAATAATTGTTGATAAACTTCATATTTTAATTTTGTGTTGCAATATTATTTATTGTCCTAGAAATTCCATATGGGGGTGATTCTAGAAATATTTTTTTCAATATAATTTGGCTTGGTATGCTGAGCTGCTGTAACACGGTCGGTTAGTAACGTCCTACTCGCTATACTCGCTTAGCGAGTAACTATCCCAATGTAATCAACCCTTTAGGGTCGATTACATTGGTCAAGCATACCAAGCCGAATTATATAAAAATTTTAACTTCCAGATTTACCCCCGTACTATGGAATTTCAAAGACAATAAATAATATCGCAACACAAAATTAAAATATGAAGTTTACCAAAAATTATTCAATAAAAATTTCATCAAAACAGTTCACAGAAAATACAATATAAATGGTATCTCATCTGCAGTGTTATGTTGGCAGCCTGTGCGGTTAAATGTCGGCTTTGGTCACCATTGACATTTATATAGTATATATCAATGTTATCAATTTTGGTGTTGGCTACTCTGCTAGCTAGTACTAAATCCAAAGTTGAGAGCCTGTCTACTGTGTTGATGTGAATGATTGGATGAGTGAGTCTGTGAGATTTGGATTTCTGTAGATTTTGAACACTCATTCACAACTCATCCAATCATCAACATCAACACAAACTTGCTGCTCTTAACTCCATAGACTCTTAAATGCTCCACTATCACAAGCTGACCACCAAGAAGAAATCAATAACATAAAATATTTATCACAACAAAACGGGTACAACACCAATCTAGTAGACAAAATCCTGAATAAAATGGAAAATGAAAATAAAAAATCTGCAAACCAAAACAGATTTGTCACACTCACATATTTGGTATATAGCATAATACCAAATATATCACATATTTGGTACAAAATTCACACAAAATAGTTTACTGTACATCTTCCAAAAATCCGGATTGAACACAGCATTCAGAACAACCTTAAACACCAACACCAACAAAAAACATCTCACCTAACAAACAGGACAGTTCAATGATTCAACAAACCAAGAATATATAAGCTTAAATGAAACACATGCTCCAAGTACTACATAGTACAAAAAGGCAGATTATTCAATACAAGATACAAAGAACACATCAAAGCAGTGACTCAACATTTGCAGATCACTCAATCAACACTGGGCATTCACACAAAAACATCCAAACTGACTTGGAAATTCTACACACATTTCAAAACAACCACAAACTGAATACATGGAACAATACAAAATATTCAAATGTCATATACAAGACAAAACCAACTTACTCATTGACCAAACACAATTAAAATCCAACACAATTTTCAATTAAATAAGGCTTATGAAGCTTCTCTTTAGAAGTGAAATCCATCCCTCCAGTATATGTGAGTGAAAATGATATATTAAATTGAAATACATCAGTGTCAGTTTTGATATTAGATAATCTATTAAATTTCTTATTAAGCACCTGACAGGGCCTTATTGAAATCGTGCCTTGTCCGTCCATCCTTCTGTGCTCTAGCGCTTGAAAGGAAGACTCTAGACTCTTGAAACTTGGTATATAGCTATAGCATATATTTCAACAAAAATCACACAAAATAGCTTACTGTACATCTTCCAAAAATACGGATTTAACACAGCATTCACAACAGCAAGCAACCTGAAAAACCAGCTCCAACAAAAAAACATTTTACCTAACAAACAGGACACTTCACAAATTCAACAAACCAAGAATATAATATAAGCTTAAATGCAACACATGCCCCAAGTACTACCGGTACATAGAAGAAACAGGCAGATCGTACAGCAACAGAGGTTACAAAGAATGCTAAAAAACACTGAAATCCAAATCTGACTCAACATATGCAGATCACTTAATCAACACTTGACATTCACACATTAACATCCAAACTGACTTGGAAATTCTACACACATTCCAAAAAAACCACAAACTAAATACATTGGAACAATAT
This sequence comes from Conomelus anceps, assembly GCA_948455865.1. Taxonomy (NCBI): domain Eukaryota; kingdom Metazoa; phylum Arthropoda; class Insecta; order Hemiptera; family Delphacidae; genus Conomelus; species Conomelus anceps. Next base: position 15,242,566 of record OX418219.1, read on the forward strand.
GAAATATTCAAACACCATAAACAAGACAGAACTAACTTACTCAATGACCAAACAGAATTCAAATCTAACACAATTTTCAACTATATAATGTCCTAACCTCAACAAAACATGACCCCTGACGAATTGGCTGATGAAGCTTTTTTTCAGAAGTAAAATGCATCAAAAGTATGAGTGAGAGAAACAATATTTTAGTAGAAATACAGTGTCAGTTTTGAAGATAGTTCATCAAGTATTTCGGCTTCGGGATCTGTGGTGGGTCCACATTTATTTTCTACCTGAAGTTAGCCGAAGCAACAGGTTGATGGGATCGGAAAGGGTTGTCCTATTGTTTGTAAAGATGGAAATATTCCTTCCTTCATCCTTTTTCTATTGTTCTATAATAGTTTGAAAGTTTGACCAATTTGTTGATTTTGAGCCTTCCTTGTTGGTGTTGACTATAGAGTGCACATTTTGGAGTAGTGATGCAAAAACTGTTCTGTAATCAATGCAACTTGTAAGTATTTCAATGTCCTTTCAGGTTCTATGGAATAGATAGGTAGGAGAAGAAAAATAGTCTACTAAGAATAGTTCACAAAAAAGAAAAGCTTCATCCAGTAGCATAGCGATTTGGCGGCCCGGGGGGGGGGGGGGGGTTGGGTGAAGGGTGTCCGAAAATTTTGATAAATAGTACCTCTAAAATCGTATTTCAAGTAATTCTAGGCTCTTGTCAAGAAGAGCTTAAATCCATTCATTTTAGTCCACATTCGGGATTTGTTTTAGAATTTTCTATGTTGAGAGCTTCATTTGAGGCTTAAAACAGTAATTTTTTACAGGTATTTATTAAAATGAAGTTTATAAATTGGGTAGTGAAAGCTCAATAAATCATTGTTTTTATGAATCGTTTGCCTAAGAACCCACTTTTCGTTATTGTTAGTTCATTAATTATTAATTAATTTTTTTTTCTGGGAAGTCTACCATCATAGTGACTTGAATTGCGTTGTAATGCACATTTCTGAAGTTGCAAGTACTTCTATAGATCTTCTCACTCAAGTTTCTATAGAGATTTACAGCATAATTAATTTATTTCTGATTAGTTTTCCATCTAATTTTGCTAGTTTCTTGTTTTGATGAGAGCTTTTTTATCCATTCGTCTCATCCTAAACTATAGGCTACATTTTTTTTCAATTGGAATAACTCTTGTTTTTGTTCTAGTCGGGTCCAGTGAACTCTTGAGAATTATTCAATTGTATGATTGCTTGGCAGCCCTCCATCTTGATTTTTTGTCCAGTACTAGATTGAAATCTATCATTTTCTATCACTCGCTTTGCTCGCCTTAACCGTCCAACTGGACCCAGTGATGGGAGAGAGAATTTTATACAATATTTAATAAGTACACTAGTTATTGATGTTTGCGCCTTCTATGGGAATATTTGTAAAATCTGTGATGTTTTCCATGACGAAATACTTAATGAACAATCTAATATTAAAACTGACACTGTATTTCACTTTTAAATAATGTTTTACTCACATATATTGGAGATGCTTGAGGAATGCATTTCACTTCTGAAAAGAAGCTTCGTCAGCCTGCCGCCAGGGGTCATGCTCTGTTTGGGTTAGGATGAGCAGCCATTATGTATTTGAAAATTGCGTTTGATTTGAATTGTGTTTGGTCGTTGAGTAAGTTTGTTCTATCTTGTTTATGGTGTTTGAATATTTCATATTGTTCCAGTGTATTTAGTTTGTGGCTTTTTTGGAATGTGTGTAGAATTTCCAAGTCAGTTTGGATGTTATTGTGTGAGTGCCCAGTGTTGATTAAGTGATCTGCAAATGTTGAGTCAGAGTTGGAATGTAGTGCTTTGATGTGCTCTTTATATCTTATGTTGAATGATCTGCCTGTTTGTCCTATGTAGTACTTGGGGCATGTGTTGCATTTAAGCTTATATATGCCTGGTTTGTTGAATTTGTGAATTGTGCTGTTTGTTAGGTGAGCTGGTTTTTGTTGGATCTGGTGTTTCAGGTTGTTTGTTGTTCTGAATGCTGTGTTAAATCCGGATTTTTGGAAGATGTAAGCTATTTTGTGTGATTTTTTGTTGAGATATGTGAGTGTGACAAATCTGTTTTGGTTTGCAGGTTTTGGATTTTTATTTTTCATTTTATTCATGATTTTTTCTACTAGATTGGTGTTGTATCCGTTTTGTTGTGCTAAATATTTGATTGTATTGATTTCTTCTTTGTGGTCAGCTTGTGATAGTGGAACATTAAGGAGTCTATGGATCATGGAGTTGAAAGCAGCAAGTTTGTGTTGATTTGGGTGGTTGGATGAGTTGTGAATGAGTGTGTCTGTGAGCATCCAATCTCCAGCATCCTAGCAGAAATATTTTTACAGCACATAGAGAATACTAAAATACTAAAAGACACCAAACACTCAAACAAAATTATTTACTGGCACCGCTACGTTGATGACATTATTGTACTTTACAATGGAAACCAAAGACAGTGTGAACAACTCCTAACACAATTGAACAAAACCCATAAAAACTTACAATTCACAGCAGAATATGAAACAGACTACACCTTGAACTTCTTAGATCTCACTATCAAAAAACTAAATAACATGCACAAATTCAAAATCTACAGAAAACCAACTCTCACAGACACACTCATTCACAACTCATCCAACCACCCAAATCAACACAAACTTGCTGCTTTCAACTCCATGATCCATAGACTCCTTAATGTTCCACTATCACAAGCTGACCACAAAGAAGAAATCAATACAATCAAATATTTAGCACAACAAAACGGATACAACACCAATCTAGTAGAAAAAATCATGAATAAAATGAAAAATAAAAATCCAAAACCTGCAAACCAAAACAGATTTGTCACACTCACATATCTCAACAAAAAATCACACAAAATAGCTTACATCTTCCAAAAATCCGGATTTAACACAGCATTCAGAACAACAAACAACCTGAAACACCAGATCCAACAAAAACCAGCTCACCTAACAAACAGCACAATTCACAAATTCAACAAACCAGGCATATATAAGCTTAAATGCAACACATGCCCCAAGTACTACATAGGACAAACAGGCAGATCATTCAACATAAGATATAAAGAGCACATCAAAGCACTACATTCCAACTCTGACTCAACATTTGCAGATCACTTAATCAACACTGGGCACTCACACAATAACATCCAAACTGACTTGGAAATTCTACACACATTCCAAAAAAGCCACAAACTAAATACACTGGAACAATATGAAATATTCAAACACCATAAACAAGATAGAACAAACTTACTCAACGACCAAACACAATTCAAATCAAACGCAATTTTCAAATACATAATGGCTGCTCATCCTAACCCAAACAGAGCATGACCCCTGGCGGCAGGCTGACGAAGCTTCTTTTCAGAAGTGAAATGCATTCCTCAAGCATCTCCAATATATGTGAGTAAAACATTATTTAAAAGTGAAATACAGTGTCAGTTTTAATATTAGATTGTTCATTAAGTATTTCGTCATGGAAAACATCACAGATTTCAACACTGCAGGACCAGCAGACTTCCAACTATTCAGGAAACTTGTTTTGAAGGTTAGGACAGTGGCCTCACACATTAGCTTTAACAAAACTTGCTTAAAACTAAACTTAATTCCTACTTATGCTAGAATACAAGTGAAATTACCTAACAAAGCTGCCAAAATTACACAGAAAAAAGTACAAACAATTTACATGAAAGAATCAGTAAGACAGTTACATAACAAAAAAGACAAAATTAATCAAGAACTCTACAAACTTCATCTCAGAATAGCTTACAACCATAACAATCAAGTCATCATGAACCTAATACAGAATACTAATTCCTGGGTTGAGCACAAATTGAGAAAAATTCATGAAAAACATAACCTCAAAATCCAAAACCTCCAACCAAAACAGAAACTGATATTAACTTCCCACAAATTCCACGAAAGGACAGTAAACCTTACACAGATACAATTCACTCCTACAGAAAAGAATCTCCTCAACAAAGGACTAAAATATAACCTACCTTCCACACAAAAATTCAACACCATGGTGAGACAAGCTATAGACTCTGAAACCAATATTCAACAAACAATAGCAGAAGAACAAGATAACCTAAGACATGATGTTTTAAAAATCATCAAAACACCGAAATACATACAACAAAACTACACCTCTGAAATCAAGACAGCTCAATCACTACAACAAAAAGCAGAACTACACAACCTAACTTACACCAAATCAGACAAAGGCAATAGCACAGTCATAATCCACACTGATGATTTGAACAGAAAAGTAGATGAATTCATACAAAACAACAACATCCAACAAATTCAAAGAGACCCAACACCCAAATTCCAGAGCACAATTAAAAACATTATAAATAAAACAAAACACCTCTTTAATGAAACAGACAAACGATATATGAAGCAAATTCACCCTTCTGCACCAACTCTTCAAGCCCTACCTAAAATACACAAAGTAAGCACACCAATCAGACCCATCATAAATTACAGAAAAGCACCAGGATACAAATTAGCCAAACAGATAGATACTCAACTACGCAGACTCATCAATATCAATCATCCATCTCATATAAAGAACAGCACAGACCTCATAAACAAAATAAAAAATACACACATCCCACATAATTCCACACTAGCATCATTTGACATAAAAAACCTGTATACAAACATTCCTGTAACTGAAACCATTTCCATAATAGAGAACATACTCAAAGCACAAAACAACCCACCTGAACACACAAAAGAACTAATTGAGACATTAAAAATCATCACATCACAAAACTACTTCACCCACAATAACAAGTATTACACCCAACCAGAAGGACTACCAATGGGATCCCCAATCTCCAGCATCCTAGCAGAAATATTTTTACAGCACATAGAGAATACTAAAATACTAAAAGACACCAAACACTCAAACAAAATTATTTACTGGCACCGCTACGTTGATGACATTATTGTACTTTACAATGGAAACCAAAGACAGTGTGAACAACTCCTAACACAATTGAACAAAACCCATAAAAACTTACAATTCACAGCAGAATATGAAACAGACTACACCTTGAACTTCTTAGATCTCACTATCAAAAAACTAAATAACATGCACAAATTCAAAATCTACAGAAAACCAACTCTCACAGACACACTCATTCACAACTCATCCAACCACCCAAATCAACACAAACTTGCTGCTTTCAACTCCATGATCCATAGACTCCTTAATGTTCCACTATCACAAGCTGACCACAAAGAAGAAATCAATACAATCAAATATTTAGCACAACAAAACGGATACAACACCAATCTAGTAGAAAAAATCATGAATAAAATGAAAAATAAAAATCCAAAACCTGCAAACCAAAACAGATTTGTCACACTCACATATCTCAACAAAAAATCACACAAAATAGCTTACATCTTCCAAAAATCCGGATTTAACACAGCATTCAGAACAACAAACAACCTGAAACACCAGATCCAACAAAAACCAGCTCACCTAACAAACAGCACAATTCACAAATTCAACAAACCAGGCATATATAAGCTTAAATGCAACACATGCCCCAAGTACTACATAGGACAAACAGGCAGATCATTCAACATAAGATATAAAGAGCACATCAAAGCACTACATTCCAACTCTGACTCAACATTTGCAGATCACTTAATCAACACTGGGCACTCACACAATAACATCCAAACTGACTTGGAAATTCTACACACATTCCAAAAAAGCCACAAACTAAATACACTGGAACAATATGAAATATTCAAACACCATAAACAAGATAGAACAAACTTACTCAACGACCAAACACAATTCAAATCAAACGCAATTTTCAAATACATAATGGCTGCTCATCCTAACCCAAACAGAGCATGACCCCTGGCGGCAGGCTGACGAAGCTTCTTTTCAGAAGTGAAATGCATTCCTCAAGCATCTCCAATATATGTGAGTAAAACATTATTTAAAAGTGAAATACAGTGTCAGTTTTAATATTAGATTATTTGTAAAAATTCACTTGGAACTCGTCATATTGTCTTGAATGAACCTGGATACTAAACTTTTAAGTTATAGCCTTCGCCATGTGTTTCTTGAGAAGGTCAAGAATTTCATAGATTGTTAATTTTGGGCCCAAGCGTCAAAAACAATTATAAGATTGGTACATTACTCAAAGAAGCAAGGCTAACATCCCCGGGTAACATCCACTTGACCCATAATGCCACTTAAAATAGAACGATGCATGTCTAGAAACGCTAAAAATGTGATTTTAGAGAGGTTGTTTTATAATTTTTTTCCCGGGGGAGGACTATTCTCCCGGACCCCCCCCCCCCCCCCCCCTAAGACTATGAGAGTCATAAATATTCGTCAAAATTCTGAGGATAGCTTTGATATATAGGCCAACTGTAAAGGGAGACTAATAAAGAGTTCGTTTGCCACTATTAATTAAGGGTAGGCTTATCAGAACCTGTCACTTAGTTGCTTGTAGTACTGTATTCGAATTTGCTTTATTTCTCTTTCGTGAATATACATCCACAAGATAATCTATATTCAGAATATTATTTTAGAGAAAACATAATTTATCAAGCAAAAGTTTTTTCAGATTGAATTTCAAAGGTAGGTCTTGGAATGGTTTCAAAGATACATTATCAAAGTAGTTTTTTTTTTGTAGATTACGTCTTGGAGACTCCAGTTAAGGAGCATAAGACAAGTCAGATCAAACACTAGATACCATAATTACTTCAATTAGTTGAGGTGAGGCTTAATTTTGATGTGAAAGGAACTCTTGTACACTATAAAAAGCTTTATCAACTAAATATTTTTTCAATTGTTTTTTAAATATTTCTATATTTTCAAGACTTCAAAAACTGCGGTAGCTTGTAGAATTTCCTACCAATATAACTAGGTTTTTGTTTGAATAAGCTACTATTGTGACTCACCAAGTGATAATCTCCTCGGCGTCTTGTATTATAATCATGTACATCAAGATTTTGGTTAATATCATTCGTTTTTACATATAAAGTAGCTTCATACACATATAAGCAGGGTACAGTTAGGAGACCAAGTCTCTTGAACAACGGCCTACATGAATCTAATCTATTTACTCTTTCTATACACCTAACTGCTTTCTTTTGGATCTTAAACACCCTATCAAGATTTTGTTTTATGAATTACCCCATACTAAGATAGCATACCTAATATGTGACAGTAAGAGCCCATGGTAAACTGTAAAAAGTAACTTTTTGTCATTCAATCTAGCGAGCTGTTGCAGGACAAATACCCCAGATGAAATTTTACAACATATTTTCTCAATGTATGGAGCTCAGGTCAATCGTCTATCCAACAAAACTCCTAGAAATGCAATTTTTCTTCCTGGTCTAATTGATTATCGTTTACAAACACGTTTATAGCCCTATCTTCATTTAAATTATGTTTGTTTTTGAATTGAAGGATTTGGCATTTTTTACTATTTATAGTTAATTTCAACTGATTTAAAAATTGGACAATGGACTGCACACCTTGTCACAAAGTGATTGTGACGAAGGGGGGAAAAGGGGGGAAGCGGCGCTCGCCCTCCAACATCCCCTAGCGATCGCGGAGATTGCGGGAGTACCGACCGCGCATCCAGTTCGCGCCGCCCCCGCTCAGGACGCATCGTTGCCACTCCCCCCCTCACTTCTACTCGCAGAGGGGAATATTTAAGCGGCGGAGTGGCAACTGTTAATCACTTCGTCTCGGGAGCTCTCCCAAAGCAGAACAAAAGTTCGTTCTTGAGGTGAGCTTCCCCTAGGGTACAGCAAACGAGCTGTAACCCTGAACCGTTGCAGCTTGGTGCATCAAGCTGACATCGAGAAGTCGTCCGCCCCTTCCGTCCTCGACCTCGGTGAGCTGTTACAGACAGCTTGCTTCCTGTGCTTGCCGTTGCAGACAGCAAGCTCCTACCTCGACTTCCTTCATCCCAGGACCCCCCAGTAAGCAGTTTCAGACTGCTTACTTCCTCTGCTCGCCGTTTCAGACAGCGAGTGTCCATCCTCAAGTACAGCAAGCAGTTTCAGACTGCTTGCTTCCTCTGCTCGCCGTTTCAGACAGCGGGTGTCCTTCCTCGACCCCAAGTCAGCAGTTCCAGACTGCTCACTTCCTGCGCTTGCGGTTGCAGACAGCAAGCTCCCATCCTCGACCCCAAGTAAGCAGTTTCAGACTGCTTACGTCCTCTGCTCGCAGTTCCAGACTGCGAGTCCTTACCTACCCTGACACCCTCGGGCTAGCAGTTTCAGACTGCCAGCCGTCATCTGCAGTTACAGACTGCGTACCCAATCCTAACGGCAAGCCGTTGCAGACGGCTTGCTTCCTCCTCGCAGTTCCAGACTGCGAGTCCTTCCCTTCCCCATTACCCTGCACCCTTGGGCTAGCAGTTTCAGACTGCCAGCCGTCATCCGCAGTTACAGACTGCGCACCCAATCCTCATGGTGAGCCGTTGCAGACGGCTTGCTTCCTCCTCGCAGTTCCAGACTGCGACTCCTTCCCTTCCCCATTACCCTACACCCTTGGGCTAGCAGTTTCAGACTGCCAGCCGTCATCCGCAGTTACAGACTGTGCACCCAATCCTCACAGTGAGCCGTTGCAGACGGCTTGCTTCCTCCTCGCAGTTCCAGACTGCGAGTCCTTCCCTTCCCCATTACCCTACACCCTTGGGCTAGCAGTTTCAGACTGCCAGCCGTCATCCGCAGTTACAGACTGCGTACCCAATCCTCACGGTGAGCCGTTGCAGACGGCTTGCTCCCTCCTCGCAGTTCCAGACTGCGAGTCCTTCCCTTCCCCATTACCCTACACCCTTGGGCTAGCAGTTTCAGACTGCCAGCCGTCATCCGCAGTTGCAGACTGCGTACCCAATCCTCACGGTGAGCCGTTGCAGACGGCTTGCTTCCTCCTCGCAGTTCCAGACTGCGAGTCCTTCCCTCCCCTGTCACCCTGTATCCTTGGGCTAGCCGTTTCAGACAGCCAGCCGTCAATCGCAGTTACAGACTGCGTACCCACCCTCCACAGGGGAACTGTTTTCGAGGGAGGAATCACCCTACCCTCAGGACGACTTTGGACCGACCTCCTCCGCCCCGACCTACACCGACTGAGTGCAGTCCATCAGGAGCAACCCCTGATAAGTCGTCACCCTCTCTCGAGGAGACATCAAGAGAGTCAGTGACAACTTTGGCGCCCAACGTGGGGCATGAGGTGGTCCAACCCAGAAGCACAATGAGTAATTGTGAAGAAGAACCCCAAGACCCACAGATTGACTCTGATGATTCATCTGGGGCCGGTACTGATGTACGAGTCTCGTGGATATACAGACTGAGAAAAGAGGAGGCTATTGGCCTTGCTGAAGACTGGGGGTTGGTGACTGCCGGCACAGTGGAAGAGCTAAGGAGACGATTAGTTGACTACCATCGTAAAAAGGCCACTGCTCGCCTCCCCAGCCAAAAACCCAATACCAGCCAAGCTGGAGGAGATACAACTCAACCTATATATGCAAGAGTTGAGACAGAGCCACACCCAGAAATTAGAACATTTGATTCTGGGGTAGTGTGCGACAGAGTTCGAAGCTGGAAACATACTTTCGATGGGACTACCGATGCCCCTAGTTTTTTAGAAAGGCTAGGTGAATTACAAACTGCTTATGGTTACACCGGAGAACAGTTACTGGTTGCTCTGCCCGAACTACTACGAGGAAGACCCACCTTATGGATGCGTAATAATTGGCATCAATGGAACCAATGGTCTCAATTTGTATAAGACTTCAAGGCCAGGTACTACCCCAGATCTTATGATGAAGACCTGGATAGCCAGATAATTGCTAGGAAGCAGTCTGAAGGTGAGTCAGTAGATGACTATGCCGAGGTTCTACAGACCCTAATGCGGCGTCGTGGTGGGTACGACCACACAAGACAGTTAGCTAGAATCTATCAGAACTTACAGCCTAGGTATAAGTTGTACATCAGACCAGGTGAGGCTCACACCATTGAGGAGTTGTTAGATATAGCCAGAGGGTATGAGCTGATCAAAGCTGAAGAGCGGTCTATGAGGCAAACCTCTAGAATCAAGAAACCGGAAGAGCCGTATAAAACACCTTCTCCTAATGCCTCAAACCAGGAACGAAGGTCGAATAATGTGAAGCCTTCTACCCCACCTCCAGAGCCGGTTTGTTGGCTCTGCAAAAAGCCTGGTCATTGGAGGTCATCATGCCCACAGAATGACTTATGCAAAAGCTGTGGAAGGACACAAGTCAACTGCTTCTGTGATAAGGTTCCTAAGAAAGCCAACACAACAGCAGTTGTTAGAGCTGTGAGGTTACTCCCCTTAGAGGCCCAGTCACCCACGGATGCTCGTTTGTTCATAGTGACCCATATTGCAGGAAAAAGATGCAAGGCACTACTAGATACAGGATCTGAAGCCAACTATATGAGTACAGAGGTCCTCAAGGCTCTAGAAGAAAAAGGGCCTGTCAGAAAAATCCCTTTGAAGCAGGGAGCTATCATGGCCAATGGTACTAGTGCTAAGGTTATAGCACAAGTGGTGACTAACTGCACAATAGACGGTAATAGTCTACCATTGACCGCAACAGTAATGGAAGGGCTGGGACAGGAGTTACTCTTAGGCATACAGTTTATGCAGGACTACAAAGTAACAATTCGTACTCACCCTTTTCAAGTTGAATGGGTTCCTGGTCAAGCGGCACCAAAGAGCTCCCCTTCTTCAACTCGGTTGCAACCCATCCAACCAAAACCAGGAAACGACCTGGCCACCATAATTAAGGATGGGAATAACAAGAGACCAGACGCCCGAATCTACACCCGGGTTAGTATAGCAGGGAAGAAGCAAAGCGCACTGGTTGAAACGGGAGCACAGTACTCCTATATTTCAAAAGCAGTGTCAGAGAGTATAGGGAGGAGTGACTGCATCCGACCTAGACCAATATCACACAACCCACAACTTGCAAATGGAACGAATATGCAGGTGTTAAAAGAGTTGAAACTACCAACCATAGTGGATGGGAAGAAATGTCGCTCGGCGAGAGGACCAGGGCCCTCCACCCAGCACCCGAGCTGGAGGAGAAGAAGGCCCCAGTGTCCGAACACCAGCAACATGCCCTCCGTCTGGCAACCGAGCCGGAGGAGTGGAAGGCCTCAGTGCCGGAACAACCTCGACGTGCCCTCCGTCCGGCAACTGAGCCGGAGGAGAGGAAGGCCTCAGCGCCGGAACCCACTAGGCAAGTTGGCCTAGTACAGGCAATGGAGGTGGAGAATGACCTGCCAGAATCAGTGTGTGAATTCCAAAGGTCGCGCATTATTTATAAGCCCTACAACCGTCCTGGAAAGCGGAAAAGGGCGGGACGACCGCGGGTGAAAATTGTGGGCCCCGAAGGTCGATTCGTGTGGCAAAAGTTTGCCGATTGAGCCTCCAGGAAAAATTTCCTTTCCTCCTTTCCCCCCCCCCCCCTCCTTAGTAGGAGTGGGGTGTCACAAAGTGATTGTGACGAAGGGGGGAAAAGGGGGGAAGCGGCACTCGCCCTCCAACATCCCCTAGCGATCGCGGAGATTGCGGGAGTACCGACCGCGCATCCAGTTCGCGCCGCCCCCGCTCAGGACGCATCGTTGCCACTCCCCCCCTCCCTTCTACCCGCAGAGGGGAGTATTTAAGCGGCGGAGTGGCAACTGTTAATCTCTTCATCTTGGGAGCTCTCCCAAAGCAGAACAAAAGTTCGTTCTTGAGGTGAGCTTCCCCTAGGGTACAGCAAACAAGCTGTAACCCTGAACCGTTGCAGCTTGGTGCATCAAGCTGACATCGAGAAGTCGTCCGCCCCTTCCGTCCTCGACCTCGGTGAGCTGTTACAGACAGCTTGCTTCCTGTGCTTGCCGTTGCAGACAGCAAGCTCCTACCTCGACTTCCTTCATCCCAGGACCCCCCAGTAAGCAGTTTCAGACTGCTTACTTCCTCTGCTCGCCGTTTCAGACAGCGAGTGTCCATCCTCAAGTACAGCAAGCAGTTTCAGACTGCTTGCTTCCTCTGCTCGCCGTTTCAGACAGCGGGTGTCCTTCCTCGACCCCAAGTCAGCAGTTCCAGACTGCTCACTTCCTGCGCTTGCGGTTGCAGACAGCAAGCTCCCATCCTCGACCCCAAGTAAGCAGTTTCAGACTGCTTACATCCTCTGCTCGCAGTTCCAGACTGCGAGTCCTTACCTACCCTGACACCCTCGGGCTAACAGTTTCAGACTGCCAGCCGTCATCCGCAGTTACAGACTGCGTACCCAATCCTAACGGCAAGCTGTTGCAGACGGCTTGCTTCCTCCTCGCAGTTCCAGACTGCAAGTCCTTCCCTTCCCCATTACCCTGCACCCTTGGGCTAGCAGTTTCAGACTGCCAGCCGTCATCCGCAGTTACAGACTGCGCACCCAATCCTCACGGTGAGCCGTTGCAGACGGCTTGCTTCCTCCTCGCAGTTCCAGACTGAGACTCCTTCCCTTCCCCATTACCCTACACCCTTGGGCTAGCAGTTTCAGACTGCCAGCCATCATCCGCAGTTACAGACTGCGTACCCAATCCTCACGGTGAGCCGTTGCAGACGGCTTGCTCCCTCCTCGCAGTTCCAGACTGCGAGTCCTTCCCTTCCCCATTACCCTACACCCTTGGGCTAGCAGTTTCAGACTGCCAGCCGTCATCCGCAGTTGCAGACTGCGTACCCAATCCTCACGGTGAGCCGTTGCAGACGGCTTGCTTCCTCCTCGCAGTTCCAGACTGCGAGTCCTTCCCTCCCCTGTCACCCTGTATCCTTGGGCTAGCCGTTTCAGACAGCCAGCCGTCAATCGCAGTTACAGACTGCGTACCCACCCTCCACAGGGGAACTGTTTTCGAGGGAGGAATCACCCTACCCTCAGGACGACTTTGGACCGACCTCCTCCGCCCCGACCTACACCGACTGAGTGCAGTCCATCAGGAGCAACTCCTGATAAGTCGTCACCCTCTCTCGAGGAGACTTCGAGAGAGTTTGTGACAACCTATATGGGCACTTATTTTTGTAAATTATCTAGAACTAGCTATTGTGCCCGTCCTTCGTACGGATTATGTTTAGAAATAAGACTAAATATGTTTCGGCTTTTTTGATAGCAACGATCATGAAGTTGTTAGCAGCTTAGGCCCCGTTCAGACGATACAGTTTTTTTGCGGTACGGTTTTTTTACTGTACGGCGTCAACTGTACTGTGATGTTCACACGGTCTGGCTTTGCTGCTTATTGCTGTGCTCTCCTCCTTCTTCCATTGCGCTTCCAGTTCAGATTTATTTATTCCAGTCCAGGATTTTTTTTATTTGTGTAAGATTTTTTCAAATAAGTTTCTTACTGAAGGTTTCTCTTAAATTTTGATCAAAGTATGCAAATTCTGGTTTCAATATTCCACACATTTTTCTCTCTTTATTTTTATATTAATCTTAAGTCTTGTCCCACAAGGCGGGTCTCTCATATATTAGAGAAATTAAATTTTCACAATTAATATCTTCCACTTCTGGACACTGGAATTCACTAATAAAAGAAGATCAATGCTGAAGAATATCAATGAAGGAGATCAATGCTGACGATCTGAAGACTGCTTCCAGTCGATAATAAGCGTATTGTTTGAACATATTTTATGTAACGGCCTGTTCGGCTCATATAACATATAACGGCCGTTCAGAATAAATAAAATTTTCTTACTCTGTAGGCCAAGCACTTTCGAATCTTTCAGATCTGTTTCAGCAAGACAAGCTACAATCCTATCCTACAGATCAACAGTTTTTGAGGTTAGAAGAAAACATCTACACATTCAATTCAACAAAAACTGTCTCAAACTCAACATTACACCAAACTATGCTAAATTCAAAACCAACAACAAATCGAAACCAGCTCAAATAGCCAGAAACTACCTTCATCAAGGAGAGCATCAAACTTCTATATAAACAGAAAGACATACACAATTTGGAACTTCTCAAACTACACCTATCTATCACACAAAAATATGGACACAGTTTCTTCCTTGAGTTAGCAGAAACAACAAACACTTGGGTACAACTAAAACTTTTAAATATACACTTTTTAATTAGAACAATTATTTATTAGAACAACTCACGTATGGTTGGACACACCCCAACCTCAGGCTCATTCTTACATGTTCATCATCGATCTCCTATATCTAATGTATCGATAGTCGATACTCATGATACAAAGATATCGACAATATCGATATACATTACATCTTCCCCATTAAATCTTAAAACTACAGTAACTAAGCTAAAGGTAAACTTGAAACTAACAATTTGATCTTAAAACTAAATCTTACATAATTTTACATCCTAAACAAAATCCTGAAACTTAGCTGGTGTTCTCACCAACCTACCTACTCTTGTTCTCAAGAGTCCTTGAATGTCAGAGTCGGAAGGCAAATCATCTACCTGATTAGTGATAACATTATTATGATCATTGATATCATTTACTGGAGAACTAGAATGTTCTACGGGTGCTATAGCACTACCATCATTCTTTTGAATGGTAAAATCATGATTGTCACACCCATTGGCTGCAACTACAGATTTGTTTCGTGATGATTTTAAATGAACAGAATTACGCACAATTGTGTTACCTTTATTATTAATAATTTTCCATGACCTAGGAGAATCTAATTTTTCAACTACCAGCCCCGGCTCCCATACTCCTTTATTCTGGACCAAAACACTATCACCTGGCTGGAAGCTGGGCCTAACCTTGGATGATCTGTCATAAAAATGTTTTTGTTTAGCCTGTCTTTGCTCCAGAAGGGGTGACACATCATGGATTTGAGGGATTAACTGAGTGTTAGCTATAGGCAAGAGAGTGCGCTGTTTACGTGACATTAGCAGCTCAGCTGGAGATACATTGAGACCAGATACTGGCATGTTTCTGTACTCTAATAATGCTATTCTTATATCCGTACCTCCCTCATGACACTTTTTCAGAATATTTTTAGAAATACCCACTGCTTTTTCTGCCAGTCCATTAGACTTAGGATAATGTGGGCTTGAAGTGATCACTTTAAAAGACCAGTCATTAGCAAATTTTTTGAAAGAATAGCTACTAAAAGGCATGTTGTCACTAACAATGATTTGTGGAACTCCATGACTACCAAACAATGAAATTAATTTGTCTTGAATTTCAAGAGCTGTGCTATTTCTTAAAGTAATTATTTCCAACCACTTGGAGTAATAATCCATAACAGCAAGATAAGTATCATTGTTATAATAAAATACATCAACACCAATTTTTTCAAAAGGGATATTAGGTACTTCATGAGGAATGAGAGGCTCCTTGATATTAGCCTTACTGAACTTTTCACAAATTTTACATGACGACACAAACTCATAAACATCGGCACTTAATTTGGGCCAGTAAAACAGTTGATGCAATCGATTTGTGGTTTTTTCAATTCCCATGTGTGGCATGTGAGCCAACTGAATCATTTCTTTGCGCAAGCAGCTGGGAGCTATAATTTTATGATTCAAAAAGAGTATACCATTATGACTAGTTATATCAGCTCTTAAACTCCAGAATGACTGAACCCCAGGAGATAATTTCATTTTAGACTCTGGCCATCCATTCAGAAAATAGTCCATTACAACACTCAGTACATTATCAGACTTAGTTGCTATTTGAAACTGCTTAATTCTACTATCACTCATTGAGACTTCAATCTCTAGTCCATGTACCATTTCATTACAAGAATCATCATCATTAATTGTAATATCATTTACAACTGAACGAGAGAGCAGATCAGCAATTACCATTTGACACCCAGGTAAATATTCTACCTTGACCTTATATCTGAGTAGTCTTAATTTCAGTCTCTGCAATCTGGGCGTCACTCTATGCATATCCTTTTGAACAATAGAAACTATAGGTTTATGATCAGTTAAAACAGTTACCTCATAGCCATAAATGAACTGATGAAATCGTTCAAGAGCAAAGCATGTTGCAAGAAATTCCTTCTCTATTTGTGGATATTGTTTTTCAGTATTAGTTAGACTTCTTGAAATGAATGACACCGGTCTACCTTCTTGCATGAGACATGCACCTAATGCATTTTGTGATGCATCAGCCTGGATAACAATTGGAAGATTGTGGTCAAAAAGTTTCAAAGTGGGTGCATTAATAATACTCTCCTTGATCTTATCAAGAACGTTGTTATGAAAATCTGTCCACATCCATTCAACATTAGTTTTTGTTAGGTCTCTAAGAGGAGCAGTCAGCTCTGACGAATTTGGTATGAACTTTGATAAATAATTGACAAGACCAAGTATTTTCATTAGCTCTTTTTTGTTACTAGGCGTTTTCAGGTTCCTAACAGCTTCTACATGACTAGCATCAGGCCTAGCACCATTTGCATCAAACAGTAACCCCAAATATTTAACCTGCTTTACCTTGAACTGTAACTTTGAAGCATTGAACTTGACATTATTCTCTGTTGCCCGTGCCATTACTTTATCAAGAATAAGCTGATGTTCAGCCTCATCACTAGCTGCTAGAATTAGGTCATCAAAGTAAATAAAAACACCTGGTATATCCCCAAATATCTTCATGTTAGTTCTCTGAAACACTTCCGGGGCAGTAGAGAGCCCAAAAGGAAGCCTATTAAATTTATATTTACCAAAGCATGTTATGAAAGTACAAATATCACTACTACAAGGAGTGAGCTTAATTTGGTGAAACCCATTTTTCATATCTAGAACTGTAAACATACTTTTCCCGGATAAGCCAGCACTAAGCTCTTCTACAGTTGGAATGGGGAACTTCTCTGGTTTTAAACAATCATTTAAATGATGAGGATCAAGGCATACACGTAAGGACCCATCTGGCTTTTCAACAATTGTAATATTGTTTTCCCAATCTGTCACATAATCGACTTTTTCAATGATATCATTACTTTCTAAGCGATCCAATGCTGTCTTAAGCTGAGGCTTAATGCTGATAGGCACCCGCCTGGATGAATTTACCACAGGTATAGCATTCTCTTTCAAAACAATTTTATATTCTTCAGGATATAGACCTATGCCATTAAAATTATCCTTATGATCCTCAAGGAACTTTTCCTTTTCTTCACTGACAGAATGAACAATAGAGCTACACTCAGCACCTAAAACTTTCTTACCCATACCCACTCTAGCAACCAAATTTAACTTTTCACAAGCCTTCAGCCCTAAAATTGGCTGACTCACAGTATCACAAATTACAAACTTTATGTCCCACTGGAAATTATTCAACTTACATGGTAATATGACATACCCTACAGCTTTGACTTTAGTATTGTTATAAGACACAATTGTAATGTTGCAGTCATCATGAATCTCAGGTGTTTGAGTAAACTTGATACCCCGAAACACACAGAGAGGCAACACATTACAATCAGCTCCAGTGTCAAGTTTGAACTTGACCAACTTATCCCCAATTTCTAAAAATTCTTTCCAGTATGAGCTCTCTGACCGTTCATTACACAAGAGATCAACATAGAACTCATGTTTATCATCAGAAAAATGCTGAAGCTCACTGACCTTCTTTTGAGTCTTTAGTCGACAACCGACAGAAAAATGATTAGCTTTACCACAGGTGTTACAATTTTTGCCAAAAGCCGGACAGCTTGCCCGCTTGTGACGCCGCCCACATTTCTTACAGTTGTACATGTCTGGAACTGGACCATTGGATTGAGAAGAAGTTACTGTCTTCGCCACCGCATCAACCGCAACTGCTGACCCAGACGGAAGGTTTCTCAATGCCTGCTGCTGTATCTTACTCATTTCGGCAGCCCGACAACAGTCCAAAGTTTGTTTCAACGTAAGGTTAGGCTCCCGCAGAAGGCGCTGCTGCAACCCGACATCATGAACGGAAATAATTATCCTATCACGAAGTAAAGAATCTGCTTGGTCACCAAACTCACATGATTTAATCATTTTTTGTAAGTCTGTCAGAAAATTGTCAAACGGTTCCATAGGATTTTGGACTCTTGTAAGAAACTTATGTCTTTCGATTACCACATTGGTTTTAGGTTTAATATAATCGTCAAATGCACTGTAAACATCCTTTAATGTCAATTTGTCACTTCTTAAATTAAAATTATTATAGACATGGAGAGCATCCTCCCCAATGCAATTTAAGAACATAGCAATTCTTCGCTTATCGCCGACATTATCACCGTCATTTCCCGTGGCCTCGAGATACAAGTTAAACATTTGTTTAAACAGTTTCCAATTCTGCACTGATTGTTCGTCTAATCGAAGGTGCACTGGTGGCTTGAAACACTCCATTATAATATGTTCAAATTCAATAATAACAAGCGAGCAGCCTTCAACTCACAAGGACTATAAACAAAAACAAATAGCTAGGTTATCTTTACACAAGCACACAACTGTTACCGAAAGTCTGTTCTGCAGTCCAGCACACTTCTGACACCATGTTTTGTTATGGATTTATTAACAAATACACTTTTTAATTAGAACAATTATTTATTAGAACAACTCACGTATGGTTGGACACACCCCAACCTCAGGCTCATTCTTACATGTTCATCATCGATCTCCTATATCTAATGTATCGATAGTCGATACTCATGATACAAAGATATCGACAATATCGATATACATTACAAACTTAACAAAATTAAACAAAGACACAACAAAAAATACATAACCTAACACCTCCAAAAACGACAATTCAATCAGCTCACATTTTTTACAGTAAAACTGTTTACCTAACAAACATAGATTTTACAGAAACCAAACTCAACTTATTGAACAAAGGTCTCAAACATAACCTGAACTACAAAAACAACAAATCCACATAAAAAACATTGTCATTGAAATAGAAAGAAGCATCCAACATACAGACCCACAAATACATGACAAAAATAGACTAGAAACCTACAACACAACAAAAACAAACAGCTCACAACCACACCCACACATAAATTCAGAAAACCACACCATAAAAGAATTGAAACACAAAGCTCTAACTCACAATCTCACCTATATCAAAGCAGACAAAGGCAACACTACAGTTATCATGAATTCATGAACAATGAAGAGCTCAACAAAAAAACACTTGACTACATAAACAAAAACAACATTAAACAGCTACATACTGATCCCACAAATGTTTACCAAACAAAAATCAAACAAGTAATCAACAAGACAAATCATGTAATCAATGATTCACAAAAAAAGAAGACTGAAACAAATACACCCTTCTGCACCATCACTTCAAACACTCCCCAAAATTCACAAACCCAACATACCTATTAGACCAATTGTAAACTACCAAGAAGCACCTGCCTATAAACTAGCAAAACACATAGATCAAACACTGAGAAAACTAATTAATATCAACAACAGCACATACATAAAAAACAGTACCTAGCGATCTCATCACAAAAATAAAAAGACTCACAACTCCACTCTTGCATTTTGAGATATATCAAATCTATATACCAACATACCTGTCAATGAAACAATAGAAATAATAAAGAACATCCTTATTCACAACATCACAGCTACAGAACATATAAATGAAATAATAGACATCCTAAAAATCATCACTCAACAAAATTACCTCACCTTCAACAACAAATTTTACTCACAACCTGATGGACTGCCAATGGGCTCACCAATTTCAAGTGTATTTGCTGAGATCTCCAATGCTGCAAAACACTCATATACTCTCTAATAACAAATTTTCACAGAACTTAATATACTGGCACAGATATGTAGATGATGTTTTATTGCTATACAGAGAAAACAAAAGACAATGTGAACAAATCCAATTATACATAAACAAAATACATAAGAACATTCAATACACAGCTGAATATGAATCAAACAATTCAATCAACTTCCTAGACCTCTCAATTACAAAGAGCACAAACCAACAACACAGCTTCAACATCTACAGAAAACCAACAATGACAGATACCTTAATCATCCAACACAATAACACAAACACTCAGCATTCAGGTCAATGCTACACAGACTCAACAACACACCACTATCCACCAACAATTACAATAACACGGAACTAAATACAATAAAATACCTAGCACAAGAAAACGGCTACAAACATGACCTAATTAACTTTTCAAGTGAATTAAACAACTTGCAGTCAAATTTTATTAAAGATAAGTAGCAATTCACTTACTTTGTAAGGCCAAACGTTTTTGAGTTGTTAAAACCTATCTTCAAGGCTTGAAATCGTTTAATTCACTTGAAAAGTTAATATTAACAACGCAGTTCGTCATGGAAAAAGAAATCCAGGAATGACCTAATTGACAAACTCAATCATAAAATAACAAACAAAAAACAAAATACCAACACCACTGACAAAACATTTATCACAATGACATACATTAATCCACAATCAAACAGACTAGCAAAAATCTTCAAAAAAGCTGGCCACACCTTCTCATTCAGAACAAAAAACAAATTAAAAAATGCACTTACACTTAAAACCACACTGAACACAAACAAATTCGATCTCCCAGGGATCTACAAACTGAACTGCTCTTATTGTAACAAATTCTACATAGGACAAACAGGCTGCACATTCAAACAATGTTACAAGGAACATTTTCAAGCTTGACATCAAAAGCTGAATCGAATTTTGCTGACCATATCATTCAAACTGGACACACTTTTACTGACATTACTACCTACCCACACATTCTACATATAAAATCTAAAGGACACAAACTCAACACCTTGGAACAATTTGAAATATACAAACACACCACACACAATAAACAGAACATCCTCAACAAACAACTAAATTTTAAATCACACAAACTTTTTGATCACATTTTACAAAAACCACAATTCTTCTAACCAAAAAACTGACATCAATGATCAAGGAGGAAGCCTCTGAAAACAGATCTGAAAGATTTGGAAGTGCTTGGCCTACAGAGTAAGTGAATTTTATTTATTCTTAAAAAAATATTTGACTGCAAGTTGTTGAATTCACATAAAAAGTTAAGGTAATTATTGAGTATCCAAACTTTTTGATTTTTCTGACAATTTTTTTTATGTGACATCTACACACCCCATGAAGCAATAATCCGTTGAAATTTTTTGGGGGTCACGTTTTTTTTTACACAAAAATTTAAATTTTTGAAAAAAAAATCTTTTTATGAAAATTTAATTTTTTATTTGAAAAATTCATAATTTGCAAACATATTATGAACTCCAAACCATAAAACAATATAAATCAAATGAATAATAACATATCCAAAGAAAACTAAGCTTACTAACCTTCCAATACTTTGGCGGAATGAATACCAGTCAACCATTGTTGTTGTCGAAATTCCCAGCTCTTCTCAAATAAAGTTTGTTGGGGTGGCTTTAGGTGCAAAAGTATTGACACCAAATAGAAATATTTTTCTATTGGGAGTCTACAATAATTGTCCAAGAACGAGCCCACCCTTGCCGAGCCAGTAAACCCACAAACCGCAGCCGCCTTCTTCCCCTGTCGCACTTTTTTTTTGACAGCAAAATTGAAGATTCAACTTTTTAACAACTAATTCTGCACCACACTTCAAACGTTCAAACACACTGTAATATCTTTAAAATTATCATGCCTCAACAGAAATTCGATCACCCCCTTTTCACATATTGATTCTAAAAATTTGAGGCTGCACTCCAAATCACACATTACAAATGGCATTTCACGTAATGAATAAATTAAAACAATCAGCTCTTGCCGAAAATAAAAAATTATAGCATTTCCAAGAAAAAGCTATATTTTCCAAATACTACTATTTATTATCATGTGATCTAACAATAATCGTCAATCTGGCCAAAAACACAAAATTATAGCATTTCAAAGAAAACGTATGTTTTCGAACTCTATTATATTTTTTTATCATCATCTGGCCCACCAACAACTTCTCTCTCACATGTGTAGATTGGTTAGTTGACCTACCTTCCAGTTGCCCAAATCTACCAGTTGACCGACCAAAGAAAACTAGATGATTCCACCTAACCAAACCTAACCTAACCTTGCCTAGTCTGGCATTGTTACACAATATATGCTTTACTTCTTTCATAAAGTTTCGTTTTTGTAAAGTTTGTTTTGGTCGGTCAACTGGAAACCCATCATAATATTTGACAGATGGAAGTATTCATACGCAGAAGAAATAGAAACAGAAGAAATACATAGAAATAGTTCCATCAGAAAACTCTAATTTAAATGCCAAATAAGCATTGCCCCCGCAAAATATCAGTGTATTATTACTTACTAATGTGTTTTTGAGTGTGTAGGGAAAAAATTGTTGAAAAATTCTAAAAGTTTGGATACTCAATAAATACCAAAGTTAATATTAACAATGCAGTTCATCATGGAACGAGAAATCCAGGATTTTTTTTATGATGTTGAAGATCCATCTTGTTTCCACTAATATGTAATATAAACTTAAAAAACACTTTTAAGTGGAAATTAACTCACATCATGTCATGATGGCATTTTCATTCTGTTGTCTAGAGCATTGTCAGATGACCCACAGTACACACAAGTTAATTTCCACTTGAGTGTTTTTTAAGTTTATATTATTTTTTTTATTGTGAAATCATAATAATATGTACAGAAAAAGCAAGACATCCACAATGAATGATCTACAGTCTGTGTTTGATTTCATAAATGGCTGTTTTCAAACTCAAATTATGAAGAAAACTTTCAAATTAACATATGTTTGAAATGGCATCAATCGATTCAGTATTAATCAGACATTCATTTCTGACATCAGAGAACATCATGGTTTAAATTTTCAGTAACACTATTAAAACTTGAGACACGTTTGAATACTGTGATGCTTTACCTTTTCGCTTTTTCAATGTTTCATTTCTAAGTTTCTGGATGACGAATCTTCTCTCTTGCTTTCTCTGGAGGAACGGTCACTATTTCTTTCTCCATTTTCAGTAATAAATAATATAATATATAATATCGTGTGACCTGGCGGGCTCAAGTCTGGTGTCAGAGTTATCAGGTCGCACCTGAATAAGTTCAGGGCCTCTGACGGGACTTAACGACTGTTTTTTAGGCATGAATTAATATAACATTAATTCAATAAATTATTATAAGTAACAATAAAATAGCGAAATTATTATAAAATGCATACAGCAGACATTGCTAGTAAAACAACACTGAACTCATAGGCGTGCTGCCATGACAGTTTTATAAGTCACATGACCCAATCCTGGCAATACCTTAGGCTGATCATGCAGTTGGCCGGTTTTGAAACCAAAGTGGTCTACAGATGTCTGACTTTAAAACTAACTCCACTCTTGTTCATTAAAAATAACCTATTTCTGTCCGTTTTTGAATGAAACTAGTGTCACCATTGAAAAGAGTGCAGAAAATACTATAAGAATCAGTTTATAACTCAATTTCGCCCAGGAGCACAATTGTCTGTCTTTGATCCCAGGCTACTCATTTAAATTTATTTATTTATTCATTTTCAAGAGTTGCAGAACAGAGTTTTATACTCCTATTACTCTGCAACTGAGCAAAAATAATACATTTTGTCAGTAATAACATCAAAGAGAGAATATACTGAGGTTAATATAGAAGAAAAATAATGATACAATTAAATATATAAGAATGGTATGATCTAAAAGGAGGCATCTACTAAGAATAATTCAAGAACTTAACCAAATTATAGAAGTTTTGAGGTTTACAAGTGTACAAGGAAAAGTCAATATCAGAGGCAAAAGAATTAGCTAACTTAACAAATTGATATAAAGGTGAGTATAACATTAAGTTTGTATGACATAATTTATATTGAAATACATCCATAGATCTTGTTCGACTGTCACTAACATTGAAGTTTATACAAGATAGAACTGATATGTCATCATAAATGCAACGAATAACTTTAAAAAAATATATAAGGCAGTTGGCTTTTTATCTATTTTCCAAACTGTCCAAATTGAATAAAGTTTACAAATCAGTATAAGGAATGGTTGAAGAGTAGAAACCGATAATCCTATGATACAAATACCGCAGGAATCTTTCTGCACACTCTCAATCATATCAATGTAAGTTTTCTGATGAGGTGACCATTGCATATTCTAAGCGAGACCTTAAAATGAAATATATAAATTTAAATGACCTTTAAATGAAATATATAATAGAATCATTGTATGAGCATTTCTAAATTTAAAACCTATTCTTTTTAACTAAGCCTATAAGTCTATATGCTGATTGACAAATATTGATTATGTGAGTTTTGAATGACATATTACTCTCAAAAGTAAGTTAACTCCTAAAGTCTTTGAATGAATCAACTCAAGTCAGATATTCATTATACATTTTATAATTATAATGAATCTTATTATACTTTTTTGGAACAGACATAACATTACATTTACTAACATTGAAAGATAATTTATTGTGAATACTCCAATTAAGCTTCCAAGTTACAAACATCCCTCTGCAAGAGAAAGCAATCATCATGGGACTTGATACTCCTGAATAATTTCAGATCATCAGCATACAAAAGGATATTAGAGAATTTCACACTTCCTGGGATATCATTAATAAAAATATTAAATAATAGCGGACTTAGATTTGACCCCTGAGGAACACTTGAATTGACAGTAAAAACTTTTAATTTCTTTAATATTAAAACAATCAAATCCATGCACAACATTAATAATAATAATAATTAATAATTTCTAAAAGAGATGTTGGAAGGCCACTCAAGAGATGGCAATGAATATATTTTAATTTCAATAAATTTAAAAAAAAATAATTTTGGTTGTGAGTCGGAACAGGCAAATAATGCCTAATCCTTGAATGCCAGAAGAAGAAGAAGAAGATTAATAATTTCTCTGGATGATGGAGAACACATCCAGAGGAGTTTATTGATATAGCTCAAACATGACAATATTATTAAATATAAAACACAGTGATTTCATTGCTAAATTTGAAAAAAATATGATTTCCCACTATAAAATTATGTGTCGGGGGTGATCATCAATATAAACCTTAGATGAAGCTAATACTATTCCTAACTAGCCATTATAACTAATACAATAATAAAAACTATTTACTACCTAAAACTACCTAAGTATGCATAATCGTATTTCTATTCACATCCTATTTACTATATGAGCTCCTCACTACGGTGGACTCCAATATTATATAACCAATTCCTTATTTTTTTTTAAATCTATTATTATTGCTTTCTTCTTTTATTTCCAGTGGAATTCTATTGTAAATTGTTGGCCCTAAATATCCTATTGATCTTTGCCCAAATGCTGTGCTCATTCTGGGTACATCCTGATAATT
Organism: Conomelus anceps; assembly: GCA_948455865.1. Classification (NCBI taxonomy): domain Eukaryota; kingdom Metazoa; phylum Arthropoda; class Insecta; order Hemiptera; family Delphacidae; genus Conomelus; species Conomelus anceps. The sequence continues at coordinate 15,267,983 of OX418219.1, forward strand.
GAGGCTTCTTATTCTAGTATTGTGGCTATGAGTTACAATATTATTTTCATTATCATTTTTCTTTATATAAGTGATTAACAACAAAATATACAATTGCCTAACACTAAGTATTCTGTTTTCCATGAATAGTTTGCTGGTTGGGAAGCGGGCCTCCCTATTCCCCATTATTTTTAAAATACGTTTTTGAATTTTGAAAATTGGATCCACAAAACTATAATTTGCGTATCCCCAAACTAACAGACCATATCTTATAAGAGATTCAACTAATGTAAAATACACTGTTTTTATCATTTCTTTATTAATAATATGCCTCAGCTGATAAAATTTATATATTAGCTTCCTTATTTTTGCAGTTGTGTATGATATGTGCTTATCCCATTTTAATAAGTCATCTACTATTATTCCAAGATATTTAATACTATCTGAGCGTTCTATCAGTGGACAATTACAATTGTTATTAATTCTATCACAATAATGAAGTTTTATCAATGTCTTACGTGGTTTGGTACTATCAGTTAAAGAAAATGTTAAAAATTTGGTTTTTTTCTGCATTCAATGAGAGTAAATTATTTCCCAGCCATCTAGTGATTTTTGAAAGTTCTGTTTCGACTATTTGAAATACTTCTTCCCAGTTATTTCCCTGAAAGAGGAGTGCTGTGTCGTCTGCAAAGGCTATCACCCTACCTTGGATTTGGATGGAGCACAGCTCATTTGCAAATATTGAATACAAAATTGGGCCCAGAACAGTCCCTTGTGGTATTCCAAACTTCATGGACCCTTCTGCACTCATCTGGCTCCCAACTTTTGTCCTTTGTTGTCGGTTATTGAGGTAGGATATGAACCATTCAAGTGGTACCCCCCTTATGCCTATTGCCTCAAGTTTTTTTATTAATAAATCATGGGATACTGAGTCAAAGGCCTTTGCCAAGTCTAAAAATACTGCTAGGCATTTATTTTTCTCCTCTAGATTCTGAGTAACAAACTTAGATAACTCCAGAACTGCTAACTCTGTGCTTATTCCTTTACGAAAACCAAACTGGTTTGGAGATAAAATATGATTCCTTTCCAGATAGCTCACTAATCGTAATTTAACTAGTTTTTCTAAAATTTTTGATATATTACTGATTAATGAAATAGGTCTATAATTACTTATAATTAATTTATCTCCCATCTTATATATAGGTCTAACACAAATATTTTTCATTGCTCTAGGAAAAGTTCCATTTGACAAGCTGAGATTGAAAATATGAGTCAAAGGGCTAGAAATTAACTCTTTTATGCCTTTTAAAATCCTATTATCAAATCCATCAAGCCCTGGTGCACTACTGATGCGAAGAGAATTAATACTGTCTATTATTTCCTGCTCAACTATGGGGAAAAGAAACATAGTATTTTGAATATGTAACTCTGGTTCATAATCTGCTATAACTTGGTTAATATTCTTATTTAAACTTCCAGAGATTTTCCTAGCCATTGTTTCTCCAATATTAACAAAGTAATCATTTACATGGTTCAATAGAACTTCGGGATTTTCTTTCAGTGTTACAATTTTATCATTAATCTTTACAGCATTGAGTTGAATTTTTCTTTCTTGGTTTGAATCAGTAGCATCCTTGATAATTTTCCAAGTTTTCCTTACATCATTCCCTGCTTTGTTGAATTGACTCTTGAAGTAACTTTCTTTTGTATTCTGGATAAGAGACGTTAATGTATTCCTGTAGATTCGAGAATAATTGGCGAGTTCTTGATTTTCTGGATCTAACTTCCTTCTTCTATTTAAACGATTCCTTGTTCTTATGGATGAGACAAGTCCTTTTGTGATCCATGGTTTGATGATCTTGATTTTCTTCTTCTGTGTGTAATGATGCGTATTCTTCTCCACATGTTGTTGCAGAATTGTTATGAACTTTTCGTAAGCTTCATCTGTGTTATCACTTTTGAAAATCTCTTCCCAATGCTCTCTCAGTAGTCCTCCTCTCAATCCATCCAAATTTATTGATCTACGATTAGTTGAATCTTGTTCATCTAAATTCGCTCTGTTACTGATATTTGAATATTCTTGCAGTCCCAAAATTGTAATGAAGTGATCTGTGATACTTGAACGATATATGATTGGATGAATATTGTGTTTGTAATTGGTCAGCATGTGATCTAGGCAAGTAGATGTTCCCGCGGTTACCCTGGTAGCCTTTTTGATACAGTTCTTCAATCCATGTTCACTTAATAAATCATAGTATTCATCAAGTTGATAATGCTGTTGTGGTTGTAGCGTATTTATGTTGAAGTCTCCTGTGCAAATAATCAGTTGTCCTCTCAGTCTATTGAGCACAGTTTCTAAATCTTCTAAAAATTCTGTTATACTGTAGTGCAAAGGGGATCTGTAGATTGCCAATATATTATATTTCTCTTTTGGAGTTTGCAATTGTAGATGGAGAACATTGGCCTGCCTGATATTCAACTCCACTGACTGCACATTTAGAGAATTTTTTGCATACACTATTACTCCATCATTCTGTGTACGGTTATTAAAAGAGTGAAAAATATTGTAATCCTTCATTTCCTTAGGTGTATGATCATTTTTGATCCAGCATTCTGTTAATACAATAATATCGAAATCATAAGACATATCTTGTAGTTGAACCATCAGATCATCAGTTTGCTTTTCTTAACACTCCTGATGTTCAGACAAAATACAGTCAAGTTACAGCTGTTAAGAGCAGCATGGAGCTGCTGTTTATCCTCAACCACCTTGTCCTCCAGCTCATCCACTGAATCGAGCTCATTTGCTACAGACAACACATCATTATTACTCATCATTTTTCTTTTATAGACGCATCCCTCCACTAACATTATCAGTTAATGATTTTTCTAAAATAGTCAGCAAATGCATTCACAATTGAAATTCCTCCACTGTGTGAAACAACATTATAATTTATATGGAACAAACTCATTTCACTACTCTTGTAGTTTTCAACCATGCTCCAAAAAATTGATTCCTAAAAATCTTATAAGAATAATATTCTAATAAGCTTTATAAAAAACAACATTTTTTCTTTCAACTGAAATGAAATATTGTTGGTAGCCAAAATTTAGCAGTCGTTGGTCGTCTGTAAATAAATACATTTTCAATATTTTTTTTTCCATTGGTTGGCAAAATAGTGGGGAGAGATCGAATGATAAACTGTGAATGTGATTGGATAGTTGAAGCAGAAGTGTTCAAGAGATGATTGTTTTGATGTCACAACAGGCTGTGTTAAATTAATTTCGTGAATTGATAACTGTTTATATTCATAAATTTTGTATGGGAATTGTGCAAAGCTATTAGGTAGTAATAATCTTGTACCGTATGTAAAAATTCATCTGTAAATCTGTGTTTAGTTTTGAAATAATTATAAGTCACTCGTTTTTAGAGGATAAAGTTTTGTACAAATTTATCTTTGTTGTTTGTCACGTTACGAAACCGTTCTTCGTGTCTAGAATAATTGTTCTAAGGTCACTATTTTTACATTTTCAAAAAAATTAATTTATCTTTGCTGCAGTAGTTTAGCGAACCAATTTACCAAAATTATTTATGATCATGAAGAGTCTTTAATGACGTCTTAGCCTTTTTGTGAAATTAAAAGTACAATTCGAAAGATCAAAACTTTGTAAAATCACATTCATTCACCATGGAAGCTAGCTACCAACAGTTTGCTGATTCTGATGATTCAGAAGATACTCCTCAGGGTAGTGGGATTAAGACACGTATTGTACCAGAAAGTGAAAGAGGTAAGATAGACCAATTAATTTTCAAAATGTTTCATTCTAAGTCAGCCTACGTTCTAATTTTGGGTTTTGAGTTATTTAATTTTCCAACGAATTTATTATTTTTCTGGATTGTTCTCTATGGCATTTCAAGTGCCATAATTATGCATCTAAACAGATACATAGCTGTTTTCCCCTATAAGCCATGTGTATCTGATTGGAACACAAGCTCCTGCAACTTTGAACGAATGTGTATAAAATATCTTCACATTTCAGTAGAAACAAAATGATTTTTCTGATTCATATGGCACTGATTCATATGAACGACCATGTGAGCTTGGTCTACAACTCTGATAACCTAAAAGTTTGTCTACATCTAGTTCTGTTACTCCTATGACGTGCGCTCATGGAGCTCATGTTATTATAATTTTCGAATGTTTTATCACTTATATCTATTATAATTCAATTATTATCTTTTTATTAATAGTTTCATGCTCCTAATACGTCATCCAGAGCTTGAAGTAAGCAGTTTAGTGGTAAAAAAGTCGCGTTCAAAGTTTAGACCTTACGTGGACATTGACATTGTGTGTGCATTAGTTTGTGAACTATATCATTTTCAAAGTGTTATTGATCATTTCATCTTTTTTATTATGGCATAAAAATATGTTGATGAACATTCATATTTTCATACAGAGTTTATAGGAACAAGGAGTGATTGATAGCAATTGTTCTAGGTCACTCACATTGCCTTGCTCACTTGCTCAGACATTGATGCGTGTGTGTGACAAGCCAATGTTTTTGTCATTTCTCTATTATTTTTATCACCGGTGATATCAAGTACAGAAAATGTTCATCAATTATTTATATTCATATGAATAATTAACTCATTCAACTTAGCCTACTGCATTATACTTCATTCATCATTCTATACGTAAACATGAAACGCTCACTCAATTGCTACACATCCCTTTCAAAAAAATTGGTCGTGAACATGCTGTGAAACACTCAAAGCAATTGAAACAGAACTGCTCCGCTTGCCCTGACAAGTTCATGTGCAATACTGCTTCTTTTCAAAACATACAGTGCGAGCGAAAAAGAAAACAAATTAACTTTCACATTGTAAATAACTTTGTGTACAGTAGGCCTAAGGAAACAGTTTTTTAATTGAATGAGAGAGAACACTTGAATAAATTGTACCCATATACTATTGTGTGCAGTTTGGATAATTAATAGGATAGTCAATAGGGATAATCAACAAAAAATTGTGTGATTTGAAAGATATGATATTTAATGTGTAAAAGTTAAATAAGTGGAGTGGAATACAACATCTAGGAAGGTGAGTGAAAACAATAATTTACCCTATGATTTATTATTAATAGTTTATTCATTATATTGGGAATAAAAATATTGTATACCATCAATATAAATACTTTTTACCAATATGCTCATTCATAACTGAAGACTTGAGCTAAAATTGGACTCTTCCAATGTGTGCATCTAAATAGATATACACATGGTCCATAACAACAATAGAATGACCATTGTAGGCCATGTGTATCCGATTTTCACACACGGTGGTCATCCAGTCAAATCAGCCTGGCTTCAAAGTGATTTGGCTTCAAATCAGTGATTTCAAAATGTTTTAAGTTATTTATTCCAAAGGCTCGATTCGTGGGCGACAATGATTCTTGTCGATTCATATTAAAAGTTTTCAATTGTGTATTAAATTTATTTATATTGTTGCAAATATAGCCTACTCAGGGTGTCTACTGGTCGGGAAAAGGTCGGGAATTCTAATAGGCCGGGAAAAGGTCGGGAATTTTGATTTTTTGGGGGGATTTGGTCGGGAAAATTGATTCTAACACGTTTTTGACATAGGCTACTTTTGTTATGAGTGCATAATTAAATTGGCTAACAAGGAAACAAGAAAAATTCGATGTGTAGCTGGGAACAATTAGTCAATAAATTTTAGCAATAAAATAATCAAATGCCATTTTGTACATAGTGTGTGTTTTGCTATTGTACTGTGATTCTCCATACCATTAGTTCAATTTATTTGACCTTATATATTTTTTGTTCAAGGTTGTAAAAACTTGAATTAGGTTATTTAAACAAGTATAACGCATTTTTGCAAGCAACTGTTCAGTCTCAAGCTATCTTTACTTTTTTCTAAGCATGAATACGATTACAAAGCCAACTATGCCTTTTTTAATATAAGTCAACCTCAAATTGTGTGAAATAGCCCTTTAACACCTTCGATTACTACAATTATTCCAGATGATAATGATGATAGCTTGCTTGCCAAAGAGACTTATAGAAAGGGTTCAGAACTCCCTGGGTTTAAAAATTATGTTAGGCTATTTAGAAGATTAAAATTTTAAACGATTTTCTTAAGTACAAGTTCTTAGTAAATTATTTAATGGCTTGAATTCCTAAACTGCCCTCTACTAATGTTAGAACAACATTCCTTAACAACTTGCAATATGTAGCTACTATTAAAATATGTAGCTAGTACAAGTAGTACTAGTACTTGCTATTTTGATGGAGTCATCAGCCTACACCCTAAAGTGGGTGATTTTCTTTTAATTGGCAGGTCAATTCCCCGGAAGGTGGCTGTTACATTTTTTTTGTGTTTTATAAGATTTTACTATTTTTTTGTGTGAAAAAAAGCAGATGAAATGTTCCAATCATCTAATTATTAGTGATCTCTTGTATACTCAGTGGCGGATCCACGGGGGAAGGGGAAATTCCCCCCACCCAAACGCAGAAGAAAAAGAAAGAAAAGAAGAGGAAGGAAATAAGAGAAAAGTAGAAAAAAAGTAGAATTCTTAACGAATGGAAATAATAAAAAACAGTGAAGAGATGACAATATGTTAAAGGATAGAAATTGGTAGGACAGAGATGAAAATTAAAAAATACGAAAAAGGGTAAAAAATAAGGATAAAAAGTAGAAGAAAATAAAGGAGAGTTTTCAAAGTGGCTGACAAGGGAGGAAAATGAGACAGCAATGCCTAACCAACAATTGATTTTCTATTGCAAATTATTGTGTACTGGTACTTCAGTACTTGGTCTAAAAATGATGCCAGTTCTGAAAGGTTTTTCTATTTTCTGCAGCTTATCAATATATGGCTGAGGACTACCAAGGCAGAAGAAGCAGACTTGTTTTATTAGCACTACTTTACATTCACTCAGATAATCACCCTAGAGCCTAGATCCTGGATCCTCAAAAAATTGTTGGGATTTTGGCTGATTACAAAATGATTTTTCAATTGCGAATAATATACTTTTTTTTCTTGTGAATTTAATTTTTCACTAACAGTTTGTGCAGTGGCGTAACTATGGGAAGGAATCAGGGTGATACCCCCCCCCCCAGACAAAAAAATGGAATTTTTTAAGGCCATTGTAAGACAATTTTTGGCAAGAGTCAAAGAAGATGTCAGGAATCGCTAAAATGTGGTTTTGTATGAATTATTTTAAAAACGTTTTCATGGAGTACACCTCATTTTTTTGGAAATAAATGTGCAAGTATCCTATGGTACTCTACGGTACCCCAATCAGGAGCAGTGAGGAATCAAGTATAGAAAAGTAGAAGCTTCAAGTAATGTCCGATCTCCCATTGACAATAATACAAGAACTAGATAAAATTTGCATTGACCCATAACGTTAAGTTAAAAGAATCAATCCCTAGAATCCCTTGAAATGTGGCTTTAGAGAGGTAATTTTCAAAAATTTTGTATATTGCTTCAATTTATCTTTAGAGTACTACTACTCCAAATTACAAATTACTATTGTAATTATTGTACCGAGAGTCTAACTCTCCCAGCAACATCATTGGTCATCCTCCACCCTAGACTGACCCTGTAGTTATGCCTACTGCTTTGTGTTATGTAACGATACTCATTAAAAGAAGGTTTAAAATTTGTGTTTCGTAATTTTTGTACTGATATGGGTTCAATCTCTAAAATAACGCTGGCAACACTTAAATTTATCACTCGCACTTTATTAACACAAATTATCCACAACTCACACTGTTCAGTTGTTTCTTACACAAAATAATGAAATCAGAACAGATAAATTGATAATGTTCAGATAATAAAGATTTTGCTATACTACTGTTAAAAAATCAATCACTAAATGTCAGAAGGCCGATCTTTTTTTAAATAATAACTGTTAAATAAACTGTTCAATAATTCAAGGAGAAGCGTCTAATACATAATAGTTGAAACTCTACAAGCACTTACGAGTCACTGTATAACTGTCAAGTACGTCTGAATAATAATAATCTGTCACAAGATACTGCGATTAACACTACAGACAACGAAAGTTCATTAACACAGTTTGTAGTAGCGCCAACGGGATTGCACTGTCCGTATTAACGGAAACGGGAACTGTACAGTACACTGCCACTTGTTATCAATGTAGAACAACAACTGAACTCACTTTTACAAAAGTTTCTCCTATTTATACACCTTTCAACATTCCAGAGAGGACTAGATGGCACTCCACCTTTCTATCAACTTCCAAAATAACAGTGAAGGACTCTCGCATTCTCCACAATATTTGATTAAGTCGATAAATTTCTATGAAATTCTAATTAAACATTTAAATGACATTTAGATAAACTGCAAGGTAAAAAAGAGAGTGCGGGGGGAAAAGTAAACAATTAGCTTAGACCAGAAGACTTGTTGACACAAGCAGATAACACCAAAAATCACTGTTCATTCTTCCACAACAATACTTTCTAGGTCAAGTACCTCATAATGTAATTAGTTTTCGAATAAATCTCTATTGTTTATTGAACAATAGTTTTATAGCAGACAGTAAACAGTCAAGAGTCCCACATTTTTGGACTAAGGATTTAGGGTGATCAATGATTATGTTATCTGGGTGAATGTAAAGCAGGGATGATAGAAGGGAACAATGGTTGTCTCTGGAAACAAGAACTCTTCCCAATGATAAATTTTAAAAGAGGACGAAGGGATTTTTTAGAAATAATTCTTCTATGTGAAATCTAGTCAGCTCCCAGGATGTGAAATCTAGTCAGCTCTATGAATATTATCTATTCATAGAATATCATCTTTAAATTCAATTGATAGCTGCTGTCTTAACCAATAATTTGTGGAAATTTGAATGTGCAGTCGAAATTTTTATCCTATTACTTATGGGGCCAATATAAACCCTTTAAGTTTAAAATATTATATATGATCATCTTCGAGCCGGTAGTTATAATAGTGTAGTAGGAAGAAAAAACGACAGTAGCCAATTGCCTAAAAAGAATCAGAGTATCAAAATGCAAGCTTGCTTTTTGATGTTCTAAATTGAACTATAGGAAGAACACTTTCTACTATCGCAAATGAATGGAGTGAATGATCAATTTTTGTTTAGTAAATAGAAACTTAATATTATTCGACTTGGTAGTAAATAGACATTGATCTGATAATTATGAATATATGACTGAGTGCCTATAGGTATAGTGGATCTATTTTGCTTGCAAGCACGCACTCGCAGGGTGTTGCCACGGGGCTATAGCCGTGTTATAGTCCAGGTGGTAGGACTGTGTGAAGGGCAGCCACCCCTTTTGCTCATCTGAGTACTGGGGCAGGTTGGGTTTGTACCGGGTGCAGCTTGCCTAGTTTACAGCTTACAGAGTGGTTCTACTACATAAATGCCGCTGGTGTTATTGTTCCCGGGACATCGTTACCTCGGGCCAGGGAACCCCATTAACAACGGCGAACCTGTGGATAGTGACGATAGGATTGCTCAAACTCATGACCTAGCTTATCACTATGCTGTTTGTACAGAGGATATCAGACAAGCTGACAGGGAGGCGATTCGTGATTTCTACAGAGACTGTGTAGCAAATAGGAATTATCATAGTGCTGTAGGTGCTGCTGGAATTGGTATTAAGTACGTAGTGGAATCGGCAGTGGGGGTTCTGTACCCTTCTGACAAATGCAGCATGTACAGAAACGAATATGTCCCTCTCAATGAAGAGGAGCAACGAGAAAGCATCGCCAGGATCATGGAACAGAACATGTGACTACCATCAGCAAGACAGGATGAAGAGGACAATTTAGTGGCAACCATGAGTGGAATAGGACTCCAGCTGATCAATGGAGGTGATGCAGAAGCAGTCAGAGAGAGGAACAAAACAGTGGAATGGAAAGAGCGTACAAAGGCAAGAGCTATGGAGTACAAGTCATATGCAAACCAACGGACAAAGAAGGCTGTAAACGAAGAGGAAAGAATTAATAAGATGTGGGCAGATATGGAGGCTCAGAAGGAGCAACAGAGGAAAAGGAAGTTGCAAAAAGAAGAATAACTGGCAAAACACCTGGAAAGTTGCAGTAATAGCAGCACAGGGACTGTGAGAAGAGATTTGAGAATGCCTGGTGCCTTTGTAATTAACACTGACAAGCTGGAAGGAGACAAGAGTGAGGCAGCTAGAGCAATACTGATGCTGTTGAAGGATCAAAAGAGGAGACAAGGGGTCTATAACAGGGAGCATGACAGGAAGTACAACACAACGGAAGTGAATGAGTTTTGACTGGTAGGAGGAGCACCTGATGATGAAGAAGAGGGAAATGCCAATGGTGACGACGAGGAGGAAAATGAAGTAAGGAAAATGTCTGAAGAGGATAAGGAAGCAGTGGAACTGAGGAAAGTAGAGCCACTGGATGCTTTGTCAGCAATCACTGCTCAATTAAAAACATGGATAGACAAGACAATCATGGATAAAGCTAAAAAGAGGGCTGTAAATCTGTTCCAAGGAGTGACTTTGGTTGACCACCTAGTGTCGACAACAAAGAGGCTGGAGGAACAACAAGGAAAGATATTCCCGCAGGACATAATGGCCTCTCTAAGAAACATTGTTAGGGAGGAAGTACAAGAAGCCATGCAGACTGAGCAGAGGCCATATACACGCAAATCCTTTGCTGAAACTGTTCGAGGACCAAAACTTAATATACCTCATGTGCCAAGTGTCCATAAGATCCCAAAATCAGCAGAAAATATTGTTCTTGTCTACCCGGGGAAGAATGCAGAAGGGAAGCCAGTTTGGAATTCCAATGTGACCAAGCAGAAATTGGTAGAAGCAATCAATCCAGCAGATGAGTTCATCCAGGTTAGGAATGTCAGAAGGATTCGAAATGGAGGTGTGCTTGTAGAAACAAAAGACAGGACTTCGGCAGTGAAGGTGGCGGTGGCCCCTGGTCTGAGACAGAGTGGTCTGGTGGTAGGTAAGTTTAAGAAGAGCCTGCCTAAAGTTATGGTCTATGGTATACCGGGCGATAAGACAGACGAGGAGTTAGTAGATTGCATTTTGAAACAAAATAGAGAGGACAGAGGAGAAGATGAGGCTTTCAAGAAAGGTTTCAAGAAAGTGAAGTCCATAAAAGCAAGGAATGAGAATGAGTGTCACTGGGTAGTGGAGTGTGCTCCTGAAGTGTGGAATTGGCTAAAGAGCAAAGAACGAGTTTATATTGAGTGGAATGCATGTCGTGTAAGGGATTATGCAGATGTAGCAAGGTGCTACAAATGTCAGGCCTATGGGCATGTTGCAAAATATTGTAACGAAAAAGTTACTTGTGGCCACTGCACAGAGGAGCACAAATACAAGGAATGCACAAAAAAGGAACTGCCAGCGAAATGTGGAGCATGTAAGAGGTTTGGCCAGAAGCATGACCACTCTGTACTAGACCGTGAATGTCCTGCATACCAGAAGGCAATGAAGAACAGTGTTAGCAAAACCGACTATGGATGTTGAAGGGAATGCACCGGTTTTGGGGACATACCAAATACTAGCCCAGAGGACTGAAATAAAAAGTGATGTATTTAATGATTTTGTCAACCACAGTATTGTGATTGTACAACAGAATATCCGTAGTCTAAGATCCAATTTTGATGCTTTTACTTTACAATTAGATGTCTTAGATAGGAAACCTGATGTTATAATATTAACAGAGATCTGGGTGGATGATAGTGAGATTGGGAGATATTCCTTGCCTGAGTACACAGTTAGGTTTGGAGAAATGAAAGAATGCCAGATGATTGGAAGACGAGTCTTATCTGTCCAATTTTAAAAAAAGGAGACAAAATGATTTGTGATAATTACAGAGGTATCTCGTTACTCAGTATCGTTTATAAGATATTCACGAATATACTTCTTCAAAGGCTCATTCCATTTGCAGAGGCAATCCTAGGAGAATACCAATGTGGATTTAGAAGAGGGAGAAGCACAGTAGACCAGCTTTTCACATTGAGACAGGCCATGGAGAAGTGCATAGAACATGATGTAACCCTACACATGCTCTTCATAGATTATAAAAGAGCGTTCGACAGTCTATTCAGGACAAAGTTGGTTGAGGCTCTAATCAAAAATGGTTTGCCATCCAAATTGATTAAGCTGGTAGCAGTTACACTAAATGAAACCTATTCTAGGGTGAAGATGGGCAGCAGTGTTGGAAAGCGTTTTCCTGTGAAATATGGTGTAAGACAAGGTGATGCCCTGTCAGCATTACTGTTCAATTTGGCTCTCCATGAAGCGGTAAAAGATATCACACATGGAAATACTGTAGTGAATAGATTGTGGCAGGTCTGTGGATATGCTGATGATCTGGTCATAATAGCTAGAACTGTGCCAGCCTTAAGAGAGGCTTTCACATTACTAGTGGGCAGTAGTGTACCATTGGGGCTGGAAATAAATGAGGCCAAAACAAAATATCTCAGAGTGTCATCAACAGCAGCCGGAGAAAACATGAGAAACATGACCATTGGAACCTACACATTTCAACAGGTTAAGGAATTTGTATACCTAGGAGCCCTTATAACTGGTGATGGGAAAGTCTCAGCAGAGATACTTAGGCGGATTATGGCGGGTAACAGGTCGTACTATGCTGGTATAAAATTGTTCAAGTCTCAACTTCTATCAAGAGCAACCAAATTAAAATTATACAAAACATTAGTGAGACCTGTGGTATGCTATGGGTCTGAAACATGGGTGATTACTGCTGGTGATATTCAAAGACTAAGAGTTTTTGAAAGAAAGGTGTGCAGAAGAATCCTTGGCCCTATCTGTGTAAATGGATTTTGGAGGGGGAGAAGGAACTGTGAAATAGAAAGGTTCCTGGATCATGAGGATATTGTTAAGTTTATTAAATCAGGACGAATTAGATGGATTGGACATGTGGTGAGGATGGATGATGGAAGGGTGACGAAGTGTATATGGAAGGAAAGATTATTTAATAGAAGAAGAAAAGGTAGACCGAGGAATAGATGGACGGATGATGTGGAGCGTGATATGAGAGTACTTGGAATACGTAACTGGAGAGGGCAAGTAGAGGATCGGGAAAGATGGAGAGGCTATGTTAAGGAGGCCAAGGGTCACATCGACCTGTAGCGCCAAGGAGTAGTAGTAGTGAGTACACAGTTCATTCCAAATGTAATAACACAAATAGAGCAGGAGGAGTAGCAGTGTTTGTATCAGATCGACTCACTTGTGTTACTCTTGATGATTGCAATATGACAACAGCAGACTGCAAGCACTTACTGTTATCACTGTCTCATAACACCAAAATAGATCTACTAGCAATTTATAGATATCATAACTTTTCTGAAGATGTTTTTACTATACTCTATTCACGGAAAGGAGAGACAGAGCAAAACAAATGGTTGCGTTTGTGTGAGTGAATTTCTTGTGAAAAGATGATGACTCATATCCGGAGTAGGTGACTCGATTGGCTGCTACCAGTTCACAGTGGGTTCAGTGTGACACTGAACGCTCACAGTGCAAAGTTCAATACCGGTTCACTTATGCTGTTCGATAATTGATCGTTGACTGTTCGTTAATTGATCGTTGACTGTTCGTTGTATACGTTGTATTGTGCTTTTGAACATTTTTAGTTTGCAAACATATTTATAGTACTGTAATATACCTTCATCACATAACAATCAATTCATCATACATCAATTGACAATGTCTTCAACTGAAAGTGCAGATGAAGACACGGCAGTTACATATAATTCTAATGATTTTGGCTTTAGCCTACTGGCCCCTGAAAGATGGAAATAGTTGAGAGTTGATTATAATTATAATAAATAATTAATCTTGAAACCTAGAAACCTTGAAATTGATGTCTTCCATAGAATCCACATTCTCCTTGTTAGCACCTTCACTCCTTTTCCCAGAAAATGTGTTCTCTCAGAATTCACCTCGTTTGCAGACACGGACACAGGTTCAATTTTTAATAAAAAGGCATTTTATCTAAATTACCGCGAAATTACTAAGTCAGGAGAAGAGAAAAGATTTCAGAAAATTATTCTTTTTAGGCAGATGAGAGAAAACGTAAACTACTTATACAGTACTAGTTCCTATTATTAAAAAAAATTCAACTGCTTTGGGAGAACTGACACAATTATCCAAAACTATTATTTATATAGTTATACAACAATCACGTAATTTATCCCATATATCAAGGGTATATAAATATTCCTTCTGAACATTTAAAAAAAAATGTACTAGTCGATAAAAAATAGAAATCACTAAAACATGACCGTACAACATCACAATACCATAAACGCAGCATGTTGAAAAATAGAATAGATATGAAAAAAATGGCACTCCAAATAATAAAACTGAATTCAAAATACTGTATGAAGAAAATATTGACTTTGTTTTCTACACAACTCCCCACTTTCCATTACATCGTATACCGGTATGCTAATATACATTGAGGAATTCAATGGGAAAATAATATTAATTTTCTCTATTTGCACTGTGGAGACATAGCTGTCATGATTATAACAGTCTAGATAAGTTTGTTTGAGGAGTATTATTTTTGTCCTGAAGTCACAACATCCTGCTTCTGAATTTCATCACTAAAGCTATCTGCGAATTGATAAAGTAAACAATAAACATTGACCTGACAATATTTAGCTTATTCATTCTTCCTTTTTTCCTTTAGTGTTTCAGTTTTATTTCTTTATAAAAGTATATATATTTCAGTCTGGGCATGGGCCATCTCTTGAAAAAAAATATTTTTATTCCGCCCCCCCCCCCCCGCGCCACGGGGTCTGCGTGAGTGTACGTTACGCCACTGTGTTTAGTACTCTACTATAGTAATTTGTATAGGTTTCATGCAATATCGCCGTTCAATCGAATTTTGAAAATTGTCATTTTTTAATAATTGATGGATCATCATCATTTTTTGAAGGTTTATGTAAAATTTTGCGCTGATTCCGAATATGCAATCAGATTTTTGATATCTTATTCCAATCCTTGAGAAAGGAACTTGCAAGAATGTAGCAACTATTAACAAAAGACGTCCGCAGCTACTGTGAATCGGTCTCGTTGCTCGAAGGTACACTCTCGCACGCGCATCGTTGTTTACATCTGTCTCTCCTTTCGCTGAATGGAGTATAGAGAGTTGATGGATTCTCTTAATCTTATCAAAAATCCAAATGTAATTATTAACGGTGATATAAACCTAAATATCCTTGAACAAAATCGTAATTCTGATAATTATTTGATTCAGTTAGCCAGTCTCGGAATGAAGTCTTTAATCAATACACCCACTAGAGTTACCAATGTTTCCCAAACTTGTATAGATCATATTTTCTATAGAAGTAAAATTGATAGTAAACTAGTTTACAGCTCCTGCGTCCTTCAGACTTCCATAACAGATCACTGGATGACTGTAGTTTGTATAGAATCAGAAGATATTGAGAGCAATTCCAGAAATCTGTTTGAACATAAAAGAGTAAATGAGGCTAGATTTATATCTCTCATAAGAAATGTTGAATGGAGTGATGTATATATCTGTGACACAGTCTCTCATGCAGTTGAAAGATTTACTGCTAAAATAAAAAACTGTCTTGATGAATCATATAGAGTAGTAAGGAAGAAGAATAATGATAGAGGAATTTTAAAGCCATGGATTAACACAGAGCTTAAAAGAGAAATTGACAAGAAAAACTGATTGTATAAATTGAGTCGCCAACAGCCTGATAATATAGACCTTAAGCGTGAATATAACACGCAGAGGAACACTCTATTGAATAAATTAAGGTTTAGGAAAAAATCATACTACTCGGCTGAACTAGAAAGGAATTTAAATAATAGCAAAAAACAGTGGGCAATAATTAAAGACTTGACAGGCGAAAAAAAGAGATTGAGCAGAATAACACTGAAGGATGAGGCAGGATCCTTGAGAACGTGTGATAATGAAGTGGCTAACATGTTTAATAAATATTTTTGCACAATAGGAGATGTGCTGAGAGGAGAAATAGTGAGGGATAACAGTCTCATTAACGATGCATACAAGGTTTATGAAAACAACTTCCAAGATATCAATATCAGAGATTCAATTTTTTTCCACCCAACATCCAGGGACGAAATAATGCACATAATATCTGACTTGAGAAATAATAAAGCACCTGGCTACGACAATATCACCCCATCCCTAGTGAAGGCTATTGCAGAGTACATCATAGATGTTTTAGTATATATTTATAACTTAAGTTTAAGTACTGGATAATTTCCCTCAGGTTTTAAAAAAGCAGTAGTAATCCCTTTATTTAAGAAAAATAGTAAGATGCAGGCTACAAACTATCGACCAATATCACTGTTGTCTATATTCTCTAAAATTTTGGAGAAAATTGTTGAAATGAGGGTTAACGATTTTCTAGAGCAGCATCATTTCTTCAGTAAGAAGCAATACGGATTTCAAAGTAAACTGAATACTGGATCAGCAATTACTGAGTTCATGTCGGAAGTGTTCAATGGTGTGAATGATGGGAAGTCATGTGCTGCAATATTTGTTGACGTCATGAAAGCATTTGATATGGTTGATCACAACATATTATTGAAGAAAATGTATCTAGCAGGAATTAGAGGTGTTGCACATGAATGGTTCAAGTCCTACCTGACTGGAAGATTGCAACAAACTAAAGTAAATAACTCTCTTAGTGTTTGTGATGAACTGAAAATCGGCGTACCGCAGGGTTCTGTGTTGTCTGGTTTGCTTTTTTTAATTTACATCAATAGCTTATGTAACGGTGTGTTTAGAGGTAGCTTAGTGGCTTTTGCTGATGACACAGCGCTCTTCTACAAATTCAATACAATGGCCGAATTGCATGTTAATATGCAGAATGATGTGAATTCACTTAGATGGTGTTTCACCCGCAACATGATGGTAATGAGTCCTAAAACAAAATACATCATATTTCAGCTTAGAAAAATAGCAAGCCTTACTGCACCTCTAAAGTATCACGGGATTGACTGCTCCCTTCAGGACGGTTGTGATTGCCAAGATCTGGAACAGGTTGAGTGCATGAAGTATCTTGGCATATGGGTGGATAGCAAGCTGAGTTGGAAGAGTCATATAGCTTATTTGAAGGGTAAGCTAGTGAAATATATAAGGATTTTCTACCTCCTAAGGACGGTTTGCAATAAGGAGTTGATGAGAAAAATTTACTTTGCACTCATCAATTCACATTATGACTACGGATTGGAAGTTTGGGGGGGAGCATACAACTCTGTGTTGCACCCACTTACTATTCTGCAGAAGGCTTTTGTTCGAATAATTTCTCACCAAGCACGTACAGTGCATTCTGCGCCAATTTTTAAAGAACTGAGAATCCTGCCCCTTAGATATTTATATATTTACAAAGCATTGAAATTGTACTACGATAGAAGCGGGGAAATGCGACTGATTGACACCCGCAGAGTTGCAAGAAATCAATTGAATGTGATTGTTCCAAGGCCTCACCTGACCATTTTCAAAAGATTTTATTTATATCTGGCACCTTCGTTTTTTAATCTACTCCCAGACAGGTTGAAGGAGTGTAGGATAAAGGCTTCATTCTGTAGACAACTACATAATCACCTTGCACAGCAAGATGATGTAACAAGATATTTTAACAGCATAACATGAATTATACTTAGTAGAAATATAGGTTACTTGTGCATGTGAAAATGTTGATGTTATAGTCACTTATCCGAAAGAGTTTTAGTTTTTATTCCATGTTGTTTTTGTATCTGACTGTTCAAGTATATTTTCAATGATTGGAGTTTGAATAGAGTTTGGTCCCATACATTGTCTTTTACATTTATATGGTCTCTAATATTTGTCACATTCATGTTTTAGATAGGGTTAATATTGGGTCAAGAAGTGGAATTCTGTTTGCAGTTAAAAGTTGTCAGCTTATTCTAGACGTGGCTTCTAAGTCTGAAATTGAGAGCCTCAGCTGATTCAGGAGTATTTCTTTGATGTTTTTATATTTAATTTTATTTCATTTTTCTTTTGTTTTTTTTCTATTTTCTATTGTTTTTTCCCCCTCTTACCCTAACAGGTTCTGTAACCTTTGGGATTTTGTTATCCAGTTAAATGTTTTTGTATTTATTTTGGCAGTATAGGATGCTTAAGGCATTTAATCATGAATAATTTTCTATTAACAATATAATATTATATCATTACATGCAATAGGTGAACAATTAAATTTGGAAAGTTGGTTTCATTTCACCTTAAATTGCTTCAAATTCACGATTTTAGGCCTAATTTTAAAACACCCCGGGCCAACTCCAACCCCCCCCCCCCCCATCCTGGTGCCTGGTGATGCATACCCACTCAGGTATTCCCCCCCCCCATCAAAAGAAATCTGCTGCTGGATCCACTCCTGTGTATGTAAGCAATCAACATTGCAGACTAATTCACGCTATCGGTGTTGCATCTGCCTCCGCTGTTCTTAGGTTCTCATTCTTGCAAGCCCGAGGAGTCCCTTACAATGTCTAGGTAAAAGAGTCTTAGTTACTACCGCCGTTTATCGAAATGTGAAATATACTGTATTACCTGAAGTAAAATTGGTTTTATAGAACTTTAGATGTCGGGAATTTTTAGAAATTTGGTCGGGAAAAGTCGGGAATTTTACAATTAGGAACCAGTAGACACCCTGCTACTGTAACCTTGTAATACCTTCGCATATTGAAAAGAAATTCTGTTGGTTCCCAACTAACATTAGCTATAAATTTTCGAACATTACTAGTGAATGCTTTGAACCAGATTTAGTTAATCTCTAAACATAGATTTTGGTGTCGGAACATCAAAACTACCTTTTATATTTTATACAATACTATGTTGAATTGCTCTTCTCTTTCGTTGTGGTATCGTAGTTAGTCTACCCAAGATTTATTAGCAACTCTGATAAATCCACTTCAACAACAGAAACGTGCGTTTTTCATTTTGCAAATCATTTTTCATGGCAATCATTTATTTTTCATACACGTACTGTACCAATTAATTAATGTTAGACCCCGAAGCTATGGTGCAGGTCCAGTAGGTACTTACTCGAATGAGCAACGGAATTGCCAATATTCAAATTTTCCTTTTCTTTTCTTAGTTGCAATGAAAGTTTTTTATGATTCAATATAACAACCGCTCTATAATCACTAAACATAAGAAAATCCGTTTTAATTGTAATGACGATTGTTCGTTATTTTTTATTTATCAATAGACGTTGAGAAATTTTGTACTTTGTAAACTGTTGCCTAAATATATTTCGGGCCATAGTAATCCAACATCAGCAACATTAAATTTGAAATTTTTCTCAGTAAGTTTTTGTAGAAAGATTTTAAGGTTTTTTATTCACAGCATAAGAGTGCAACCAGCCGCAGATTATAAAAGTAACAAATCAACTATAGTATGGTCATAAATCATGATTAAAATAATAAATATGGTATATTATAAAATAATTATGATTTGTTATGCACGAGTTTGTTGTGTGCAGTTTTCTTTACTTGGTTTCGTCTAATTTTTATCTTATTTTTTCAGCTGCTCGATGGAATCATATTGAAGACCTTGATTCTTTTTTAACCAACGTCTATCAGTATCATCAAAAACATGGATTCACAGTTATAGCTATGGAAACAGCTTTTGTTCTTCTCAAATCTGTATTTGTTGTGATAGTTTCTGCTTATCTTATCTACTGTGTAGACTATAATATTCTTTTCATGTAAGTGACTCCTCCATAAACCATTCATTATAAACTAGACATTTTGAAACTTGACTAATTTATTTAAAAAATTATGCTGTAATAGTTTAAGATTTTAGTGCTAACTCAGCTAAATTATTAAACAAGGGAAAGATACAGAGACATGTGTTCTTGAGCACGATCTGCTAAGACAAGCATGAAAGATTAGTCAGCCCCAAATTGTCATTAAGCCTGGTTTACACGGGTCGAGTACTTCGGGCGAGCTACTCGGCCCAGTCACTGGGCCCAGTTGTTGTTTTGTTTGAACTCGCCTCAGTACTCGACCAGATGTCCACACGCATCACATTTCAGAGCGTGACTGTTGACAGACAGCTTTAGTTTTAACGTTGTGAGTTTATATAATGGCTCGCCAAGAGTTTAAGGCCCAAGTTAGAAAGTGTTTTAAAAGAGCCTATGAGGTTATATTAGAAGAAATAGATGACGTTTTGGAAGAGGAAATTAACAAAGAACCTAGAGTATGGATTAAAGATTGGATAAAAAGATGAGACACTCTTGGGGCGTCCTCTCTTTTGCTACGCGAACTTGCGAACTTGCCGTAGAAGATGTGAAAGAGTACATATCTGTGTTGAGGATGACTCCTGAAATGTTTGTCACTTTTAGATATGGTAACTCCTAGAATATCAAAACAAGATTCTGTTATGAGAGATGCTATCCCCTCCCAAATCAAGTTAGAAATTACCCTCAACTTTTTGGCCACAGGCAAGTTTTTTTTTTTTTTTTTTTTTTTTAGGATGAAGCCCATATAGGTCTGAGACCTGTGCGTGGGTAATGAGTTGGATGATGGTGATTGATGAGTTGAACCTACAGTTTTAGTGGGTTCCGAACCACAGTTTTCAACTGTTCTTGGTTGTAAGTTGATCTTAGGTTTTTGATTTTTTGTTTGGCTTCAGCTAATCCAAACCCTTCTTTTTTATTTTATTTATTTAATTTATATTTATATTGTGGAATTCGCATATTCCATAAGCATTCATTGTCTTGGTATAAACCTACAAACATCACTGTCTCCTCTTCAGTCCACTTCATTTCTAGTTTCCAGTTAAAAAAGTGAACCACCAGACAAACTCTTCACCTAACCTCAAAACTGAACAGACGTTTCGCTGGGGCAAATTGTGGTGGAGGGGGTAGCTACTGGGCCGAGTAACTCGCTTCCCAACTAAACCACTCGACTCGCCCTGCAACTGACCGGTTTTTCCGACTCGCCCGCTACTCGACTCGCCGATCTGTCTACATCAAGCGAGTAGGAGGGCGAGTGTCAACTCGCATACTGACTCGCCCACTCTACTCGACCCGTGTAAACCAAGCTTTAGTCTGTATCTCCTTCGGGAGTTGAAGGGCGCCCGCGCACTAGGCAGCCAAAATGTTAAGCAGCCCGTACTTAGTCAGCCAGCTGCAGCAGCCTACCCTTGATTCAGTCGTTGCCACAGTCTAGTGTTGCGCGATGGATGTAACAATTTGCTGACACAGCCAGCTGATTGCCTGTACAGAGCGACGTGTTCTGGTGACTGCTTAGTACGCGGGCTACAATTGAACCGTATTGTTTTATTGGCTGCCGCAATCTGGCTGCCTAGTGCACAGGCGCCGGAAGAGTACCTCCTTGCTGTAATCCATCACGCCTCCATGTCATCTTTTGGTTTCCATATGAGGGGTCACTCTGGAGGAGTAAGAAATGTGCCACTTCTACTAAAGAAGGGAGTTCGTGTTCTTTTCCTGGGAGCTAGTAACCATCTAGCCCATTGTAGACTTCTATTTCCAAGAGATTAACATTCTATCGAACCTGACTGTTTTTTAGAATCTGGTTCGCATCCGAAGTAGAGGATTCACAGATTGGCCTAGGTGCTGCTTAGCTAAGTCTCAGAATTTCTCTCTGTTATTGACATTTCAGTATTCTGAAATACATCTCAATATTGACATTGTGTTAAAAGACATACCTCATGAAATGTCCAATTTATGATCTTAGGGAGCATTTGTACAACCTTTTGATAATTTTGAGGATAGTTCAATTATAAAACAATGCTTGGTGAGCATTTATTGTAGGCTATGTTCATAAATTCTTGTTGCAGTTTATCGAACATACAGCATAGTTGTTCAATAATATAGAGCTTATAATGTTAATTGTTCTGTAGAAAAATAAGTGGGAATAAGATAAGTAAGCAAATCGAATGATGTTTACTGCTGATCACAAAGAATTAATCTATTTTTTTTTATGATTCTATGGCAGTCCTAATATTGAGTGACTTCTTTTTCAGTAACAAATTTCTTCCGAATAAAACGAATAAAACAGATGAAAAAGTATCATTGTCAGACGCTTTGTTGGGCTGTCATGAATGCGTTCAAACCGTAGATACAAAAATATGGTGTTTTATGATAATCGCTTCTCTTTTTAAAGCCGTGGTGATATTATATCAAATTTTCCAGTATTATGATGTAAAGGCGTTTTACAATGAGGCTTTGAAAATCGATGACGTAAGTCAGTAAAATAATATTATTTCAATTTTATTATTTATTCATCATGTGGCAACTAGTCACATTCAAGTTAGTTTCATTTATGATATACACACAAATAGTGTCATATGAGAAGAATTTTACTATTTACCTATTTCAACTCTTGTTATCGATAGCATACCTACGTTTTAATATTTTTGTAAAGCTAGTTTCACATCATTTTCCATTTTTAAATCTCTTTTTTCTTATATACTACATTCTGTTTAAATGAGAATGATTAAGATTTAGGTTGGTCTTATTTGTATCTCGTTTTTCTAATAGATGTGATTGTGAGCAAGGTTGGTAGAGATTGCCCACATAAGTCCGAGACTTGTGCGTGGGTAATGAGGTGAATGATTACACATAGATGCCAGACGGAGGAGCGGGAATCGAACCCACGACCGCTTGAACGACTGCAAGCTGAAGTTGCGACGCCCCAACCAACTGCGCTAACCTCATCACCATTTTTTTATTACTGATATCTCTTTAATAACCATAAAGTATTATGAAAAGGTCGAAGAGTTTTTGGGTACCTATATTAATTTTTCTCATAACATCTCAATGTTTGGATGTTTGAAAGTTTCTCTTCTCTAATAAAATAAAACGAGTTAAAAGTTAAGTCTTCCTTCATTTTATTCTTTAAGATGTAAGCTAGTTACTCCTTGTTTGTGTAAATAATTATGATCTGATGATAACTTAATGTTGAATATTTCAGAGAGAATTGGATAATTATACTTGGTACGAGGTTCAAACGAGAGTGCTTGAAGTTCTGCCGAAACAGCAGATGTGTATGCATAAGAAGGATTTAACGCAGCTTGATATTTACCATAGAATTTTAAGGTAAAGTATTTAAAAGCTTTAAAAGTTGGCTATGCTAGTTTTGCTATTCTTAGTCACTAGTTAATTGCATTAGGGTGCTTGCACAGTGGAGTATCAAATACTCGAGGAAACTCACCATTGAAACACATGGTGTACGGAAGATTGGAGCAGTGTGAGTACCACCATTCCATAGCATGAGTTTGATTTTGCGATGGTGATTATCATTGACAGGGTGACTAGTGACCGGGAAAAGTCAGGAAATTTAAAATTCTGGAAAAGTCATGGAATTTAAAAAAAAACGAATTACACTAAACCCTCACATGAAATGCTCCGATATCGAACTCGAAATGCTTTTTAATATGGAAAAGCAGACAAATAAACTAGGTAGGCTAACAAACAAAAAATTGTTTTGATTATTCGCTAATGTCTTTTTGTTTTTCATATATATAAAAGCCAAATACCCCTGATTCACTGACTCATTCATCAGCGTTTCTCGAAAACCACATTAATAATTCAGAGGTTCCCACGGGGGGGGGGGGGGGGGGTAAAGTTGATTGAAACCATGTTTAACGCGATGACAAAAATATTTTACGAAGTCACCAGATAGAATGTCAATTAATGGCAATATTCAATTTAATGTATTATTATGTCAATTTCAATGTCAATATAATGTCAATTTATAAGTATTATTATTATACTATTGAATATGAATTGATAGATCTAAAAAAATTAGCTAAAATAGTTATGTTTAGGATTTGTGCAGGAAGTTATTATTCAAGCTTAGCGAGACGCTAAGCGAGTGCTCTGAAAGTGGTTTATACAGCTTTACTCTCCTTAACAGTTACTATAGTCTGTTCAGCGAGCCTACGGAATGAAGTAAACAAACTTTGCTTGTGTGTGAGTGAGGAATTCCGAGAATTGTACTGGCATCGGTCGGTCGGCCTATTCATATTCATTGCCAACTCCTGTTCATTCAACAGCTGATGTCGCACTTCCAGTTTGTGAAATAAATAAATTATTATTGCATTATTTCAAGAAAATATTAGATTTTAAATTCAGTTATCAAGTCAGTATTTTCATTTCAAATGTATAGGTAAAAATAATTCAATCGACAAATTTATGAACAATTCTAATAATAGTGATACCAGTTATTGCTGAATGTTTGGATACATTACCTAAGCATTGAAAATAAGAAAATAGCCATCTCATTCATATAATTCATTATTCTCATGTATCTATTTCCATTTACAATAAATAATAAGTATTATCGAAGTAGGTGTTTGAAAATGATTATTGAAAGTCGTTTTCAATGGGTAGGCCTGTTACCTGTTCGATGCGTTTCGAAAACTAGGCTATGTGTGAATCGGGCTTTGTTGAGTCTCGGCTTGCACGCAGGCACATGTTTGTTTACTCCACTCCGTAGTCTCGCTGAACAGACTATAGTTGATCAGCGGAAAGAGCAATGAGTCCAGTTAAAATGATCAAAAACAGACTCAGATCAGCTATGGGAGACTCATGGTTGTCCAATTTAATGGTTCTAGCTGCAGAAAAAGATGTACTTGAGTCTATTTCTAACAAAGAAATAATTGAAAGGTTTTCTGTTTCCTCATCCCAAAGACAAAAACTAGGGTTTAAAGAGATAGATTTTACAAGCTTAGAAGGTGCCTAGCTAACTTGTAGATGGTCACAGCCTACAAATTTAAAATGTTTGACTTCAAACTGTTGATGTTTTTTAAGGTGCTGATCCACCAAAAGTGTGTGCGCAACATGGTGTACTGCACATTTTGTGTGAACTTTCAGTTTCTGAAGGCTCTGTTGAGCAGCCCTGCCCAACGAATACATAATACCAATAGAAGGGGCTTGTGCACTAGCGTAGCATTACAGGAGGTGAAGCCAAGTCTGCCATCCATGTAGTGGATAGAAAGACGAAATCGTGTTTTCGAGAGCAGAAAATTTCAATGCGCGCTCTCCAAATAAACTGCAGTTTAACACACTTAGGATTATGATATAACTTTTAAACTTGGCATGGGTATAGACAATTAGTTTCTGACGATAACAGTGGCATTATAAAAGTTAATGGTTACCTCTATATATTTTAATTAGTTGTTTAAAGTTATATTTTTTGTCCGAGTTTCAAACCATGACATGAAAAAGTGAGTTGGCTACCAAAATTTTCATCTTTTGGGTAGAGATGTGATCAAAGCGAGAAAGTTGTGCAGAAATAACAGAATGATTTTTTCATGATTTGTATTTTAATGTACGACTTATACTTTGGATACAATGTTAGGATACAAACGCGATCGGGATCATCAGCCAGCTTGCGCATTCGGGACCACAAAGCCAATTCTTCACTTATTTCTTGTGTTTGATTCAATACTTCATTGAAGGTTTATTATTGTAATGTAATAATATTATAGGTAGATTGTTTTTAGTAAATTGTTGATTAAATTAGTCCAATATTTTCGTTATGAACGCAAATGAACAAAATCCAAATAGGAAAATGTTTATTAGAACAATGACATTATTGAATAAAAATTCATCTTTAAAGTCATGTAACTAAATTGAATCATATAAATCAATGACTACATAAAGTTGAACGTTTACTCAATTTGTCTAATGGGGTAATAGCCTATTGTAAAGACTGTACTTTTGCTATCCAGGATGAAATAATTTCCATATGGGCGCCAATGAAACCAACTTTGGGTTGATAAAAAAAAAGTATTCTTCAAGGACTCGCGAAGACACTGAGCACAAAATATATTGTTACGGGTTCTAATAGCTAAAATAAGGCTGGCAACACTAAAGTTCACACTTGCACTTTATTTACACAAATTAGTCTATTTACTCAAATCAATTGTAAGTTCAAATAAAAACAGATCATCAAATGACAAGCTAACCTATTTTCAGTAATTATTTACAAGAATTAATGAATAAGAAATTACAGGCTGATCAATAATAAAAGAAACAAGAATCCAATAAACTGTACAAATGAATAATTAACTACAGGCTGATCAATAATAAGAGAAACAAGAGTCCAATAAACTGTACAATAATGCAGAAAGAAATGATAAAAAGAGCAACTAAACACTTACAAAAACACAGTCCAATTCGTTATTTTACATTCTCAAATAATATCTCTTAACACAACGTCTTTAGACTATTAGTAAGCTGCATAAACAGTAGACACTTGTCTCTGCACTTGACCCTGTCTAAAGACCAAATAAAGCACTGTTTACAACACTGGCATGAGATCTGTAATACAATCTGTCACACAGGTTTGTAGAACATAACTGTCACACAAGCTTTTGTAAAACTGATTCACTGGTTCACGTGGACTCCTTTGTATAGCTGTTGTAGTTGTATGATTCCAAGAATTGGAGCTCACCAGACACTTCTAGAATCTTCAAGAAACATGATCTTGATCCTTTCAGAAGTCTTGAGAAATCAATTGACTGAGAGAGTTGCAGACTTGAAGTATAAGAATGACAAAGACATCTAAGGAGAGAGAATTAGAAGATCAGATGAAGATCAGTCGAAGTCATGTCCAACCATGAAAACAATAGAATGATTTAAATAGAACAAGTGCGTGACTAACTGCTTGTTTGCTCTCATAACAATATATAACACTTAAAATAGCACTAGTAAAGCAGTATTGAATCAGCTATCAATTTATTAGCACTATTAAATTATCCACAATAATTGATATTGCAGAAGGCATAACAAGAATTAATGTTACATTCAAGATAGGCCAATTGAAACGTCTAGAACATGACTCATTTATACTCAAAATTACATTAACATTTAAAATTTGAAGGCCTAATGCTTAATAAGGCAATACATATTTAACAGAGTTTTCTAAGTTGAAAGCAAGTTTCCTAACAAGCTGTATTTAGATCAACCTAGGAATTAATAATAATGACATAAAACAAGATTAACCTTGGCCTATCCCTAACATGGGATAGGCTAAACAATATACAATGAGTTCAATCAGGATCCTGAATTAAAATGATAGGTTTTACAAAAAACATGATTACTGGAACAGTGTATTCAATTTGTGGACCTACATTTCAATTTAAAACTTAGAGACATTGCATTACAAGAAGATTGAGTAAATATACTAAAATAACTAAGATGATCACCTATCTATAAACATAACTTTATAATATCCTGCGATCCTTAAACTATCTAAATCAGGATTCAATCTAATATTTAACAAATAAAATGGTACTGTAACACTGAAATCCAAGTAGGCTAATCAAATCATCAATTTTTATTTTCATATTATTTTTTATGATTTTATTGTCCAAATAGCCTACATTGGAAGAAATGATCAGATAGACACAATTAGTATTTACTAATTATGATGTTTGAAATTTAGCAGTTTAAAAAATTGCAAGTTAATTCAAAGAAAAAAATGGAATTTATATGTTGAATGGAACAGGTATGAATGAATTGCCTTGTGGGTGGCAATCTGTATGCTTTGTGTACGGATGAGATGTATAATTCACAATTGCTCATAAAGTAGTTGTAATCTTAGTCCTGACTTATAACTGAAGGAGTAGTGTGAAATGACATCCTCCCAAGTGAATCCTCATATGAATTGTCTATACTAGAAATAGCAATACTGAAGCCCATTGCTATTTAGTATTCAATGTGCTTTGCCAGGCAGAAAACCCACGTATTTGTGTTCTGACCTTTTTAAAAAAGAAGGCAACCAAAAGATTTTTAGAAGAGTTGAAAATGCATCCTATCATTTTTTTTTCAATTAATGAGGCATTCAAATGATGGCATTTTTCGTATTAACTGCCTTTAAAAAAAATTGAGTTAATATTTGAAGTCAGCTGTTCTAAAGAATTTTTATAATATACTGGCCCAAAGTGTTAACCAAGTGTAATGAGTGTTAACTGGCTAACTCCAAAACAAAGTTATAAGGGGTATTCACAATGTCGTTTTAACTAGCTAAACTGCTATTTGCTAACTTGGGATTGTTAGCACCCCAACTAGGACCAACTGCTATATTATGCTAACTAAAATAGTGCTCCAAGCGGATATTCGTGAAACTTCATTCATGAGTTCGAGTTGAGGTTGTAAAAAGTAGGGTTAGAAAACAAAGATGGCTATGGCTTTAATGGAAATAGCTGGAGTTAGCAGACTTGAACCTGTGCTATCTGCTATCTTGTCTGCT
Source organism: Conomelus anceps (assembly GCA_948455865.1). NCBI lineage: Eukaryota > Metazoa > Arthropoda > Insecta > Hemiptera > Delphacidae > Conomelus > Conomelus anceps. The sequence continues at coordinate 15,296,256 of OX418219.1, forward strand.
AAGTTTTTTGTAATGTACTACTACAGCATTGAGTTAACACTTAATTAGCAAATAGCAAGAGTTAGCTGGCTCCAACATTGTGAATACACCTAGAGTTCTACAGTAGCTACCTTTGAAAAAGCACGAGAACATGCACTTATTTATAGGCTAGTTTCTTCTTTCAGACATTATTTTTTCAAGTTAGAAATGCGTGTATGGTTTTGAATTGATTGAAAAACATTGCCAGATTACTTTCATACCCAATTTCACTATCACTATACTTATATTTTTTAAATGTCAACATTTTTTTGTAAAATTCGCTTCAGGCTTATTGATTCAAAAATAACCTCCAGAATAAACTGAAAAAGCCTGTTTCCACCCCCTCTTTCAATCTATATGCAGAATTTATATTGTGAATAAAAATGAGTTCTATATAGAAAATTCTCAGAACAATAGAATAATTTAAAATTTCACAAAATAGTTGGGTAGCTTTTAGATTCAAGGTTTAATGGAGACAAGGGAATGACACGCAGCCCAATATTGGTTGTAATAAACAATTTTTTTTTTAGGATGAAGCCCACATAGGTCTGAGACCTGTGCGTGGGTAATGAATTGGATGATGGTGATTGATGAGTTGAACCTACATTTTTAGGTGGGTTTTGAACCACCAGGAAGCGGTTTTACAGCAAAGAAAGAGTCTTTTGTGCTGGCCAATTCAATTGGTCACCCTTACAAAGAGCGCCCAGGAGTTTCATAACTTATCTCTGATTGAACAGATACCTGCTACGTCACTATTCATACATTGTGATTTCACTTGGAACCACAATCTAGCAACTTTATGCTTTTTATTAAACTTGAACTTTTTAATTTTTCTGCTAAAATATTGCAATGCATGTAAAATAAAATCGATCAAAAAATCAAATTCAAATCAACTATAAAATTACTTAAGTTATAATATTAAACTATGAACGATTGTAAATGTGGACCAAGAAATACAGTAGTTGTAGACAGAATGAAAAGTGAATGCGAACACAGAATGTTTAAGTAGTGGAAGCAAAAATATTGTTGAAAACACTGTGAGTGTAGGCTGACCTTGATATACCAGAGAAACAAGTTCAGCGCAAAATGTTTGTCAACAACTGCTTGGAGTGCACAAACTTTGTGCATGTTTGTGGTACCTGCTACACCAAAACAAAACATCAGAAAGGAACACTGTACCACACAGTTGCGCACTCTGGTGGATCCACGCCTTTACATTAACTGCTTACTAATAAGTAAGAACTGCTATTGCAAAATTTACTAAGTAAATACTAAAAATTCAGTAATTTTTCATAACTATGTTAGTAGGGGAAGTGCTGGTTCAGCCGCAGTTTTCTTGCCACGCCCTAACCTGCCAAACCTAACCCAACTCACTCAAACCTAACCTATCAGATCCCAAATTTCCATTTTCACAGAAGTTAAAAATCACAAAAAAATTTGAACTTTTTTACTACTCAAGGTAAATTAAATTGGGAGGGGCCATCTTGTTCAGCTTTTCAAGGCACCCCAAATTCATGTATTAAACACAATTTTTTGATGATAATTAATTGGAAAAAATGATAATAGAATTTTTGTTTGTGGTTGCCTGCACTATAAGCAGTGCCGGTTCTGTCACAGTTTTCTAAGCCACACCCTTTCTAACCTAACGAGACCCACTCAACCAAACTAAGCTAACCTAGCATAGGTAAAGCTGTATAGTCCAAAGTTGATTTAACCTAACATTTTAGATCCTGATAATTCATGTTTCTGTGGGAACTAGCTTTCCCAGAAAATTTTGAACTTTTTAACCCTTTAAGATAGGACAAATTCAATGTTATCATCCTGTTCAGCTCATCAAGACAATTCAAATTCATGTATCAAACCCTAATTTTCTGATGATTATTAATTAGAAAAAATAATAATTAAATTTTTGGGTGTGGTTGCCTGCACTATAAGCAGTGCTGGTTCAGCCGCAGTCTTCTAAACCACACCCTTTTCTAACCTAATGAGACCACTTCAATTAAACCTAAGCTAATCCAACATAGGTAAGTCCAACTTGATTTAAGCTAACATTCTAGATTTCGAAAATTCTCACTCCCATGGGAACTAGGGCTCCCTGAAAAATATGAACTTTTGAAGTGTTGAAGCTAGTGCAAATTGAAAAGTGTCATCTTGTTTAGCTTTTCATGACATTTTTTTTTTTTTTTTTTGGAGGATGAAGCCCACTTAGGTCTAAAGTTATATATATATAAAAGACAATAGATTTAGGAACTGTAGACTAAGCAGTATGTACTAGTATTTAAACCGCTGTTCGATTATTTCTCTGGTCATTCTATTACTATCCGTTAGCTAGCCACTATGTATGTTTGTTTTTCATTAAATAAATCTTTTTAAAAACCGAGTTGTGTGTTCCGTTATCTTATCTGGCGCCCGTGCACAGGGACTACAGAAGTTTTTTCGGTAAAAGTTCAATTAACTTTTTCACGACCAATGTTCTCGAGTGCCGAAAAACGTGAGTGTTAACTCTTCATCTGTGGTTCAACTTTAAACCCTACCCGGACCAGCTCAACTCTAACTACATCCTGGCAAGCGGACGTGACATTTCCCGATACGATGCCTGCAGAACTTTCTGCAGCCCAGCGTCGGACGAAGAAGAAGACCCGGATCAGGACCCTACTGGTGTAAGTCCTTCCGTCAACAGATCATCCTTCGACAATCAAGATGAAAAGACACCTTCAACGAAGAAGAAACCATCCAAAGATCCGAAACCAGACAAATCTCAACCTGGCAGACCTCGCCGTCCTGATAATCAGCCTGGCAGCCCTCAACCTGGCCCCAGTAGACGCATTCAAGACGACTGACCTCACATGAATGGCAGGAGTCATACCCATAAAAATTCAGGACGCCTTCATTATCAACGGAACCTACACTTACGTGCATAACATTAATATAACAACTCTACATGACGAACTTTCCAAACTTAGAAATTCAGTACAATTGTTAAATAGAAGAGAAAAAGATACAACAAAAACTAAGTTACTTCAATTACATTTAGATCAAGTTAAAATGAAATTCGATCACATTTTGGTGAATAAATTTAGAGTAAAGAGAGGTCTTATTAATGGATTAGGTTCCGCTATTTCTTGGTTAACAGGAAATATGGATGCTGACGACAAAGCCAAATATGATGAGATTTTGCAAAAAGTACATTCAAACGAAATTAATTTAGAACACGATCTTAAGAATCAGGTTTCAATCAACAAAAATTTAATTAGTCGCTTTAACAATGGAATCGATGTAATTCATGCTAATAATTTGAAGCTTAACAATTATTTTAATTCCGTAAGCAGTAAATTTGATTCAGTAGAGCTAAATGAGCAGCATCATATTTTGTTTGATACTCTAACACTTATTCACAATAGAATAGATGACATAGAAACTAGTCTGGAATTTTGTAAACTTAACATAATACATTCAAGCATTCTCACTTTTGACGAAATGACACGTGTCATCAAGGCTATTAAATTACAATTGATATCCGATGAGCCTAACGTACTATGGGAATTAGGAAATGTTCATTGTTCCATTCATAACGATTTTATTTCTTATTTTATTGAATTACCGATTGAATCTAATTTGTACGAAACACTTTTTATGCTGTCTTATCCTGTAAAAACAGATAATGAAATAATTACAATACATGTTAATCCATCATTAGTTATTAGAGGTCAAGAATTGTATCAAGGCGATTGCCAGTTATTAAATAATAAATATTATTGTAGAAATGCAACAAAGGTAGTTAACAAATGTATAGAGGAATTGGTTAGTGATAAGAAAATATGTAGTTGTAGAACTTTAGTTATTAAAGGGTATGAATCTTTTATTAAGTACATTCCTATTATAAATCAATATTTAATGTTTAACATTAGCACGAGTTCAATAGTTCAAGGTTCGAGAAATATTGTAACATACCCAAAATCAACTCAACTATTAGCACTTGAAAAAGATGAAAAATTGTTCAATTTTAGTAAACCATATACATTCTGGGAGAGTAATATTATGTATCCAACTGAAGTACCGACATATATAAATAAAATAATCACTAATTTGACTTTTGATGAAATATATAGAGCAAATACTAATTTAGAGCCACTAACGATTCTTGAAGATTTTGTAGTTAACAGAAATTTATCCGAATATGTAGTTTATATATTAATGATCTGCTTGATACTTATTATATTATATGTTGTTTTTCATTATCATGTATTCAATAACAATTTAGCAATTCAAGAACAGAAATCAGATAAAGTTAAAAATCACTTAGATACTTCAAGAATCTTTCTCACACCTCAACTACCCTTATGAAGGTGAGGACACCATCTTGAGGAGGGAGGAGTTATATATATAAAAGACAATAGATTTAGGAACTGTAGACTAAGCAGTATGTACTAGTATTTAAACCGCTGTTCGATTATTTCTCTGGTCATTCTATTACTATCCGTTAGCTAGCCACTATGTATGTTTGTTTTTCATTAAATAAATCTTTTTAAAAACCGAGTTGTGCGTTCCGTTATCTTATCTTAAGACCTGTGCGTGGATAATGAGTTGGATGATAGTGATTGATGAGTTGGACCTACAGTTTTAGGTGGGTTCCGAACCACTGGGAAGTGATTTTACAGCAGAGAATGGTGTCTTTTTTGCTGACCAATCTAATTGGTCACCATTACAAACAGGACCTATTAGAATGCAGTTTATCTCTATCTGATCGAACAGATACCTGCTACAGCTCACGGCTATCAATTCAAATTCATATATCGAACCCTAATTTTCCAATGATGATTACTTGGAAAAAAATGAAATTTTTTCCCACACTCTTTCCTACCCAATGAGACCCCACTCAACCAAATTCAACCTGACATAAGCTGGGTATAGCAATGCCTTGTGGTACAGTCCAAAGTCGATTTAACCCAACATTTTAGATCCCGAAAATTTTCATTCCTGTAGGAACTAACAAATCCCAAAGTCAACTATTAACCCCTCATGTCAGTACAAATTCACATATTTGTACAATAATTGAATGTCACCATCTTATTCTGCTCATTAAGGTGCTTCAAATTCATGTGTCGTATATTAGATATACATTACCCAAAACCACAGTGTTCATTCAAACTATACTGCCTTCAACTGACAAGAATGCTTGAGTTGTATTCCTCTGTGTACCCATATTTAAACTTCATACCTAATTTAAAGGTCTTCAACTGACAAGACTGCTTAAGTTGTATTCCTCTGTGTACCTATATTTAAACTTCATACCTAATTTAAAGGTCTTCAACTGACAAGACTGCTTGAGTTGTATTCCTCTGTGTACCCATATTTAAACTTGTACCCATATTTTAATTTTAATTAGATTGGAAGAAGTCTTAAACTTTATCACTGAAAGACCCTACTCTCTTATTGCTATCACTGGAGTTTTCAATATAAACATTCTTGATGAGTGTAAACCTGAGGTCCATCAATTCCTGAATGTAGTGAGATCTTTCAATTTATATAATATAAACTCCCTTCCTACAAGGGGAAGAGCATGCCTTGACAATGTTTTCACATGTGTTAAAACTGAACGTATTAAATGTCAATTGTATGAGCAGGACTCAATATCAGATCATGCAGGAATATTTGTTAACTTTTTAGTAGATCTTACCAATCAATGTACAAAGAATGACAAGGAAACTGAATTCCATAAGAAGCATCTTATAACGGCTGATAGACTAAATAACTACAATAGGTGTCTCTCTAATTACCACTGGTCGAATATATTCAATGTCTGTGATACAAGTACTGTGATATCTGTGTTCATAAATGTTTTATCGTTTTACCTGAATGTCCATTGCCCTATAATTAATTGTAAACTGAGGCCCAAATCTAGTCAAAGAAATTGGCTCACACCTGAACTAAAGCAAATTAGGGAACACCTAATGATGCTTTATAGTGTCTGGAAGATAAGCAACTCTGAAAGTGCAAAATCTGAATTTAAGAATTACAAAAAACAGTACAAAATAGTAATAGATCAAGCAAAAATTGCAGCTAATGCAATTATCATTATCAGTAAATCAACTAATAGATGTAAAACAGCCTGGAGAATCATTAAAAAGGAAACAGGGCATGACCCGGTGCATCCAAAGATTAATCTTTCACCAGACACACTGAATGATTACTTTGTTAATGTCCCAAGTAATGCAGCCAAAGGGCAAAACTCTTCAGTCACCTATTCTGATCTTTTGGATAATTATAAGTTCACTGAGGGCATTAGTGGAGAAACTCTTAATTTCTCATGGAAGGTGGTACAACCAGACACTGTAAGATCAATTGTGAATAGTTTAAGTTCATCAAAAAGTGAGGACTGTTTTGGCATGTCCAATTTTTTAGTAAAGAATATTATTGATTCTATACTAGCTCCTTTAATGGTGATAATAAATTTAGTTTTACTACTTGGAAAATTTCCTGACTGTTTAAAGCTCTCAATACTCAATCCAATCTTCAAAAAGGGTGATCGTGATTTACCCAAAAACTACAGGCCAATTGCAATTGTTCCCATAATTAGTAAGATAATAGAGACATGTATTTTTCATCAATTGTATGAGTATTTCACAACAAACAACCTGTTTAATGTGAACCAATTTGGGTTCAGGCCCAACTGTTCAACCACAATGGCAGTTGAAAAAATAGTCAATTACATCCTTGATGGTTTTGAGAAGAGAAGGGTTGTAGGAGGTAAAATGTTGGACCTGAGTAAGGCGTTTGATGTTATCTCACATGATATTCTTTTCAAGAAACTTGAACACTATGGCATCAGAAACAGTGAACTTGAATTAATTGAAAGTTACCTTAGAGATAGATATCAAATTGTTAAACTTTATAATCGTAAATCTGAACCAAAGAAAGTATTGGCTGGAGTACCACAAGGGTCAGTCCTTGGGCCCTTTCTATTCTTAGTTTTTATCAATGACTTTCATGTAAATGTACCCTGCTTTTCTGTGCTTTATGCTGATGACACTACCATTTTGGATACTAATGTAAATGTAGATAGTGTGTTAGACAGCCTCGTTTTGTCAATGGGTCATTGTAAAGAGTGGTATGGAGCAAATCACTTGATGCTTAATGAAGGTAAAATGGAGAATATAATTTTTACACTTCGGAATAATTTAAACATCAAACACCAAGAGTATCTGAAACCAATTAGGAATCATGCTTGATAGCAAGCTGACCTGGAGTAGTCATGTAGATTATTTATGTAAAAAGTTAGCCAGAGTCATGTTTCTTCTTAGGAAACTAAAATGTTGTGTTAGTATGGAAGTCTTGATTCTCACCTATTATGGTCTATTTCACTCACAACTAAATTATGGACTTCGACTGTGGGGTAACAGTAGTGAGATGAAAAAAGCATTCATATGGCAAAAAAAAGCTATTTGTTGTATTGTTGGCCTGAAAAGTGTTGAAACTTGTAAAAATAGCTTCATTGCACTAAATATTATGACGCTTCCATCTATGTACATATACTGTAATCTAATCTATGTATAAAAAAAATTAAATAATTTTCAACAACACCTTCATCAACATAGCCATCAAACTAGATACAGAGAAAACCAAATATTAGACTAAGCAAATCATTAAAAAGCCATATGTATCAACAAGGTTTATTGTTCAACAAATTGCCACCCATATTCAGGAGCCTGCCAACAAAAAAGTTCATTTCCACAATATCCTATTGGTTAAAACAAAGGGCTTTTTACTCAATTCAAGAGTTCCTTAATCTCTATCTATAAAAGGATGATACCCTGACTCACTCATCAATGCAGAGCCAAAACTACTAGGCCTATGAACTTGAAATTTCATATGAACAATCCTTATAGGATTTCACCATGCAATAAGAAAGGATTTTTCAAAATTCGTAATTTTAAGGGTGTTTTAGGGGGTTAAAGTTTTGCCTATGCAAAGCACGGGTACATGGCTAGCTAGCTTACTGGGATCTTTTAATCATATGGAAAATAATTTGAAATGCTGTACATGCTGTTTCGATGGACAAGCTGTTTGTGTGTTTTGCAAATCATCATTTACCTAACCTACTGAACTTGCCAGCCAAACACCAAACAGCTTAAAGGAACAGCTGAAAAAAGTCAACAGTTTTTAATATTATGGCAGGCCCCTTAGCAGCGTTATTTACGCTGTCTGGAACGCAAAAACTTTGCATGTAGGATACCGTGCAGTCGGAGCCTTGCAGTATGTAGGAAACAATCATATGACTGGGTATGATGAAATGTAATTATGCCGGGTTGATGACATCTGTTAACCAATGCAGCTAGAAATTTGAAATGTATTCTCAGTAGGAGGTGGCGAATAATAAAATAAAAAACCTAGCTTCTACCCTAATAGTTGTGGAAGGTTTAAATTTGAAATGTTCATTGAGAGGTGGTGAGTAAGGTCTTCCTGTGTAAGAAAACAATGAAGGAGGCCTCTCTGATCAGCTGGAAGAGCCCTAGGACTAACTTCTTCCCTAATAGTCCTAGAAGGTTGAAATTTGAAATGTAACCTCAGTGGGAGGTGACAAATAATAAAATCAATAATTTTTTATGAGAACGCAGCAATGCGTGTCGGGCCAGCTAGTCATGATATATGACATTGATAGCTGGACTGGTTACAGAATTTAATTTTAATTGACAGTTATAACTGATGGAGTTGTTCTTAACATATTCTTAGTAATTATGTAACATTATGTGGTCTTCATGTATGTTTTGGTGTCTGACTATTTTAACTTGTTTGACCAGGTCATGTGTTGCATCCTCACAACTTACAAAAAGACAAAGCCTATTGTATTCAAGTATTTAATGGCCAATAAAAGTATTGTATTGTATTTTAAACTTCATACCTAATTTAAAGGTCTTCAACCGACAAGACTGCTTAAGTTGTATTCCTCTGTGTACCCATATTTAAACTTCATACCTAATTTAAAGTTTTGTGGTATTATACTTCATTATGGGGGGAACGGGGTCTGGGGTGCCCCCCCAGACCCAGGGGTTTAGGTGGAGTCCAGTAAAAATTTTGATTAAAAGTCTCTCTTCAAGAGATTCTAGACTTATGTCTCCAAACAGTAGCTTTCTATTGACATTCAGTTTATATTTTGGGAAAGGTGGAGGCTTCAATTTGATAAAACATTGCTTTCATAAATAGATTTGAACTTCTCATCAGTCACTAATTCAATGAGGAAGTAAAATGGAAAAGATAGGGATGAGTGTGATAGGTGTTTGGGAGGTTGTACTTCAAAAATAAATATCCTGTTGTCTGGTCAGTGACCAATAATATAATATATATCCTCTAACTTGTATTTATTTATCTCTATTTTTCATCTCCTCAGTCATTATTAGATTAGTAGACTTCTCAACCACCAATGTGATCAATAGATATATATTTGAGACACCATGTTGTGAGACACCAATTCAATTGATACATCACTCATCTTACTACCTACCAGTAATATAATATTTATATACCCTAACATTTAGTATATGTACCATCTCCTCAATGTGGTTCGGAACCCACCTAAAACTGTAGGTCCAACTCATCAATCACCATCATCCAACTCATTACCCATGCACAGGTCTCAGACCTATGTGGGCTTCATCCTAAAAAAAAAAAAATGTACTTAATAGATTAGCAATCTTCCTAGCTACCAATTCAATTAATTCATTGATCAACTTATTGGATGCTTAACATGTTATGTATACCTTATCCCCATCTCCTAAGTTATAATAAATAGATAAGCTACCTTGTTGGTTAAATTAATAGATTAATCATCTCATCAGTCATTATTAGTTTATTGAGAAGCATGTTGGAGTCATAGGGGTGTATGTTATAGATGTTTTAACTTCAAAATAATTATTCTACCATCTTTGAATTCAATTAAAAGATCTGATGTAATTAGTAGATTAACCATCTTTTAAGTCACCAACTCAATCAGTACATCCACCACCCCTTGAGCCACCAATTCAATAAATTCATTGATCATTTCATTAGGTAGCATAATATATATGAGACCATCCACTACATCTCAATCTCCTTGGACATCAATGTATTGATAAACTAGTCAGCCACCATTTCAATTGAAAGATTTCCCATCTCATCAGAAACCAATAAAATTAACAGCTCTACCATCTTGTTATTCAACAATTTAATGAAAAGCTTAGCTGTCTCATCAGTCCCCACCTCAATTATAGGTTGCTTATCTTGTCAGTTGTCAATTCAATTAAAATATTAGCTATCTTTTCACTCATCATTAATATAATATTGATACATATATATCCATTTACTATAACCTCATCAGCATTCAAATCAATCCATCTTGTCAGTCACAAATTTGATCAACCAATTCCATCAATACATTACCAACCTTCTCATAAGACACTGAAATAATTAATAGATTAGTCATCTCATCAGTCACCATTTCAATCATAGATTAAACTTCATTTAATCAGTCATTAATTCAAACAGAATATTAACTATCTTGTTGGTCACCAATAAAATATAAACCCTCTTCCTCATCATGTAATTGATAGATTAGTCATCTTGTCAGTAAGCAATTCAATAAATGGATTAGTCATCTTATCAGCCAATATAATATATCTACCCTAACATTTAGTACATATATCACCATTTGCTAAATCCCCAGCCACCAGTGTAATTGATAGATTAGCCATCAGTCACAAATTCAATTGATAGATTTACTATCTCATCAGTTATCAATGAAATTAATAGAATGGGTGGAATGTGGAGAGCCCCACAGTGTATGTGTATTGGGAATTTGAACTGCAGAAATTAGTGTATGATGTATGAATTTGAACTACCTTGGTAAGCAGAACTGACCCAACTTCAAATAAATATCCCACCATCTCCTCAGCCACCAGTGTAGTTAATAGATTAATCAGTTATCAATTCAATGAATATATTGGGAAGTAAGTTGTAATGATAGATTAGTCATCACATCAGTAACCTATTCAATGAATGGTTTAGCCATCTTATCAGTCATCAATAATAAAATATATTATGTACCTTAACACTCAGTATATCACCATCCATGAGCCGTAGCAGGTATCTGTTCAATCAGATAGAGATAAGCTCTATTCTTGTAGGACCTGTTTGTAACAGTGACCGATTAGATTGGCCAGCAAAAAAGACACTGCTCTCTGCTGTAAAATCACTTCCCGGTGGTTCGGAACCCACCTAAAACTGTAGGTCCATCTCATCAATCACCATCATCCACTCATTACCCACGCACAGGTCTAAGACCTATGTGGGCTTCATCCTCAAAAAAAAAAAAAAAAAAAAATTGCAATATCCCCTGTTACCAATGTGATTAATAGATTAACTATCTTATTGGTCACCAATAATGCATGTATACCCTCACATCCAGTATAATTCACCATATTTATCATCTTCTTGGTAACCAATGTCATCTCATCAGTTGTCAATTCAATGAATAAATTGGGGAGAAGGTAGAATTGAGAGAAGTTCACATTATATGTATTTTGAGAAGTTGAATTTCTAAATAAATATCTTGTCATCTTATCAGATACCAATGATAGATTAGCCATCTCATTAGTCATCAGGTCATTGAATGGGTTAGTCACCTTATTACTCACCATTCTTGTTATAGATTTACTCTCTCATCAGACATCATTTCAATTAACCTTCTTGTTAGCTATTACATTGATATATATACCCTATTTCCATATTGTCAGTTGTTATTGAAATTAATATATTACTCATCTTATCAGCCACCAATAATATTAAATTGATATATACCCTATTTTCCATGTTCTCAGTCATCATTGAAATTGATAGATTACTATCCTATCAGTCACCAATAATATAATATTGATATATACCCAAAACATCATCATTCCTCCCATCCAGACTAGATTATGATAGATCCTTACTGTACAGACATTAGGTGAGGAGTGGATGAAGAGATTGATTCATAAACCTTCACATTATATAGGTTTTATATTGATAATATATACTCTATTTCCAACCTTGACACCTTTCAATTTAATTTAACTGGAGTGGTTGAAAAGTTCAAATTTTTCTGGGAGCCCTAGTTCCCATGGGAGTGAGAATTTTTGGGATCTAAAATGTTTGCCTTAATTAACTTTGGACTATACAGCTATACCTACGTTAGGTTTGGTTGAGGGGGTCTCGTTAGGTTAGAAAAGGGTGTGGCAGAGAAAAACTAGCCCAGAACTGTCAGTGCTTATAGTGCAGGCAGCTATACCCAAAAATTTCATTATTTTTTTTCCAAGTAATTATCATTGGAAAATTAGGATTCTATATATGAATTTGAATTGCTATAAAAAGGTGAACAAGATGAACAGTTTAATTTGATTTATCTTGAGGGGTTGAAAAGTTCAAATTTTTTCATGATTTTTAACTCCTGTGAAAAAGGGAATTTTCAGGATCTAAAATGTTAGGTTAAATCAACTTTGACTTACCTACATTAGGTTAGCTCAGGTTTGGTTGAGGTGGTCTCATTGGGTTAGAAAAGGGTGTCGCTGAGAAAACTGAGCCAGAACCAGTAATGCTTATTGTAAGGCCTTTGAGTATTTGGCCTAGGAGGAGCAAATGTAAGAGCATACAGCTCTTGAGACCAAATGTTGGGCGCTGTGGTAGTTTAGAGGAGTTGAGGAGAGCAGTGGAGGACTGTATGGGGAGTATGGAGGAAGAGAAATAAGTGATAGATGTACACTTACCAGACATTGAGCTTAGTTGGAGTGATGAGGAGGGGCGCCCCATATTTCCTGCTGCTTGTAGTTGTTGTCCAGTCTGGTGGTTGTAGTATGTGAGAGGAAGAGAGTGAGTGAGGAGAGTGAGAGAGAGAGAGAGAGTGAGGGAGGAGAGTGAGAGAGATAGAGAATGAGAGAGTAATCATGTTCAGGCACTTGAGTACAGAGAATTGTAACTATTGCTATGGCTGACCGAGACAGACTGAGTCAAGAGAGAGGCTCAGAGCTAGGGCGGGTTGCTACTATCTTATTGAGATAAGATTGGCCATAACATACGCCTTGAGCTTACGGTTCAACATATGTGGTATGAAGGGTAGAGACCAGAGAGAAGAGACAAGAGAGTGTCCAGAGAGGAGAGACAAACGAGAAGAGATTGAGAGTAAGAGTTCTCATGTCTGCAATAGTTACTCAATCCACCACTGAGACATGAGAAGTAAGATTAAGAGATTATTCGGGAGGGAGAGGTGACAGCTGGATGAGAGAGTATGCCATTTGCTGTTGTCGCATCAATTTGTTTTAAGTTAGAATAAATTTAGGGCGATGCAAACAACCAAAAATTTAGAAGGCGAAACGTGGAAAAAGGAAAACAATACTTTTCTACATGCTTGTACACCAAAACACCATTAAATACCTATGTATACAAAACCAAGAGGAAATAGGTTACCAAGCCAAATGAAGCGCATGTTTAGGAAACAACCACTCGAAAATATAATTACTCCTCATTAACCTCAAAATAACCAAATCTGAAAAATATACATTTCAATCAACATGACTGTCTAACCTTATCAAGATCTCAAGTCTTTTAAATGATTGCGCATTTTGAATATTACTTTAATAAAAAAATTATATCGTCGTTTTCATTATTTCACTGAGTTAATAATTGCCCACAATTCGTTGCGCTCACTTTGATTGAAGAAAGAAATATAATAAATTTGTTACCTCATTCGATAATCCTTACTAATTCCAAAAGGTATTGAGTTCATGTTGGATCATTGATCTAATAGAGCCTTGATCAGGAATTACATATCAGAAAAACTGGAACCTTCCAGTTCTCGTACTCTCCAATGCTGGAATACTCCAAGTCCGGAAGTTTTGAAGTCTCAATTTAAAGAATATGGGGGGGGGGGCTTTTTTTTGGGGGGGGGGGGCCTAATTTATGGAGGGGAGGGAAGTTGGTGCTAAATTTAGGGGGGTGCGTCATGAGGCCTGGGGTTGCCTAATTTATGGGGGAGGGGCTGGTGCTAAATTTAGGGGAGGGTGCGTCATGAGGATTAGGTGGGGTGGGCACCCCTGGCTAATTGAGTTGAAATTTGATACATAAGGGGCTCTAGATGCATGCTAAGAAAGAATTTTGAAAAATTCCAAAAAATACAGCCAAAGGTGAATTATTGAGTAACTCTGCCCATATCCATGACTACAGATGATCAACAAACAAAAGTGCTGGATTCACGATTTATACGAATTTTAAACCACCCCCTGGGGTCCAGGGGAGACTGCCCCCTGGCTAGACGGTTAAGGCGAGCGAAGCTATCAAGTATTGGATGTTCCACTTTGCAAGCACTCTTATATTAGTTTTAGAACTTATCTGAACAATGCTGAGACTCAATTATCAAGTCAGCTTAATATGCATGCTTGATTTAATATTATTCATATTATTTAATAATCTACTTATTCGTCAACTTACATTGTTTAAATATGTTTTTAGAGAATAAAGTTTACAAATCCATCTTGTTTCACCTGTTTAAGATAAAGTTGGAGTAAAATTTGGTATTTTCTGTAAGGAATTCTATGTAGCAGTAACCCAACTTTTTGGAATGCAGTTTGTTCTTCCAGCCCTATATTAGGCTTAAAGGGGTTCAAATTTCAAATTCTATTGAATGTTGATGTCACTTGTTATCTGTATCATTTTTATATTGTCTTTCAAGTACTAATTTTGTTAATCATGTTGCAGATCTGATAACTATCTAGTAGCAATGATCAACAAGGGTATTCTGCCTTTAAAAATGAATATTCCATTATTTGGCGAAACTATGTACCTAACTCCTGGCCTCCAATACAATATAAAGCTTATTGTTTATTATTGTAAGTTTTTCTTTTTCTCTGTAGTATAATCCAACTCGTCCAATGGCTGATTGCACAAACGTTGAGCATAGTAACTAATAAGAATTCTCATGAAAGTAGGTAATAAGGGGAATACTGATGTGGCCAATCACAGAGAAGGGGGGCGTGGCCACGCCCTTCCCCCCTTCCCCCTCCCCCAGGTCAGCCATTTTGTAAACGCCCACCCCTTCCCCCCTGTCCCACTCAGCCATTTTGTTTTTTAAGGTCACCCACCCCCCTTCCCTATGTGCCCCCACTTTGTCCCCAATAAATTAAAGGGGGACCCCCTGCAAGCACCAATGAGAGAGGACCTTTCCCCCCGCTGGAAGGTCGCACAATAAATATAGAACATGGAGTTTATATCTATATATACATGCTTGCAATTAGTATATCTATGTTTGGGCATATCTGTAACCTATATCTGTATATACAACATACACATCTTTATACCTATATATACTTGCTTGCAATTACTATATCTATATTTGCAATAGCATCAGCCCCCCGCCCCAGCCAATGCTTTAGGTATTAATTAAAATTGCAGCTGCTCACTTGCTACCTCCTGCTGTGATTCTCAAAGCCCTCTCTCTCTTTCGCATGTGCAGTGTCATTGCAATAGCATCAGCCCCCCGCCCCCAGCCCCAGCCAGTGCTTCAGCTATTAATTAAAATTGCAGCTGCACACTTCTTAAGCTACCTCCTGCTGTGAAAAAAACTACTTTATAACGTTTAAAGGCAGAAGTTGGCACATGCACAAGTTTTGTGTGTGTGTGAGAGAGACACGCTTTCTCTCTCTCAGGTCATTAACCTTAGAATTTGATGGTTACAATTCATGCCTAGCAGGAGGGGAACCGCACACAGAAATAGATACTTCTACACTCCTCGATTCCTTGATTGATAGCGTTGTAATAGCCATTCTTGTTGGGGCAGTAAAAACAGACTACTATCATATTTTATTGTTGGCTCATTCATTTCAATACACCTAAAAAACTCACCAACAGTATGTTCTGGCAATAGCCCTCTTCCCTCCAACTCTTTATAATCAAACTTTCTGGCAGCCATTACACATTTTTCTATCAAATAATAGGCATATCTATACATCAGCTCATTTAAATGTCTCTTGAAATCATGATTATTATGCACATAATCCATTAATAGGTCTTGTGATATTTTTACAGCTGTGTTAAGTTGTTCATATGAGATGAATCCTGCTTTTTCAATTATAAACTCTTTTTTAGTGAGTAAATTTTCCCTATTGAATTCATCTCGAGTGAGTAGTTTATCTCTTTCTGCCTTTGCCTCTTTGCTAATAATTTTAATCTCATTATTGAGGGTATGTCTAGTCACCAGCACACTAGCCTTCTCCTGCTCAAATTCTCTCCTAGTTAAAACAACCTGTTCTAAATCATGCATGCGTTTTTCCAACACATTGTTAATTATATTTAATCCACTATTTAGATTTTCAAATGACACAAGTTGGCTTCTTTCATTGTTAAATTCACTCCTAGTTAAAACAGCTTTCTTCAACTCGCTCAATTCAAATTTCAACTTGTCAAAATTCGCTACTAATTTTCTTAACACCTCTAATTGTTTTCCATGCGGACGATGCAATCGTCCGAATCTATCTGTACTCATCATTCAAATGTCGAAATTAATTAGCAACAACTCGGTACACCTGCTCCAGCGGACATATGCGTCAAATTAGCTAATGAGCTGCCTTCCTAGAAGGAACAGCATGCGGCGGATGGTCTAACGTTATCAGCATAGCTCCCCTCTTTAGTCAGCTATTCTCTCACTTTACACGATGTTTCGCAGAGGGGCGAGGCGGCCTCTCTTGTATTCCTTTTTACTCTCTCTTTCGCTATAGCTGTTGCTCTCTTTCGTTCCAACGCAAGCTGTCACAGCAATGTGCTCACATATCTCTTACCGAATGAACCCGCCTTCCCATAATTCGTCCAATATTGAATGAATTTCGATATCATGACCCGAATTTCCCGCGTTTTTTGAGGCATACAGGAGTGACAAGCATTTGACTAGTTCGTTAATGTCATCCCAAAATATGTAGTTTCTATCATGTGATTTATTTCTAACAAAATTCAATAATCCCTTCCCATACTTTGAACGTTTTTTGGGTGGAAAAAGTTTCTGTATAATTTGAGATTTTTTACTGGAATTGCGAATTACATAACCCTGGTTATTAATATGTACAGATGTCAGTGATAATATTTTCTTATATTTCGCCAAATCTTTGTTATTGTAGAGATTTGAATTCGGCCTACTGTTAAACAATAGTTCCATCAAACCATGAGTCATTCTAAACCTTTCTCCACCAACAGTGATAAAATTCTCATCAAAACTTACAGGCTCGTCACCGATAAAATATAAATTTTGTTTATGATTAAATCGTATACCATAAGGAATAGAATTATCTAATTTCTCATTATGAAACACACTTAAATAGTTCTCTAAAATTTCTTCTATTCGAGTGCGACGGCTAGTAATATTCAAAGTCGAATCAAAGAAAGCAGATTTATCATTAGCAGAAATATTTTTATCTTCCTCCCCCTCCTCCTCCTTCTCCTCCACCTCTAATGGTTCAACCTTGTGTTCTTTTTTGCGCTTTACTGTTTCATTGGCAGAGATTGTGCTCTTTTTGAGTTCAATTAATGGAGTAATTATTGGTTCCAACCTTTTACAATTAAATTCTTCACTCTGTGTTTGAAAACCCAATAAATTCCTATGCTTATCCAAAATAGTTTTTCTCAACTTTTTAATTCTATCTGTTAAACTTTCCACACCATGTGCGAGACGTTTCTTAACTTTCTTCATTACTGTCACGGCGTTGAATGACAAAAATCGTGCATACACCAAAGTTACCTCATTGCAAAGGAATCTTTATGAATTTGTCCAATTGCTCTCTGTGTCTTCCATTTTCAGCCTTACATTCGGTAAAAATTGAGAGAAATTTATGTGGTGCATTTGACCACACTTTGTTACACATTTTTCTGAAATCTGCAAAAGTCATATCTTCCCCTACGAAATCCCTATAAATCAATTTCAAATTTAATTGATCAATTTTAAAAATAATTATCAAATTTGCATTGTCTCGGATGTGGTGCTTCATTATCGCACCGTAACTTTGTATCAAGTAGGCCGTGTCAATTTCGCAATGCCTACCCATCGTGAAAAATTCACGAATTTGTGGTAGACGACTTAGTTGAAGATCGTCAAAAATAACAAATGAAAACCGATCAACTTTGTTGGGGTGAGGTATCGATTCAACATCATCTGATAAATGAAAAGTAACACATTTTATTTTCAAAAATACCTTTTTCAAAAACTCATATTTATCCTGGTACAGAGACTTGCTAAATAAGTATAAATGTTTAAACTTTAATCCATTTTCATGGAAAATTAAATTCAAAACTGTGTTTGATTTTCCGCTACACAATCTTCCAATTAAAAGAATACGTGCATTATGTGGTAATAAACTACCGTTTTTACTCTCGGTGTGTGGTTTACCTGTAATAACCTCATCAAAATTGATGATGGGTATGGTGGTATCCTTTACCATTGTATCACTATGATAGCCAATGGATAACTGAATAAAACACATGGTTCAACATATTATATCAATTTATTGATAATATTTTTTCAGTTCTTTTCCAATATACCACATTTCACTTATTTATAATATAATACATATTTACAATATAATACATAGTATTTACAATATAATACATTTCGCTTATTTACAATACAGTTCTTAACCTAGTAAATTCTTTCTCTCGATCCATGTAGGTTCGCTGAAACCTAACCATTTAACCAATATTTTATCTTTATTTTTCCTTATAATTTTCTCTACTAAATAAACTTTCTGCTCCACCTCATCCAGCTTTGTTTTTTTCATTTCTTCTTCGTAGAAACGGCCAGAAATTATTTCCCCTTTCAAATCACGCAAGATGTAAGTAGGCGGCTTAGTCGGATAAACTGAATGAATTATAAATAATTCCCCACTCCAATTAATATTATACGATTTGTTGAAAACCTGTCTGTACTTACTAATGCGTACAACATCACCCAATTTAAATTTCGGTTTTATTTGTTTAGATTTCAAACGTAAGTTCTCATTGGCCGCCTTATTAAGTGATGCTATTATATGATTTCGATGTTTTTTGCGAACATCAGATGGCTGCATTTGAATTGATCTGTGAAAGGCATTATTATATTCTTTTACGATTGTGGGTAATGCGCATACCCAACGTTTTGTTCCATGCTGCGTTAAATATTTATAGATTTTCGATTTAATAGTTCTAATAAAACGTTCGACTATTGCAGCTTTTTTCTCACTAAAAACATAGTAATGTTTAATATTATACCTATCCAATAATGCTTTTACTTTTGTATTGAAAAATTCTGTACCCTGATCTGTTTGAAAAAATTTAACATTCTTATTTTTACGAATAATTGGTTCAAGGGCAGCATACACAGAGCTAGCACTTTTGGTTTTTATTGGCACACAATAAGCATATTTCGAAAAACAATCAATCAGAGTAAGAATAAAATTATAATTCGAATTATCTCTCGCCAGCGAGCTCATATCAATCAAATCTGCTTGCATAAGCTCTGATTCACATTTTAATTCATATTTTCTCCTATTAAAATGTACTCTTGGAACAGAATGCAATTCTTGTGCTAATCTCTGCCTAAGATTATTAATTTTTGTTGACATCACACATGTGTGATTGTATCTCAACTAAGCAGGCACGCGTCACATGGGTAATCTATTTTTAACCACCCTCTTTTTGTGAAGCAACATGCCTCACTTCCTTCTCCACTACTCACTCACCGCCGCGCACTTTGAGAGGAAGGTTCTCCTCCTCCTCCTTCTTCTTCTTCTTCTCCTTCTCCTTCTTCAACTTGGGGGATTCTGTAATGACCCCATGCCAATGTGCTTATGGCCGATGCTTCTATAAATCTTTTCATATCAAAACACGAGAGAGCGGTTTTAGCACATGCAATCTGATATACTTTATGACAATAGCTCCTTATCATATTAAATCGTTCATAATGTGAAGTTCTTTCAAATAAACACTTCTTGTACAGATCAAATGACAAGCACCTATCCTTAACATTCCTTTTCACTCCTTTCGCTGTGTTCTTTGTAATAATAGCTGCATCATCCATATATTTGAAAGAATACATTTTGGGGCGTAATCCTACAAAGTGTGTGATAATTTTCGAATTTGTCTCATCTTTAAATTTCCCAACCACTTTTTTATTTACAAGTGAAAAGCATTTATGAGTGGTTGGATAATCAGATGTGTCAAACCACGTCAAATTATTCCTAATATCCTGGTACACATCCTCAGTTTTTATTTCATAGAAAAGACTATCCGTATCCGACATTAATAGATTCACATTTTCAGGACGATATATGTTCAAAATTTTGTTGTAGTGGAAATCAAACATGAGGTGTTTACTCAATTCCAAAATGGTGAAACCCGCATAAATTGGTTTATTCAAGCATATTTCAGATTTTCTTGAAAACACCCCAATTACATTTTCATCAAAAATTACCCAACATTTACACAATGGCCTGGAAACATATTTATCCAATTTTCTCTCATCTGTTACGAGATTTATGGTACAATGGTGTCGATTACCCTGGAGAGATTTTCCATATATTATATTCGATAAATTTTTAAAGTTCTGAACTTCAAATTTATTCCTGGCATTTCGCCTACATTCCGTATTGAATTGAATGTAAGGTTGTAGCCAACGGGACTGTGTAAAACTAATTACCCTATGAATCTTTGTTAAACGCATACCCAACTGAGTGTAAAGCTGAAGATTACGATAATGAATTACATATTTTGTTCTATCATAAAGTGTTGCAAGGAGTTTTGTTGATGATTTTTGTGAATCGTGTTTTTGATATTCAGACATCAGGTGAAGGGGGGCTGCTTCTTTTGTGGGGGCAAGGGGAAACTGATAGTGAGAATCGTGTAAGTATTGTGGATACTGCATATCAACTTCCAGAATGTACCCAATTTCTGAATCAGCACTCAAGTTTAAAAAATCTACTTGTGCGATTTCATTTTCATTCAAAAATTTAAAATTCCTGCTCGGGAGAGGTTCACACATGGCAAATCCATATAGATTGTTAGCATCCAGTTAAACAAGGTAATTAGTAGGTTTACTCTCATCATAATTTGCCATATATGGGTTGTTCGCTTCAGCGAACCTATGCGGAACGACCGATAATCCTCCTCTCACTGCACCCTCAATCATAAGATGAATATCAATGTCCCAAATCAAACCAAGCTCCACCTGTGTGTATTTTAGCATGCAATTCCATGAGAAATGTGCCAATGAGAGAAAGTGGCTAGCATCCAATCCATATTTGTCGAATAATGATGAGCGCATATCCTCAAAAATATCAGCCAAAAGCAGAACATCCGTTAGAAGGTATAGATTGTGATATTCACCAAGAGAGGTAATATTGCATGCTTTCCACACCTTCTGTGCATGTTCATATTCAGCAGGGTCCAATGGTGAATCATTCAAATCATTGTGGAATGCTTCTATGGGAGGAAGACACGTTTCATTGAACTTTTCAGCACAATCAAAATAAGTGTAAGGATACACACCCTTTTTGATTAAAAGCTGGTGCTGTTCAGGTGTTCTGAATACAGTGTACATCCTTTTAAATTTCGTTTCCAATTCAGTACTTTCTGACAAATTTTTTACAAGTGAATCTAATGAAGCATTCATGAACTTAAATCTATCTAAAAATCTAATTTTACCAATACTAATAGTCATAAATTTTTCAGAGGAATTGGCGATGCAATGTATTTTTCTTTTGCATTTCCCCAAAGCTTGCACAATAAAATGGGAATCGTACCCTGCGAAATTGTGTATATAACATGGAATAAAATCGGGTGATTTAGCATTTAAATTACAGGCTTGGTGAGCTGCACAAATAAATTCGCCTGATTTGTGCAAGTGGTGTTTGCATCTCACCTCACCAATCAAGAAATCCTTCCCACATAAACCACATTGTTTTGCATCATCAAATTCTTGTTGTTGTTGCCCATTTAATGGAATCATCGGTATTTCGCGTTTCATATCATTATAAAGCATTTCACCTAAATCTGTTACATCATCAACGAATTATGGGGCCGTGACAAATTTCACCATGTATATTTAACACTACGAAGCAATACCCGCACGCAACATGCTCACGTGTCTTTTTTGTGAAGCTACTAGTAACAGGGTCTGAAGCAACAGCTTCTTCTTCCCCCTCTTCTCCGCTCTTAATTGGTAAAATAAATTATTCAAAATCGGCGTAAATTACATATTTTGGTTTAAGTGTATAAGTATAGTTTGTAAATTTGATCACATCACCCTCTTTGGGTAGCACCGTTCTTTGCGCTGCGAACTTTGAACAAAGCTCTTGATGCCTTTCCAAATTTTGCTTTCCATCTCTATTTGCTATTTTGTCAGTTGTGAAACGATGAAAACAAAATTCACAAACATGTACCTGCCCATGAGATTTTGAAAGTCGACTCAAAAGACGCGATAAACCATTCTTTCCGTTCGCGGTATTGATCAAGCAAAAATGTGATTTATGTGGTGCGGTTTTACTCATTAAAAGCAAAATATTCACCTGATGCCTGTGTTGCCTATATATACTACATCTGTAGGGATAGAATTTCTTTCCATCATCGTCGTACGCAATTACATTAATCAATATATTGGGATTCAATGCTTCGAATTTTTTGATATCGCATAATGTGACGGGAAAATTGATTCCATGCGTATTGACTGTGTGAGCAAACTTACTCAAATATTCAACAGTCATATGTGTGCCTCGACGATGATGGAAAAAAGATAAAATTGCCCACAAAAGGCATTTCTCGTCATGAGGGTTCTTTACGTTAATCACACACTTTTTCCTTGCAATAAAATCAGGAGTCTCTACAAAGGAAGATGAGGATGTGTACAGTGGATTATACTGAATTATGTTTAAATCTGAAGAATGTATTCTACTCAAAACCCATCCCGAGCCAAATTTTGTAAAATTCTGGAAAGAATTTAAAATTTTCTTAATAGCTAATTCATAGTAGTTGTTCAATTCATCTAAATTCTCACGTACATTCACACATATTGCCGAGTAACTGTGAAAGTTTACAGTACTCGAAATTTGTTCACTTTCCTCGGGCAAAACGATTAATTTTTGTAATATAACATTTAACACTAAAAACCATTTCACATTTCCATGGAAACGGTCTGACTCCTTGACGATCTGGTCCAATACTATGGGTTTTGTCGATTCCAAAGTTTATTCCATGCTCAGCTCCTCGTCTAGATACGTTATATGCTGACGTATCACGTTATTGTTCAATCCTCGTAGATCCTCGATTGTATACTGCATTTTGATGAATTAGTGCTCTCTCTCTCTCAGATGTGCACTCTCTTACACACCGTTGGTATAACCGATCTAAAACAAAACAAGTTAGTAGCGGATTAGAAGTTGATCACCACGGACTGTGTTAGAAGGTATAAATCATTCGCATATTCTAAATTACAAAAGATTGACTTTCAAAGGATGGAAACAATTCGATTCCTACATGTTCTCCAACTGAAAGGTTAAAAAAGATTATGTGCATGAAACAGATTATATTGATGGATATGGACGTAGTGGTAGACGAGGAAGAAGAAGAAAAGTTTATTAAAAATAAATCAGCATTTGAAATGCATTTAATACATAAATTGCATTACCACCGGTATCAGTGCTATGGAAGACAGTATGGGCACTATTGCATGTGTATAAATCCCACAGTCAATGAACCAATACACCAATTTATTGGAGAATGTAATTCAGATACGTGTTTTTATCGAATAATGCAATTACATATAGCAGATAACCATCACGAATCGTGTAATGGCGTCTATCACACATTTAATATGTGTAACAACAAAATTGATAAATTTTTGTGTAATTCATCCAGAAAATTTAAGTGCGGGAAAAATTGTAAATTATTTCAAACACTCAACAACAAGTGTGTGGGTAAAACTATTGATAAGTAGGAATACTGAACGTGAGTTTACTCCTCCAACGTACAACAATCAACAGAATTAGTTTAATGAGGATACGTGCATGCAATGTGTTTTCTGCAGAATAATAGTTTCTACCGAGAAAAATTCGAAATAATGTGCAGTCAATAATCGCTACTTACATTGTAAAAAGGGTGAGGGCAAATGTTGAACTCTCTCTCAGATGTGAGCTCTCTCTCAGATGTGTGCTCTCTCTCTCAGATGTGTGCTCTCTCTCTCAGATGTGTGCTCTCTCTCAGATGTGTGCTCTCTCTCTCAGATGTGTGCTCTCTCTCTCAGATGTGTGCTCTCTCTCAGATGTGTGCTCTCTTACACTCCACTGGTATAACTGATCTAAAACAAACAAGTTAGTAGTGGATTAGAAGTCGATCAGCACACACTGTGTTATGGATCAATCACACGTTTTAATGTACGAAAGATTGAGGTTATTAAGTTTCGATGAGAGATGGAAAAAATTCGATTCCCCCTCTTAACACCTAAACATTTAGCTAAACTGGGATTTGTATTCAAGACACCACCAGACTCAGTGCAGTGCATGTTTTGTTTAGTTGGTTTGGAAAAATGGCTAATAACAGATGATCCCGAAAAAGAACATGAAAAACATAGTGCGAATTGTGGGTGGAGGAGAATGCATAATATTTCTATCAAGAATGAAAATTTTAATAATAATATTCTTTGCGATTACGACCAGCGAATAAAGACATTTAAAGATCAAACTTCTTACCAGCCTCACTGGTCAAACTCATTTAATAAGAGGATATTAGTTTTTAAAAGAAATGCAGAATATTTCGCAAGTAAGGGATTTTTTCTACATAAAACGGGCTATTTGCAATGTGTATATTGTAAAATAATTATTGTAGATCCAAATATGAAAAAACTGTGTCATGCATCGTTTTGTATATATAATAAGAACAGTCTTAAAGGAGAAGGAGAAGGAGGAGGAGGAGAAGGAGAAGGAGAAGGAGGGGAAAAAGAACAAAGTGGATGTGAAGTAGATTTACTAATTAAAAAAGTAAACAAACCTGCACAACGAGGAAGCCGAGGAAGTGCTTGCACTTTCTTGTAGACTTGGAACGTCTCGAGTTGGAACTGAAACATACAAAATAGGGAAAATGGATCAGATTGCTGTTTAAAAATTTAGATTATGCACACTTATTATCAGATTATGTAGGTGTTGTCTGCATTAAGGTGTGAGAAGATTTATTGTAAATATTATTGAGCAATTACTAGCATTACTTTGCTTATATGCGTTTTTGGTTCACACTAATTATTTTGACTGTTGGGGATTTCAAATTAAATTCGGAAATACAACATTGGATGAATTTTTTAGAAAGCAAGTTAAGAATGTTCATAGTACTTACTCCAATTTAATATGCAAGATTTTTTGCACTAACAGTATTAGCCCAAAACTTGTAAAAATGCATGATTGGGTTGGAGATAATTTTTATGAGTTTGTTATAATTGATTATTGTAAATAAAGATTTGAAAATGAATTATTATTGCTCACCTTTGTTTCAAACTGTTGTGACGCTTTCAAACTGATCCCACTTCTTGTAGTGATCCGATAACTATGACGTTCAAAACGCGAATGATCTTTTATCGGTGTGTGACGGCTAGCTAAAAAAAGATTGTGGGATGCAATGAGCATTCCTCTTTTTATAATGGAGTAGGTGGAAACCTAAAAGAAGGAAGCTCGCAGGAAGAAGGAAGCTCTTGCTGGCACGCGCTCGCTTCTTCCCCTCAACACGGTGTTCTATTTTTATCAGTTTGTTTGCATCTGTCAAGATGCAATGTACTTTAGAGGTGCACCTCATCTGGAAAACGATAGTACTACTTATATTTCTATTATGCTGTTTTAATAGCTTATTACTTTTTTGTGTTGGACCATCTAGTCTCAAACAGCAAAATGATATGCAATTTCTTTTCAATTCCTTTGGAACGTCAACTACACTGAGAAATCACACTTTATTCAATATTAAATCTTGCGTTAATTCGTATTATAAAACACCAATTTCCTTTGAAATTGGGTTGATACATTGGTATAAATTTATGGTTGATGAGCGAGAATTAATTTGCAATTTCTACAAATACTATAGCATTCTTGCAAATTGTGCTGAGACTTTTAATGAAAAATCGAATTTTCTTTTGAAGAAAACTAATCAATTATGTAGTAATTAACTATGTACTGAAAAATGTTCAGTTTATGTTTAACCTTTAAAGGATGAACACTGTTAAGAAAAAGCAGCGCGCTGTTCGAAAGCGCAGAAGAGGTATTTTATAAAAAAATTGGCAATGTATTGGGTACGATGATAAATAAGGGGGTCGATAACCTTAATTTTGAGGCTCATTTACCTAATTATTCGTATTGTGGACCTGGGACAAGGTTAAGGTCAAGGTTAGCACGTGGAGACAAACCTATAAACCGTCTTGATGATTTATGTAAGGCGCATGACATAGTTTACTCCTGAGCGTCTGATAACAAGACGCGGGTGGAGGCTGACAGGCACTTGGCAGATGGAGCTTGGGAAATTTTCAAGGACCCAAAAATGGGGTTATCTGAGAGGGCATATTCTTATCTCGTTACAAACATTATGAAAGCGAAATCCACATTTGGTGGCGGTTTGAGAAAACGAAAAACGAGGGGAGTTAGAAAAATGCATAGTGATAGTATTAGACAAAAGGCAATCAATAGGTTAAAAAATCATATTGCTGGTCGCGGTTTTTATCTGAAACCTTATCCGACAGGTGGAAGAATACTAGTACCTCCCACCCAATACAGTGTAACACTATTTCCTAAGGTTAAAAAGAAGCAAGGAGGAAAAAAGCAGAGGAAAAGACAGAGAAAAATGCAAAGATGAACAGCCCGCTGTCAAATCATGACTTGATAAAATGGTGCAAAATATTAGATATACCACTAAGGGGCATATATATGATTGATACACTTCCGAGTAAAATTTGAAATAATGAGCTCGCAATTGTTAATTTAGACAAACAGATTGGAATGGGAACACATTGGACTGCATATATTAAACGAGGGAAAAATGTGTATTATTTTGATCCGATCGGTGACTTGCAACCGCCACGCGAATTGACAAAATATTGGGAAAAAGAAAATAATGTGGAAATATTCTATAATACTGACCAATTGCAACGGGTAAACACAGACATTTGTGGGCACCTAGTGATTTTGTTTCTTGCTAACCAGTTGTAATTTTACGCTTGTGTTGAAAGCATTAGCCTAGTGAGGGATGGCTGTTATTACACTAACCTCAAAAACTAGTAATCTATATGAGAATTTAAACCATGCTCTGGAATTGGATAAAAATCGCGAATGGGAAATTGGATTGGTTAACTTGTGGACGTTTAATAGTATACCGAATATAATAGAGGCGAAAAATTCCAGTTTTAAATATGGAAATAAACTGGTGAATCTTGATACAGGATCATACGAAATTGATAATATAATAAGCGCTATAAAGTCGAAATTGAACTTGAGCGATGAGAGTCTCGTTATACAACCGAATAATAACACAATGAAAGTTGGAATTTATTCCAATAAACCGGTAGATTTAACTTTTGATGATTCAATTGGTAAGACACTTGGGTTTGATAAACTTCTACTTGATGCAAATATGTGGCATTATTCAAATCATTTAGTCTCGATAAGCCATATTAATACAATCGTGGTGTCATGTAATTTAGCTTGTGGAAGCTTCGCTAATGGAGATGAAAAGCATATTATTTATGAATTTCTGCCGAGGGTACCGCCCGGTTATTTGATTAATGAAACGCCCGCAGAAATTATATATGTACCTCTCAATACGCGCAGAATTCAGTTTATTAATGTGACGGTAACTGATCAAGACAGATCACTTATCAATTTTCGAGGGGATAGTATAACTGTGAGGTCATATATTCGTGAGAAAAGTTAGAAGATGGGTTTTATTGTATTCAATGCTATACCTAAGCGTCGAGATGAGAACAGAGAAAGTGTCAGTAGGAGTTTAAGCTCAGTACCATTAACACCTACATTAACGCCGAAAAACAGATTAACAGCTAAAAACGCGAGAATACTAGAAAAATTGGGATTTATAGTTAATTGGAAAAATGTCGGGAGCTGCAATAAGTGAAATTCTAGATGTTGATAGTCAAATTCAATTTTACTCGGATATTACTAAGTATGAATTTCACATGCATACAACATATTCTGGACAGAAACTTGGTAATTCGGACGAAGTAAGGCTTCCTGTAAATCAACAGGATATATACACACTGCCTTGTAAATCGTTTCTATTTATTGAGGGGAGTGTTAAATGTACAAAGGCGGGTGCGAAACCCGAGGACCCACCGCTGCATGCCGAATATAAACTTGTCAGCAACGCAGTAGGGCATCTGTTTGATGAGATTTGTTACGAATTGGCGGGGCAGCAAGTAGTGAAATCGAGACTTGTCGGAATTACATCTACAATTAAAGGATTGCTTTTGAAAAATGTTTTTGATACAAATATGTACCAATTGGCAGGATTTGATAGAGATGGATATAAGTTGACGGATAATAAATTCATTTTTTGCGTACCACTGAAACTTTTGTTACCATTTTTCGAAGATTTTCAACGTATAATTTTAAACTTGAAACAAGAGCTTGTATTATTGAGAAGCGCGTCAGATCTTAATTGCATTGAATCGGCAACGGGTACAAATGTTTCTTACAAACAATTGATAAACTACAATGGAAAATTCCGTACATCCACTTGGAAGATCACGTAAGGTTAAAATTTTTGAAATTACGCGATTCTGATCGTCCTTTAAAACTTGCATTTAGAAGATGGGAGATTCACGAATTTCCAAACATGGCGACATCAAGAATTCATTCGTGGGCGATAAAAACATCATCACATTTAGATGTTCCACGCTATGTAATTTTAGCCTTTCAAACAGCTCGGAAAAATGCTATTACTAAATCAATGTCTGATTTTGATTCGAGTGAGTTGTATAACGTTAAATTATTTCTAAACAGTCAATATTACCCATACGATAATTTGTTAGGGAATAAGCAGATAATGTACTGCATGTTTTTAGATTTCGCGCCAAGTTACTATAATCGCTCTATAAATGCGGAGCATGGGAACGCTATTGATTTTAAAGCATTTTGCGAAAAATCTCCGATAATTGTGATTGACTGTTCACACCAATCTGATCATTTGAAAACTTCCACAGACATCAGATTGGATATCGAATTTAGTAAAGAACTACCAAACTCGACTTCGGCATATTGTATTCTTATAAGCGATTCAATAATGGAATACACGCCTTTAACCTCATTAGTTAGAGAAGTGCAATAAATTGCCGGTAGGGGGATGTTTAAAATATAAAAGGTGAAATGTAAGAGATTTATTTATCATTCGTGTGGGCGTGTGTGAGAGAGCAACATGTCAACTTCTTCGCTGTTTCAAGAGGCGATTGGAGATTTTGAGATTAGTGAAGACAGAAAAACTCGTTCAGTGGGAATACAGTGTGACGTGGAAGAAAAGAAGAATTTTGCTATTGCGGATCTACATTGGTTTAAGGGAGATAATAATCGAATAATTTTAAAAGAATTCGCACTGGTTGATCAGGCCGGTAATTATGCGGTACTACACTTTAAACCACCTTTTCCGAAATCTACTTTGAGCTGGAAAATGTATCGCAAGGCTACTTGGTTAGAACAACATTATCATAAAATATTATGGGATGAGGGGGAGACGGAGTTTACAGATTCATTGTTAAGCGGGTATCTCGGCGCATATGATTGCATTTTTACAAAGGGAACAGAAAAAGCGGCATTTTTGAAAAAGTATCATAATGATGTATGTTGCATACCAGAATATTATGCGAAACCTAATTTCACAAAGTTTAAAGATACGTGGTGTTTTGAGGTTTGTAACATACACAAAAATGTAGAAGGTGGGAGATGCGCTCTAATAAGTGCACAACATTATTTGCAACTATTAACATCTAACCCGCTTCCAAAGATAGGAGAGGAGGATTATACTTGTGAAAATAATCGGATGAAAAGTATGAGAAATTGCGCTTTTTATAGTAGAACAAGCAAAAGAAATTATGCGAGACAAGGATTTTACCATGATGGAAAAAAGGTTGTATGCATTTACTGCGGTTATGAGTTGGATTCACACAAAGTGAGAATTTGTAGCGTGGGCGTTGGTAGGAAACCTATCAATTTTTTGGTATTAATCCCACTGTATAAATAATCAGTCATAGATAATGGATCCTCAGAAGTGGATGTGTGCTGATAAAGAGTTGGAAAACAGATTACGTGAATATCTGGAGTGGTTTGACTTGTGTGAGGATGCCATTAGAAATTCTACGAGTGAAAACATTGGACTTGCGATGCAGTTGAAACAAATTTTTTTAAACACTGTAAATTTGAATGACGTTTACGAATATTTATCGTATTATAGGCCATACCATCTCGATGTGAATAAGCTGATTCGAATAGAGGAAGAAGCTACAAAGTGCGCTTGCGCAAACAGTGTTGGGGAGAATGCATAAAAGGAGTGAAATTGAGAAACTTGAATCATTAGGAAAGATGAGACATTTCAACATGGCTGCATTCAACGCTTTGGCATGTGAGGTGTTACCTCTAGAATCGGTACCTCTCGGTTCGTATCTAACCGTTGAAAGTGCAATAATTTATGGTACAGGCAGAGTGTTACTAAATCTCTACAATCCCGACAGTGAGGGAGATGCTTATTTTGATTTATTACTATGTGATAAATTTAAAAGCGTATTAAATAATGAGAACTTAATGGATTTTAACAAGAGAAAATTCGTATTAATATGTGAACATGAGAACGGACAAGTAGAGTTGAAAGAAATGTAAATTTTTACAATGGGTTTTTCTCCATACCCCAGGTTTATGTGACCTAGCCCTGTGCGAACCTCTTTTTACCCAAATAAAAAAAGAGTGACCTCCAATAAGGCGGTGAGGTTGACATTCCTTTGGAGGCTTTTTCTAACTAACAAACCGCCAGTCATTCAGTATGCGTTTAACTATCATAGAGGAAGGATGTATTGCTACAGTTATTCAAAATTTAAAAAACTATCCCATTTACTGATGGGTATATCAGTAAGCGAGTTTGATATTATTGCAAAGCATATTAAATTTTCAACTGAGGCAGATGATGGAACTTTGTTTGTAACAAAAACTGAGAATTTCTGTTATCCTATTTTATCTGAAATATATGAACTCTTAGATATAGTTATAAGTGGGGCTGGGCATTTCCACTATGGATGCTCTAATGATTCCCCCATACAAATTATTTCAGATACAAACGAACTTTGGGATGCTCTATATGATTTAGCAGAAAGAAAATGTAAAAAATTTCAATCATGAGGGGGAAACCAACAGAACGTTGCACGTGCATTGGCAGATGGGGGAAAAAGTTTTAAATAGAGTTGCCAGCACTTTCAAGGTGTCTCTCCCGCAACGGTGTAAACAGTTGCAGAAATGGAGAACGAAGAGAACATTAGGCAGATGTGTTTGTCAGTTGTTAAAAGAGCAAGAATAGTGGGAAAGGAAAGATGGCGATTACATGCTGTGGGTTGCAAGGCTTGAGCTGCGAGGTGAAGCTATCTGTCGGCCTAGCGGAGCAGGATGGAGTGGAAACGAAAAAGGGCAATAACGCGCAGTGGGTTGTGGCGTGGGGGGAGTTGGGTAGAATGCGGACAAGTGGAAAAGAAAAAGGGTGATAACAACCAACAGAATGTGTCACATGCATTGGCAGATTGGGGAAAAGATCGAGTCTTGTGTTGATGCAATGTGCAGTAAACCAAAGATAGAATTATTTGTCAAATTTTTATTATTTTAATTGAATTGTTGTCTCTCTCTCTCTCTCACAGACAGGATAAAACATGTTTGTAACTGTTAAATTCTAAGGTTAATGACCTGAGAGAGAAAGTGGATGCATGTTCATCTCTGTCATGTTGATGTAGACGCTTCACTCCTGCAGAGAACACATTAAAAGTTAATGAACACAATAACAATCCACAAAACTTGTGCACATGCCAACTCTTCTCCCCTTTACGACACAAATAACTCACTCCCGCAGAGTAATGCTTAGAGATTTAACCGTTAGTATAGTGATAAAAAATTAACCCAAGGAATTCAATGCTGTCAGTGTTGAATCTCAATTGAGTGCATCACAGTGGGGGGTGCAAGTGTCATTGTAATTAATAGCTGAAGCACTGGCTGGGGCTGGGGGCGGGGGCTGATGCTATTGCAATGACACTGCACGTGCAAAAGAGAGAGAGGGCTTTGAGAATCACAGCAGGAGGTAGCAAGTGTGCAGCTGCAATTTTAATTAATAGCTGAAGCACTGGCTGGGGCGGGGGGCTGATGCTATTGCAATGACACTGCACGTGCGAAAGAGAGAGAGGGCTTTGAGAATCACAGCAGGAGGTAGCAAGTATGCAGCTGCAATTTTAATTAATAGCTAAAGCATTGGCTGGGGCGGGGGGCTGATGCTATTGCAAATATAGATATAGTAATTGCAAGCAAGTATATATAGGTATAAAGATGTGTATGTTGTATATACAGATATAGGTTACAGATATGCCCAAACATAGATATACTAATTGCAAGCATGTTTATATAGATATAAACTCCATGTTCTATATTTATTGTGCGACCTTCCAGTGGGGGGAAAGGTCCTCTCTCATTGGTGCTTGCGGGTGGTCCCCCTTTAATTTATTGGGGACAAAGTGGAGGCACATAGGGAAGGGGGGTGGGTGACCTTAAAAAACAAAATGGCTGAGTGGGACAGGGGGGAAGGGGTGGGCGTTTACAAAATGGCTGACCTGGGGGAGGGGGAAGGGGGGAAGGGCGTGGCCACGCCCCCCTGCTCTGTGATTGGCCGCATCAGTATTCCCCTTATTACCTACTCATGAATTCATCAAATTCTTATTGACGTTTATGCAACCTGCTTCAAGTGTTTAGATTTTAAAAGGATGTTTCGATAACGATCTGGCTCTATTTTCAAATCTCATAAACCATTGCAATTATTTTCTTAAACAGCTACCTTTATTTCCTTCACCTATCTTTGATGCTGTCTTTCTCTTTTATGTTCTTGTATCTTTATTATTCTATAGCTTTCACTTTCAACACCTTAGGCTCTCTGATATTTCGCTATTCTTCCCCTCTCGTCATCTAATGAACAGAGTAGGACCAGCTAGAGGAAAAGAGCATTGCACTCTCGGGTCGGACGACAATGTTTACTTGCGTGGACATTTTAAACAATGTCTTCCATTGAGAAAAACTACCAGAGTAGTAGAGTAATAGCTCAAATTTATCAATTGTAGCTGCGTAATTGGTCGTGTAGTCTTCTCAAATCTATCCTTAACAGTCACTTGTGTAGTTTGGTATCTAAAAATTGGCATTTCCATAAAGTTATGGTATGCATCTGTTTTTTGAACTTGGCTTACATTCCAATTTATCGTATTTGACCATCAAAAGACACACTTTTTCATCAGCATCCTTATATTCTTTTAAATGGCCTTTATTGCAATATCAGCTCTCATTTATCACTAGTTCATGCCAACAAATAAGGCGGCTCTGAAAAAATTGCGGTGTTTCATGCTCGTGCTGTGTTTACTTTGCTGTGACCGCTCAAGAAATGTTGGCAACATGGCACGATTCGTGCTTTGAGGTTGGAGATATTCTACTATCAGCTGCTGGCATGGTCCCATATCTAGCAACACCGCAATATTTTGGAGCCGCCTAATTTGGTAGCGTGAATTATAGTCGGGTTATTTTTGACCGGCAATCTTTTGAAATGTGATGTACTATCCCTATTTGATCACACAATATTATTCATGTATCAAACATTTGTTGATTTTTTCAATTAAGTTAATACTTCTGTAATTTTTTCTTTGAAAGTTATTCATTGTGACTATTTATGTCTATGTTGATCATTGATTTTTTAAAGTTTTGTATCTCTATAATTGTATCTGCATTTTATAAGCAAGAAAAGTGAAAATATTATATCCAATAGATTATTTTGATCATATTGTTAAATTCTTTATTTCAGGGGGTCGTTGGTCTCTTCTTATGGATAGTTGTCATCTTAAAAAAAAACATAAAGAACAAATGCTAACCAATTTGATCACCTGTGTTGCTACGGTGGACTGTTTGCTAATGCCATGGATTTTTCTTTGGAAA
Organism: Conomelus anceps; assembly: GCA_948455865.1. Lineage (NCBI taxonomy): Eukaryota > Metazoa > Arthropoda > Insecta > Hemiptera > Delphacidae > Conomelus > Conomelus anceps. The sequence goes on from OX418219.1 coordinate 15,330,518, forward strand.
ATATTATACTTTATCTTTATTTATGCTGACGTAAGATAATTTTGTTTACTTTTAGCAAAGTGTAGCCCAAACTTGAAATTTACTACTAAAAATTTTCTTTTTTCAACAGTGCCAAAAGTAATCTGTAATCTTGCTATGGACATTGTGTTTTGGATTTAAAGAGATCTACGCTGTAAAAACTTGAAAATTGAATGCTCTTAACTTATATGAATACTTTTTCTGATTCTAAATGTATTTTTGTATCTGGTAGCACCAGGGTACAGTAGGTTTTTTGCTGAAGTGAGAAGTTGATAATACATTAACCTTCGGTTCTGGATGATATCTCACTAGATTCAAGCCTCGATTTCTGTTATTTCATTCATACAAATGAATGAATACATACTTTTATGTATTATTCTGTTCAGAGTAGGGCAAGTCGGTTCCTTCAATACTCCGTTGAATTAAAGTAAAGTAAATTCGTATGGCTTTTCGTGGTGGGGAGACCCTTACGGGTTGAATTAATTCATTTGTTTTCAAATTCACAATATGTTTCAAATTCGTTTTTCTTGTTTCAGATTTTAAAAAGGGAACCAGGAATTCTGAGCACATATTGTTGGTCGTTGTATGGAAAAATCTATCTTCGCCACTTCAATGAGCTTGACCATGAACTCAATAAAAGACTTAATCGAGCTTATGGACCAGCTTCAGAGTACATGAACAGTTCCAGTAATCCTCTAATTACTGTTCTTGCACAGTAAGATACAATTTTTATTTCTAAATTATCCAGTTAGGATCTGTTTTTTGATCAATCAATAGATAAAGTTGATTGTTTTACTTTTATTACTACTACTACTACTAACCGATTCAATTGAATCAGGATATCTAGAGCCTGGCATAACCTTCTGTATTTACAAGTTTTGAAGTCTCTTTTTCCTTATCCCCCTCTTGCTCATCTTCTTCTCCTCCTCCGCCTACTCCCTTTTCTTCTTCTCCCACTTCTCCTCTTGTCTTCTCCACCTCCTACTTTTCCTCTTGTCTTTTCCTTCTACTTCTCTCTACTTCATTTTTCTCCCTCTCCTTGTTCTTCAATCCCTTATCCTAGAGTTTTGTCGATAGAGGACAGGATCTAGACGTTTATATATTAGATGCTATTGTTTTAGAAGCTAAGCTATTACAATAAATTAATATTGATGATAGTAGAGAATTCTTTTTTTTTTATTGATAAACTGACCTTTCTATGCGCTTATAAAATTGAAATAATTTGAGTTGAGATTTGATCATTTTTTGAGCTCGAATTGTCATTTATTTATTTTCATTTTCAGAAACTTGGCGTTTTTTGTTGGATCAATTGCAGCTGTTCTCCTAATCTTGTCACTGTTTGATGATGTGTTCAATGTTAAAGATATACTTAGCAGTCTGTCGTTTCTTTATATTAGTATCACTATTCTCAGGTAATGAATTCATAATCACCAACTATTTTCTGTGACCAAAAGTAACATTTTGGAAATTATTTTGCCAAATATTTTTCCCCTCTTCAATGAGTACTTATTTAGCAAGGAGATTTGAGTCATCTCACATCCAATATGGCCGTTTATATTTATTTATTTATTCATAACATAAAACACAATCAAGTAGAGATACAAACAGGCATAGCCCACTACTGCTTTCTTTACAAATTTTTAAATAAAAAATTCCAAATTTAAGGTTATGTCCAAGTTGAACTAGGAATATCAATTTGAATACAATTACTGATTCTTTCTAATACAAAAATATAAATTTAGGAGCTTAATTTAAAAACGTAGCACTAACACAGTCCAATAGTCCAGAGAAAGTAGACATAATTTTGAATTTAGTTTAGATATAAGAGCCAAGACAAAGAAGTCATAACATATTGCATTCATGCAATCAGTTTATATTGTTTTCAATCTCAGTATGAACTATTATTATGGAATTCCAGGTAATAATCCACTTGAAGAAGTGCTTCTTTTTCATAAGGCTATAAATAATAAGCATACCTGCGCTCAGGTTTCACATTTGCAGACTTTTTCTTTATGTGCATGAACTGTTTAAATGATTAGTACAGTTGGCGGGAAAACAAGGACCATGTCGACACACAACACTTCAATATTCTTACTCTTGGTATTAGAATGTTATAGACATTATTAACTGAAATTCTTCACAAATACAGTACTGTATTTCCAAATTTTGTATGCAATCAGGAAAAATACATTTTCAAGATGCAGCTTTTGTGCTATTGATATCTTTAGAAGTACAGTGTCAACTTTTTGTTCAGTAGTATTCTTGCAATAATACAAATATCTGTTCTGCAATAAATATAAAACTATTTTTAAGATTCAATTACAAAGTTATTGCTAAATTTCTATGGTAAATTCAACGACTTGCAGTCAAGTTAATATTAACTTGTTTACAAAATATAACATTAAAAACGCAGATCGTTATGGAACAAGAAATCCAGGAATTTATTCATTGCTTTGGAAGTACTACTTTCGTGAAGTAGTATTTTGGGATCATGAATTATGAAATTTTGTTATTTAATTGGTCTCTAATGCCCGGCTCCTCTGCCGTTCTGTAAATCATACAGTAGCTATTGATTCAATAGTGGCCCTAAGGCTTGTTTCACAAATACCCGGCAGTCAGGTAACCGGTGTCGTTTACCCAGAGCCATAGAGGCATAGTATTCAATGAAGCGCTTCAAACTTACCCGATTTTTGAAATCATATGATACAATGTAATTATGCCGGTTGACAACACCGGTTATCCAACTGCTGGGTATGTGTGAAAGAAGCTTTAGGGTCGCTATTGAATCAGTAGCTACTGTATGATTTACTGAAAAACAGAGAAACTGGGCATTAGTTTGTTACATCTTTGCCTTCATTGTATTTTGTTTCAATAAATAAATATTACTTTTTTTCAAACAAAAACTTGGCTACCTAGCTTTAAAAAAAAGTTGAAACATTTTTGTATAAATTATAAAATTTGTTGTTTTTTCTTATTATTTCAGAAAGCTTATTCCTGATGAGAATACGGCAAGGTGTCCAGAAGATCTTATGACTGAGGTTCTTAAGGAATTGAGTTACATACCTGACAGCTGGAAAGGGAAAGCCCACACCTCCAAAGTTAGACAGGAATTCGCGCAGCTATTTCAGTCCAAAGCCACTTATCTTGTATCAGAGTTGCTATCGCCCATTGTGACTCCCTTCATACTGATGTACTACATCAAACCAAAAGCTTTAGACATAGTCGACTTCTACCGAAAATTTACTGCTGAGGTTGTAGGAGCTGGAAATGTCTGCTCTTTTGCGCAGATGGATGTTCGTCTCCATGGAAATCCCAAGTGGCAACCTAAGCCAGCCTTTGAGCCTCCTCCCGACATGCAGGTAAGTGAGCACGTTCCTTGTTCATTTTTAATGAATATTTTATTATTGGCTCAAATAAACATAAATTTTGTTGTTTTTCACGTTTAGGATTAGCTTTTATTGTTTTAACTTGGAATTTGGCTTTATTAAATTCAATTCATGATAGAATGTCTTTGTAAGAAACTTTTTCCAGAGACAAAATGTCCATGAAAACTTCCATGAAACCCCCAACTTTTTGAAGTCTATAGCACAGAGCTATATGTGTATATGAGTATATAAAGCATAGATGTATAACATAATATATGGTATAGAAGTATGGTGTAACATATAAAAGGAAAGTAAAAGTAACTAATATATTAAACGTATACTTGTACAGTAAAAGTATATTACAGAGTCTAATACAGTAGTCTGTGCTTATAGCTTTTGATAATTATTGTTTATTATTGTTATTAATAAATTCCCTATTTTGTCTGCGTTGTTTTCCATGGCGAAATACTTAGTGAACAATCTAATATCAAAACTGACGCTGTATTTCAATTTAAATGATGGTTTTACTCACTTAAACTGGAGTAATGCATTTCACTTCTGAGGAGAGGAAAGTGTCAGTTTTGATGTTCAATTTACTTTTTTTGTCTAATTTGTTAAAAAACATCACTCCAGCAAGTTTTTAACTTTTCATGTATGTATCTTCTTTGGTACATTACACTAGACTTATGTGGTGCTCAATTTTGGCTCTGAAGAAAAGCTGTACAAATGCTACCAATATTCTATCACCATCCACGTTTACCAGCTACCTCATTCTTGCGTTCAACTGAATTCAAACTTGCTCATAATAAAGTGGTTGATAAAGTGTGAAGTGTGCTCGTTTTAACTCTAATTTTACCATAGGTTAAATTTACTCGGCTGATAAAACTATTTTTATTTGGTTGCACAGGCTAAGGATGGTAAAACAGAGCTGTCACTGATGCACTTCATCAAGATGAATCCAGACTGGCAGCCTCCAGCAGATGCTCGTGAATTTATAAAAACAATCTTATCAGGAATGAAGGTAATGCACTTCTTGAAATATAATCTTAAACTATTTTTATGTAAAACTTGTTTAATCGAAAAATGGAAAGCAAAATAATATGGTGTATTAATGAATTAATGAATTATTTGTAATTGCTTGTGGAGATTTTTTATTGCTGTTGCTATTGCTATTTGATTTATTATGGGCATCATCCCACATGAGTTTGAGACTTGTGCATGGGTAATGAAGTGAATTATAACATAGATGCCAGACAGAGAAGCGGGATTCGAACCCACGACCGCTTAAACGACAGCAAGCTGAAGTTATGATGCCCCAATCAACTGCGCTAAGTGGCCCGCTTAGATGAACGACTATGCGGTCTGCAAAGTCCCTGGATGATCGGGATATTGAGTCACGAACACTCCGGATATCTACAGCTCATTCACATTGCCAAGGGGGCTGGCTTCGGCTGGCAGTACAGTCAGATTCTAAGTAAACTGCAACTACATTGACCACTATTCATGGGCAGAGTTGGAAGGCTGAAAGGCAGAACACGACTGTACGGTCATTTTTAGGATGAGTGGTGAAAGAGGGTGAGAGGAGAGAGAAAGTCCAGCGCCCTTAACAAAGTGAATGAGCTGTATGTTATTATCACTAATCTGGAACAAAGTCCATCTAAAACTTCAGGTTCCCATATCATGGCTCAAACGGCTTGGAAAAACTAAAACTACCTGTGAGGTTAACTCCAACAATAAAAGAACGCCTATAGAATGATTGAAAATTACATTTTCTATTCATTCTCATAATACAGTTGAACTTCTGAATAATGAAATCGATTATTCAGGAAAAAATTCGTTCTAGAGAGGTATTCGTTAATGAGAAGTCATCTTTCCAAGATTGCAATATGAAATGACACTTCAAAAATTCTTTACATATAGTATATCGTTATTTGTAAGTTTGCTATATAGAAGTTAGTTTGACTGTACTTCATTGGAAAATGCAAACTTGATCGACCAGACAAAAACTTTGATTTCTATTTTTTGTTAGAATTGCTGGAGTTTGGAGATTTTTCAAAAGATAGAATGTTTGTTTTTCAGATGAGTGGACTATCAATTAAAAAAGACTCTGAGAATGATGATGTCACACCAAGCATGAATCCTAGATATGTTTCAAGATCTGGATTGTCATCGAATAGTCAGGAAGAAATTCGTTCTAGAGAGGTATTCATTAATGAGAAGTCATCTTTCCTAGATTGCAATATCAAATGACACTTCAAAATTTCTTTACATATAGGATTTCGTTATTTGTAAGATCCTTATGTTGTTGTTAGTTTGACTTTCTACCAGACCTGGCCAATATTAAGGGAGCAGCAAGGAGATTCTTGAATTTAGTAATGCTATTTTGTATGTCAAACTACCAATCTTGTGTGAGGAATGTCGACTGCCACAAAGGGAATTTAAATTTAAATAACCCCTGGGTGAGCTTTTCTTACAATCTAGTATTGTCTATTTGGATTAAAATAAAAACTTCTTTGAAAATCTCAAAGAAAACTTTGAAAAAATTTTCTTATTAGAAAAGAAATTGAATTGTTGCTTTGAAATAGATTTCTTTCAGGCTACATTTATTTAATTAAAGCTAGTCTTTAGTAAGTTCTATGTTTAAATGTAAAATGTACCTGTGCTTGTGTAAGATCAGTAATTTCAACATCAACTGAGAACTTCATGCCCAACTGAGAACTTCACTTCAGGAACCAAACTACACAGCATTCCATTCAACATTATTGCATCACTACTGAATTTTTTCTTCAAACACTTGGCAAAGATAAGTCCTTTAATTCCAGTTAACATGGCTGAAAATGACGAACCTGCTATCACTGTCAACTTAGATGAGTCAAGTCTGCGAGATTGAAATACCGGCAGTATGTCTTCCATCAGTTTCTATCCAGATAATTTGGCTCAACTGTCATCTACTCAAGTTGAAACACCTGAGCGCATAGTTCACAAAATCATTTCCACTCCCGATAACTCGGATACAAATTTTGGCGTTGAGGGGGCACCTAATAAATTCCCGGATGTAGAACCTACCTCACCCAAAACTTTTGCTGATGTTCGAATTGATAGAAAGTATGAGCAAGCAAATAGATTACCATAGTGCAGCAACCCGCACACAAATAGATCAAAACAGTGCGGAGACTCGCACACAAATAGCTGGATCTAATAAAGAGCTAGGAGACAAATTAAAAAAAAACTCAGGATCAGCTAAAGGAAATATAAGTACAGTATAATCCACAACTGGATTTAACTGATAATCATATAGCAGGGCTGGAACAAAACTTTACTCAAGCTACCACCTGCATAGACAACATGTAGATGATCTAGGAACTAAGTTTGAAAAGGATTTACTTGACGGTTTCAATAAAATTAGCCAAGAGGTGAATGACAAACATGAATCATTATCATCACAACACAATGAAAAATGGAAAATTTCAGGCTAGCATAACAGCTCAGTTAGATATTCACAAGGTTCAAATCCATGAAAATGCAAACTAACTGACAGTAAAATTGTTGAACAGGTTGAATCAGCATTAGGGGACACTGAACAAAAAATAAGTACTCTGCAGGAAAAGCAGGAACTGACTACTTCTAGGTTAGAGAAATTAAATACCTCACAGGCTAATCCAACCTCCACAGTGGAAAATATAGTTCAACAAAATCAGCAGTGTACCACAAAATTGCAAGAAACCTATGCAAAATCATATAGTTAGTACATCTGATTCTTTCAAAAAACTCCAACAAAGAGTAGAAAATATAAATAGCACTTGTCACTGTAGCACGGAGCCCCACAGATTCGTACACCTTACACCAACCTCAGGGATGTTTGACCCCCAGAATAAATTGATGAGTGCTGTCAAATTTATTTGTCAGATCAAAAACTTTGACAAACTAAGCCCAAGTCCATGGGAGCAGTGGAAAGCTACACTTAGCAGCCTACTAAAGTCTGATGCAATCATGTCCTTCCAGTCACAGAAAAATAAATTCAATTCACTGTCTGAATTCCTAGCTAATTTTAAATCGCAGTACTGGTCTACTGAAACTCAACAGGAATGTCTGTTTGAAATATTAAATAGCAAAGTTCAACATCAGATTCACCTAACCTATCATATGCCACTAGCCTATGGTATAAGAACTCCTTCTTAGATGAGTCATTAACAGAATCCAGCCATGTGTCGATTGTTTTGAAAGGCCTAGTGGAAATAATTCGCCGGATAATAGCTGCTGAAAATTCACAAAACTTTAATCAGCTTGAAAAAACACTTAGGCAAATCCATTTAATATCCTACTCTAAACTAGCTCACAACAATTAACTTAATAATTATGACAAACACAGACATAATAAAAATAATCGCAAGGAGGAAAGTAACACACATCAGGAGAAAAAAAATAACAGGTGAACAAGAAGGAAATTACAGATTTAATAAACAACATATGTCAATCAACAAGAGGATAAAGAACCAAGTATACAGATCAATCATTGAGCCAATCTTGCTGTACGGGAGTGAAAGCTGGCCCATGAGATAATGTCATGAAAACAAGATTAGAATGGTAGAAATGAAATGTCATAGAAAGACTGCGGGAAGGACAAGAAGGGATAGAGTCAGAAACACAAGAATAAGAGAGGAAGTTGGCATGAGGGATGTAAGCAAGAGGATTGAAATGAGACAGCTTAAATGGTATGGACACTTGCAGCGAATGGATGACAATAGGAAAGCAAAGCAATATATGAGCGTGAGAGTGCAAGGAAGAAGAACTGTAGGATGACCGAGGTACTCATATGAAGATAGAATTGAGGAGATTGGAGGGAGGAGAGGGAAGACTGTTGGTTAAATAATAGCCTCACTCAGTTTGTGATAGAGCTTTTCATGTCTAAAAAACTTTATCAAGGGGGCATTATGTGAGGGAACATTTTGAATCAACCTCTATGCCTTAAGATTTGAAAACACCACGCTCCAGTCAGCCATTCATCTATTGATGATGGCATCTGTTGGAGCAAAACTTCAAACCTGTTATGACAGATATGATACAGATCTAAATACTGAAAAAGCTCTACTCTGATTAAGAATATCAAACATATTGTTTCCTACAAATTCTTATATAATTTCAAGCTCTTCATAAACCAACAAATATCCAAAATTTATGTCAAATATTAAATCATCATTTCAAGCCATGACAATGTAGGTGGAACTTGTTATCACAAGCCAAGTACTGCATGAATTTTTGGATATTTTTTTCGTAATTTATTTCTATAAAAATTATTTAAAATGATTAAAGGAAAGCTCACATATTCCCTGAGACCCATTTTGAGTCTCCCTCTGCAAATATTATCTTTAGTGCTACATTTATGCTTTTATATTAACTCATGCTTTGGCTGACTGATGTATAGGCCAAATTTCCGAAAATTTGTCAGCTGTTCTAGGACTTTTCCGGTTTCCAAAAAAAGTTCTAGAATACTTACTACTAAAAGACTGAAGGAGACGGATGCAGGATTCATGTGTCCCATAATTTGCTTTAATTCTATAAATGTAGCACAAGTGTTAAAAGTTCCTAATTCATGTTGTATATAATTAATGAGTTATTTGTAATTGCTTGTGGAGATTTTTTTATTGCTGATGATGCCCACATGAGTTCGAGACTTGTGCATGGGTAATGAAGTGAATTATAACATAGATGCCAGACAGAGAAGCGGGATTCGAACCCACGACCGCTTAAACGACAGCAAGCTGAAGTTATGATGCCCCAATCAACTGCGCTAAGTGGCCCGCTTAGATGAACGACTATGCGGTCTGCAAAGTCCCTGGATGATCGGGATATTGAGTCACAAACACTCCGGATATCTACAGCTCATTCACATTGCCAAGGGGGCTGGCTTCGGCTGGCAGTACAGTCAGATTCTAAGTAAACTGCAACTACATTGACCACTATTCATGGGCAGAGTTGGAAGGCTGAAAGGCAGAACACGATTGTATGGTCATTTTTAGGATGAGTGGTGAAAGAGGGTGAGAGGAGAGAGAAAGTCCAGCGCCCTTAACAAAGTGAATGAGCTGTATGTTATTATCACTAATCTGGAACAAAGTCCATCTAAAACTTCAGGTTCCCATATCATGGCTCAAACGGCTTGGAAAAACTAAAACTACCTGTGAGGTTAACTCCAACAATAAAAGAACGCCTATAGAATGATTGAAAATTACATGTTCTATTCATTCTCATAATACAGTTGAACTTCTGAATAATGAAATCGATTATTCAGGAAAAAATTCGTTCTAGAGAGGTATTCGTTAATGAGAAGTCATCTTTCCAAGATTGCAATATGAAATGACACTTCAAAAATTCTTTACATATAGTATATCGTTATTTGTAAGTTTGTTATATAGAAGTTAGTTTGACTGTACTTCATTGGAAAATGCAAACTTGATCGACCAGACAAAAACTTCGATTTCTATTTTTGTTAGGGTGGCTGGAGTTTGGGTACCTCTGAGGAGGAGGTATCTCTTTCTTTGGACTTTGAGGATGATGATGTCACACCAAGCAGGATTCGTACAGGCCTTACAAGTGCTGAAGGACCATTTCCATATTGCTCAGGCCTGTAAGTGTAATTATTTAAATAAATTTTTGAAGCTTATAACCTAATTATACTCTTGATCTCGATGATAAGTTAAAAGTAAAACAACTTTAAAATTGTAATTTTTGACCAGTAATATCTATAATTATTGTAGCAATTGGTTAATACTTATAACGGTTGAAGAAGAATGTTTGAAATGTAATTCCTTAGATATATTTATTTATTTATTGTGACAAATTTACAACGAATGTGAAGGTGCAACAGACTCCAGTCCAAAACTGCTCCCTTCACAAATTTTGAATGTGTTACATTATCCAAAACATTGAGGTTAATTGTCATAACTTATATCCTAAATATACTCTTGATCTTGATAATAAGTTAACATGAAGTGACTATACTCCATGCCAAGAAATGATGCAGTTTAGCGGTTTAGCAAATACCCAACTGAGTGCGGTGACAAACCACATGACTGCTAGCGTCAGACTTGTAGACTTGGCAACACGGTACGAGTAGTGTTGTCAGTTGAGGTTGGTGATTGTTTGTCTACTATCAGCTGCTGGCATGGACCCATATCTGGCAAAACGCTCTTTTTCAGAGCCGCTCTATTTGGTGGCATGAACTTTAGTCAAGATTGTAATTTTTGACCAGTAATATTTTTAATTATCTTAGAAATCAGTTCCAACTTGTAATGGTTGAAGGACCCATTTCGACTAGATGAAGACTCACTTTCAGAAATAAATATTTAAAACTTGATTATAATATTACTTTCCAGGAAAATTAAAAGTAAATTTTCATTTCCTATTTATTTTCTTAAAGCTGTGAAACGCTTGATTTCCTGAAAGCTTGATTGCAAGTACAATTTTAAAGAGAACGTGGAATACGAAACAGTGAATATTCACTAAAAACTTTTGGATAGTTAACTGGAGATTAATCAGTTTTAATATACGCGATCCAAATCTAGATTTAAAATATGTCTTCTACTAACTTGAGGAGGGAATTTCAAGATTCAATTTCTGAAATAATTTCACAGAACCACAAATAAGCTTTATGAGTTTCATAAAAGTCTTTGCGGTGCTTTCTACCTCCAATTTTTTGTAAATTGCAATTTTTTCCAAGATCCTGCACTTTTTTATGTTAAATTTGTATAATCTATATATATATAAAAATGAATGTCTGTCTGTATGTATGTATGTATGTATGTATGTATGTATGTATGTATGTATGTATGTATGTATGTATGTATGTATGTATGTATGTATGTATGTATGTATGTATGTATGTATGTATGTATGTATGTATGTATGTATGTATGTATGTATGTATGTATGTATGTATGTATGTATGCTCCCTATAGACTTCAAAACCACTTGACAGATTAGCATGAAACTTTGGGAATATGTTGTGTGAATATTGAGGATGGTTTCTGACCATAAATTTTAATAGAAGAGCTAATAATTACTATTAATTAATCCATTTTATAGACCCAACCTACTGAACTTGCCGGCCAAACAGCTTAAAGGAACAGCTGATAGAAGTCAACAGTTTTTAATCATATGTCAGGCCCCTTAGCGGCGTTATTTACGCTGTCTTTGAACAGCAAAATACTTTGCATGTAGGCTACCGTGCAGTCGGAGCCTTGCAATATGTAGGAAACATACGACTGTGTATGATGAAATGTAATTATGCTAGGTTGATGACATCTGTTAACCAATGAAGTGCTAGCTAGAAATTTGAAATGCAGCCTCAGCGGAAGGTGGCGAATAATAATTTTTTTTAAAAACTAGCTTCTACCCTTATAGTCGTAGGATGTTTAAATTTGAAATGTTACTTCATTCAGAGGTGGTGATTAAGAAAACAACGAAGCCTCTATGATCAGCTGGAAGAGCCCTAAGACTAACTTCTTTCCTAATTTGAAATGTTACCTCAGCGGGAGGTGGCGAATAATAAAATCAAGGAGAATTTTGTGAGAACGCGCGTCGAGCCAGCTAGTTTATTACAAAGATTGATTGCAATAAATATCCAGTAATATCTTATGCGATAAATCTAAATCACTGACTTGATCATTTTTATTAGTTTTTCTAATATTATATTATTGATTTCAATCTGATTGAATAAATTTAATCTGGTACGCTGATTAATTTTTTTGTCTAGTACATTGCTGTTTTTAATATGTTTGTTTGTAAAAAATTATTTAGACAAGATTAAATACATATTGAATTAAATTAATACAAGATTTCTTAATTTTTTAAATATTTAAACTAAGGTCAAGGATATGGAATAGTTGCATCCTTACTGTAAATAGTTTGTGACTATCTTCTCTAATGAATGAAAATGATTTTTTCTAGGACAAACCAGCAACAGCCTTCGAATTACTCGCTTCGTGATTCAGTGCTTCCTGAAGGCGTTTCGATCACTCATGACATGAGTAGTATTACTTTACATCTCCATCATCTCCATCATAGGTGAGTTCATCTAAGTATGCATTGTTTACATTCTAATTCTATAGTTATTTTAATTATTTCAACAATTGGGCGTTGTTATCTAGTACAAAACCAGCCAACAAAAATCTACTGCAAGCAAAAGTAAGTTTTATTCCACGTGAAATGGCGTGTAATGTACCAACCCTGTACAACATCCTATTGAAAACTTGAAATCTCAATGTTTCTGATGTAGTTCCATATTACATTTCACTTTATATTTAAATATAAATAATTGTTGAGAATAGCCTACTTTACTGGTGAATTTAACACTTACTTATTCGTGTGATAGCTATTTCGAATTGTTTTACTGCTTCCTCAGGTAGGGTTCAAGGTATACCTCCGTTAAACCTTCAACTGTGTCTGAGGAAGCATTCCCCACATTTGTTCAAAAATATTTAGAAACTAGTTTCGGTTGTTATACCATTATCAATCTCAATCAAACTAAAACTAAAGTACAGAGAAGCTTAATATATACTGAACATGGAATGATACTATTGGCTAAGCGAAAAAGAGGCTGACCTTCATCAAAGGTTGTGATTGGCTGACAAGTCATGGATAACGGTACCTCATCTTGGCCCAGTATCTGATAAACTAGGGAAAGAATTGAAAAAAAAACGCTTTTGATGTAGCTTTTCAAACTAAACCTATTTTAAAGAGTTTATTTGGGTGTAGTAAAGACAAAATTAATATCTGGGATAAAAGTGGGGTTTATAAATTGAATTGCAGTGATTGTAATGCTTGTTATGTGGGTCAGACCGGTAGAAGTTTCAAATGTAGAATAAATGAACATATCAGGGATTGGAAAACCCAAAAAGGAAATTCAAATTCTGCAGAACATCTCATTAATAATGGGCACAAGTTCAATGCTGAAGAAAATGTTGAATTTCTGCATTTGATTGGCAAAGGCAGATGACAATTGAGCATTTTAGAAGCTTTGGAGATAACTAAGTTGGTAAAAACTATTCCAATACTAGTTTAAATGACAACATTTATTTTAACCAATTCAATACAACTAACTTGCTTTCATCATAATTCCAGCCTACATTTAAAAACGGTTCTTTCGTGTATTTCTCAGTTGACCTTGACTGCATTTCAGTAAGCTTCTAATTTTTTAGTTTTAATTTAATTCAATTCTAGCCTTATTACGTACTTTCTTTTTTGTTGCTTTCTAGATGTTCACAGTTTTTAGTTATTGATTTTTGCTTATTACTCCTCCCACCAGGGGGCGTGACTTGTCAGCCAATCACAACCTTCGATGAAGGTCAGCCTCTTTTCCACTCAGCCAATAGTATCATTCCATGTTCAGTATATATTCAGCTTCTCTGTACTTTAGTTTTAGTTTGATTGAGATTGATAATTGTATAACAACCGAAACTAGTTTATCAATACTTTTTAGTAAATGTGGTTGTGACAATTTTGTCTTATTATTCATTCGTATATATATTTATTTGAGAATAAGCTATCTATCTATACTCTGTTCATGGAAACGGGAGACAAACCAAAACAAATGTTTACATTTGTGTGAGTGGAAAAGTGATGACTTATATCAGCTGTATACCAATCGATTAATTTCTACCAGTTCACACTTGGGCTGGTTCAGTATCACAGTCGCACTGTCGGCTTCTGCGGTTTGTTACTGGTTCACTTATATACTACTGTGAATCGGTCTTGTTGTTCTTGTTAACATCGTCTCTCTTTTCCTGAACAGAGTATATCTAGAAATGCTTTTACCTCAATATTGATCCATCAGCAATTCAGTGTGACAGATAGGCTTGCGATAATTAATTACTTCATTCATAATGAATTCAAGATTATTGTTTTAGCATACCGTCTCGATATCGTAATAACGCATGTTGGGCTCTCTGCTCATGGAAACAAAATCATTCTGCTCATGTGTGTTTCTTCACTCGTGCAGAGAGCCAATAATAGAAGGTTTGAGCAAAACTACGCTAACGATGATGCTAATTCTAAGCTAACCACTCTGCGTATCAGGCTGCTCTATAGTAGAGATGGGTCGTACTAGGTTTTTCTGATACTAAGTATTCCGAGTACTAGTACGTTCTAATACCTATTCCAAATACCTGTTCCAAAATACTAGGTAGTATTTTATATTAGCCAGTTCGCCAGAGTAAGAGAGTACACGTACAAGAGAGTATCGTACTGCGGTACTGGTACTACTACTGTTTCTCGCGTTAAATACAGCACGAATCCTTATTACTCGCCTTAAATACAGCACGAATCTAATTATTGAGTTGCTCTCAAATGTGCTGTAGCGAAATGAGACGCGGACGGCAAGACGCGAGTCTTGAGACGCTTGAGTAACAAACTACTCGTACTCAAGTACTCAAGAAGTATTTGTACTGGAAAAGTACGCGCGTACGCCATACGCAACCTGTAATTATTCTATTGTCTTTGACGCAACTAAGCATGCGCCTACAATCGAGTATAGTGAATAGAGAGAGAGAGAAAGAGTGAGCGAGAAAGAGTGACCGAGTACAAAGCTCCACTCCCACTCCGTAAATTGGAGTGGGGACTTGAAGTCACTGGCCTTACTGAAGTCGCGTAGTTTACTAGTTTCTAGAAATACTCACAGATATCTGAGTATTCTGTTCTTCAAATACTAGGTGCTAGTCCGTACGTTCAAATACTCAGTAAAAATACCTGTTCCAGTAAATACGCCTCTTCTCTATACTCTATAGCATTCAGGGCAAGTGGAGGCATATAATGGTAATGTTAGAGTTAGCATCATCGTTAGCGTAGTTTTTCTCAAACTCTATTGCGATGATGTGCAAAAAATCTTATTATTGTAGCTATTCAAATAGTTTTATTCCAAATTGATACCAGATTTTAGTAAAGTTGATTTTCTGAATATAGATTAATCGCATATGAAAGATTGTCCAGTTGATGGGCGTGCGGCAAATAGATGTTCCACTTTATGTGTTTTTTGATTTGATTTAAAATTTTCCATTTTTAATTCAGGCGAGTAAGACTTCAACAGCAAGGAATAGCAAGGAAGTTAGGCAACAGCAACAGCAAGGAAGTTAGGCAAAGGCCGTCGAGTGTGGTCAGTTCGACTCTCGCTGGCACTGGATCAGGCGCTTCCAGTGGAAGCAGGAGTGGGGATGAAAGAACCCCTCTCCTCACCACCGCAGCCGCTGCATACTACAACCCCTCATGATGAGAGATGCCTAAATTTTTTTAATTTTTTTATTGTGTCTTATCTTGTACTGCTCGGAAATTATAGACACTCGATCATTTATTTCGTTTTATATTGAAAATTAAATGAACAATAACAAACATTTCAATTTGTATCAATTCAGTTTTGGAGCGACTGTACCCTTCATCACAAGATAGATAGATAGATAGATAGATAGATATAAGGAGCATCCGTTGACCTCCTATAAAAGGGGTATTTGGATTTGTCAAACGTATTAAAAAAAAAAGAATGTTAAATTTATCAAATTTATGAACTTATTCTAACTATTAATTTATGTTGGCGTAATGATCGATATACTCCTGAACGGAGTAGAAACAGAATCTTTTAAACTCTTTTTGCAACTCAATCTTGAATTTGTTAAATATGAGTGATTTAAAACGGCTAGGTAAAATGTTGAAGAGATGAATACCTAAGCTCTTGACACCCTTAGCATAAAGAGTTGTTCGATGAGAGTGATCACGAAGTCTATTTCGCTGCCTTGTTTCATATGAATGAATCATAGATCCTTTAATTAATTTACTTTCGTTTTTTTTAATAATGCAGATAGTTTCAAGAATGAAAACACTTGGTAAAGGAAGAATCCCTAACTGTTTGAAATGTGGGCGACAGCTTATTCTTAATGACTCGCCTACCATCACTCTTATAGCCCACTTCTGCATTCTAAAAATTTGAATCGATTCAGTAGAGTTTCCCCAAAAAGGTATTCCATATGTTATAAGGGAATGAAACAAGGCAAAGTAAACCTCTTTAATATTATGGAGATTCAGTATAGATCTCATGCTTCTGAGTACAAAAACTGCTGAATTTAATTTCTTCTTGAGATACTCTATGTGAGGCTTCCAAGACAGTTTAGTATCGATCACTACGCCAAGTATTTTAATTTCATCAACACATTCAATTATGTTACTTTGTATCTCAAGTGTGGCTCCTTCAGCTGATCTGAAGCTTATTTCTTTCGTTTTATTGTAATTGAGAACTAACATATTCGCCCTGAGCCAATCATCAAGTTTTTTAAGAGCTATTTCACATTTTGATTTCATATTTAACTGGTTTTCACTCTTTACCATAACACTAATATCGTCAGCGTATAAGATACATTCTGTGGGATCAAGATGAGAAGGTAAATCGTTGATATAAAGCAGGAACAAAACCGGCCCCAACACCGATCCCTGAGGAACGCCGAATCTTGTTTTCAACCATTCAGAATGATAGACCTGTTGATTACATTCTAATTCAACTCTTTGAAATCTCTCCTCGAAATAAGAAGTGAACCATTTTAACACTGAGTCACTCAAGCCATAGAATCGCAACTTGTTCAACAATATTTCAATGTTGACGAGGTCGAATGCCTTTAACAAATCGGCAATCAGGCCGCATACTTTGTGCCCTTCATCCACGGACGAAAGCACACCATCCATGTAACTAAATAGTGCATCGGCCGTGGAGAGACCAGGCCTGAATCCGAATTGTCGATGGGATAAAATGTTCTCCTTTCGCAAATGGGCCCTCAACCTATCTAGAACAGCATACTCTAATAGCTTTGAGAAGACTGGTGGGTTATTGACAGGTCGGAAACTCTCGGGAATCTGTCGGTCACCTTTTTTATATATCGGTATCACTTTACCCAATTTAAGCTTTGAAGGTACCGTTCCACTCATTAGTGATGCGTTGAAAATATATGTCAAGGGTTCAAGAATTGGCAGAGCCGTTCTTTTAACTAAATGATTGGATATTCCGAAAGTGTCGTATGATTTTTTGTTTGGCATGGAATGAATTAATGTATAGAGCTCTTTGTAGTTTAACAAATTAAAGCTATTGAGATTTGTCCTATCAAAAACTTGTGGAACAGTGACATTCAAAAAATTGATATAATTATCATTCTCTATGTTTTCTAATATTGTGTGAGATATTTTAGCGGGAATATTTATGTAATACTTATTTAATAAATCAGCAGCACATTTTTGAGTCCTAATTGAGCCAAGACTATCACAAATGCTGATTTCGGGTTGAAGATCTGAGTGTTTAGCAGACTCTGACCTGACCAATCTCCAAACGGCCTTCGTTTTATTTAGGGACTTATTAATAAAATCATTTGCTGCTAATTTTTTAGCTCGAAGTAATAATTTTCTATAAATGCTTTTGTAGATTTTAGTATATAACTCTAGACTAAAATAGGCCAATCCAGTTTCAGTTATGATGGAAATCGTCGAGTCACGCGTGGAATCAATCTTTAACAACAAGTTCAAGGTTTTTAGTTTATTTCCTGATATTCTTATACCCTGCGTAACCCATGATAATTTGTTATTACTTGGTTTTTTAATTGATTTTTTAGGGATTTCTCTATCACAATGTTGAAGGTATATTGAAATAAAATTGTTAAGCATTTCTTCTACATCTCTACTTTCATAAACAGGCTTCCAAGACTCACCACTTAAAATGCGATTCAAATCATTTATGTTATCATCGTTAACAACGCGAAAAGTTTTTCTGTTCCCGTTTTGTGAAAATTTAGTTGAGTTATTTTTCTCTTTGTTTGATTTCCTGACCATGAGGGACGCTTCAGCGCCCTCATGATCTGTGAAAGAGCAGGGAATAGTGTTAGAAAGGCACAATGTCGGCGAATAATTTGTAATAATATAATCAATCTCTGTTGCCGATCTTTGGGTAATTCGCGTTGGTCCTTCCGTTATTTTGCTTAGTTTGAATGTTTTAAGTAGATTCTCGAGTAATTTCTTGTTATTGCTATCAGTTAAGTAATCCACATTAAAATCTCCACAAAGAAATATAATTTTTCCTTTATCCTTCATCGCTTTAGCCAGTGCAGATCTAAGAAGCTCAATAAAGATATTGAAGTCAGAATTTGGAGTGCGGTAAACACATAAAACTATTATTTTTTCGTTCATAGTTCTTAATTTGAGTTCAACGGCAGAAATTTCAAATGAATTCTCGAGAGCCAAATTTGTCAAATCCCTTCTATCACAGCAACCGGAAACTGACCTCCCGCGAACGAAAATACATGAACCTCCGCGCTCTTTTATCCTCCTGCTATAGTGAGCCCTCAAAACATAATTGGGCAAGGAGAACACCTCTAACTCTTCGTCTTTCAACCAATGTTCAGTAAAGCAAAGAATGTCTAAGTTTATGTTTTCATCCGACAAAAACAGTTCCAGATCCAATTTTGCACTCACAAGACCCTGACAATTCACGTGGAGAAGGTTGCAACCTATAAAAAATTTTCTGTATCAGATTCGCCGATTGTTGGAATATTATTACTAATACAAATCCCAGAACGAGCTTCTGACGTATTTTTGTTGAAGCTTTGTTCTGTGATAATATCATTATTTGGTCTTACCGAATTCCCAATTATATGATTTTTTAAGAGTTTTATGAGTTTCTGTTTGCCTCTGTATCTGTTCAAGTGTAGACCGTGTCGGGTATAGTCCGTGATCTCAAAGTTACTTAAATCCAATAATTCTATATTTTTCATGCCGCTTACTTGTTCACGGAGCCGTGAATTTAATTTACTAACGTTAACATTCATTAGGGGTTTATCATATCTGAAAGGTATAGTTGAAATAGTTAATAGTTACTTTTGTATGCCTAGCCGTGTCCAAGATTTTTTTGAAGTTCAAGTCAGTGGGTTGTTTTGTTGTATCTGTAACATCATTTGTCCCTGCCAAAATTATAACATTGTCGTTCATACCAAAATCACGAGTGAAGTCCTCGATGTCATGGGTTACCGAATCAAATGAAGCCCCCGGCTTCGAGAGCACTGTCACTTCAAACCCGCTCCCTTCAACCTCACCGTTCAGCTCCCAACCGATATCCATCCCGTGGCTATCTGATAATACCAAAACTTTTTTCGTTTTTTTTTGTTTTCTTTTTTGATTTATTTATTTTTGGATAGTTTCTATTTACTCTCAATAAAGTTATTGTTTGCACAAACCGTTGAAATTTCAGGTTCAGCAAAAACATCAAAGGAGTTTTTTCCCTTGAATGCATTTACCTCACCTGGAGTATGAATATGTGTGTCACCTGGAGAATAAAAATTTCTATACTCTTCTAACTCGAATTCTAATTCCTTATTTGTACTTCTTAAAAAACTGTTATCTGTTTCTAAGACCTCCATTGTAGTTCTCATTTCAGATATATTTGCTGAAATAATTTTATTTTCCTGCTCTAGTTTGATCATTATTCGCATTTCATTTTCCAGTTCATCTATACGCGATTGCATCAAAATTAATTGAGATTCATTCTCTTTCTTACAAGTTTCCAACTCTACTTGGAGATTCATTGAGTGGGATATTATATCATCTCTCTGCTGCTGTAGCTCTATTTCTCTTAGAGAGTCCCTATTAGTGGAGAGCATAGTCTGGTGAGAAGGTGTATTAACAGATGCGTTTCTGGTTTCAACTGTCGATGACCTTGGAGTAGGGGTGTTGTTAATTGTTAAAGCTACATCAATATCAGTCACGCCTACAGATGAACGGAATGAATTATCAACCCCGGGTAAGGACAATTTAGTGCGATTAACTTCGTCTGATAATTTAAAATTATGTATGCTAAAAGTTGTTGAAGATGTTTCATCAATTGAAGGCAAAGAGTTCTCAGGTGAGCTGGAAGACGTCGATGGGGTCGGGGACGGATAGTTAGAAGAATGATTATGAGAACCTTCGACAGTCAGTACCTTGGTTTCATCGGGGTCAGTTCGTACAAACGCCGAACACGCGCTTTTCAAACATCGCCATACAACGCGTCCATCGCTGCGTCTACTGTCTCGTCTATATCTGAACCCGTTAAACTGAATGCCTGGTTTTTTTGAAGAGTTGTGAATTTTTTAATTGCGCTTATTATAATAAGTACCATGAAGTGCACATCTATTCGAATCAATAAGGCTAATTGTCATGTAGTTTTAACAAGAATATTTTTCAACTCTTAACATTGTCGTGAAAAGTACAAAAGCATTTTAATTATAATACAACCATCAGACTATCACCTCTAAACCAAATATTTTTGCTCGCTGTCGGCGAAATAATAAATAATTATTTTTATATGTGTTTTGTAAAAATCATCAATCTATAAAGTGAGAAGAATGGTTGAAACCCCTTGAACCGAATTTGTATTCTTAAAATTCAATACATTAACAAAAGAATATTTATAGATTTAAAAATATTTTATTTTATACTCCTTGCTCAAACTGATTTCTGAATTCTAATTGAGCGCTTGACCTTTTATCCTATATTGATTGTATTTATTTGTAATAGTAATTGGTATCAATTACTTTTATTATCTAGTCTTCTTACAAATATAAAACATGGAATATGACCAGTTGTATGAATGGGAATGAGATTTTTGTAAGTAATATTGTTGATTAAATAAGCAACTCGTAAGTTAATTTCCATTTGATTAAGTTGAATCATCGAGTTAATTTATAAGCATTGGTTCCTTTGTTATAATTTTGTTTTGAATAATAAATTGTTTATAAATACATTTTCGATTTGTGTCTACATTTGTGTAACCTTACTAATTGGGTATTTAACAACACTAATCTAGTAAGATTTATTATATCAATCTATTGCCTGCAGTTTAGGCTTGAATTGTCCATATTATTCTATGTTTAGCCACAACCTTCTCCAGTCTGAAGGAGGTCATGATTTAGCCCAAAACCAGGTTCATATCACTGTAAGAAGAATCTTTGTTGCCCTTTTAGTGGTTTCCTGCTTTCTGCTGTACCTCCTTCCGTTCTTCAAATCATCCAAATGTTGGATTATTCTTTGTCCTTTTCTTGTCTACCCTTTATTCCTATCTGCACCGACATCGAGTACTGACATGTGATATGATCTCAATATATGGCCGATCCAAATGCCCTTGCTTTGTATGCAGGATCAATATTTCAAGATTTCCTTTCACAGTAAGCGCCACATAGCTGTGCCCGCGTGTCCTTGAAATACCTTGTAGGTGAAGTAAGATTCTCGGGGTGATATCAATGCCTTTCTACATACATACGCTGTCTGCTCCTAACATTGAAAGCTACTGTACTGCAGTCAGTGCACTTATAACACTGCGTTCAGATTGCTTACATTTGGGCTGTGATTCGGGTTTAGTTTTCAGTCAAGTGTTTCTCCTCTTCATTGTTATTCAAGTTGAATAAAGTGGAATTCGTAAAAAAAATTATATTGCAACCTTGGAGTCCAACTTCATTCACTGAATTGAACAAACTAGACGCCCGACCGGCAATTGGGAGGTCCGTGGTTCGATTCCCGGTGGTGACTGATATTTTTGTACAGTAGCATTCATCGATTTCCATCAGCTATTCAATACTGTTGTGAATATCCGCCATTGCGGAAGTCTTCAGTATAAACTAATAGCAATTAAAGGAATTCGAAATTAATAAATTCTGTTAATGTATATTTGTCAGTTTATTCAATTGTCAGTCACTTAAACTTACTTGTGAGATACGAGCCGATATGGCCAAGTTAAAAATGAATGCTGCTGTGCAGAAAGGTCTCCATGGTCTAGTGGTTAAGGCGCCCGACCGGAAATTGGGAGGTCCGTGGTTCGATTCCCGGTGGTGACTGATATTTTTGTACAGTAGCATTCATTGATTCCCATTAGCTTTTCAATGCTGTTGTCAATATCTGCCATTGCGGAAGCCTTCAGTATAAAGTAATAGCAATTAAAGGAATTCGAAATTAATAAATTCTGTTAATGTATATTTGTCAGTTTATTCAATTGTCAGTCACTTCAAACTTACTTGTTAAAAAATATCGATATAATTAAATATGGTCGATATATCGAAATGTCGATCTTGGATGATGGAATATCGATGTATTGAAGGAAACTTTCAACAATCGATATTTAGGATATATCGATGATCCATTTTGTCGTTTACGCGCAGCGTCAAACTGAACCACTCAGACGGAAGGTGGACCATCTTGTCGGTGGGAGAAGGTGGACCATCTTGTCGGTGGGAAAGTTTGTCGTTCGTTGACCAAAACTCATTTGGACCAGTTTGTCGTTTGCATGCAGCGTCAAACTGTACCACTCAGATGGAATGTGGACCAGCTTGTCGGTGTTGGTCGTTGGGACACTTTGTCGGCAGTGTACAAATTGAAATGGACAGGTTTGTCGGTGGGACAGTTTGTTATCGTCCCGTTTAGTCATGTGAGGTAGAGATTCAAGTAGGCTGCATCTAGAATATTTCAAATTTCAACGTTTATAAACAAGGGTCACCTAATTGCCTCAGCTTTGGGTCATCAAAGGCCCCACGATGCTGGTGGGTCCCAGTATTTTCGGAGCCCCCAAACATGGGTTTGAAGGTACCCCAGATCATTTGAATTAAGTTGACACAGTAGGCTTGAAAGGAGAAAAGGTCTCTTAATATTTTGCAGACGGGCTTCAAATGCTCATTTCTGTTACTGTTACTAATACTCAGATCCGATACCCCATAGAGTGTATTAGTGATCGTTAAATTTGTCAGACCATGAATCAATCAACAGATAATATGAGGGAAGAGTTGATAACCACAAAAAAACTTGGAATTGCACTTTCAAGACCTGGAAAACAATTTTTTTCTCCCGTGGAGAACCCTCAGAATCCCCAATGTTTTGGGGTTCCGTCACTCTATAAGTAAATGCAAAATTACTCTAAGTTTAAGTTTGGAATTGAATATTTATTCATTCTCTCTGCATGTTGAACCAAGTTCCTTTCAAAGTCATAATAATTTTTATATTTTTACACATTTTACATATTTCAGTATATTAGTGAATAGTTCGATGCGAATTCAAGAGATTACACAAAAATAGAAGAGAAGTTTATTGCTCTCTCTCTGGTGCCACTCATTGCCTTTTTCCCTAGCTTCCACAACTTTTTCAAAGAATGGTTTTCAGTTATTATTGGCCTACACATGAATTTTATCTTCAATTTAAAAAAACAATTCAAATTAGTTACACAGATTCTTCTGAGTACAGTAGCCAACTTGTCATAGATGGGATAAATATTCAGTGCTAGTTGGGAAATCGAGTCATTAATAATTAAATTATTCAATTTGTATAAAATTATTTAATAATTTACAATTATTGAAAATTGGTGTTTAGGGTGAGGGAGCCTCACCTTTTGGTGTAAGGGAGCCGCCAGCCACAACTCTGCCCCGGGCCACTAAAATGTCTGATTGTAATAATAATTTGAAACCACTATAGATTGTTAAATTAGCTTTATAAAAGTAGTATTTTTTGGATTTTGTACATTAAAATTTGTTTAAAACTGATTAATGAACTAACAATATACGAAAAGTGGGTTCAAGCTCTTAGGCAAACGATTCATCAAAGCAAAGATTTATTGAATTTAAGCTTTCACTTTACCCAATTTATAAACTCTTATTTTAATAAATACTTGTATATAGTTACTGTTTTTAAGCCTCTAATCAAGCACTCAACATTGAACATTCAAAAATTTCACCATAATGCGGACTAAAATGAATGGATTTAAACTTTTCTAGACATATGGGTCTACAATCTCTTGGAATACGACTTTGAAGGGACTATTTATCAATATTTCACCGGGAGAGGGCCCCCCGGACCCCCCTCGCCCTATTTTACTATTAAACACGGTTTAATAGTAAAGATTGTCACTTATCCTGTTATTGTAACGTTTATATTAACCGAGTTACAGCCAATAAGGTTTCATTACCCAAAACTTAGATATATTGGCTATAACTTTTTTTCTGAAAGCAACAGAAGCTTTAGTTTTGAGGCATTTAATAGCAGAAACTCAGCAGGAACCAGCTATTACTAGGTACTATTCTATTAGTCTAATCTACCAGTCTGCTCTATTAGTCTAATCTACCAGTCTGCTCTATTAGTCTAATCTACCAGTCTGCTCTATTAGGCTATTCTACTGTCTGTGTCGAGTAAAATAACTGGACGATAATTTTTGCCCAAGATTACGACTTGAAAACTCCAAAAGTGGGTAAAAATACAATTCAATTGTATAGCATATTCACAATATCAAAATTTTATACTCTAGACTTACCATAAATATGATGATACAAAAACTGAGGCTTGATTTCAATCCTAAAAGAAGTATTTAAAAAAGGCTTTATTAACTGAATATTTGAAAATGTTATCTTAATTATACTATTATAACTGTTTAGAAGCTCTTATAATACTTCCTAACTAGGATTCTGTTCAAATAGATTACTATCAACCCAGTAACCAAGTATCATGAGTAGCTGATTCCAGGAAAAGCATGATCATGATCATTCATTACTCACTCTCGAGAGTAATAAATTTCGTCAAAATTGTGAGAGGACAGCTCAACAATACCTTTAGCTATGCCCCAACTGTAAAGGTAGACAAAAAAATTTTTGTCACAATTATTAAGGGTAGGCTTATCGGTTATAGTACCTACTGTATTCAAATTTACTTCATTTCTCTTTTGTGAAATACATCCACATTATATTTTATATTCTCAATATTATTTCAGAACAAAACATTTTAATTCATCAACTAACAGATTTTTTAGAATGAATTTCATTTGTCTTGTATTGGTTTCAAATATAGTACATTATCGAAGGGTCGTGGGGAGGGGGTTGCCTTCAAAAAATTCCTGGCCACTTCTATGGGAGAAGAAAGTATAGCTCAAAGGGGAAATCTTGCAAAAAATCAGCAAAAGCCCACTCATGACCCCCAAAAAATTATGAGCTGGGACTGCCCTTGGTTAGACGTCTCCTCCAACCCTGAAGTTATTTAGTCAATAACTTCAGGGTTATTTAGTTATATCTTATTCAGTTAATAACTTGAAAGGATTATTTAGTTAATAATTTCAGGGTTAATCGCCCCAGCCCTGAAGTTATTTAGTCAACTGTTGTATGATCTAGTGTGCTTTGGGCTAGTAGGCGGGAGTCGAGTCTGTAACGTACTAGCATTTAACTTCAGGGTTGGTCCGATTCACAAGCCAACCCATCAACAAAATTGATATCAACCGTAAGTGGAATCATAACAGCTAGGTGCAGAATGAGGCATGACTGTGAACTAGAGTCACAATGACCTTCCTCCCTATTGGCTACAGCTGTCTGACGCGTTGGTCACTCCACTCCATTCTCTCATGGGACATGGAACAGACCGTAATATGTTAGTTAGGAAATTTAAATTATAACAATGCACAGCTGGTTCACTGAATTAAAAATATTATATTAACCTCAAAAATTAAAAGTATATGTTGACTGTTAACCCCAAATTATTCACCTTATCTTTGTGCACTGCAAACGTGTATTGTTATTTTTGATTGTGTTGATAATTTCCCTCGAATTTCAAATTGTAAATTTAGAATAAACAACAAATACATAATATTTTACATAAATATTATAAAAATGAAATCCATGGTTATGTGAAATTTAAGAAGATCTCAAGAATGCAGGTATCAAAGACACCGACATCAGCGACAAAAACGCTTTGAGGAACAAGGAACACACGTGGGAGATAACGCCAGAGCCAACCAAACCAGAGCAGTACAGACCAAAATGGTCAGAAGAGAGAAAGTGGAAAGTGGGGGAAAAAATAAAAAAAATTGTTTATCCTCCTTATCGTCTTCCTTGCTTACCGAGAAGTCGTCAATAATAAAAATAATAATAATATATGAAGGGCACAGGGGAAAAACGATCAAAGTCCAAAAAAACTGAATTCTGAAAAAAAAATTCCTGATTAAGCTTGTTTTGAGCTCTACAAGATAGCACATCAAAAACAAATAATGATCATAGTCCCCACAACAAATCGAAGAAAATAACAAGAGCTGGGGAAAAACGATCACAGTCCACTCCAACATCTGGAAGTATGATCAGAGTCCACTTCAACATGTGGAAGAACGATCAGGATCCATTTCACATTCCCACAGCTGATTTGATATTGTTCAGTATCACACACATTTCACATGTATAATTTGAGGTTATCTATCAGTTTCTCAACATTCGTTATTCAATTTTTGTTTTTTAAGTCATTATTAATTCATCTTTATTTTTTTTAAATATTATTAAACTTATTAATATCGTTTTTTCATACAGGTTAGTGTAGTTTAACAATAAAAATGATTTTTTTCGTTCATTGAATCAGGCAATTTCAATAATTTCTCAAAAATTTACACTTTTCATTAATCTAAGTTATTTGGGTGTATTCCAAGTACTGAAAAAAAATATTGACAAGGAATTATTGATTCATAAACTTTATTTTTCTATTTTCTCAAAAAAGTGATTTTGTGACTATGATCGTTTTTCCCCTGCACCCTTCATATACTTAGATGAATTAGATATTACTGAAAATAAAATCAATGATACTGCCCATTTGAGAAAGTTGCTGAAAGCTGAAAGTAGAAGATTTCAAGAAAAATTTAAAGCTAGAAGGGCAACAATAGTGTCTGAGGAGGGGAGGAAGGCAACATGGCATTTCTAGGAGTTTTGTTGGATAGACGATTGACCTGGGCTCCATACATTGAGAAAATATGCTGTAAAATTTCATCTGGGGTATTTTTTGTCTTGCGACAGCTTGCTAGATTAAATTACGAAAAGTTACTTTTTACAGCTTTCCATGGGCTCTTACTGTCACATATTAGGTATGCTATCTTAGTATGGGGTAATTCAATAAAACAAAACCTTGATAGGGTGTTTAAGATCCAAAAGAAAACGGTTAGGTGTATAGAAAGAGTAAATAGATTAGATTCATGTAGGCCGTTGTTCAAGAGACATGATCTCCTAACTGTACCCTGCTTATACATGTATGAAGCTACTTTATATGTAAAAACGAATGATATTTACCAAAATCTTGACGTACATGATTATAATACAAGAAGCTGAGGAGATTAAGTCTTGGTAGCTTATTCAAACAAAAACCTAGTTATATTGGTAGGTAATTCTACAATAAGCTACTGCAGTTTTTAAAGAGTCTTGAAAATATAGAAATATTTAAAAAACAATTGAAAAAATATTTAGTTGAAGCTTTTTATAGTGCACAAGAGTTCCTTTGACATTGAAATTAAGCCTCACCTCAACTAATTGATATAGTAATTATGGTATCTAGTGTATAATTTTTGATCTGACTTGTCTTATACTCCTTAACTGGAGTCTCCAAGACGTAATCTAAAAAAAAAAACATTAGATTGTATTACTTTATTCATGATAAATTTACAATTTTATTTTCAAGTGTGTGCTTGTATACAATATTTTAACATCACATAGAAAGTAGACCTGGTTGATACTATTTACTTTTTGTTGGAAATATTAAAAGTGATCTAATGGGTAGAGCTAATGAAATGAAATTCTAAGTGATGCATTTACATGAAAAGGCGAAGTTTGGATAAATATTCGTCCATTCGAGCACGAAAATGTTTTTTTCGTTATTTTTAAAGAGATTAAATTATATTTCTTTATTCATGTAAATTTACAAATTTGCATATGAATAGTTAAAAAACAAAATTATTAGCATCACATAGATATATTTATATATACAGTAGTGAACTCAGAAAATACTATTTTTATAGTGCAAAGAATTATGTACAATGATCTCAATTGTAAGATATTAACTTCAGTAATGACAATCTAAGCGATGCAATAACATGAAATGGCGAAGTTTGGACAAAGATTCGTCCATTCTTGACACTTAACCAGTAAAGTTTAAGATAGTTATTCTATTTGAATTTAGTTGCAGTTATTTTTGTTTCAGTATGAAAGGAGTTTTTTTATAAAAAGTAGCAGGTATGTCATTAAGATGAAAATAGAGAATTTAAATTATGAATTAATAAAAAATTAATAATAATAATGGTTGTGGATGATTAAAAAAGGAGATAATTTAAAATAGTTGATTCTGTACAGGTTTTCTTAGATGGATTGTGGCGAGTGATGAAACAATTTCAATAATCTATACAATACTAAAAAAATATTATTTACAGAGAAGGTGAATGTTTTTTTATGGTTTCATGCAGTTGCTCTAGGGTTGGACAGACGCAGTCATTTTCTCCATGAGATATTTCCTTAATGATGAGATAAAGCCCGCTCGACTCTCAATGAGAGAGAGAGAGAGAGAGAGAGAGAGAGAGAGAGAGAGAGTACTGGCGAAAGCGCAAGGACAGAAGAATAATTGATTTAATGTACCCCAAAGTGGGTGATACAAAAAAATAATAAAATATAAAATTCTGTAAGATTTTGAAAAGAAGAAACAAAATGTTATTGCAAAACTGCATTTGTATTTTTGAGAATGGGAAAGCACTTTATAGTAATCATAAAATAAATGTAATGCTGATGCATAACTTATCATCAAACTGATAGCAATTATCTCTTGTACATAAGCTGAATCCTTGGATGCTCCATGTTGTATTGGTTTACTTTGTATCAAGAAGTTTTATCATTAGAATGATTGTGAACGATTGCTGTTTATCTTATCTAACTGCTGCAGGCCTTCTCTCATACTAACAGCCAACTCAATACAGCTTAGGCTACAGTAGGCTACAATAATAATTCTCTTCTCACTGAACTTGATCTTGTAATTTTGTGTTTGAAGCCAGTATTTGTTGAAAACAGTTTTAAGCTCTTCTGTGAATTAGTGAATAAGTAATCGATGTATATACAGTACCGGTAACTCACTGAACAGTATTTCACGCACGTATTTGAAGACTCATCTATAAAAATGTGCTCTAACGCAGGAGACTCTGCTCCATCCAAGAAATTTGAAGAGAGGTTTCTTCGTTTATCGGATAACGGCATCGGTTTTGACTGTGAATTCGTTATCGGCCCCGAGAAGCTTGTTGTCAAAGGACATAAACTAGTATTTGCTGCTGCGAGTGAAGTTTTCCTAGCAATGTTCTTCGGTGATCTCAAGGAAGAAAAAGTTGTCACAATTAAAGACTTGGACCACGATGGATTTGAAGGTATGAAACATTTCATTTATACAGGAGAAGTAAATTTCACTTCCGCATTACACGCCCTTTCAACTTACATTGCTGCTCGAAAGTACCTTATTTCTGAACTTATCAATAGGAGCACCAGGTTCATTGAAGTAAATATTCTGCCTTCAGAAGTATTACAGTTCTTTTCATGTTGTAAAATACATAACATCTCAGAATTCGAGGAACTGTGCTCTAAAATAATTGAAAATAGGACTAATGAGGTAGTTGCAAGCGAATATTTTGAAGAAGCTGAAATCGATGCCATTGAACTGATTTTAAAATCCTCGTCGCTGAAATTGAACTCCGAGTTAGAGTTATTTGTACATTTTGAAAGGTGGGCCCTAGCTGAAGCTGTGCGAAATAACATTGGCGTTGAAGGAATCGCATCTAGATTCAAGAACTTGAAGAAACATATTCGATTCCTGACTATAAGTACTGAAGAATTTACTACAATAGTTGCAAGGTCTTTGTTGCTGAGTGCAGAAGAGAAGCTTGCTATTGCACTTAATAAATTGAACTTTGGCTCACAATCAATGCCGGAAGATCTCTCTCTGTTAAAAAATCGCTCACAACGAAGAGGTTATCGCTAC
Organism: Conomelus anceps; assembly: GCA_948455865.1. Taxonomy (NCBI): domain Eukaryota; kingdom Metazoa; phylum Arthropoda; class Insecta; order Hemiptera; family Delphacidae; genus Conomelus; species Conomelus anceps. The sequence goes on from OX418219.1 coordinate 15,360,712, forward strand.
GATACCAGCAACTCAACTGAGAAAGGAGTGCTTCATGAGAGGTTTGAGAAAAGAGGTTTCAATTGAGTTTCTATTTAACATTGAACGAATTAATATCTAGAATAGGATTTCTTACTTCAAGTGCAGAAAAACTGTCAAACTGTTGTTCTCTATCCTTGTTAAAATAACTGATAAAAAAGTCAGTCATTATTATTAATTGTTAGATTTGAGGGGACTGGCATTTTTGCAAACTACCAAATATGGATATCATAATTTATTAATTTCGAATTCCTCGAAGCACTATCAATTAAACTGAAGTCTTCCGCAATGACGGATTTTGGCAACAGCATTTAATAGCTGATGGAAATCGGTGAACGCTACCGCTCAGAAATCGGAAATAATCGATTTCCATCAGCTATTAAATGTTGTTGACAATATCTGCTTTAGGAAGTCTTCAGTATATAATTGATTACTTTAACTTTCAGGAGTTTCAAATTAATAAAATATGTTCGGTATTAGTTGTTATTCTTATTTCTTGATGTCCTCTTTGAATCTGTATAAACAACAAAGCAGTACTGTATGATAATTTTTAATAAGAAGGAAAACTCCAGTCTCAAACATTGATTGTTTTTTAATAACACTGACTATAATAATTATAACTCACAAATAAATTGAATACTTTTTTAAAATGTCTGTATCATTAGTTGCAACACCATTTTCATATAAGGTTTGGCCGCTGAGTTGTTTTTGTTATTAAAATTCAGTTGTTCGCCCCCAAGGTTAATAGATAGAAGGTTGAACGGTCGTTAGTTCTTTCTAAATCCGACAGGGGATTGCTTCATGGATGACGTCACTTGAATCAGTTTTTCAGATTTTTAACATGCTCTCTTATGGGAGATATGTATTCAATCTCTTATAACTAATGAAAAAAACACAGAAAATACTTTTCCTCTGGAAGGAAGCTAGAAATTGCAATTCTCTTTCAAAAGGATATGAATAATACACTAGTTTTTTTATAAATCCAATTCATGCACTAAATTGGCAGAGGTAGACAAGACCTCTTGATTTTACCAGCTGGGAGAGGCCCATTTACAAAGCATCTCTCCCAGCTGGGAAATTGATTCTGGAGAACTGATTCAAGTGACGTCATCCATGAAGGAATCCCCTGTCGGATTTAAAAACAACTATCGACCGTTCAACATTTTATCTATCAACCTTGGTTCGCCCCTACTCATGGGAAGTTTTACGTTCCAAACCAAGCAATGAGTTGGCAAGCAATGGGTGTGAATATAGGTGGTGTGAATATAGTTGAGAGTGGACTCTGTTGATTGACTGGAGTCGACTGTTGATCTGTAGAGTCGACGGGAGTCCGATCGGAAGGCGTGAGAAACAGCTGTGATTGTCTGTTGAGTGACTGGAGTCAACTGTTGATCTGTAGAGTCGACGGGAGTCCGATCGGAAGGCGTGAGAAACAGCTGTGATTGTCTGTTGAGTGACTGGAGTCAACTGTTGATCTGTAGAGTCGACGGGAGTCCGATCGGAAGGTGTGAGAATCAGCTGTGACTGACTCAATTTTCATTCACACATCAAATCCCAACAAGAATCCCAAGCGCTGAGTCAAAAATATGAGATACTCAGCTAACTCATCTTTATTCATATCACCCATTGATTAATTGAAAGTGATTCAATTCTTCATCATTTGGGACTTATCTTAATTTTGTTGAATATGGTGTCAAAAATTTCCGTGACAGAAAAAAATCTTCAAGAAAGCTCGCGTTTACAGTACGGTATGCAACAAAACACTTAGGCTATTTTACCCTGTTTTGCAAATTCCCACAAAGAAATGCAATCTCCTAAGTTTTATTATAAAATATAACAACATTTTTTCACATATATTAATATCAAAAGTTTTCGTTTTTATAAAATCGCCATAAAACAACTTTATTAACTGATTATTGTAAATTTAACAACTTGCAGTCAATTTTAATTGTGAATAAATAATATATTCCTATTTACTCTTGGCCAAACGTTTTCGAGTCTTGAAAACTCATATTTAAGGCATCCCAGATCGGTGATGTTGGTTTTTTGTATAGAAGAATTGTGGCTTTTGTATAATGTGATCAAAAATTTTTGTGATCTAAAAATTAAACATTCAATTGTTCATTAAGTACAGTATTGTTTATTTGTTTTTCGAAGCATTCTCAATGAACAATTAAATTTTAAATCAAACAAACCTTTTGATCACATTATACAAAAGCCACAATTCTTCTAACCAAAAATCCAACATCGCCGATATGGGATGCCTTGAAGATGAGTTTCCAAGACGTAACAAGAGTAAGAAGGAATATCATTTATTCACAATTAAAACTGACTGCAAGTCGTTAAATTTACAATAATAAGTTAATATTAACAACGCAGATAGTTATGGAACAAGAAATCAAACAACTTTCTTTGTAGTGGCGAAGGTGATATTGTGGAAGGTATCCATAATGAATAATAAAGACGAACATTATTTGACTGCAAGTCGCTAAATTCACATAAAAAGTTAATATTAACGACGCAGTTCGTCATGGAACAAGAAATCCAGGAATAAAGACCAAGTTGTCACAACCACAATTATTAAAAATAGTGAGTGAACAAGTGAGTTTGTTTGAGATTGATAATGGAGTAACATCCGAATCTAGTATCTCACTATTTTTAATAAATGTGGTTGTTACAACTTCATCTTATTATTCATTGTGAAGTATCACTTAGCAAGGACGGAAATAGGCTGAGTAAACTAAAGCAGCATTGAACATTCCCAAAAACTGAAGTCATTAGTGAAGAGGTAAAGAATGAGGAAATGTGGAATGAGGCAAAATTATGAACACCTTTTTACCTGTCCTAACATGGAAGTAACCTGTACAATGGATGACATTATTTCAGCGAATGACAAAGCAGTCTCTAAGGCTACATTTTGGAAAGATATTTAATGGTTATGGTGACTCTGGACACGACAGAAGAAGAAGGTATAAAGATAGCGGTTTATTGCAAGTATTAGGCCTATTAGTTAAATTAGTTATTATGAATCTATAGGGGTTTCATTCATGTGGTGAATTGAATGGGTTTAATATTAAAAGAGATGGAAAATCGAGAAAAAAGATTTACAAGACTTTACCGTAATTATTGAAGTAAACTACACGCAAGATTAAGGAGAAATTTGTTGTGACAATTGTCGGATTTTTTGTAAATTACGTCATGGAGACTCCAGTAGTTGAGGAGTATAAGACAAGTCAGATCAACAATTATACAATCTTTTACTCTTATACACTAGTTACCATAATTTATTACATATCAATTAGTTGAGGTAAGGCTTAATTTTGATTTGAAAGGAGCTCTTGTACACAATAAAAAACTTCAACTGAATATTTTTCAATTGTTTTTAAAATATTGCTATTTTGAAGACTTTAAAAACTGCGCGGTAGTTTGTTGTAGAGTTTCCTACCAATATAACTAGGTTTTTGTTTGAATAAACTACTAATGTGACTCACCAAGTGATAATTTCCTCGACTTCTTGTATTCATGCTCATCAAGATTTTGGTTAAAATTACTTTTTTACATATAAAGTAGCTTCATACTCATATAAGCAGGGTACAGTTAGGAGACCAAGTCTCTTGAACAACGGCCTACATGAATTGAATCTATTTACTCTTTCCATACACCTAACAGCTTTCTTTTGGATCTTTAACACCTTTCAAGATGTTGACTGCAAGTCGTTGAATTCACTTCAAAATTTAACCTTTCGTGGTTTTGTTTTGATGAATTACCCCATACTAAGATAGCATACCTAATATGTGACAGTAAGAGTCCATGGTAAGCTGTAAAAAGTAACTTTTTGTCATTTAATCTAGCAAGCTGTTGCAGGACAAATACACCAGATGAAATTTTAAAACATATTTTTTCAATATATAGAGCCCAAGTCAATCGTTTATCCAACAAAACTCCTAAAAATGCAACGTTTTCTTCCTGGTCTAGTTGCTTATCGTTTACAAACACGTTTATAGCCTTATCTTTATTTGTATTATGTTTGTTTTTGAATTGAAGGTATTGGCACTTTTTACTATTTATCGTTAATTTCAACTGATTTAAGAATTGGTCAATGTACTGCATACCTATATGGGTGGTGAAATCATCATTAATATGCTGGTGGAAGAATGGGTAGCAATAGTGGGAGTGATCGGAGAAGCAGTTGTAAAAGCTGTGGGAAAAATGTACACAAGAAATGCTGAATGGTTTAATGATGATTTAAGAATTCGACAATGGACTGCATACCTATATGGGCACTTATCTAGAACGGAAAAGCTGAAAATGAGAGTCTGCAAATAAGAGGGCTTTGCTCGCCTTTTATCAGTCTAGCCAGGGAAGGTTTTTAATGCCCCATCATCATTGGTAAATTTGAGAAAATCGCTTAGAATGACCTTCTCAAATACTGTATGTCATATTGGATTATTGGTGGTTTATGAATTATTCATTTCAGAGGTTGAAGGGTGCAAATTTTTAGGTATTCATCTGGATTCTAGATTAAACTGGCAGTCTCTTGTGGATCAGATTAAATTTGTCTAAAATAGGTTAGTTATTTTCATTTCGAAAACATTAAGTCGCTACTGTCCATACTCAACATTCTCAAATGTGTATATTTTGCTCTGTTTAAGTGTGATTTGAGGTATGGATACACAGTGTTGGGAAATTCGTCTGAGAGAAATGCAAAAAAGGTTTTTATTTTGCAAAAAAAAGCTATCAGATGTATGTTGAGACTGAAAAAATATCAGTCATGTTGAGAATATTTCAAGGCATATCCTTACGTTCCCATCTTTGTATATTATATACCAGACTATTCTCAATGCCATACTACTGATAATAATCTTCTGCCCACTAATAACAAGACTCATGGGTTATTTGTCCAGCAACAGCTCGCTAGATTGAATGACAAAAAGTTACTTTTTACAGCTTACCATGGGCTCTTACTGTCACATATTAGGTATGCTATCTTAGTATGGGGTAATTCATCAAAACAAAATCTTGATAGGGTGTTTAAGATCCAAAAGAAAGCGGTTAGGTGTATAGAAAGAGTAAATAGATTAGATTCATGTAGGCCGTTGTTCAAGAGACTTGGTCTCCTAACTGTACCCTGCTTATATGTGTATGAAGCTACTTTATATGTAAAAACAAAAGATATTAACCAAAATCTTGATGTACATGATTATAATACAAGAAGCCAAGGAGATTATCACTTGGTGAGTCATAATAGTAGCTTATTCAAACAAAAACCTAGTTATATTGGTAGGAAACTACAACAAACTACTGCAGTTTTTAAAGAGTCTTGAAAATATAGAAATATTTAAAAAACAATTGAAAAAAATATTTAGTAGATAGAGCTTTTTATATAGTGTACAAGAGTTCCTTTCACATCAAAATTAAGCCTCATCTCAACTAACTGATATAGTAATTATGGTATCTTGTGTATGTTTGTTGATCTGACTTGTCTTATACTCCTTAACTGGAGTCTCCAAGACGTAATCTACAAAAAAAAAAAAAATAACCTCAGAACCAGATTAAGGCTGTGCGCAGGGTTTTTGGTGATAATTTTTTTCTAAGTTTATTGTATTCGAAGTTATTGGGAGTTTGAAATGTTATCTATTGCTTTAAGAAAAAGTTTTTTTCATCAATTATTTTATGAAATATGGGGTTTCAAAGTTGAAATTTTTTGGTTTTTGGGGGCAATTGATCTCACCTAGGAGTGATTTTAAACTTTTGATAAATTTCCTTTAATCAAAAGATACAACAAGGAATAAAATGACATATTTTTAACTCCGATGAAACAATTAGTTTTTTAAAATATTTTTTTTTTAATCTGTAAAAAAATTCAATTTTTTAATAAATTGTTTTGAAAAAACCATTCGTTAGATTGAAATAGAAAATATGTCATTTTATTCCTCAAGGTGTCTTTTAGTTATGGAAAATTTATCAAAAGTTTAAAACCACTCATTGGTGAGATCAATTGCCCCCAAAAACCGAAAAATTTCAATTTTGAACCCCTATATTTCAAAAAATAATGGATGAAAAAACTTTTACTCCTGGCAATAGACAGCATTTCAAAGCCCGAATAATATTTGATACAAGAAACTTCGATAAAAAAGTATGACCAGAAACCCTGTGCACAGCCTTAACCAGTAACTACCATTTACCTAGTGGCAACTTAGTCATAGCCAAGAAAAAACTCTTCTACCAAGGCAATACCTTTTTTAATAAGCTCCCAGACAGAATAAAATCTAAAAAGACAAGCTAGAATAAATTTAAAATGGAAATTAAAAATGATTTATTAAATCATAGCTTTTACTCAGTGAAGGAGTAGGCCTACATAGAATACACGAAATGCTTAAATTTAAGGTCAATGATTATTTATTCAATTATGATAAATTATGTGAAGCCTACTTGTAATATAAATGGCTGTTTTAATGTAAGTAAGAATTACAAACACACATTAGGACTTTGTAATGATATTTTGATCCTTGACAACATATTCTACTGTATGTATGAAGTAACTTCTTGAATTTTGTTATGTAAGTTTCAGTTTCAGCTATTTTAATTTTGACAAATGCCATAATTCAGGGGTGCCCCCCCCCCTTAGCCTCATGATGCACCCCCAATTTCTTTATGTACGCTATATTAGTGAGTTAATAATGCTAACCTCAACACTCTAGGCATCTGCCGGCTCTATAGCATCTTGATTTTAGAGCTGGCAGATACATATAGTGTTGAGGTTAACGCTATCTTTAAAGTAGTTTTGCGCAACCACTCCATTGCATTTCACTTTAAAGTATTTGAGTACTCCCAAAAATCAGTATATATTGAACAAACCAAATACTGGCCACCTTTCAATTTTAACCTTGAAAAATCAGTAATTTATTCTCATACATTTTCAAACTTGATATATTATTACAAAGGCAAAAAACCAATGAGTCATCTGACGTGAATCAGTTGTCAAAAACTTGAAGCAGAAGCTTCTTTTTTAGGTTTGAAGTGTAAAGGCCGATATTTGGGAGGTGGGCGATAATGAAATAAATTTTATTCATCCACAACAATTTACAATAAACAGAAAAACATTCTCTTATCACAATGAAAAAGATCTATATACCATATAGATAACACATAAAACTCTGCTAACTTATATAAAAAAAAAAACAAGCTACATAGTACATTAAAAAAAAAAAAAACAATAAAAATCGTAATAAGGACAAGATTCTTTTCCTTAGATGAATAAAAGAAAAAAACATCCCGAGGCCTAGCCTGTGTGGGATGGTATGCAAATTCTTACTTAAAGTAGAGAACTAGATATAAATGGTGCGACCGACCGGTCATTTATTAATACATAATTATAGGGTTGCTAGACATACAAGGAATCAAATAAGACTTCAAACATTTAAGAAGGTATACAATAATGTCATTAATACATAATTATAGGATTACTAGACAACGTCCAAGTCGAATTGGACTTCAAACAATTAATAAGGTAAATGAATGAATATAGGGTATATGCAATAAGGTATTGAATGAATTAATAATATACAATGAATAAGGTTCACATAATTATATTAATCCTCTACGTAAAAAAGCCATAATGAAGTAGAAGTTTTTCAACTTTGGTGAAGCTTCTCTATCAGTTTATTATTTTTTTAAAATTAAATTAGGGATGCAAAAAATAATGGTTGGATAAATTTGAATGTCACTTTGTCTTTTTATTTAATTTATTTTTTCGATTCACTTATTCTCTCATCTGATCTAGTATCCATTTCAAATAGTAAGCAACTCTAGTGTATATGTGGGGACATCTGCCTCCATACCATAAAGTTTCACTTTCACTAAATATATTGTCGACTGATATTGTCGAGGCATGTCACCATTGACAGATGCAGCAATGAACATTGGACTGCCTGAATCGCCCGCATGAGAGAACTGGGTATGAGTCCCGGCGCAAATCTGCGATTCTGGGAATTGGCGAGCTGCTCTAGGAAGAGTCACACAGAAAGTGAGCGTGTGGAGGCGATTGTTGCGTTCAGTTAGAAGAGACAGTTTAGAAATGAACACACCGAACTGACCGTATGTAGGCCGCTTCAGAGTTACATCAAATATAATGTTATGTTATCATTTCTATTACTTCTATGTTATTATTTCTCAAGATACAGGGAGAAAAACTTTATTTTTGTTCTCCTGAAAAATTTGGCGAAATGGACTAGAACCATTCTTCCCCCTGGCTCTTCAAATATATATACTATTGTCCCATTTTCTATTGTAAATTACTTTCATATTTAATAATATCTTGGATATAAACTTGAAAAAACACTTTTAAATGGAAATCGACTCACGTTTAAAAGTGTTTTTTCAAGTTTATATTACATATTAGTGGAAACAAGATGGATCTTCAACATCATAATATCTTGGAGTTTTTATTTTGGTTTGAACGAAAACTTCTAACAACTCATTTGAAACTGGCGCTTCTTGATATCGTAGAGAGTTTATGAAGGCAAGGCCTTCATGATTGCACTTTGTACAGAAATTCAATATTTGGTCGTCAGATGGCTGTGGGTTTTAGTCACTTCTTGGGGGGAGTACCAACTGGACTACTGACAAAAACAGTGGAAAAAAGTCAGCTGTTGACCAACTCGCCACTAATGGAATGCGGAATTAACGAAATGGAATGCGTTTGAACTCGGAACTGTCTGCAAAATCTGTGTTGGAATCTACCAGAGATATTATGCTTTATACGTTGGTAGCATCACCATCAGTGCGTAATTTTGTTTTTCTATCTACTCACTCTACTGTACTGAGCTTCATAACGGTTTAGTTTTATTGGTTAAGTTAATGTCAAGTTATGAAATTATCAATCTAATAACGTAGATTACTTAATAAATAAATATCGGTGGATCGCCACGAGAATGGCATCAGCTTACATGTATTCTTATGGCCGATCCACCTATAGTAATTTGAATTTCTATCTAGTGAAATAACCCGACCACTCTAATTGTTGAAATGTTATCTAGAGCTGTTTTACATCACTTTTAAACTACGGTAAGTAGAGTCAAATGCAAATCATTCATTAAATTGCTCGTCAACAACTTTCATACCTGAGTTCATTGCATAAGTTACTGTTATTAATCTAAAGTAAATCATCTGATAGATTATCTATCTACCTTTATATTGGTGGTGGCATTTTTTGCAAAGTATTTTTGTCGCTGATAGTGGCGGCGATGCTTAGCTTAGACGGCTCTGGGGCTGCATTTCCGTATCTGATCCACCGAAATAATTGACTAAGAGTCGATCGCGGTTAGGTTTAGATTTGGAATATATCGACTAAGTTACCTTATCGATTATCAGCCGATTATGTCACTAGACTAAATACGGAAGTGCAACCTCGATTTTCGAAGTTGAAAGTGAAAGGGGTCAATATTAGGTAGGTGGCTAATAATTAGTACGTTTACCTTACTGGAAACACAGTACCTATATTGTGTAGATGTTCGGAGGTATATTATAAATGAGTAGGCAAACGGAGTTGAATAGTTATTTCATGAATTTTTGTCAATTAAACTTGACTATGCTGTTCACTAAAGATAATTGTGATTACAGTAGCCTAATTACTTTTCAAATGATTGAGAGATTTACCCTACTTGCAGCTTAGTACAGCTCGAGCAAGCTCAACTTTTTTGGCAATGAAACTAAGAAAATTCCTGTTTCAGCACGAGGTCTGTCTGCTGCTTGTTTCCGTCAAAGGTTGAAAAGTCTGCTGGCCAACCTACTGTATTTGGTGTATGAATTTTGAATGGTATGTAGCTCCTTCTAATCACTTGACTCTGCCTGTGCAGCATTCTTTCATCAGTGCTTGGTAATGCCATGTTGGTATGTTTTCTTCTCTTTTAGAACTTTTTGTTAGCTTCATCTGGAGCTTAGGAAATGACAGAATTCGCCATCACCATAGCAACCATTCACGATCATGTAACTATGGTTTGTCTACAAGCAACCGTCTGTAAACATACACTGTATACTATATTCGAAAAGTATCGTTCGAAATTCATATAATATGAGTATTCAAAGAGAACAATGGTAGTTGAAGCGTTTCAAATTTTTTATGGCAGGGGTGCAGTGGAGCGTGCATTTATAACCAATACACCTGTTTGTTTACCCTCTGGTCACAAGCGCTATTATGAAAGAAACCAAGCTATTTTTTTTTTTTTTTTTTTTTTTTTTTTTAATTTTTAACCAACTTCCAAACAGGAGGAGGCTCTCAATTAGGCATGTTTTTTTCATGTTTGTTCATCAATTATTGGGGTACTATTGAACCGATTAAATTTTTTTTAATGAATGCGCTTCATTCATCGGTAGTTCTATCCAAGTTTCGCAAGGATCGGCCCAATACTTAGCCCAATATCAAACAAAAAGGAGCATTCATTGATGTCTTCATTTCAGTTTTATTCAAATAGGATAGTTTCATACATAACTGGCAGTCGAGTAACCAACCGTTGTCGTTTACCAGACTGATCATTTTATGATATATGGCGCTCTTTCACCCACCGATTTTTGAAATCATATGATGCATTGTAGGCTAATTATGCCGGGTGATTGACATCGGTTACCCAGAGCCTTTTTGACCAATTAGGTGAACTTAATTTGAATTTAGAATAAGAAGAAGATAATATTTCTCTTCTTATGAACATTGTAAATAATTTAGTTGATTTAGCTTTTTCCCTCTTCTCAGCCCAATATTTTTTCATTCTGGCTGAGGCGTCCTTATAATAATATTATAAATATGCTAAATTATATTGTTTCAATCAAGGTAATTAGAAAACAAGGTAGTGTTCTCGCACATCTCCACTCATCTGTTGAGTCCTATCAGCTGATGAAGTGACGTCATTTGGGTGTCTTTTCACGATTTTACCTATAATTTACTTGTTAAATTCCATAACTTTATAAGTATATCTCAAAATATATATGATTTTCAAGAAACTTGGATGTCTCCTTTGGTTTATGGTATAAATGTACCTAAGTGTTAATCTACGGCATTTTTGATATGATCATACAATTATTTAGTTCAGAGCACTTGTTAATGTTATAGCATGCACATAACATCAAGGATTGTACTTCTTGGGTATTTAAGTTATTTTATGTCTTCAAACTCACTTCAATTAATTTACAAGTACTGTGGAAGGTTAAATATTCTATGTTTAATGGAATTGAATTGTGTTAATTTTTTATTGTAATAATTTATATATTGTTTACATGATGCTGTTTTCCTTCAATACTTTTAACAGTATACTTCTGTAGTTGGAAGAGCGTTGAAATTGATTGGAGAAAAATATATTCAGTTAACCGTAATAAAATAATTGACCTTCAACTAAATATTATGTGCTTACTGGAATTGCATACCTATTTCTCCAAACAATTTTCTTAAAAAAATGAATATTTCATTTTCCACAGTACTCATAAATTAATTTGAAGAGAAATAAAATAACTTAAATACCCGAGAACTACTATCCTTGTATTATGTACATGCTATAACATTATCGAGTGATCTGAATTGAATAGGTAATTGTATGATCATATTAAAAATTCCGTAGGTCAACAGTTGAATATATTATCATAAACCATAGGAGACGTCCAAGTTTCTTGAAGATCATATATATTTTGAGAAAAAGACTTATAAAGTTATGCAATTTATCATGTAAAAGATAGGCGAAATCATGAAAAGAGACCTGCATGATGTCACTGCATCAGCTGGCTGTAACTTGCTACTGCGCATCATGCTGTTGAACACTACCTTGTCTTTTGATTACCTTGGTTTCAATCATGAGTTGGAGTAAAAAATGTTTTTAAGATCGTTAATTACAAATAAATAAATAAATACTTTATTTCCAATCAATAATTAATTAAAACTATAAAACAATATAATATATATTAGCAAATTAAATGGGAATCTAATAACTATAGAACTGCAATTTTTGAGAAATAATTTTTGGAAATTACCCTACTCAACTATGGTTTACCCATGTTCTAGAGTGGGGGGGGGGGGGGGGGGGGTTAGTGCGGAATTATTAGGTAAGTGAGCTCACATGTTGTTTGAGATAATTATTTCCAAGTTTTGCCTTCCTGTATTTAATATCCATTTGTGGACTGCAGATTTGAATCTTGTTTCAGATGCTGTGCTCTTGATGTTTTCAGGAAGCAGGTTGTACAATTTGGGAGCTAAATGGTTGAAGTGTCTCTGGTATAAGGCTTTCCTTGCTACATTCGCAATAAGAAGGTGCCTGTTTCTTGTATTGTGGCTATGGTTTCTGTTTTCAAAGTTTGCTGTGTTCCTGTGTATTCTCTGGATTATTTCTTTAGAGTAGAGTTGTCTTGGATCAATCACACCAAACTCGTAGAATAGTTGGTCTGATGGGTAACGTGGCGGATTTCTTCTTATAACTTTTATGATGAGTTTCTGAACTTTTATGAGGGGGTCAATGTGGGTGTAGCTCGTTCCACCCCAACCCACGATTCCATAGGTTAGTAGAGATTGAACTATAGAAAAATAGACCATCCTCAGACACTTCGGATTGACTAGTGATCTCAGCATTTTGAATTTGTAAATTGTTCTCCTTAATTTTTTGCATAGCTCATCTATGTGTTTATCCCAGAATTAAGCTATAATTTTTTCAGTTTATGCTGGTACATTATGTGTGTTTCATCAAAAGCTTTTTGTTCTGCCATACTGGCGCTCCTCAATCTACAGTGGAAACAATTACTCTGGGCGCATGGCTCTCACACTACGCTCTGTCACTACTGGCCGTCCTGTAAAAGTTGGTTCGCTCACTCCACTCCTTTCTACCGCTCCACTAACGGCTGAAATGGTGACCTTGAAGACACAAATGTTTTTAGAAATGAGCGATAAACACTCCCCTCTCCACCCCGCGCCTTTGCTGACTACCAAAAGGCCGCGCGCCCAGACTAATTGTTTCTACTATACCTTGAATGCCCTTGTGTGGGTACACCTAGGTGTGCTCACCCCTTGGAATTGATAATGATAATTGACCCCCAAATTATTGTAGGCTACATTAGAGATACCGTAATAGTTATTCCAATGTAATGGCAATCATTGTTGATGTCACTGTACCATGAGAATAACAACATAGGCAGAGCATAATCAAATTTTTTCGTGTTCCTGCTGCGTTTTTCTGTCTGTATAAAACAGGCCTCACAGCTGAAAAACTGCAGGTTGGTTCACACATGTTCAAGTAGCTACTTTCAATGAATAAGGCGATAATGTGACAACCTTATGACATTTGATATAAAAATTTATTTTTTCATTTAAAAATTTATAAAGAAAGCAGTAGTGGGCTATGCCCAAGGTGACCAGATTTTTGAAACCCCAAAACGGGACAACTGAACGTATAGGTCGGGGGGGGGGGGGGGGGGGTTAAAAGTTGATCAGAAAGTAGGGGAAAAACTTTATTTCTTCTCTATACAAAGATATTTTTGTAGTCATTCTCACACATCTTATATTAAAACGAAACCGTAGTTTTTAATGTCATGCCATCAATGTTCGCAATACCATCAAAGATGACCGAAGAATAGTAAAAGTCTGTTCATAATATTGAGGGATTTTGGAGCTAAGGTTCAATTTATTGTAATTAGAACTTGAGTTCAACTTTTAGATTATTTAGAGCAATAATAATTTTCAATAAATGAAAAAACCTATTCATGAAGTAGAATATTAGTAACTAATATTTCCAAAACGGGACAAATGGGTGCCCTGACCAGGATGGTGGGGACACCGGGACATGCCTCTCAAAAACGGGACTGTCCTGTTGAAAACGGGACGTCTGGTCACCTTAGCCCTATGCCTGTTGTATCTTCACTTGATTGTGTTTTGTCATGGATGAATGAATTATATGAATCAAGCTTTAGTATCATCAGTTGTAAATTTCACTCACACTAGTTCGATTTTTTTATTTATTAACTGACTAAATTTGGTAAATGGATGATAGCACCGTTCCATATCAGAGATACCTTTATTCATAGCCATTTTGTTTCTTATCCCTGTCATAAACTTTTAGTTGCTTGAAGTATATGTCTACATAATTGTGTATGTTCCATGTGTTTATAATTTGAACAGGTCTACAATAGAATATATATAATATATTCATTTTAATTTTTTTTTTTCAGAGAATAACACCTGCTGGCTGAACTGTAATTTCTTAACTAGTTACTGAATGTTATTGCAAGTGGATTATTGTTTATTTATAATTCAAGCATCATTCACAGCTTGTGAACAATCTGTGAAGTATCAGGTGAGCTCTCTTCTCAAATATCAACCTAATATATCTCAAAGGAGCAAAAAATTGCTTTTAATTGGTTCTTGCATTTGAGGTTGCACAAAAACTAAAAACTATGATAATTTGTTTCCAGCCACTTGTATACTTACATGTAAGAATGTGGTACAACCAAGAGGTTTGAATGCTCCAATTGATTGCATTCTTACCAAATCCAGAAGAATATGTAATACCATACATAAAGGTTTAGGAATAATGCAGTAGATTTTATAAGTGATATATATATTGGGTAATTGTGCCGCAGATGTTAGCAAGAAAAAAATCACTTGAAACCTTCACCAAATTGTAGTATTAAGTTTTCTGATCACAATTATCAAGTTTCCAAGTGTCGGTCTCAATAAATTAATTAATTATTCAATATTAAAAACTCAAATTTTGAACAGAACCCCAAAATGATTATCTTTAGCAATTAACTTGAATTGAGTGTTTAGAATGCCTAAATCATTGCAACACAATAATTTGCATTCTAGTTTATGAATTATTTACTCATACAATTTATCTATTCAATAATAAAAGCATTTTCAATTTGTTCCATAATCTTATCACTTGATGCATTGCACATACTTCTGCATAATCTGTCGCCACAGCCTGGGTTTTGGGCGCTTGGGCCTTCTATTTCTTTAGCTTATGAATTTTGCCGACTGTGACTAACGATGATGGATGATAATATCATAGAGTGCTATAGAATCTGAAACTGATGCTTTTGTTTCACTCTGAACTCACAGATATAGGCTATTTCTAAATGTAAAAATTTTAAAATAACAAAAAAATTATTGAAGAGATTTTTACTTTGAATGCATTATGGAATTAATGAAAACATAATAATGATCACTATAATTAATTAATATAGTGACATAATATTGGGAATATATTGATATTATATCACAATAAATATCAATACCAGTTTCCATATTGATATGATATATCAATAATTTTGGTATTGATACTCCATCCCTACATTGATCTTTATCATTACCGGTAAATGGAATTTTACTTGAAACCAAAACTTGATATTAAATATTTGTAGATTTTCATTTACCGGTAAACGGTAAAAGGCTCGAATGAACCAAAGCACACCCATTATTACCAATTAATTTCTTGGTGAAAGAAATCAATGTTTTTTAGCCTAAATAAACATTTAAAACAATTCGTCTATGATGTTATGCTTAAGGCACTATAAAGGCTTTTTACAGAGCCGTAGTTATGTTCAAAAGGTGAGTTTTTAATATTGAATAATAAATTAATTGAGACCGACACTTAAAAACTTGATAATTGTGATCAGGAGACATAATACTACAATTTGGTGAAGGTTTCAAGTGATTTTTTTCTTGCTAACATCTGCGGCACAATTACCTTTGACTCTATTATATGACATCTTGAATTGAACTTGAAGCCTTGAAGCATTCAAACTTGTGAGTCAATTATTAGTGTAGTGTAAGACACAATTATGCTCATTTGAGAAATACTGTTGAAAAATCAATTTAAATAGACAAAGACTGCGATTACTAGGTTATGAAATAATAAATGTCATACTATCAGCTCTAACTACTGTCAATGTAACGTATTGAGATAGTGACCATACAAATAATAGACAATAATAAGTTAATAGCAGCTAAGACTACGTATTTCAGCTTCAAAATAATTCATTTGAGCAATTATTGTTTTAATAAAATTTATAAAAGGAAATTATAAAATGAGACCTGAAAGCCATTTGCTCATCTAGTTTCTGTAGGCTATATTTGCTCATCTGTGATGAGTAATATCCAATAAGGACTCACATAGCCAAATTCGAGGTTAGGATTTTGGAAGTGCTTGTATATTCTGTTTTACTCTTATTTTTAACTGCTTAATTTATATTTTGCTTATCACAATCACTGTTCGTTCTCTCAAGCACAAATTCTTGAAGATATCACAATAATTTCTTAGTTTTTGAGGCACACATGCTTGGAAGTTATCAATATTGCAAAGTAGGATTGATCGATTATAATCTTAAAGTTTTGAATTTTTTGTCCCAAACTAATTTTTATGAACTGTTTCAAATTACACCTTTTATCTTTTTTCTGTGTATTTTGCTTGCTATTATAAGATTCGTTCTAAAAATCATGATCTTTTTCATGAGTGTCTGTTGCCGCTTCTGGGAATGAAATCCACCCTTTCTTCTGGCATAGCATTGTCAAACAGCTATCTCAGTTACGATTTTCTCCAACATTTATCCAGCATTTCAACAATGTGACAGTCATTGACTGTATGGGACATGTCATTCCCCACACCCACACATAGTGAGTTGTCCATAAAACTCTACCTTTTTGAACTCTGCACATCTATAATAAATAAATGAAATTATTAGAATTAACGTGTGTCTAAAGCTTCACCTGGACATAAAAAGCCATTGAGAAGGACATTGATCATAAGGGACATGTAGGCACGACACGCACATAGTGAGTACACACAAATTTACATGGAAAATGTATATGGCAATATTTTTTATTATACTATAATAATATGCACATTGAACTTCAGGATATATTCACTTTTCCTTATGTTTCTTAAAGAAAAGCGCCTCTGTACCAAATAAATCACATTTATTGTGGTTACATATGGGCATAGATAGCGTCCATTTATGAATACTGAATTGATTTAAGATAAAAAACTTTCTCATAAGAACTTCGACATGGAACTACAAAAAATACCATAAATTATAAATGATTCTTCTAGCACCCTAGTAAGGGCGTGCCAGCCATGATTCGCACAGGTAGTAATTTACCCTTGAGCCAGCTCTGCTTGTAAACCATGTTAATTTGTTTCTAATTTTTTTATATTGTTTTTTCAGACCTGATAACTCATCTTAAACTGCATGGACACCCCATCATAGTTTCTTCGCATAAAATAAGCAAACCTTGACTTATATCTTAATCAAAAGTTTGAAATGTTTTATTATTACCAACAACAAATTCTTATTTTAGAACAAATGAAATCGGTTATTATTAATATTATCATTTTATTATATATTATTATTATAACAAATGTATTATTATATTGATATTTTTACTATTGTCAAATTTATACCATTGTATACCTTATATGTCAGTTATAAGGCCATTATTATCATTGAATAGTATATTAGTTCATGAAAGTTGATTCAACATAGACTAACTAACTACGATTTATAAGTTACAAATTTGTTATAATTCAATATAATCTTATATGATGTATCTTGTTTTGTTGAATAACATTTATACGTTATTGGAATAAATCTCTTATTGAAATGTATCAGTTCTATTGTTCTTATTCAGAAATACAACTAAGAAATATATCTCATCAACTCATCACAATTGACAGGTTGCGTGAAATTGATGTCTAACCTATGCATGCGCAGAGCTAATTTTATGAAGATAAACA
This sequence comes from Conomelus anceps, assembly GCA_948455865.1. Classification (NCBI taxonomy): domain Eukaryota; kingdom Metazoa; phylum Arthropoda; class Insecta; order Hemiptera; family Delphacidae; genus Conomelus; species Conomelus anceps. Next base: position 15,378,489 of record OX418219.1, read on the forward strand.
AACCTGAAAAATGTTATGCAACAACTTTGAAGTGTTGTCAAAATTCTTAGCGTTTAAAAACTTTGACTCTAGTTTTTAATTTTCAAGTAATCCGTTCCTTGGGAACGCTCAAAGACACACACACATATATATATAATTATTTGATAGATATATATATATATATATACAGTGCGAGACTGAGCTCCGTATCCCTCGGAGGAATGCACTATGTCATCGCAAAAGCAATGCAATTGTGCGTCTCTGTGCGTGCTTCCGCGCTGCCCAGTATAGTATTCTTCGTCTCTCCTCTCCAGCCGTCAGGGACACGGAGCTTAGTCTCGCACAGTATATATATATATATTTACACCTGACCATCATTGTGGCATCCATACATTGTTGATTTACATTCGTTTGGACGTCCGTGTGTAATTGTGCATCCGTATACGGACGCCCGATTACATTCCTTAATAAATTCGTTAGAAGAGGTTCAAATGGGTTAGGTTTGGCCCATGCCTTCTCAGGCATGCCAACTTCACTCACAACAGAAATCACGTGACAATTCGTCAGCTATCATCACTTCTACACTAGTTTTAAAAAAAAATGTTGGACGTCTGAATGTTGTCAAAATGAATTTTAATATACATCGAAGCTTCTGAATTCTACCACCACGTAGCGCTAGTCAGATTTGCCCTCTCCCGAGTGTATATTGTGAATCGTATAATGTTGTTCATTCCACCGCGAATTTGACGTCCATCAAGTTATAGAAGATTGGCAACAACGCCTGGATGTCAACTTCGTTAGAGAATGGCTTGAGCTGACCCGGCGAGATTCACCAAGATTATTGTAAATTTCTGTTCCTGAAATACTCACCCGCAAGATGGTTTTTCAACAAGTAGCCTATCTCATGCATTTCAGTATCACTCTTTTCTCATAATATAATAGTTCTTATTCCTGACTGAACTTTATTTTTGAAAATTCACTTGCTCTTAATGCAATATTACTATAGTTAATAATTGAAACTTTCGCCACTTTCTGTAGGTATAAGCCTACAATATTCCACCATCTCCAATTTTCGTTTCTTGTTCGTTATGACCTTCATTTTAAACTTTTATACAATTAAAATATGAGAAGATATAATATAATTTATATATAATATTAAAAGATAGAAGAAGAATGAGAGGGGGAAGAAGAAGAAGACAGGAAGAAAAGGAAGAGAAACATGGGAGAAGAGAATGAAGAGGAGAAAGAAGAAGAAGAGAAAATGAAGAGCAAGGAGAAGAAGAAGACAGGAAGAAGAAAGAGGGAAGGGAATAAAGAGGACCGAGCAACCGGTGCAATTCGGAGAAGAAGAAGAGAGAAAGCAGAGAAAGAATAAGAAGACAGGAGGAGGCTAAGAAAAAGATAAAAAGAAGAAGAAGAAGAAGAGGAGGAGGATGAAGAAGAAGAAAAAAGAGAAAATAAAGAGGACCGAGCAACCGGAGCAAGTCGGAGAAGAAGAAGAAGAAGAGAAAATAAGGAGGAAGGAAAAGAAGAAGAAGAAGAGGAGAAAAAAAGGAGGAAGAAGAAGAGGAGGTAAAAAAAGAAAGAGGGAAGGGAATAAAGAGGACCGAGCAACCGGTGCAAGTCGGAGGAGAAGAAGAAGAGAAAAGGAGAAGAAAAAGAGAGAAAGCAGAGAAAGAATAAGAAGAAGAAGACAGGAGGAGGCTAAGAAAAGAAGAAAAAGAAGAAGAAGAAGAGGAGGAAAAAAAGAAGAAAGAGGGAAGGGAATAAAGAGGACCGAGCAACCGGTGCAAGTCGGAGGAGAAGAAGAAGCGAAAAGGAGGAGGAAGAGAGGAAGCAGAAAAAGGAGGAGGCAAAGAAAAGAAGAAGATGATAAAAAAGAAGAAGAGAAGGAGGAGGAAGAAGAAAGAGAGAATAAAGAGGACCGAGCAACCGGAGAAAGAAGAGAAAAAGAGAAGGAAAGGTGATAAGAAGTGAGGAAGCGGAAGAAGATGACAGGAGGAAGCAAAGAAGAAGAAGAAGAAGAAGAAAAGAAAAGAAGAAGAAGCGGAGGAAGAAGAAGAGTGATGAAGAAGAACAGAGGAAGAAGAAGGAGATAGGAAGAAGACAGGATAATAAGAGGAGGAAGTAGAAGAAATTTATTGGAATGAAAACTTGAAAATCAATTCAATGTCTATGTAGACATTTCGGATACTAATTCATTTTGATTACTAACTGATGTGAAATTCGAAAAATGCTCATAACTTTGTTAATTTTGTACAGATTGATTTGAAAATTCAGGGGAATGTTAATAGTATTAAGAGAAACGTTCAATATTTTTTGTTGATTTTTCCCATGTTCTCTTCTCCCTCCCCAGCCGAAAAACTATACTGAGTTCCATTACTATGCGGGAAGTTTCAAACGTCCCGCTACACTGAGCTGCTCCGCGCCAAGGGACGGTATTGGATAAAATCGCCCGCTCAACAATACTATTGGGTGACTCCAATTGAACCGGCTAGTTCAAACGATACTATTTCACTGAAGCACTGAAGACCAGGGGCGCACCCAGACTTTTGGTTTGGGGGGGCTTACCCGTATTGTAAGTATTGGATAAAATCGCCCGCTCAACAATACTATTGGGTGACTCCAATTGAACCGGCTAGTTCAAACGATACTATTTCACTGTAGCACTGAAGACCAGGGGCGCACCCAGACTTTTGGTTTGGGGGGGCTTACCCGTCCTACCAGGTAAAATTTGTGATTGGGGGGGGGGGGGGGGGGTAAAATTGGGATTTTTCAGAGCTCTTTTTACAAGATTGTTGCCCGATGAAGTTTAATGAGGGGGCAGGGATTGATTACTTGACTTTTTAAAAGAGTATTAGTTAATAAGCTATGGGGAAACAAAATGTGTCCATCATGAGTATTTTTTGTACAGAGTGTTTCAAGAGTTCAAAATGATTCTGCCAGACTGAATAAGCAACTTCTCATGAGGTTATAAAAATTAGAATGAATGTAGGTCCGAACTGCTTTGTTACAGAAATAAAGAGGGCGAAAGATTACAGCTATTCGATCATCCATTTAGAAATGACTAAGGTCATTTAGATGGTGTGAATTGAATTGAATCAATGTAAAATTATCTGAAACGTGCTACAAGATTCACTATTATACATTTTTTGATGCCCACATGAGAATTTTGCGTTGTTAATAAAGTGAACGAAAAAAGCCAGTATGAACGCGAATCGGGATTACCAAATCTTTAAATTGGTTAGATATTTTACAAAAATTCACAAAATTATCATATCATGATGTTTTTTTATTGCCGGCCTAGTGGTTAACGAATTCAATTGCCAATGAACCAAACATTTTTTTCAATTTCTCCTTTAAAACTTGTCAAATCATTTTTTGAAATGAAATATGAATGTATAGTCAAGAACGGTCCCAAATTTTATAAAGTCGATCTTTATTGAATCAAAGCATACTGATTTTGCACAGATGCTTTCCACTTGCTATTATTCTATTTTTTGACCCAATTTAAATTCTGGTTTTGTAATCTCTGGGTGCTTTATTCGCAATCAATAACCAAGTTCATACCCTTCAATCTCAATTTCCAAAATATAATAACTCAATAATCTCAATTTCCAAAATATAATAACTCAATAATCGCAGTAGTTGATGTATTACGTGATTTTACAGTTCATTTCACTGCGAATGCTTTCAACTCACCACCTAAATGAGGGCTATAGAAGCCTAAAGTTTTCTGAATGAGTGCTAATTTATTGATCTCTTATTGAAAGAGATAGCTTCACTCTTCCAGTGACGTAGTCAGGGGGGGGGGGGGTCCTGGGGGTCCGGACCCCTCCTTCCGGTCCTAAATTTTATATAATTTTCCATTAAATTGAACGTAAAATAAGACAAAGCACTGATGTTGGTGTTAATTTTCAATACCAGGAGAGCTAAAAAAGACTGTTCTAGGGCCTCTATTTTTCAAAAATTTTCAATCGACCCCCCCCCCCCCCCCCATTTCAAAACCTTGGCTACGTCACTGACTCTTCTGCTATATTTATTTCTGTATTGTAGCGTTTTCAAAGGAATAAACTTTTGCACTCTTCTTGAAATTTTTTCGCAAAAACCTGTAAATCTTTTTTAGAAAATTGTTAGCTGCGGACCGTAACAGGTACCTGTTCAGTGACATAAGATAAGCTGAAAATTCCTAGGGTGAGGGTGACCGATTCAAAAAAGAGGCCACTAAAAAAGAGTGCTATCAGCTATAAAATCACTTGCCGATGATTCGGAACTCACCTAAAAATGTGGGTCCAACTCTTCAACACATTACCCACGCACAGGTCTCAGAACTATCTGGGCTTCACCTTCCGAAAAATTACATTATTACTGTAACGTTAAATTTATTACAGGTTTAGGAAGTTCTAGACTCTAGAGGCTAGAGGTCCTGTACTTATTGGTTAAAAGATTGCCAGATTGATATAAGTGAAACGAATTATTTTATTATCTTTACCCAGCCTCCTGGTCGAATTTAATTCTGCTAGGCTACAAACTCTATTTCCACCTATGGTAGTCACTCATAATATTCCTCTTAATAGTATATCGATACTGTTAATTGTTATAAACACTCATATTTAAACGAGTCTGAAATGTACAGCCTAGAGTTCATACTATAGTTCGCTTGAAAATTATCTTCATTTTGATAAGGATTGCCGGACCTGAGGGAAAGACATGAGCCCCAAAGCCCCCCACCCTAAATTAAATTCATATCCAAAATAACCAGATATCAAATTAAACGATTTTCATTTCGAATCTTAATTTCCTTTTTTTAAATTTTTGAAACAATTAAAACAAAAATAAACTAAAATCTTAATTTTAAATAAATTTTTAATTAATTTACCTACACCGACAAATATTTCTTACTTGTGAAATTTTGGTTCAATTCTAGGGCTTCGTTTACTAATTCAACTAATTTCAGTTATGAACATTATTCTACTTAAAAAGTGTGAATTCATGACATGTACCAACACTAATCAGCCTGCAGCACATACTCTCTATAGTAAACCTTGAAAATTATCAACAATTTTTTAAGGAGCTCAGGTTCTACACCAAGAATTCAGATTTTCATCCTTCAAGTATTATTACAGTGTTTTGTGCACTGCTGACTCAAATATCAGATCTTTCGACTTCTCGTTTTTCAAATGATCATAAAAATTTCAGTTGGTGTTATGGATTCATTGAAAAACACATGTATTGTAATCAGTGGGTTCTTATACATCTAGTATTCTCTTTACTTCCGTCATGAGAGCGATGAGAACACTTGAGTGTTCCCTAGCGGAAGTGGCGATTTGAAAAAAAATCAATCAAAAATTTCCCAAAAATCAACTGGCAACCTTGTAATTTATATAACCTTTTAATTTATATTTTATGTATATTAATATAATTGAATTATATAAATTTAATTATAAAATTAAATTATATTAATTTAGTTTATATCTAATTAATTTAATATTCAAGTGAGGAAGATAGTGAAGTAATACATGAATCGAGATAATGGATAAAGAATACAAATAGAATTCACATGAAAACTAAAATATAGAAGTATAAAATATAAAACAATATAAAAATACTATTTTTCTTGTATGTATCCTTCGTTTATATTATTCAGTCATACCTCAATTCAGATAGAAGCAAAGTTTAAATGTGAACAATGTAAAATCGTGTTGTATTGTCGATGCAACATGACAGAGTTGCAGACTCTTTTTTTCAGTAGAGTTGTGTCTTGGCTATGTGAAGCACTTTGAATTGTCTGATGCCGGTCTCAGGCCAACCAGACGTATATAAAAACAAACAAACTCTGAAATCCAGTAGCTCAGCAATCTGGCAACATTGCTGGATGTCAAATAAGCCTCAAAGTGGTAATAGATATTCAAACCGGAGTTCATCTTGAAGTCGAAATGTATGAAGGTATACTCTGGAAGTACCATTGTCTGTATTTTGAAAGGAGTTTGAATGATCGACGGGGTGGATAAAAAAAATCGATTTTCATTTTTATGTTTTTCAAAAAACCAAAGTGAAATATCGAGGTGGAATACATACAAAACCTGATATACTTTCATGAAAAACCAATATACTCCTTGATTTCAAGGGGATGCCAAAACGTAACCAATTTGAAAAGATGCCAAAATGATAGCCAGATGTATATATATATATATATATATATATATATATATATATATATATATATATATATATGTATGTGTGTATTTGATAATTAGGAATAAATACATCAATTTACTGTTGTGGTCTTCTACATCATACTCATATTCTAATTCAATATTATGTAATGGTACTGCATCAGCTAGAAAGCAGTGTTCAATTAGCTATTTGCGTTCAGTCGTCATGAATTATTTTTATTAGCAAATCATTTTTCTATAACGGCGCGCGACCTTTATGGCTAAATTACATCAGTCGGTTAAATTTGATTAAAAATTCAGCTGATGGCTATCCAAACATGTTAATGCTTTTGTGTTCTATGTCATAGTTGAGCTCGATCAGACACTCAGCTGATGTAATTTATCTTAAATTGTTGCTCGCGTCTGTACAATGGGGGCCTCATGTATATAGTTCACGCCCCCAAATTAGGTTGCTATGAAATATTGCGATGTTGCCTGATACGAGACGATGCCAGCAGCTGATAGTAGAGAATCGCCATCCTCAATACACGAATTGACAATAGTATTTTGTAACATGTCGCCTAGTTTACAAGTCGCTGTTTTCTACAGAAATGTTTGCAGCTTTTTAGTCTGAAACAGAGAAATGCAAACTAGCTCAAGTTTGAGCTTAAAAAGTGTTTGAAACTTTTTTTTTGAATGGCTAGTGATATTAAATTTGTGGAGAGTGGAGGACGTACCTGCAGTTACACACAAAACTCAGTTTGCAACACGAGAATTTTGTTTGAAACTCAACCAGTTTGCAAAAAGTTACTTTTTTTAATTGAAGACCTGCTGAAAGCTGTGAGCTTCTGTGTGTATGCAGCTTAATTCATTAGACCGCTTTTATACAAAGCGTCGGTTTCCAATAATGAGGTAGATGACAGACGTCATCTAAACTTGGCATAAATGTTGCAATTTGGCAATATGTGACGCTGGAACCCATTGACAGAGATGTTAGGAAAGAAACACTATCAATTGATAAACTCAAAATTGTCATTAGGTTTAATAGCTGTCTTCAAGTCATTCTTATTGGAATTTCCTGAAAAGAAACATTATTAAGCATGTATGTTAAATAAATTATCAACGAAGTTCAGGCGTGAGCTGTTGAATACCCTTCACGTCAGATATATGGCCTTAGAGTTCGAATTAAACATTATTTCTGAAGAGATATTGAAAATACTGGGACTCAGAAGATGAGGTGATTCTTGAACAGAAAAAGCTCAGATTACAGAAGTAGCCTATTAGCAAGTTGAAATGAAAAAATTTCATTTTCTGTGAAAGTGATTGTGTTCTATCCTGTAGGAATAGCTCTTAATGAGGTCATGAATAATACTCCTATAAAGCCGTCTGCCTCTAGTTTTTTTTTAAGAAGGAATCATGAAGAATAGTATCGAAAGCTTTTCTGTTATTATATTATGGAGAAATACAAAAGAAATTTCATGTTGGAGTTTAGGTTCAGAGAAACAGTATTTTTGTGAATTTTATTATGGTTTCTTCTGTATTCTTATTGATTTGAAAGCCGAATTAGTTTCTGTTTATTATTTCATATTTACTAGAATATTATAATACTGTTTTCTTAACTATTTCCCCCATAATTTTAGCAAAATTAATAATGAGACTGATTGGTCTGTAATTGTTTGGATTAGAGGGATCTCTTTATTTAAACAGTGGTTTTATCTTGACCGATTTAAAATGTTTGGGAAAATATCCTTGCTCATAACATTTATTGAAAATAGCAGCAAGTGGTGTCCAGATTATATCAGCAACGAGTACATTTGTTACTTAAATTATCCATTCCTGGCTACAAAAACTCTTCCAATAAAATGAATATGCTTTGGTATCATTCAATTACTTTTTATTGCATTAATGGAATGCTAATAATATAATTTAACTATGGAAGTAGCTGTGATTCCACTTTTGTGCCATCACTAATTTACAATCATGATTGATTGATTTGTTGATCAAATAAATAACTGTGATTGGATTTTTTGATATCGTTTTCAGCCAAGTTATTACTTTTTTCAATATTGTGATTGTTACGCGCGCGTACCTTTAAACAGATGTTGGAGCTATTTTGACTATTGAACTGATAAATCCTACAATAACAATTGAGTTTTGTGTAGCATTCTACACTTCCACTCGCTAATACTGATATAACCCACACAGCACAAGGATGTCCTCAAGATATCCCAAGAATATCCCACAAGAATATTGAGAATATCCTCAGGACATCCCATCATATCCTAAATAAGCCCCAGGGACATCCTAGGGATAACTGAATGTCCGCCCAAATCCCGTGAAGGATATCCAGGGGATATGCATAGGATGTCCTGGGGATGAAATATCCCACCATGGGATTTTCTAGTGGATATCCTCAGAATATTCCTAGAATATCCCACTTTAAGTTTCCAGGGATATCCCAGACAGAATATCCTCTGGACATCCCATTATATCCTAAATAAATCCCAGGGATATCATAGGGATAACTGAATGTCCGCCCAAATCCCACAAAGGAGATCCAGGGGATATGCATGGGATATCCTGGGGATGAAATATCCCACCCCAAGATTTTCTAGTGTATATCTTCAGAATATTCCTAAAATATCCCACTTTGAGTTTACAAGGATATCCCAGAAAGAATATGCCAAACAAAACCCAGGGACATCCTAGGGATAAGGGAAAAGCTGTTCAAATCCCACAGAGGAGATCCTGAGGATATGTATCGAATATCCTTTCCCTATCCTATTATTATTAGAGGTGTGATATTAAGCTGGTAAAAACAGTTACTACACTGTGATCTTAATCAACAGCTGAGATTTGATACTTTATTAAGGTAAATAATTAAAGTAAATTGAATAGTTTGTGCATTAGTGACACCCCCATCTAACAGCTACAAAAATCCTAGTGAGAGGTACAAAATTTGGTAACTTTGATCTGTTATTTTAGGCTGGAGGATTCTAGGATCATAGAAAAAGTGTCTTTAAATACTCCAAGAATAGGAAAATTATCAACTTTGTTAGTTAAAATATTTATACTTTAAATATTACAAGGGATATTTAATAAACATTGTGAAATTGCATATCAATTGATACAATGTTATGGTAGTTACCAGAACTTCCAACAGATTGCGGTAGGATAAGGTAGCCTAGTGCGGGGGTGGCTTCACCCCCCAAAAGTATGTTAACCGCTATTATCTCAAAAGAGATGAGTTTTTCGAGACAAAATGTTCAATTCAATCTTAATGAGAATAAAATTCCCTACAAAATGAGTGTTCATACTTAATTATATGATTAGTGGCTCTGAAGTTAGGTTAGGAGGGAGAGAGAGAGAGAGTGAGAGAGAGAGAGAGAGAGTGAGAGGGAATGAGTGAGTTAGAGAGATTTAGGAGCAAGTGAGTGAAGTGTGAGGGGGTGAGAGGACGAGAGAGAGAGAGAGAGAGAAAGTGAGAGAATGACTGAGTGAGGGAGATACAATCATCCCAGCATGTGATATTCTGGGATATCTCCAGGATATATCATCCCAGCATGTGACATCCTGGGATATATCATCCCATTATATAAAATCCTGGGATCTCCCTGGGATTATCATCCCAGCATGTGATATTCTGGGATATCCCCAGGATTTATAATCCCAGTATGTGATATCCTGGGATCTCCCTGGGTTATACCATCCCAGTATGTGATATCCTGGGGTATCCCCAGGATAACATATCCCATATGTAATATCCTTCAGAGATCCCAGTGACATTCCAATATCCCGGGATCTTTATGGGACATATGGGAACTGGTCAGGATATCCTGAGGATATTTTGTGCTGTGTGGGAAACTGCGCGTGCAAATAACTGTTCTGATTTAAAGAGTGAGCAAAATTTATTGGGCGTATTTTATAGGAAGATGAAAAATAACAAATCAATATACAGTATTGTATTCAACAAATTCACTGAGAATACAATTTCATTTCCTACAACTGACAGTTTAATCTTTCTAATTCCTAATAAACAACTTCCTTGAGACTATAGTATATTGGTGACAGAGTATACAGTTGTAGAAAAAACTGAACTAGCGCTCCTATTTTAGTAAAAACAGTTTGTAAAGGTGCTTGAATTTGAGATGGTCACCAATGAACAGCGCCTGCTTTGTTGTGATGATGTGAGCTGGGGTGGGAGTGTTGCAGCTAGTCCAGTAAAGGCTTAGGTTGGTAGAAAAACATGTTTTCAAGAGAAGCATAAGTTTTATGTACTCATGTTGAAATTTATTCAATGCATCATGCGTTGTAAAACATTGTTTGCAATCGTCTTTTCAATAAACCCACATACACAAGTAGCCTATGTACAATGCATTGTTAGTTTTTTATTCACTCTAGTTTGTACACTGTTTTATTTTTTATTCACTCTCTAGTTCTGAATCAGACACTATAAATGTACTAGAAATATGTATTATTCTTGAAAGATTATGCAGTACAATGTGCAGCAATAGATATGGTACCGGTACCATAGATTGTTATCCAAGTACGTTGAAATAAGTTGACTAAGAGATGGATCGTACAAATCATAAAATATTGGTTTAATCAAGTAACATCAAGTATTTTAAGCACGATTCAATATCATGCAAACTGGTTATAAAGTCACTGGTTTCAACATAATGCTTCATATTTCATGATTCAAATAATACAAATTGTCCCACTCAATTTTAATAATAGTTTTAAATTACCATTGAAAATTGAGTTTCAAATTTGCCAGTTCACACAGCTCAGTGTGCCAACGTATCAATCATTTCGGTTAATATTGTTCAACCATAGGCTAAAACCGTTCAAACCGCACTAGAGCTCACAAATTATCTTTTATTTATTTAAAAAATGATAATTATAATGAGTTTTATCCATCAGGAGTAAAACAAAGTAATGTGAGTGTACTCTCAATTTATAATATGCTAGATAGATCGATATATTAAAATTCTGCTGACACATTATTGCGATTATGAAAGAAGTCTCAGAAAGTCAAATAAATTAATTTTGTGTGAACAATCTATGAGTTTCAGCTCACAAATCTAAAAAAATGCCATCATTCAATATTGATTATTAACAGTAGCATTATTATTTGATAATATATCACTGAGAGGGATTTTATGCTCTTATAGGTTGGTGCATTCCTCATTCTATTTCTTATGAATCTGTGAATTCCGCATTTCATTAGTGGCGAGTTGGTCAACAGCTGATTTTATAATAGATCGTAGTCCAGTTGGTATACACCCCACTTCTTGTTCATGATTCTTACTGGTCTTTGTTTATTTCTGTCAAGAAGGACAAAGGTTTCGAATCCAATAATATTTTAATCTTTCAAATTATGTAATATTTTAATCAATCATTCATTGAGCACTATTATACTTGAGTGATGAGTTTAAAAAAGTTAGTGATTATATCTTTGGTTTTTCGTTCTGAATCATCTCGAATAATTTGAATGGTGACATCAATCCTTCTGCTACTATCAGTGATATTAATTTTTCGCGAATTTAAGGTTTTTTGGAAATTTTGAGATATGGCTCTAACAAATGTGCTTCTGATCAGTCAAATAGCTGCTTATGTTATAGCATTTATTCTTTCACTATGTATCACTATTCCTATGAGTCTACATCAGGATGAGTTTAGGTTAGTTTCAACTCAGATATTAACTTATGCAATATAGTTATTGTGGAGGTTTTTAAACGTAAAATAAATGAAAATTACAATTTGTTTTAAAAATTATAACTAGGTATTATAGCTATCGGCTATACAGCTAACGGCTATAGAAATCGGCTAGAACAGCTTTTTTACTGGATCCAGTCGAAACAGTATTGTGTGAACATACAATATGAAATGTACATGCAAACGAAAGCACTGCAAAATAACTGATACAGCAAATTTACTGTACCGCACAAAAACTGTATCGTGTGAACGGGCCCTTAGTAAACAACTTAGAACGTAAACAATTCAGTGACCGGTATCGGAGAGAATATTTTTTGAGAACAGCTGATTGATATATCATGATAAATTACATGATTTTTTCTTATGTGGTAATAATAGTGCTGGCGAATTCCCAAGAGCCTGGCACAAACCGCACCTTCCTAAAATGTTAATTTTTGTTTTGATAAATTGAAATTAGAAATTTTTTTTTTCAACAAAGAAATAATTGATGAAACATAACATGAGCTTTGATTCACCAGTCATATGTTTCCTAAAAGACTGCAATGCTCCGACTACGCAAGTCTGCAGACAGCGTAAATAACGCCGCGAAGGGCCCACCATTCAGATTATATTTGAGAACAGCTGATTGATAAATTACGTGATTTGTTCTTAAGTGGTAATAAAACTTAGAAGAAATGTATCCAAAATCGCACAATACTTGGTTTTTAAACGTTTATTACTCTGTTGAAAAAAAGTTAATTTAGTTTTTTATAGCTAATAACTATATTGAAACATTGCCAATAATGTTTTCAATGGACGCTGTTAGTGATGACGTGATCCGTTGCTAGGGAGCCAGTTTTGTTTCCAATCAACCGTTGCTAGGTGTCTGTTTCCATGTTATTTATATGGGCGTAAAATAGTGTCTCAGATTTTTATCAAAAGCAATAAAATTACAAATTTCTAAGAGTTTTGAGTCCTTTTTTCATGTACCAGAATACCAGAGGATTGAGTATCAGGCTTTTTTCAGTTGTGATATTGGATATAGAACTATTTTCATAGTATTTTGTTCATAGGTTAGGCGTACAAGTTAGGTGTAGGCTACGAAGCATTATACGATTAGACTAAAAAGCAAATTTATGGCCATCAAATTAGGGGAAATAGTGAGATATTTTGGGGGATAAACCAAACACGGTAAAAAGTATAAAATACGATGGCAAATCAAAATATTTGGAAGGTGTAGTGCAAACAAGTATGTGCAACAGATCATACAATGCGAAGGTATGTAATAACCTATGACGCTAATGGGCTTATAAAACAGTGTCTTAGATTTTCATCAATAAATAAAATTGCAAATTTTTAAGAGCGTTGGGTGTATACCAACTGGACTATTACCATCTACCAACTCGATTCCTAATCATGTAAACTTGATTGTTGTATGGGGAACCATTCCAACTTCCATCACATCCTCCTTTTACAGGCTTTAACGAATTTTAATATTAAACCAAATCTTTGGTATTTGCAGCTAGGCTGTCTACAATTTAGTCTGGTCTCTCAATACTTTTTTGCACTCTGTTCATGCCACTAAGACTAATTGCAGCATTATTCTATAGTCTGTTCTATAGAAGTTAAACAAGTGCTACCGGTATGATTGCTGGTAGGTACTGTGACTTTTGCACAACTTTATTATTATTATGCACGTAATAGACCCGATGATTTGTATGGTACAGGTAGCTGTAAATGCAATGTCTGCATTTACTAGTGGTTTTAGGTTGCTTACACAGTGGAGCATCCAATAATCGATGACAGTCACAAAAACAAAATCATTCACTTGCTGCGGAATGGTGGTATTCACACAGCTCAATCTGTTATACTCCATTAAACAGCATGAGTTTGATTTTGCGACAGTAATTGTTGTCAAGTATTGGATGCTCCACTGTGCAAGCACCTTTGGCCAATGTTGTGATAAGTTAGTGCCCATCAAAATATGTAGGTGAATTGAAATGCGACTGCTAGAGTTTGTAAAGTGCAGAATTCATAGTTATTTACATCAGCCTTGAAGAAATAGGCAACATAGTGTTAATTTTTACAAAGTATTATCAGGTTTTACAATATTCTACTCACCCATATAGTTTCGTGGCCACTACTTTGGTGTCAAGGACCGTTACAATTGCTGTTTGATTTTATTCTAATTATGAACATTTTCAACCAGTTATTTGAAGAACTCAGTTGAGTGTTGTTTTTGATGACATCCAGACTACATTTTCAACAAATCTATGCTATTTATTGATAGTCTCATTATTGAAAACCTCATTAATGTTAATAAAACTATCAACTTTTTATGTGAATCCGACGACAGTCAAATTTTCATCAAGAATAAGTAGAATTTACTTACTCTGTAGGCCGAGCGCTTTCGAATCATTGAGATCCATTTTCAGAAGCCTTCTGGATCTCAAAGTTTCGAAAGCGCTCGGCCTACAGAGTAAGTAAATTCTACTTATTCTTGATGAATATTTGACTGAAAGTCGTTGAATTCACATAAAAAGTTAATATTAACAACACAGAGGTTCGTCATGGAACAAGAAATCCAGGAATGTAAATAAAACACTGCTGAATGATGATTTACTTATATAACACTTACAATTTACTAAGAAATAGTAGATTTCTATTAGTACCTTGTTAGTTATCTATTAATAGAGTTTTCAGGCGATGCTCTAAAAGGTGAGATTTGTACAAAATATTCTATTGAGTTACGGTGCTTGCGCAGTGGAGCATCCAATACTCGATGATAGTCACCACTGCGAAATCAAACACATGCTGTGGGTTGATGGTATTCACACTGCTCGAATCCGCCAAGCAGTGCAGCAGTGACTATCATCAAGTACTGGGTGCTCCACTGTGCAAGCACCGTAACTCACTAGAATATTTTGTAAATGTTGAAAGTTCAACAATCATTCAATTTTTCCTTAATTTTCCTATAAATACATAGACAATTGAAACAGTTCACACAACGAAATTAGGCTGCTCTGATAAATTACGGTGTTGCCAGCACATGATAGTAGAGAATCACCAACCTCAATGCTCGAATTGACCACACTAATCATACCACACTTGCCTAGTCTATGAGTCTGATAAGGCTAGCAGTCATATATGGTTTGTCACCACAGTCAGTTGTTTTTGCTACACTGTAATTTCTTTGAGCCGCCTAAATTCGTGGCATGAAGTAGACGGTATAATGTATAGTTGAAGCTTTCAAAAATTCTAAGTTCTAGCTTAGAATAAATTTATTTCACACTTTATCTTCACAGTTTTATCAAACACAATTTTCAAAAACAAGAAATAATTATACATCAAAGGAGCTAGGAATGAGAGAACTACTAAGGAACAAAAAGCCCTCAAGAAAAACTGTGTTTGATTTGAATGTTAATCTATTACTTCAATAAGATATATGAACTGTATTTTTGGTAACTGCAGACCAATGAATGTGTAGATGGCTCTCTATCTGCTCTTCTGGAACAAATATCTTCTGAACAGTAACATTTGTTAGAGAAACCCACATACAATTAAAAATATTTAAGGAAAACTAGGAAGTAGGCACAAGTTACCATAAAGCGCTATATAGGCTAGCGATGTTTTTGTTAAAATTCAAAAGTTGGTAAAATTCACTTTTAAACAGGTGATCACTGTTTTGTATTTCAGAATGCAATAAGCACAATAGAAAATATGCATCAACCCCATACGAAGTACAGGTAGGCTAATTAAGTTAATATTTTTACACGTAAGGGTAGAAATGAATGAGTACATCTGAATAACCAATTCATCTATCACTGCCATTCGTGATGAAGTTGGAATGTTATGTTAGTCCAATATAGAGTCAAATCATCTAATAATATACTAATATCTTTATTGATTAGCGCCTTTCAATTTACTGTCACATAGAACATAAACATGCCGCTTTCAATCACATGCTCCACCGACTAACTAACATTCCTATGTCACAAGAAGATTACAATATAGAATTGAATACTATAAAATACATAGCACAACAGAATGGTTACAAACACACACTAATAGACAAACTACTGCACAGACGAATATCAACAAAACCAATCACTCACACCAGCAACAAACAGAATGACAACCCCCATACATTCATCACACTTACCTACCTCAACAACAAAACTCATAAAATAGCAGCTTCATTCAGGAAACTCAAATATAAAATAGCTTACAGAACAACTAATTCAGTCAAAAAACACCTGCATTCTCAGACAACATCTCAAAACAAGTACAACAGATCTGGAATTTACAAATTGAAATGTGATGACTGCAACAAGTTCTATATAGGACAAACTGGCAGGACATTCACCACTAGATTCAAAGAACACACAAGAGCCATCTCACACCCAAACACACATTCCACTTTTGCTGAACACATCATTTCAACAGGCCACAGTTATACAGACATTGACACTAATTTAGACACACTACACTTCACTCACAAAAGCCAGAAACTCAATGTTTTAGAACAATATGAGATTTACAAACATGCAAAGCAGCAACCTGACAACATTTTAAATGATCAACTTAACTTTTTCTCACATACTCTATTTGACAAAATAATCCCAATTTCAAACCTCCCGCCTACTCATCCCCCCACCCCATCAACATTCCAACATACATAACCCTCATACTCATACCTTAAGTCAGTGTACTGTGGGTCGTCTGACGATGCTCTAGACAACAGAGCGAAACGGCCGTCACGCCATAACGTGAGTTAATTTCCATTTAAAAGTGTTTTTTTAGTTTATATTACATATTAGTGGAAACAAGATGGATCTACAACATCATAATCTGTTAAAGAAATTACAAATGTCTACACTATCATCAATATATTTGTTATTTTCGTTAATTATTCTGGGGACACTTGTATAAGCATCTACATGAGATACTTGCCTATTTTTGTTTATTACATCCCACACTGCTGTGTTAAAGTACACACTATTATTCAAAATTTCAGCTGTTTTCTTACATTTCGCTTTTTTCACTTCTTTCATATAGTTTTTCTTTAGAGCTTTGTAATTATCTTCACTTAACATATTTCTAGATAGTTTGAATTCATCATATGCATCTTTAACCCTATTTCTTTCTGCAAGGATATCATCAGTTATCCACTCTTCAATTTTGTCTAATTTGTTTTTTACAGGGACTTTTTTAACTGGACAACTCATAGTAATATGAAACCTTAAAATATTAATGAAACTATCATATTTGTCATTCAAACTATTGCTATTGTAAACCCTACTCCAGTTTTCTTGTACCGTAGCAGATTCTGCTTCAAACAATCGATATTCCCCTGTTCACATTGTTGAATTTTTTTCATTACTCTACTCTTTTTAATTGATTTATGACCTTGCAACCTCACCTCTAAGATTTGATAGTCATGATCAGATAGTTCCGAGCCGCCTAATCTTGTTTGAGAGTAATCTATATTAGTGAGGATGTTATCAATTATTGTTTGTGATGTTCTTGTGACTGGTATATTCATGAACTTTTATTTCCAAGTTATTCATGTATATAATATCCCTTAAATCTTCTGTCATTTTACTCTGTGTTGCAAAGTCTGTATTGAAATCTCCCGCTTCAATAACGTTTGTAAAACGAGTAGTAGTAATCTCTAAAAGCCTATTGAATAGTTCACAAAAATTGTTCCATTCCCCATTTGGTGACCTGTAAATACCTAACACCGCTACTTCGAAATTATTGTCGATTTTTACTCTCAACCCAGTAACTTCTAAATCCATTTCCACAGCAAATTTCTCAACATATTCTAAATTAAATGTTTGCATATTCTTAGCATTTTTAGTGAAGATAGCTACTCCCCCACTTCGATGAGATGTCCTGCAATACGACGTTTTCAATGAATAGTTTGGAATATTAAGTTGTGACAATTCATCTTCTTTTAAACCATGCTCTGTGAAAATAGCTATATCAGGAGCCTCTTCTTTAAAAAATACTTCGATTCTCTCTATTTTGTTACGAATGTATTGAATATTCTGATGGAACACAGTGAGTACCGGTACTTCCCTATCATCCCTTATTACTTTATCGTTGCTTTTGCATATTGAAGTAGATTTACTTATAATCTCTTAGAATCTTGGGAGCCTATCAGATGGTTGGTGAGGGGGAGAAGTTACCACCCTTGAGGTAACTAGATCTATAGGAAATAGGTAATCTAATAGGCAAAATCAACATCTAGTATTAAAATTGTATTTGACATAGTCTTTCATATTTTTTTCCAATTCAGTTACAAGAAAGCTCTCTGTAAATTCTTCAAGTAGGGTATATAAAGACAAAATAATCTACACATATTCAATACCCACATCTCGGCACTTCTTTGTTGATTTGAAGCAAATCATGAATCGCTTACAATCTTCACTAATAGAGAATCAACTCTCAAGCATTGTCACTTTATTGAGATTTTGTCACTCTGCATGTGTAGCTTAGTACTCCACATTACTCTAAATCATGCTCTCTTCAGATGGCAAATCACCTTTGGGTCCAGTTCTCATACTAGTCATTAACAATGGGCATTCATAGATCTAGGAACAATAGCTGTACTCTTCCACAACCCAACAACCTGTTGCCTTGTACACTACAGGTAGAAAATAAATGTGGACCCATCACAGATCCCCAAGCCAGTATTTCATCATGGAAAACATCATAGATGATATAGAGATGCAACATACAGAATGGACTCATTGTATTAGCTATGTAATATTAGCCAGGAGAAGAAAAATATAGTTATCGTAATAATTATATTATTGAACTGATGAAATGTGAAAGATGAGATAATAGTAGTATCAACCATAGTAATTCATTATAACAATAGTGAGAGTGTATTCTTGATTATTTGATCCGCATGTATTTTAATCACCAACCATGAAAATATAATATTAATAATATAATAAAAATAATAATAGTAATAAAATGAAAATATACAAGCATATACATTAACATGCAACAAGGAATATCACACACACACACACACACACACACACATGGAGGATTATCAAGGTAGAGACTAAAAGGTTTTTAAAGGCCAGCCTGAAATTATAGTTAGCCCACACTAAAGTAACAAATTCTTCTATAGTTGCATGGGTCATTAGGCATCAGTTGTTTGTTTATGAAAGTTTCTTAGAACAGTGGATAGGTTAACAAATGGGTCGTGTTGTATGGTAGATTATCATTTAGCTGTATGGATCTGCTATCTGTGTCTGGTTCAACAACTAGGTTTTTTCAATCACTTTCCTTGTTAGGAGTTTTTATAGAAAATACAACAATAAAGTCTGACATACAATCGATGTAAGTATGACCAGGTATAAAACATCCTTGGGAGGCTGGTCAACACAGGAATTCTCCATTTGCTGGACTATTATTTTTCTTTGATCTTTGCGGTACTTGCTTGACTCGTCTCTACTTCTGTCATTTAAATGTTTGATCTCTGTTCTAATGCACAATAATTAAAAATTGCCAGATTGATTTAGATGTAGACCATGGTTAGTGGAGTTTTGTTTTTTCAGCCTTTCATTTAGAAAACATATCCCCAATTGCTTAGAATTCTTATTTTTTAGGCTGTTGATTGTATTATGAATTGATTTATTTGTTGACTTAATAATTTCATTTAGCTCTGGCCTATCAAACCTATATGGAATTGTAGGTACTTATTATTACATTAGTTTTTTGGCCGAGTGGCACAATCTCTTATATTTTTTATTTATTACAGGAAGATTCTTTAGACTAGGTTCATTTATATTGTTTGAGCCACCCAGTACTATTAGAAAATCGTTTTTACCAAAATCTGTTGTTTGTTCCTTAGCTGACTTTACAATTGCGTTTATAGGGGCACTTGGCTTGAAAAAACTCTGGACTTCATATTTTTTTAAATCTTTTATCCAGTAGATCACTATAGTCTCATCCATGACTGGATGTCAAGAGAAGTTCTCTACATTTCCTATTGCTATTTCCTCTCACTTTAGTTTTGATTACGGTTTGCAAAACCTGACTACAGCTTTTAGTTGGAACGCGGTAGAGTTAACATCGTAGTGCCAGTAGATTGTAGTCGTAGAAAAGTAGTTCACAGTATTCGAGCAATCAGCTATATTTCGTTTTCGTATTTGTGTTTCTAATTTGAGTGAAACTAGTTATGAAAAATATAGGAACTTGAATTACGAAAACTGGTTAAAAGTATGGATAAGCTGGTTAAGTTACCAACTTTTCTGGTTGGAGAATTCGAAGAAGAAGAGGAAAATCAGAACTCTCTCATCAACGTAGAGGACTCATTAAACCTCACGGTCAACGTAGGGGACCGCAGCCTTTTGGAGGACGTAGGAAGTCTCAATGACTTGTACAATGATCTCATAACTTGGGGCAGTACTACTTTCGATAAGAAGAAGCTACCTAGGAGTGATTTCGATGCCTTCAACTTACTCTGTAATAAACTGGGAATAATAATAAGCAGGGTCGAGACGAGGCGCAACACCCAAAACAAGACAGGGAACGAAGTAATAAGCAGACTGGAAAAATTGGAGAAAAGCGTAAGCCAGCTCACAACTGAGATTTCCAGAGGACAGTCGAGGCCTACAAGATCGTTCGCAGAAGCGGTCCAACTCCCAGGAAAGATAAATGGGTCGAAGCAGCCTGAGAAGAGACAACAATTACTGCGGAAAGTCGTCGAGAAAAACAATATTGTAATAGTGAAACCCAGCTCAGTTACAACAGGAAGTGATAATGAAAATAGTGCGAAAATTAGGGAAGCGTTGAAAAAAATCATCCCAAAAGAGAAATCTTTAAAAATAAAAAAGGCAGTGAACGTGCGCGGTGGTGGAGTTTTATTAGTGATGGACCCATCAGAAGATAAGGATAAGGTTTTGGGAAAAGGTATTGTTAATAATAAGGAATTTGAAATTAGCGTACCCACTTTGAAAAAACCAAGAGTAATAATATACAACGTCCCAGTAGAGTTGAATGAGAGTGAACTAGTTATGGATATATATATAATAGAAATTTTTCGAGCACAATGAATAAATCAAAATTTGACAAGGAATTTAGCTTATTATTCAAAGTAGGACAAAAAGGGAAAGAGAACACCCATTGGGTATTTGAATGCTCGTCTAACATCCGCCGAGAAATCATAAATAAAGCACGTATTTATGTAGATTGGACCTCTTGTCGAGTGAAAGACTATGTTGCGATCTCTCGTTGTTTCAAATGTCAGGGTATAGGTCATGTTTCAAAGTTTTGTAAAATAAAATCAACAATTTGTGGTCATTGCACTTTGGAGGGCCATGATTTTAAAACCTGCCCGAACAAATTGCAAGAACCTATATGTGTAAATTGCAAAAAACAGAAAAAAGAGCACAAACATAAAGTAAACAATTCAAGCTGTCCCACGTATATTAAAGCAATTCAAACGTTGATAGATAGAACGGATTATGACCATTAGAAAATACTACTTTAAATTGAGGGCAATTCATTCATTCAAAATAAATTTTTGTATTAGGTTGATAATATTGAACTCATTAAACAGTGCACTTCAATTAGAAATAGATAGGACCAACTACAATAGTAATTCAATATGAATAATAGAATAATTAATGTAGAAGAAATAGATTTTCATAATACTCTGGAAATTGATGACACACTTGCTTTCCATCCGAAACATTTTTGTCAATCTGGTATATTTTTCAATATTATCCAGCTCAATATACGTAGCCTTAGGAAGAACTTTGATCAATTTATTATTTGGCTTCAAAACAGCAGTGTTAAATATGATGTGATTATTTTAACAGAAACTTGGATTTCAAATGATGAAAAATTTATGTATAACGTAAACGGTTACAATCATTTTTGTCAACCTAGTAAAAAAACAAAATGTGACGGCGTAAGCATTTACATGAATGAAAATATTGAGTGTAATAGAATAGTATTTGAGTTGGAACAGTCCAATGGTATTAGATTAGATTTTAAACTTAATAATGTTGATTATACAATTCTTGCTATATACCGATCTCCATCTACCGATATTAATTTATTCATAAATGAAATTGATCATTGTCTGTCTAATCTTTCTACTGAGTATGCTATTCTTATTGGTGATATGAATATTAATTTACTTGATGGTGGTGGACTGACTCATGAATATGTAGGTGTGCTCAACCTGAATGGCTTTGAATCGTTCATAAACAAACCTACCAGAATTCATAATAGTGGCAAGTCTTGTATAGATCATATTTTTATAAAAAGGCCGACATCACATAATACAATAATTAGCGCTGTACTGAAAACTACAATTACAGACCACTTTTGTGTTGCAGTCAGCTTAGATACCAAGGATAGAATAAATAAAGTTGTTATGAATCACAAAACTAATATTAATTATAATGCACTCAAACAAGAAATTGAAAAAGAAACTTGGGATTTTACTAATATTGTATCCTACGAGGACATTGATAATGTAACCAATAGTTTCATCCATAGAATTAAAGAGCTCATTGATAAACACACAACTACGATAAAAACGGTCCATAAGTACAAACCTCTAAAGCCATGGATTTGCCGAGGACTCATAAGTTGTATCAGGAAAAGGGATAAAATGTATAAAAAAGTTATAAAAAATCCTCTTAACACACAATTGAAAAGTGAGTACTGTGCTTATAGGAATACTCTGAATACAATTATAAGACATACAAGACTGAATTACTTCAGAAATAAAATAAATCAGAATAAAGGTAATATTAGGAAAACTTGGGAATGTGTCAAAGAAATGATGAGCATTAAGGCAATAAAATCTGAAGTAAAAGTGGAGTCCAATAGACTTAATAATTTTTTTGCAAACGTAGGTAAATTTTACGCAAGTAAAATTGACTATAACTCAAATGACACATTTCCTGATTTTATAAATAAACCTAAAAGTGAAAACTCTAATTTCTATTTATTTCCTACTGATCACATTGAAATTCAAAATACAATAAGAGAACTGAAAAACAATTCAGCACCTGGGATAGACGGAATAAACAATATAACTTTAAAATCAATTGCTAAATATGTTTCTAAACCTTTAGCAACTATAATAAATAAATGTTTCGTAGAAGGATACTTCCCAAAAAGTTTTAAAATTGCAAAAATTAAAGCTCTTTATAAGTCTGGTGATAAGTCAAAGCCTGAAAACTACAGACCAATAAGTTTACTGAGTAATTTTACAAAAATTATGGAGAAATTAATAAAAAAACGATTAACTAACTATGTAGAGAAAATAAAACTTATTAATGTAAGCCAATATGGGTTTCAATCAAAAAGGTGCACAAGAGATGCAATACTTAATATTATCAATAAAGTAAATAAAGGCTTTGAAAAAAATGAAAAAACTCTTACAATATTCCTTGACCTTGCAAAGGCATTTGATACTGTGACACATCATAAACTAATTGCTAAGTTAGAACATTATGGAATTCGTGGGGCACCTCTGAATCTATTTAAAAGCTATCTCCTTGAAAGATTCCAGGTTTTGGATGATAGTTTGGAGAAATTGTCTGCTTTTGGATTGCCTCAAGGAACGGTACTATCACCTCTCCTCTATATTATATATGTCAACGATATTTTTAATATGGAGCACCAAACTAGTTCTACTATCTCTTTTGCCGATGATACAGCTGTTACAGTCTCTAGTGATACTTGGGAGTCTACTTTTCAAAACGCTGAAGTCCTTCTCCATAAAACTGGGCTATGGTTCAGACATAACCTTTTAACTGTTAATGCTAAGAAAACAAAGTACCTAGCTTTTTCTCCAGATAGTAAAGGTCAACCACCTATAAACAAATTACTAAAAATCCATTTTGAAACCTGTAACTTCAACAGTAACTCTAATAGTCTTGCATTTCACACATGTAATTGTGCACCTTTGGATAGGCCAACTGCTTTGAAATACCTGGGAATTGTTGTTGATCAACATCTCAAGTGGGGGAGTCATATTGATTATCTGATTTCTAGATTGAGATATTTAATTTTCCAATTCTATAGAATAAATAAGTTGAATAATTTAGATATAATTAGATTAATATATAAGGCTTATGCCGAATCCATTCTGCAATACTGTATTGAGGTATGGGGGGGGTGCAATGAACACACACTTTAACAAGTTGTTCATTATTCAAAAATATATAATACGAGCAGCACTGGGTAGACCTAGACTTTATACAAGTAGACTGATCTTTGATGAATTCCAAGTATTAACTGTAAGACAATTATTTATGAAGAAACTTATTGTATACATAAATTGCAATAGAGAACTATTCAAATTCAGACAGATTGATTACAATATAAGACCGTTAAGAAATCTAGTTTTGATTCCAAATCTCAATAAACGCATTTGCAGACATCAAACTCTCTATATTTGCTGTAAACTTCTTAACGTGATACCCATGCAGCTAATACCATTCACGAATAAAACTAAAACTCTTGGAATAGATACGTGGGTGAAGGCAAATGTATATTTTAAAATAGGCTCTGTATTGAAATGAAAATATGTATTCTTATAATGTTGGATATAAGTTATATTTAAGGTTGTTTATAAGTGTTATTTTTTTGATTTTCATCCGGCGCACAAGCTTGGCTTTGCTGATGGAAATCTTGAAGAATATATTTTTCTTGTAATATATGTAACTTACTGTGCAAACACATAGTTCAATTTTGTGTATCTGATTGTGATGTACAATTACATTTGTTTTTTAATAAAGATTTAATTAATAGTTTGACCATTTTCCATATTTTCCCTATTATTTGTTTTAGGTTCTATTTTTTTGATTGATTAGAGGTTCAGATCTTACATTTGATTTTAATATTTCAATTTCCTCTGACATTGACCTATATTGAATCATGAGATTTAGAATTTCGATTTTATGGTCTTCATGCTGCATTTTTATAATATACTCCAGTGATTTTATGTGATTCACCAAACCTACCCATTCATTCTCAGAATTTTTCAGTGATGATTCTAATTTTGTTTTTAATTCTGTGTGATCACTCAATAGTTTAGCAACCTTTTCTTCTACATCTTCAGTAGCTTCAAAAGCTGATGGTGATTTTTTATTAATTGAGATCGCGTTGTTACCTGAGTTTTAGTTAAACAATTAAATTTAGATGACTTGTTTCATTGTTCTGGCTAAGAATTGTTTTGAATTGATTTAGTAAAATGTTAAATATCACTCAATTTATTATTTTTGTCAACTTGAGACTATTTAATTTCAAGAAAATTTATCAATATTGGTACAACATAACCTCGAAAATAGAATTTGGCTTTTTATTAAAATACTTCAACTTATACTAGACAAATTAATACTGGAATTTATTAAGATATTTTATAAATTTGTGTACTGGCTCTAATAGAGCAGCTTTTGTTAGTTATTAGTTATTGTTGTTGTATACATGCTGTGTAAATTAAAAATTGTGTAACATTCACTTCAAAGCTGCGCTCGTACAAAGAGTATGTATCCTCAGCTCAATATTTTTTCAATACAATATTTACTTGATAGATAATATTTAAGTTCAGCTTGATCGGTGATAAATTATTGAAGTCTACAAAAGCAGAACCAATTCTATTGGTTTGATGAATTGAAGTTACAGAACTCCATGCACAGATAGAAATTATTTATCTTTTGAGAAGCTTCCCTGAATAAGTTGTCTTAATTATTTTTTGCAATTGACGTAATTATCAAACAAGAACTTCTACTTTTAAACAGATGTATGATGGTAGACCTTTAGTTGGATTTGATCTTTCAGTTAGATTTCTTCTTATAGTTAGATTCATTCTCATAATAGATTCGATCTTATATAGTTAAATTCAATCTGATAGATTCTAACTACAGTTGGATTTGGTCTAATAGTCAGAATCTAACTCTAGTTGAATTCCATTTTTCTCTTCAACTGCATTTTTCACCAATTTTGTGATTAAATCCTTAGTAATAACTCCCATTCAGAAACATAAGTAGACGATATCAGGCCAATATAAAGTCTCATCTACTTGTAACTTACATAGTGATGATATAATGATGAGTGAAATACCTTATTTCTCTTGTATTCTGTTATTCTGCTGTATAAGGAATGGGTGAGTACACTTCAAATTACATCATTATTCTTGGTTATTATTATTTTTTGTGATGTTTTCCATGACGAAATACTTATTTATTTAGTTTTATTTATTTATTTATTCAAAAGATACATAGATGAGGGCACAAGGATGACTCCTATGCTTGCCCTCTTAACACAATGACAATACAGAGTGTATACAAATTGTAATGAAGTGAAATAAAAAAGGAAAGATATATAGTATTAAAAAAGAAAGTAATCTAAAATTAGAGTTCTTGCTTCAACAAGAGTAATAAGGAGAATAATTAGCCTATAAACTAAAAAAAATCAGAAATTAAATATTTTGAGAAATAAGTTAGTACTTATACATATTGTAATAAAGTGAAATAAGAAATAAAAGATATCAAGTTAAAGTCTTAACAAAGTAATATAAAATTGGAAATCAACACTATGTCAATACACAGAATATGAAATAGGAAAGAAAAGATATACATAGTATTAAACAGAATTTATTAATTTCGAATTCCTTTAATTGCTATTACATAGTATTATAAAAGAAAGTAATATATAATGAGAGTAATTGCTTCAACAAGAGTGATAAGGAGAATAATAAACTAATATGATTTATACAGAAAAAATATTGGTAGCAAATTACACCAAAATAATAATAATAATAACAGTCAAACATACTATCACCTAGGTATCGCCGCCAACAACCCACTTCTAACCTCTGCTTCAGATCCATCAAACTGAATCCCCAACCTCAACCTATTGAAAAGTCGCTGAACTCTTACAAGAGGCGAGATCAATCTAATATCAAAACTGACACTGTATTTCTATTTCATATATGATTTTCACTCACTTACACTGGAGGAATGCATTTCACTTCTAAAGAGAAACATCTTAACTAACAAAAAGCACAATTCACAAATTCAACAAACCAGGACCGTATAAGCTCAAATGCAGCACATGCCCCAAGTACTAAATAGGACAAACAGGCAATACAAGATACAAAGAACACATCAAAGCAGTGACTTACTCTTTTCCTTTTAAATATCCTTTAGATGCAGCAAAATAAAAAAAACCCTTCTACACACATCGCTGCGCATTACTAAAAGGAACATTCATGCTAAATTTCAAAGAAATCGGTTCACGCGTTCAGTCGTAAATGCGTTACAAACAAAGACAGAATAAAATGCAAAACGGTCGACTTGAAACAGAAAACCCTCTTCGGTCGGTCAATTATTATTATTTATGTTATTAATATTATTATCATCATGATTATTATTATTATTATTATTATTATTTCACAAGTAAGTTTGAAGAGAATGGCAATTGAACAAACTGACAACTATACATAAACAGAATTTATTAATTTCGAATTCCTTTAGGTGCTATTAGTTTATACTGAAGACTTCCGCAATGGCGGATATTGACAACAGTATTGAATAGCTGATGGAAATCGATGAATGCTACTGTACAAAAATATCAGTCACCACCGGGAATCGAACCACGGACCTCCCAATTGCCGGTCGGGCGCCTTAACCACTAGACCATGGAGACCTTTCTGCACAGCAGCATTCATTTTTAACTTGGCCATATATCGGCTCGTATCTCACAAGTTAGTTTGAAGAGAATGACAATTGAACAAACTGACAACTATACATAATTCATCGACTGATATTTTTGTACAGTAGCATTCATCGATTTCCATCAGCTATTCAATACTGTTGTCAATATCCGAAATTGCGGAAGTCTTCAGTATAAACTAATAGAACTTAAAGGAATTCGAAATTAATAAATTCTGTTTATTATTATTTGCTGATTTGTCTAGGTGGTCAGAGCATGTACAAGTTGAAATGAAAAGTCATGCCGGAAAGATCAAGCAGACGGGGTACAGTGGAGATAGTCTGATTATTGGATTGGGTACCAAAGACAAATGGAAGACACTATTTGATATAGAACTCATACCAAATGAGTAAGTGATATTAAGAGCAAATATGATCACCCTATGGCTGTGCGCAGGGTTTTTCGTCATAATTTTTCGAAATTTATTTTATTAGATACTACGCTATTAAAGTTGATAAAGTTATTGATAAGATAGTTGACAGTTGATAAAGCTTTTTATAATGTACAAGAGATTTTTCACATCAAAATTAAGCCTCACCCCAACTAATTGATATAGTAATTATGGTAACTAGTGTATAAGAGTATAATTGTTGATCTGACTTGTCTTATACTCCTTAACTGGAGTATGCGATGTCAATTCAGCTTATCATATTCCATGCCTTATCAAACTAGTGTCATAATGAAGCTACTTTAACACTAGTGTCACTTTTCAGTATCGGTCTAAACCAATCAGAATTCAGGATTTCTTCAAAACAGTGTCGAAATGAATGTTATGCGTTAGTCACATGGGCTGATTAAAACATTTAGAAATTAAACTGGATTTCAAACTGTTTTTTTTTTTTGTATATTACGTCTTGGAGACTCCAGTTAAGGAGTATAAGACAAGTCAGATCAACAATATTATACACTAGATACCATGTTGAGAATATAGGCTATGTACAATTATGTATGATTGTATAATTATTAATCTGACTTGTCTTATACTCCCTAACTGGATTCTCCAAGACGTAATCTAAAAAAAAAATGTTACTTGATAATGTAGCCGTAACTTACATAAAATAACGATTCCTCACCCATGAGCAATATTGTGACCTGTTACTTTCTACTTTGAACTAGACAATAATTCCTAATTGTCATGATTTGTCATTGTGCATTATTTCTTCTGTTCAAAGCTGTACGATTTTGAAAATTGCTGATTATAAACAAGAATATGAAACCAGGGTTTTGAAAGGACCTAGCAGGAGCTCTAAAGTAGGTCAAAGGGCCAAAGAAATCAGTTACAAAGTAGTGAACCCTTCAGAATATTTTATTCATGTGAAAAAAGAAGTTTGGTCATGCCAACCTCCAACACAGAAGGTAAAACACAACAATGAAAAACTCTTGACTACATATTTGACATTGCTTTAGATAGATATTAGTACAGTGACCATTGAATTCAGCCGCCATACTATATATGGTGTCCAATTTATATTTGATTGTATATCTATATAGGCTAGATACAGGTTGTTTAAAAAATGACGCAACCCATGGGGTACAATATATATGGCATATTCAATAAACAAATTATTAAAATTCAATCTTGTACTAATGTTAGGAAGTGTTAGATGTTGGATTTGATACCCTGTAGCTTTAAATAGATTTGTACTAATTGCAACACATTTGTAGCAACTTTCCTTCAAATTTTCTTTGTTACTCTACTTGAAATAGCCTTTTGAACGTTGTTTGAGTTTCAAGTCAATCAATTATTTTTAATCAACTTTGTAATGCAAAGGGCACTTTAGGAAAGCATCAGACAGGATAAGTTAGAAGGATCTCAAGAATAGCATCATCTTGAAAAAAATTGATCTGACACAATTTATTGAAAAGACTGCTGTGATTGAACTAATGTTTCTCAAATATCGATTTCGGCACAGAAAATTCAACCCCAAGCATGACTTCTGCCATTTTATCTCAGGGTTGCATCATTTTTGAAACACCCATTATTAGTTATTACAATAATAGACGTATGTTTTCTACATGACTGAATGGCTCCAACTACACAATAAGCATGTAAACCTTGGCTTCCCGCCAGCATAGCCTATTTATACAACAGGATATCATATTGTTAAGAATGCAAAACAAGCAAATGCTCACACACTCATTCTACATACATCGTTTCCATTCATAGACATACATGACTTGTAATCTGAATCTTCATCCTTTTTTGCTTTTCACATGTCCTCCTCACTCTTTGAATTTGTCATATCTGCATCTCTCACACTCTCCTGCTCAATTGAGCTTCTTGATAGTTCTACAAACTTCCAGGTCATGTTGTTGGAATGTTCTACTATATTCAATGACCTTCCATGGATTTCTCAAAGCATCGAGTTGCTTCCAGTACTTGGAATGACAAATATATAAAGGAGCTCACGTGAACCAGTGAGTTAGTTTTTATAAGCTTGCATGACAGATTGTGTTACAGATCTCATGTGAGAGACAATCCAGTGCTGTTGGAGTAAACAGCGCTCGATTCCAGTGTGATGTGCAAAGACAAGTGTTTACTATTTGTGCAGTTTATTAATAGTGAAAAGACGTTGTGTCAAGTGATAATATTTGGGACTGTCAAATTAATAACGTATGGGACAGTGTTTTGTAAGTGTTTAGCTGTTCTTTTAGCATTTCTTTCTACATTATTGTAGTTTATTGGACTCTTGTTTCTTTTATTATTGATTGGCCTATAATTAATTATTTATTAATTCTTGTAAATAATTACTGAAAATAAGTTTTAGCTTGTCATTTGTTGATCTATTAATTGAAACTTGCAATGAATTAGTATGTGTAAATAGAATAATTTGTGTAAATAAAGTGCAAGTGTAAACTTTAGTGTTGCCAGTCTTATTTTAGCTTTAGAACACATAACAATATGATATATGGTTGACTCTAAAGAGGTCAAGAGATAGATCTCAGTCACTGTAGTCAACACTTCATTTGGACACCGAATGGTGAATTTGTACCACCTGAATTATCCAATCAGAATACAAATACTGTCCACAGAGTATTATACTGCCTATAAATTTATTGTAGGTATTGGAATTGATCCTTCATTTGTTTTTTTTTGCGAATGAAGCCCACATAGGCCTGAAACCTGTGCGTGGGTAATGAATTGGATGATGGTGATCGATGAGCTGGACCAAGAATTTTAGGTGGGCTCCGAACCACTGATAAGTGATTTTACAGGTATTAGTCGCATATTAGTACAGTTATTACAAATATTAGTAGCAGGTTCTCCGATTCAATTGAATCTGGATATCTGGAATGGGACATCGGTTTATTACTTTATTAATTTCTTATCATTCTTCTCCTCCTGTCAACATCATCAACTTCTTCTTTTGCTTCTCCTCCTTTTCCGCCTCCACCGCCTAATTTTCTTATTCTTCTTCTCATCTTCTCCATCTTATTCTGCTTCACTTTCTTCTTCTCCATCCTTCTACACCTCCTCTTTCTCCTTCTACTCCCCCTCCTCCAGTCATTGCATCCACCTACCCCTCATCATTTCCACCGCCTCTTTCTCTTCCTTCTTCTACACAACCAACCTCCTCCACAACTCCCTCCCCATACCTTCTTTTTTTTCTTCTCATCCTTAACTTTAATAGAAATACAGTGTGTTTTGTTATTAGATATGTTTGTTATTAGTGTATTTTTGTTTATTACAGTCTGTTTTGTTATTGTGTTTTTGTGTAGAAATATTAATCTATCTTCATTTTTTTTAAAGGAAAGGGATTTGATGAAGGAAAAATCACTAAAGTACCTCAGAATAGTGAATGAAATGATAAGCATCAGAGAGATTTATGATATAAGTTACGATGCAGTTGATGTGTCAGTGGTAAAGTACTATAGAAATAAAATACGCGTTAAAGTGGAAGAAACCAAATGTTTAGCACTGAGAGGAAAGAAAAAAGTTGTCCAGGTGCAATGTGGTAAGGGAAATTTTTTCAATTATTTACGAATTTGAAATCTATGCAACTTTATATACCCTGTCTAGGAAAATTATACATCAATATCAATACAACACAGTATTCGAGCAACAGTGGCTTAACAAGAGGGTTAGTCTGGTGGAGGTGGAGGGATGACCTATGATGTCACGATGTCAGAAGGAGGGATTCTCCGACTACAGTTCTACCAAGACTATCATATATTATGTAAAGTTTATTCAAAACACCACCCTGAAATTTTGAAAGATAATCCCTTAAAACCACATTTTAAGCGTTTCTACACACAAATTCGTCCATTGTTTTAACCCAAATTTTGTGGCAAATTTTCATTCAGTTTTTGCATCATTGTCAGTGCGACATCCGAACTCTCGTTCTAAAGAATTCAAGTAGTCAAACTTTAAAGCAGGCCTATTTGAAACTGTTTTCACTCAGCTATTTTTGATCCCTCACCTCGCCTGATTGGGGTATAGTATAGTACCTACCGTACTTGTTTTTTAAAAGGAGGAGAGGTTTTCTAACAGTAATTCAAGACTTTGTGTAGCTTGTTCATTCAGAAGGGGGTCCTCCCACAGAAACCTTTTTGACTATTTTGTCAAAAATTATTGTTTCTTAGGCCTTGTTAAAGCTACAAAATTAATTTTGTTTCTGGGTCTCTGGAAGCGATCTACCCCTCTGATCATCCCCCCCCCATAGTTACGCCACTGTCGAGCAAGGTTAGTAGTAAGAAACGTTGATGCATCAAGCCGATTTCGTGGTCAACTTTTCCAAGCGCTAAGCCCTGTTTTGTGACATCATCTTATGACCAGCCACGGCGTTAGGCATACACATTACTTTTTTTTTTTTTTGTAGATTACGTCTTGGAGACTCCAGTTAAGGAGTATAAGACAAGTCAGATCAACAATATTATACACTAGATACCATAATTACTTCAATTAGTTGAGGTGAGGCTTAATTTTGATGTGAAAGGAACTCTTGTACACTATAAAAAGCTTTATCAACTAAATTACTAAGCTATACTATATATTACTAAGCAATGCAATCAAGTTACTATTTAAAGATTTGAATTTCAAACCTAAAATCAATAAATTGTCGAAATATATGGCTACCTAACGTAACATAATATCACAATTCAATCATAACAAAGAAATAGTTATAATAACAGTAATTGCATAGGAAGAAGGAAGTTCTTGTGTGTGAGAATTTCGGCAAAGGTCACTGGGTGATATCACACCGGCTACTCCCAGACCAGTTTATGAAAGTGATAGCCGTGATCTGATATCTTTTCAATCAGATTAGATAAGCAACGCTCTCCTGGGGCCTCTCTATAAGGATTACCGATTGGATTGGCCAATCTGTTATTTTCTGTAAATCACTTCCCGGTGGATCGGAAAACCCACCTAAAACTGTGAGTCCAATTCATCAATCACCATCATCTAACTCATTACCCACGCACAGGTCTCAGATATATGTGGGCTTCATCATTCAAAAAAAAGTTTTTGTTTCTGCAGGGGGAGATAGGGATGCATCAAACTTTCTCTCTAGTAACATGATTGGTATTCAAGGACCTGACTTAATGGCAGTTGCATATCTAGAGGGTCAGTCTGTGGAGGGAGATGACCAGATGTGCTGGAAGGTTTTCTTCAAATCGGAATCTTGCAGTGGCGTAGCATATGATTTATATTGGGGGCGACAGGATTTATCATAATATTGTACATACCGGTTTATAATTTCATTAACTTATTGAATTATTTGGTAATATATTTTGCAGTGATGTTTTAGCAAGAAAAAAAATTAATTCATTCTTATTGAATACCGGTATATTGAAAGAGTCATATCAATCAATCAATCATACAGCCTAGCATACAATCACTGACAGTACAATCATGATCTATGCGATTTTTACCTAACAAATGGAAAGATTCACTATGTACCGTAACAAATGATGTTTGGATGACTGATGTTTTACTGATTTTTTAATGATATTGCTTAGATCTGAAATACCATCCCTCCACCACTCCGAATCATTTGCCCCAAACACGATATATACAAAGCAAAACATTTTATTTTTTCGTGCACATTCAGACAGCCACAAAAATCTGTCATACCATGAACACTGGAATTTCCTTTTCGATTTGTCTTTTATCTTTTAGCTTGCACTGCATTTCAAATGATAAGTTACGAAGAGGAGTCGTTTTCAAAAAGTCGAGAAAATTATCAGTATCAGGTAAACTTATTTTTCAGTCATTTTAATAACAATGAATAATATTTAAAAAAACGATCAAATTATTAAGCTGTTGATACAAGCTTCAAACAATATTGACGACACATCATTGAAGTGTGTAGATGAGAGCTCCAAACGAATTGATTAATTTGTTCTACTCAATAATTCAATCACTTCGGCTTTAGAGCGTCCTTAAAACTTTGTGGTCGATGATGAAAATCAACTCCCCACAGAAGAAATCAACACTAAGCGAGAAATCAACACTAAGCAAAAAATCAACACTAGTAATCAACAACAAATCCTTGGTTTCGCGGCTAAAATGGTGCGGTATCACGACTAAAAGCAACAAGCTATCTTGTTTATGCCGGCGTTTAGGACCAGACTGGCAAGTGGCACCACAGTAAAGGCTGACTACTATCATAGACGAACCATCGCTGATCTATCTGATTACTATCGCTGATCTATCTGATTACTGATCGCTGATTACTATCGCTGATCTATCTGATTACTGATCGCTGATCGCTGATTACTATCCCTGATCAATGCTACTATGTACATGTACATCAATGCTCACTTCACTCGGTCTGCACAGTATAAGTATAGGTCTAGGTATACTGAAACGCGGCAACTGTCTATTCACCTTTTATCAACAGCTAAGGCGAGATGAACGTGTCTAGACATTGATTATTAACTTTATTGTTATAATTAAATTATATTATATTTTCCCTTTAACAGGATACAAGAGTTATTTGTATTCTACAGATGCAATTTTTTTTTTAGATTACGTCTTGGATACCAGTTGAGGAGTACAAGACAAGTCAGATCAACAATTATACTCTTATACACTAGTTATCATAAAACTATATATATATTTGTTGGGGTGAGGCTTAATTAGAACAGGGAACGCCCGCCGCGGTGTTTCGGCGTACATTGACGCTATGCCTCTGGTATCTTTAATCCGTTCTTAGCCAAGGGAGATAGAAGGCCACCTTGAAGCGATTCTTGGCCGATATTTTGGCTTCATAACATAACAGTTCATAAAAATCAAATAAAACATCACATTCAATTTTTAAACAATTGCAATGAACTGTAGTTCACTAGTTGAAACTATTTATATTCACTTCCATATAACTCAATTTCTAATCTGTCAACTTTTCTTCTCACCATGAACCTTCTGGGATGAAGGTGATTGAAGTAAACACAAAGTTCTTCTGCTGGCTATGCTACATTTATCTTTCATTATAAAAAAATATCATGAAATATGAATAAAGAGGGTAAAATATTGGCGTGATACTAATAATAAATAGTAAATTTACATGTGGTACATCATCTTTATCTTTGCAACGCACCTAAAAAGTAGGTCCACCATGTTCCCCATAACATGGCTCAAATGACAAGGTGGAACTACCCGTAATGGTCTCCTCACCAATAAAAGCTATATGCTTATAGCTAATTAATAATTATTATTATTATCATCTTTATCTTCATCCATGGTAATTTATGTTTGTTGGTTACTAGAATCATTTAACTATCTTTGTAGTGGTGAAGGTGATATTGTGGAAGATATCCATAATGAATAATAAGACGAAGTTGTCATAACCAAATTTTTATTAAAATAAGTGAGATACTAGTTTCGGTTGTTACACCATTATCAATCTCAAACAAACTACAGCCAATATCGGTTTATTGATAAAGGTGTAATAACCAAAACTAGTATCATACTTTTTAATAAATGTGGTTGTGACAACTTAATCTTATTATTCATTCTGAAATCATGTTTTGAGGTTATGTTTGACAATAATAATGCAGTCAGCCTGTTAACAAATTCAAAATAATAGAGGCATTGCAAGAATTCCTTGAATCAAGAGCCACTGAAGGAATTTTAGTAAATACAGCCTGCATGTAGTCTTTGAGGAAAATACTTGAAATTGCTCAATGAAAACTTTCATGTATTTTTTTGCAGAGGCAGTTTCTACTTTTAATCGTCCAGACTCATCTGACCTAGTTGTTCCAAAGTAAGTTATTATACATGCTGTAAGAATATGTCACAAAAACTAAAAAAAATATATAATATTATATTATATACTAACATTCTACTTGGTCTTGCCAAGAAATCCAGTTTGGAGTTTTTCTTTTCTGTTAGATAACTACTATGGTAGGGGTCACAGAATTACGAAATTGGGAAGGGTGAGTAAAATACCGTACAGTGCTTATAACATACAGTTTAAAAGGGAAGTTCACAAATAAACTGTTTTTGCACTAATGATGTGAATTTTTAGTGTTTTTTTTATAAGTATACTACCTTTTTAGCAACTTTACAGAAAAAGATTAGGCTATTACAGGAAAAGCCTAATATGCACAATAAGTATAAGCTCACATGAGGCTGGGTAATTAGCAACTGTAATTTTGATACGGAGCTAGTCTATTGTTTAGGCTTAGGACATATTGGCATATCATCTATATTGTTACAGGTTCTATCTCTAAAATAATGCTGGCAACACTTTAAATTAACACTTACACTTTATGCAAACAAATGACTTAAACTCGCACTAATCACGAATGTCACACAAAAAAAATAAATCAGAAACAGATGAACTGATAAACGTTCAGCTAATAATGAATATGCTATATTACTGTTCAAAAAATTAATCACCAACTGTTGAAAGGCTGATCAAATATTTAACTAACAACTGTTCAATAATTCAAGAAGAAACGTCTAAAACATAACAGTTGAAACTCTTATGAAGAACTTATGAGTCACTGTATAAACGGTTAAAGAAGCCTGAATAATAATCTGTCACAATATTCAGCATTTATCACATGAGCAAGTTTAACATTTGTATAACACAGTCTGTAATAGTGCTCACTGGAAACGTTCTGTATTGTTTGCCACAGGACACTGCCACTCATAAAACTGTCACTTGTTATGTTTGAGCAATGAATGAGCTGGTGTTTACATGAGTAAGTTTTTATGAAATTTCAGAAAGAATAAGAATTAACTGCCTTTTCAAGATTATTCTATGAAATTTTAATGTACACAGATAAGAGCCAACTAGAACTGTCTAGATGGATTGTGTGGCGAGGGGCGAACAGGGGGAGTAAACAAAACAAGCTTGCTTATCACCAACTGGAAGATCTACATTCAAATTCATTCAATAATAAAGGTTTTAATTTTCTTGGCTCATAGGTCAGATTTTATTGACATTTTTATGATAGTTGCTCAAAATTCTTAGTGACGCAATTGGAGGTAATACAGGGGTTCGTTTTATTGAGTAGATTTGTATGGTAAAGTAGTAAGATGGGATAGAATGACTATTCTAATTAATAATCAGTGAATAAATCATCAGTGTTAATAATTATGATTTAGCTTGGGATTGATGAAGTAATGAAACCGTTTATCTGGTAAGTAATTGGGTTTTCCTGTCTTGGCCACAACGTTCCCCAATGTTTGTTGTCAGTAACTTTATTAAGGACCTGACAGTGCCTTATTATTTTCAATTATTACAGAATCAATTGTCTGAAAATAGCATCTATTACAATTATTCGTATGTATTATCTTGCTGTGCAGAACTGACCTTTTTGAGTCGCGGCGGACGAGTCTGCAACCAAGCGCCGAAGAAGAACAACAGAGTTCGAAACGCGTCCGCCGCAACTCAAAAATGTCAGTTCTGCACAGCAAAATAATATTCCTGGATTTCTTGTTCCATGACGAACTGCGTTGTTAATATTAACTTTTCAAGTGAATTAAACGACTTGCAGTC
Organism: Conomelus anceps; assembly: GCA_948455865.1. NCBI lineage: Eukaryota > Metazoa > Arthropoda > Insecta > Hemiptera > Delphacidae > Conomelus > Conomelus anceps. The sequence continues at coordinate 15,416,041 of OX418219.1, forward strand.
AAATTTTATTAAAAATAAGTAGTATTTCACTTACTTTTGAAGGCCAAACGTTTTCGAGTTGTTGAAACCCATCTTCAAGGCCTTGCAGTCAAATTTTATTAAAAATAAGTAGTATTTTACTTACTTTTGAAGGCCAAACGTTTTCGAGTTGTTGAAACCCATCTTCAAGGCCTTGAAGATGGGTTTCAACAACTCGAAAACGTTTGGCCTTCAAAAGTAAGTGAAATACTACTTATTTTTAATAAAATTTGACTGCAAGTCGTTTAATTCACTTGAAAAGCAAAATAATACATACGAATAGTTCTACTGCAGTTCACAAAAAATGGATAACCACAACAATAATCTATTACAATATTTTGCATGTGGTAAGTATTCTATGATGTTTTCCATGACGAAATACTTAATGAACAATCTAATATAAAAACTGACACTGTATTTCAATTTAATATAAATTGTCTTTACTCACTTATATTGGACAAGCTAGAGGGTTGCATTTCACTTCTGAAAAGAAGGCTGATGAAGCTTCTTTTCAGAAGTGAAATTCATCCCTCTAGCATCTCCAAAATAAGTGAGTAAAGACAATATATTAAATTGAAATACAGTGTCAGTTTTTATATTAGATTGGTAAGTATTCTGAGCTTGATCAATAATTATTTTTTGTTACTTTGCGATATTCTTACAGAACAATATTCTTTCAAGTTTTGTCTTTAAAAAAAAAATGCATTCATGATGATATAAATTTAGATTAATAGATTTTTTGTGAACACCTGTTATTGCTTGACTAATCAACTCTACCTTATGATTTTGAGCAATAGCATCAAATGCGATTACGTCATTGATCAGTCTCAAGGCCTTTTGAGACGTAGGCCATGGTAAAGCACCTGCTCAAGGTTCTTGGTTCAAATCTCAGTACGGTACGGCATGGGCAAAAGTTTTTTGGTTACAGAAGTCAACTGTACCAAATAAGTTTTCTATTTTCAAAATTAATTTGGTTGAAATTATTTAATTTTTCTCATAGTTTGTTCTGTAAAATAAACTATTATTTCCATTCTAATCAGCATAATAAATAAACACAGCGTTTCTAAAACAATAATAAATATTCGTAATTTTACTAAATCCAATGTTGTTTGAGCTTGAATGTGGATTTTTGGGAATTATTTTTGTCAATTGATATTATTGAAAATTAGTCAATAAAAACATGAAATTAAATTCCTTGAATCAAAACTTACTAAGATTGAAAAATAATAGAATTGAAGGATCTAATAAATTTAATATGAACTTCAAATCAATTCAATTTTGCTACAATCTATCAGAAAAGAGAAACTCCAAACTAGATTCACAAGCAAGCCCAGGTAAAATTCCAGTTATCTATATAATAAGAGAGAGTAAGGGTGTGTTTTTTGTAATTTCACAAAAACTGCAACAATTAGGAACACTAAATTTGGCACATATTCTCTATATTCCTCTTGTAGGAAGCTATATTCCTCTTGTACCAATTTTTCTCAAATCTACAATTTTGAGTATTATGTTAATTTAGATGTTTTATTAGTAGCCTACTGTTGTTTTGTTTATAACTGTTGAAATGATTGAATATAGTAAAGGACGGCGCCTTTACCATTTGTAGTGATCACCATTTGTAGCCTCCACCAAGTAAGGATTCTGCAATGAAAGATTATGGTGTAATATTATTATTGCACGCATTCACCCTCAATTACCACATCCAACCTTACCCTATGAAACGTGAAAGACAGGGCGCGACAATAATATTTCACTAATTTATATTTCAAGGGCTCAGCATAGCTTTTGATAGTAGAACTTATTAATTATTTGACTATTATTCTAACTTATAAAAGATTTTGTAAATCAAATAAAACACAGTAATTAAATTATTATTTTTTTTTATTTGGCCAATATAAAATACAGAATTTAAATTTATTGTCTATTTGTGCACAGAATTTCTTTTTATTTAAGCTCCCTCTTTTTGTAGAATCAACATAATTATTAATTAAATTAGTTTTTATTATACTGTTAATGGTGATGATAGGCAGAAATTATGATTTAAAATAAAAACAAAAATTGAGGAAAGTGACATTATATAGTTTAAATTATTCTTCCAGCTAACATTTTTATTTAATTTTATAAGGATTGAAACGATTTTTGGTTTACATTACAAATATATAAAATAGGTTACAATACCTGATTACCAATGGAGAAATCGGGAAATCTTAGACCATTGTTGACCACTCGCTCCATCAGGCACTAGGTCTGGATGAGAAGTGAAAAATCTCCTAGGTCCAGTCATTAGGAAATTGAAAATCAAAATTTCGTAATATCAGGTTTTGTCATTTATTTGTCATTTTTTTTTTTTAGATTACGTCTTGGAGACTCCAGTTAAGGAGTATAAGACAAGTCAATCATGTCAAGTCAATTATGACATCTCTCCCTCCCTGCGGGAATATCTGACCTCAGATATCCATTAAACCTGTATTGGTTGGTTAGTTAAATCATGCTCTTATCATAAGGCATGCAAACAAATTAAATTATTTAATAAAAAAATGTAGGTAAAAACATTGAGATTTGATTTCAATTCAATTTTCAATGATGATTAATTGTATTATGCTGGACACTGTACAATTTAATGTATTCCTGCTGTATGAGGAATAGCAGTAATGTCTCATGAACTTACCTGCTTTACATTAATAAAGTAATAATGCAAAACATTATAAATTCGCATTTAAAACACACATGTTAGTCGGATCCGCATCATTTATTAATCTATTCATTCATTTTAAATTAAAACAGGATTTTAGTACCTACAAAACTTATTCTCACCAAATCTCAACTGAAAAATTCATAAAAATCTTTGAAGGTTACGTTGGCTAGACACATGTCTCACTAATATTTTACTGAAAAGTTCATAAGAGTCTTATTGATTTAAAGATAATCAATGAAATAAATCAATTGAAAATATGCACTGAATAAAGAGCTCCAAGAAGATATTGAATTTTACTATGAACTTCAGAACTGAAACAATACTATGTTCACCAAACTTACAATGGAATACTGCTACAGCTGATTTAAAAATTGAATATTTTGTTTTCAAACTAATCCAGATGAGGTGGCATCATAAGTTCGTTAGTTGTGAGTATTTATATCAATGGGGAATTTTTGTCCCTAGGTCTTTTGTAATAACATAAGCCACGGCTCTATGCAGTATGCACTGCACTGTCAGATCTAATGAAAATATTGCTACTAAAAGTTATATATTTTTCCTGTTTGCTATTTTTCACCTGTTTATCTGTCCTTGAAACTACGAAAGTCAATAATAATTATGACTACCACAAGATCTATGATTCAGGAACAATAGCAATTCTGTTTTGAACATTAATTTTGAAAAGTCTGAAAGTAAAATAAAAATCAGGCTTCGAGGTGCACTGTATAGGGTTTAGAGGAAGCTATGTGCCAAATTTTTTGTTGTGAAATCCGTAAGACAAATCTCTCTCTCACACACACCCCTACTCTTATTATGTGGATAAATTATATTCTACTGCCATTGAAATTACATGTATTGACATAGTCAAGTATTACTTTTGGAAACACATGATGGCAGGGATTGTCTAGACTCTTACTTTTAAAGCTTCAGTTTCCTAGAACACAGAGTCGGTCTAAATGGAGTCACATCAGCTAATTGAAGAATTTTGAAACCAAGTTCAGTTTTGATTAGTTTTGGAACCTATAAATAACACTGGTTGTCAATAAAATTAAGCATTCTAGGCTATGTTAGTTTGGGTGAGTTTTATTCAACTGAAATTAGATTTTATGTAAAAATGAGTTATTGATAAATCTAAATAATAAGAGAGATTATCAGTATGTGTGCCAGTCTTGCAGATTCCACTACAATTGCAATCACTTAGGCACCACATTTGGCACAAAGCTTCCTCTAAACTCAATTCAGTACACCTTGAAGCCCAATTTTTCATTTTCTTTGTACCTACCTACATTTTTCAAAATGAATGTTCAAATTTCACTTATGTACACTATTACTCAATAATAATATGTGTTTAAATGCAAGAAGCTCATAGAACATCTAATACATGATACATTACTATGATGCAAATAAGCCTCAATTCACAAGCCAAAGCAACACATTTGTTCCATATCAATATTGCAGCTCCTAATTCACTTTTGCGATTGTTTTGGCATTGCTGTTTGAAATCCATAAGTCACATTTATTTAAAAAATTAAACCTCAATACCATTGCAAAGCATGGGTAAACCACTAGTAACTAATAAATAGTTTGTCTATGGCTACATTATTTATACTGGTATAAATCTGTTAGCTCAGTGAGGAAAGCAGTCACAAACTTCCTCACTCCTTGTTTGAGTAGAACCAAAGACAATATGTAATTACATTATATTGTCTTTGGTAAAACGCTCTTGAAACACTTTGAGCAGAACGGACTGAAACATTATGATGAGGTCTGATGAGTCGCCTATAGTCGAAAGCAGCTATGGTACTAAAGCTATGGGCCAGATGGATGTTGATGAATGGCTTGTTTGATAACTTTGATTTTGGTGGTTTCCTAGATGACAGCTTATCTGTTTTGACAATATTGTGCCAGTAGAAAGATCTGGAATAAAACCTTCTAGAACAATACAAATACATGAAAGGCCTGTCCTTGTCAGTATGAAGTCAGTTTTGATAAGTCAGCAGGACTCGTGATAAGTTTATGGCATAGTACATGTGGCAGTTGACATTCTTCTTTTCCTGGCAGTTCATACAGTACTATTTTGACTTAGCATGTTAAGTTTGATAGTAGCCATGATATTAGTTATGCTTAGTAAGTGCTTAGTTTATTAACCATTTTTATTAGACATTTCTTATTGAGTCATTGAACAGTTTATTGGATTATTATTGAATTATTATTCAGCCTATCAACAGTTACTAATTAGTTTTGTAGAGTGATTAATCTTGTTATAGGAATATTCATTATTTAGTTGGAAGTTATTGGACTGTTGTTTCTTCTATTGATTTTATTGGGTGATAGTTACTGATTAGTGTCTGTTGTGAATTAATTGTGTAAATAAAGTTAAAGTGTTACTTTCAAGTGTTGCCAGCATTATTTTAGTGTTGGAGCTTGTAACAATATATTGAATTTATGTACATATATTTGACTATGTTATAAAGTTGTTTATTACTTTTTAATGGAATGTATATGTTCATCTATTGAAGGAGTAAAGGAGATTCTGATGTTTCCATCACTTATTCTATTATTGTTTTGCAGTTTAGTTCAAAAATATGTTGTGTCTCAAAAACAAGACCATAGAGAAAGTAGTGAATACAAAAAAGATGTTTTTGTTAATGTTGGAGATGCAAACATCAAAGAAATTTCTAATAAAGGAAAATCACTAAAAATTGGTTCAATTCTAACTAAAAAAAAAACTGTAAGGTTAGATAGTTTGGACAATGAGGAAAAATATGCGTAAGTGATTGAATTTTTAGACTTTCAAACCCATCATTTCAATTTTTATAGTTTTTGCACATAGTTTTAGCTATTTCCCAATTATTGGAGCCTCGGTTTCCTAGAACGCGGATTTGCACTTATGAACATTGGGCAGAGCCACATCTTACTCTTAAAATATTATAAATTTGATTTGCTTTTGAAATAAAGATTATAGTATGACTAGTATTTCTGTGAACATAAACCTCACATTTATGGATGCTTTCACAGAGGAACATACTCAATGTACTCAATGAGAATCACCATTGCAAAGTTAAACACAGTCATCAGACTTCCCTTGATTCAATTCGTGAAGTCTATTTCATCTCTGCTTCCCCAAAACCTCACTGTGTGTCACGTCACAATGGCTGCTTTTCTATTCATCAGTCAGCTGATTGTTCAAATCAGATAGGTTTCACTTTAGATATATCACGTTACTTTTATTAAGTTTAAAATCTACTTGTTTACTTGTTATTTTAAAGTTTTTTCTGTGCTATTATCTTTTCTTTCTATGATTTGTGGGATAAAGCGATTTTTTATTTGATTTGACATGTCTGTTGAATGAGTTTATAGAACAAAATTAATTAAATTTTTATAATAATTATCATTTACTTAGTAATCACTTGTTATTATACTTAATTGAAATATTAGAAATGATTGTCTTTCCCAAACAAATTTATTATTCTGATGGATGATAACTTGATTCATATGAAGGCTCAACCAGATGAACAAGAAGGCCTGAGGGCTATCTTGAAATTTGATCCCAATTGCATATTCTGATGAAGCTCTTTTTAAAAATCATATGTTTCCTATAGATGAAGCCCTGAGTGCCTTTCCTCTTTTCCTTTAAAATATCCTTCAAATGCAAGCAAGTTTTGAAATACCTTACACATAGAATGTTGTGTATTCCTTCAAGAAATACCGGTATCCATGCAAAATTTCAATGAATTTGATCCACGCGTTTGACCATAAATGCGTTACAAACAGACAGATTAAGATACAAATTAATGCAAAACGTTCGACTTGAAACAGAGACCTCTCTTCATTTGGTTAATTATATATTAAATTAATTATTATAATATTAAATATCTTTAATCTTTATACTCAATATCTTCTTCCAAACATAATCTGTTTTCAATAATATGTTTAACATATAATTTCCAACAACACGCCATATTGATCTATTCAGCGAGTAGGTGAGGCATCGGGATAGTGACCTTCAATACTGGAACAGTGGACACACGCTCGAGATAAAGAGCTCCATCTCCAGTGTGTTTCCACTTTTGTAATGTTAATATACTGATGTCTCATGAGACAGATCTAGAATCAAGATGGCATGTAATAGGTTAACTTGGAACTTATTATTGAAAACAGGTTATGTACAGTATAATAGAATATAATAGCAGATTATACATAATTAATTGAGTATATTACCATATTGGTTGTGTATAATAGAATATATATTATGAATATAATAGCAGATTATACATAATTAATTGATTCTAGGACTATGTGTGATCTTGCACAGTAGATCATTCAATATGGTATGATAATCACACATGCTTTGAAATGATAGTATTTATGTGCCAGTAGCATAACTAGAGGGCCAATCAGAGGGGGATGACCAATGTTGTTGGGTAGGGGGGGGGGGGGGGTATGTTCCAGGCACTATACTAGTAGTTCAGTAGACCTCACTCGCCCAAATGTATTGGATTCAAATGTACCGGTATGCTCTTATTCTTATTCTATTCATGCTCTAGCCTACTTAGCATGGGCACACTGCGCAGGACCAAACACACATGCAAACCTTAAACCTTATCATGTATTCACTATTCTATGAGTACCTATCCCATTAACTGTATATCAGAAGAAAGCTCATATTGGTACAATTTCGCTTTATTTGAAAAAAAATTTGCCACCATATTGAACTTGAAAAAATAAAATATATATACATTGCTTTGCCTAGGAATAAGGAACATCCATATGAAAAATTAAACAATTGGTCTAGGCGTTCGTTCGTAATCGTGAGACAGATAGAGAGACAGAGAGAAGTCCGATTGTCTTGTCTTAAAGGAAAGACCTCACTCTGTCCGATCAATAATAACCCATAAGAGGAGAGGGAGGAGTTCTCTAACAATAATTCAAGACTATAATGTATAGTTTATTCAAAAGGGAGGTTCGGGGGTACTCCCCCGGATTTTTTGGAAATACTCCCTCTAAAACCACATTTTAAGCGATTCTAGAAACTAATTAACCTTATTAACTGAGACAGTAATCTAACGTTATTCTAACCAAAATTGTGTGTCAAAGATAGTGATTTTCATCTGGTTTATGCATCATTGTCAGTGGGAGATCCGTACGCTTTTGCAAAAAATTTATTGTTCAATTAGCCAAACTTTGAAGCAGGCATAGGCTTACTTAAAACAATTTTTACTCTACTATTTTTGCTTCCCTGATCACCTGATTAAGGTATCGGTACAGTATTGTACCTTACCAGGGCCGGCTCGTCCGTATAGTCTACCTAGACGGCCGCCTATGGCGAAAGGTTTGGAGGGGCGCAAAATTGAGGATTTAAAAAAAATCTGAAAACAATGGGCAATGGATAAACTAACTTTACAATAAAGTAAGTAAATTCGTATGGCTTTTCGTGGTGGGGAGACCCTTACGGGTACTTTACAATAGATAACTTACAATAGAATATAACTTTGTAATAAAATCTTGTTTTCGTCAGTAGTATTCAACCCTGTTGAATCATAAGCAGGTCACTAATTATTTAAGCACCTGTTTATCGATCAAATAAATTGATTAAACATATGAGTACATTTTAATATATACATTACATTTATTGTATTTTTATTACTAAATATTTTTCTAAAATTTATATTACAAACAATATTTTAGTGTTTTGGACTATTCATTATAAGAAAAGATTAAGAAAAAATTAACATATTTTTAAATACAAATATTGATAGGACCTAAAACTGAAATAACAAAATACACTCATACGATAAATAAAATCTATTAAATGCTATAAAGACCAGTTCAGTTATTTTATTTATGGTTTTATAGCTGACATCTACATTCCCTTCGCATTTTGCTTACTTTGCCACTTTCCATAGCTAGTACAATCGACCTGCATAGTACAATGTGCCAGGAGCTACTCGTTTGGCGACAATTACTATAGAAAGGGAGTTGGCAAGACAGTTACACTCAAAAAACCTCATACAAGAATTTTCTTAGCAAAAAGCAAGAAAAGTTCCTACTATTAGGGCTTTAGTCTATATGTTTCTGGAGGTCTGTGGATACTGTACTGTATTATATTTTATGCCAGTTTTATGTAAAATTGACTTTCGTTTTATTTACTTATCCCAGTAATTAATCAAAGATTATAAAATATTTCTTTTTTATAACAACTATTAACAAAAACACATTTCCAAAGTTTCATACACGGTACACCCTACCGAAGGCACTTTAAGTGCGCTGAATTTGTTTTCGCCTAGGGCGCCAAAAACCCTAGAGCCGCCCGTACCTTAGTACCTAGTACCTTACCTAAAACTTTATTTTATAAGGAGTTACAACAGTTATATGTAGCTCGTTCATTCAAAATGGGCGTCTGGGGTATTACCACGGAATTGTTTTTTGTAAATAATTTCTCTAAAACTGTAAAACTGTATAAATTATTGTTTCTCAGGGCTTGTTGAAATTCCCAAATTTCTTTTGTTTCTGAGTCTCTGGGGTATCAATCCCCCCCCCACAAGTGACGCCACTGTTACGCATCTAATAGTGTAGGCTATTACTGATTGAATGTATGTGAATATCATCATTTGACAGCATGCGTTTGATTTTGAAATGGTGATTTTCTAGTATTAAGGGATTTTCAGCATGGATTTGCGCAACCTCTCTCTATCTCTAATGTGTGCTCTTTTCCAGATGTAGACTCAAGCGAGGTGTCAGTCCACTACTGTTCACACCAGAGGTTTATCAGAAGTTTGATATTGGAGACTCAAAGAGCAGTTATGCTAAAATCACACATGAATACTTTTCAGAACTATTCACGGTTGTGGATAGGCAAGTCCATGTTTGCAGACTTCATATGGTGAGTCATCTACAAAACAAGGAGAGTAGTGGTGTGTGTGTGCGTGTGTGTGTGTGTGTGTGTGTGTGTGTGTGTCAGTCGTGCGGATTTCACAAAGCCGGTAACGATTTGGAACACTAAATTTGCTAAAAAGCTTCCTCTAAACATAATTCAGTGCACCTTAAATAGACTAGGAGCTGGATGGTTCTGAGTATGGAAAATGTAAGGACCGCATTCTGTAAATGGTTTTCAACTCAGAAAAGCTTGCAGAATCGAATTCTGGATGTTGCCAGGATAAATAATGGTCCATTTTTTTTAAATACCCCCTCTCCCCTAGATATCAAGAAAATGGACTGAAACAATGGATTGGAACTATTTTAATGATTGTTTTTTATTTATTTTCTATTGCTGATGATTCTTACATGAGTGCGAGATTTGTGTGTGGGTAATGAGGTGAATGATTACACATAGATGCCAGATTGAGGAGCGGGATTCGAACCCACGACTGCTTAAACGATAGCAATCTGAAGTTGCGACGCCCAAACCAACTGCACTAAGAGGCCCGCCGCTTTGATGAATAGAATAGGAGCATACCGGTGTTAACATTTGCTTTTTCTGATTGAATTTTTCGCTTTCAACACTTCTTGTTTTGATTTTTTTGTCCTTTATTTCAATTGACTAGCTACAAATATCTTTAATCATAAGAAACAATTGTATTTTCATAATATAATCTTAATTCATTTTTTTATTTTTATAATAAAATTTGATCCTTCGTACTTTTTTTATTGCTGATGATGCCCACATGAGTCAGAGACTTGTGCGTGGGTAATAAGGTGAATGATTACACATAGATGCCAGACAGCACGCTCAAGTTGTGATGCCCTAACCAACTGCGCTAAGCGGCCCATATTGTATATATTTCTTTTTTAAACATTTCTTGTTTTCATTTTTCAATTATTTTGTTCTTTATTTCAATTAACTAGCTAGAATGTATCTTTAATCATAAGAAACTAATGGATGTTGTCATCAAAGCGGCGGGCCTCTTAGTGCAGTTGGTTGGGGCATCGCAACTTCAGCTTGCTATCGTTTAAGCGGTCGTGGGTTCGAATCCCGCTCCTGCATCTGGCATCTATGTGTAATCATTCACCTAATTACCCACACTTAAATCTCGGACTTATGTAAGAATCATCTGCAATAAAAAATAAATAGAAAACTATCATTAAAATAGTTCCTGTTTGTTTCGTTCCATTGTTTCAGTCCATTTTCTTGATATCTAGGGGAGAGGGGTATTTAAAAAAAATGGAACATTATTTATCCTGGCAACATCCAGAATTCGATTCTGCAAGCTTTTCTGAGTTCAAAACCATTTACAGAATGCGGTCCTTACATTTTCCATACTCAGAACCATCCAGCTCCCCATCTAAAAGTCCAATCTTGTAATTTCTTTCTAATTTTTTCCAAAAATAAGGCTCAAGTTCCAGTATTTTTGTAAATAAATAAGGGTACCTATCACATGTTGTATTCATCCACTTCTATTCCATCTTCATCTCCTCTTCCTTCTTCTTCCTCCTACTTATTTTTCTCCTTCTCCTCCTCCTTCTTCATCAAGACAAGCCCCCCTCACAATCGGAAAAATCAGTCTGTATCTGCTACAGTTCATCATAATCAAATAAATTTTTTATTATTAATCAAAAATATAATCTCAAAATCCTTGTAGTGTATGGCGGGCCGCTTAGCGCAGTTGGTTAGGGCGTCGCAACTTCAGTTTGCTATCGTTAAGTGGTCGTGGGTTCGAATCCCGCTCCACCATCAGGCATTTATGTGTAATCATTCACCTCATTACCCACGCACAAGTCTCGGACTCATGTGGGCATCATCAGCAAAGAAAAGTATAACTCAATTAATACAGAATATGCTTTATCAAAAATTCTCCTATACTATTTTCCCCACTATGAAGTCTATGTGTTGGGGCATATGAATCTGGTTTGTTAATATTGTTGTGGAAGAAAGAACAGTGATTTTCAGCATTAACTGCTATGTCAATATTGATTTCCGGAAGCAAATAATTACTCTTCTTCTGTACTCTCTTCGCCTTGTAGTTTATTTTTGAAACTTTTATGATACTGTAGTGAAATTGGAGAGAAAGAAGGAACAGTGGTTCTCGGTGTTATCTGCTATGTAAATGTTTACTTCCAAGCAATAAATTACTCTTCTTTTGCCACTTTTATGGTGTTTACTTTGAGCTTTGTAGAATGCTCTAGTTGTTTGATTAGAAATTAATGGAGTCTTATCGAATATTGTGGAAGGTGTGAGGGGCCTTATCTGTTTGTTTTAGAATTTGGTAGAAATTGATAGGAAAATCGAGAGATATCTCGATTATGGAGAAATATATAAATAGAGAGACACTTTTGTAAATTAGTTCAGTTGTTCAGTTGTTGTTCTACGTTGATAAGTGGCAGTAGTGACAGTTCCCATTAATACGGACAGTGCAATCCCGTTGGCGCTATTACAAACCGTGCAATGAACTTTTGTTGTCTGTAGTGATAATTCTCTTGACAGTTCTATAGTGATAATTCTTTTACCTATTACTGTATTACAGACTTGTGCTACATAAGTTAATTGTTCTTTTTAGACATTCCTCTTGAATATTATTGGACAGTTTATTGAACAGTTATTATTTAATATTAGATCGGCCTTTTAATATTTAGTGATTGATTTTTGTACAGTAATATTGAAATCTCTTTATTAGTTGAACAATATCGATTTATCTGTTTTGAGTTTTGATTGCTTATTATTGTGTAAGACATTACTGATCAGTGCTTATTGTGGATTATATGTGTAAATAAAGTGCAAGTGATAAATTTAAGTGTTGCCAGCGTTATTTCAGACATAGAACCCATAAAAATACAGTATTTACTTGGAACTTTGTAGAATATTTAATTAGAACCTCATGGAAATTTATCGAATATTTTAAAACGTCTTATCTCTTTGTTTAGAATTCCATCAAACAATTTGGAAAAATCTACATCTTTCTAGATCAGATAAAACCTATTCAAAGCAAGCGCATAGGTAAAAGTTAGTCAGTCTTGTTTGGAATTTGTCAAGATAACAAGTAATGTGACAGTTCCCGTTTCCATTAATACGGACAGTGCAATCCCATTGGCGCTATTACAAACTGTGTTAATGAACTTTCGTTATGTGGTGATAATTGCCGAATATTGTGAGAATTTTTTTTAATTTATACCAGAGGACTCTACTCATAGCTATTATTGTATTACGGACTTGTGCTACGTAAGTTAATTGTTCTTTTTCGACATTTCTTCTTGAATTATTGGACAGTTTATTGAACAGTTATTATTTAGTATTAGATCGGCTTTTTAACATTTAGTGTTGATTTTTGTACAGTAATATTGAAAATTCTTTATCAGTTGAACAACATCGATTTATCTGTTTTTGATTGCTTATTTTGTGTAAGACATTACTGATCAGTGCATGTTGTGGATTATTTGTGTAAATAAAGTGTGAGTGATAAATTTAAGTGTTGCCAGCATTATTATAGAGATAGAACCTGTAAAAATTGGCGTCAGAAGTGGGATTTTGAAAACAAAGATGAAAAATAATAATTTGATAAGATGTTCAATATACGATATATGGGTCTTTACAATATGTGATAATTAATGGATTAATTAATTAATTAATGGAATAATATTAGAATAACATAGTCATTATGACTTTCCATTTTTCAGAGCACTAGAAGAGTTTATCGTGTACTGAATACTATGATAGGTAAAACAGAAATATATCATGTGATGCATGAGCCTGGAATACTTGAATTGTATTCCATAAGTTTACGTAGAGGAGGAAACAGTATCAGGTTTACAACAGTCGATTATTTTTATGCAGATACAAGGGAGCGTGTTGCCTATGACGGTGAGTTTCAAATAATATTTAGAGGCTAGTGCCTTAGAAAAATGAAGAAATTATTTATTAGCAGTTCTGTGAGCAGTAGACGTCACGCTCAAGAATAAGGGTGCTTACACTGAGTATAACATACTCGATGCACTCAATGATAATCACCATCTAAAAATTAAACATAATCATCAGACCTAACCCTTTATTTAATTTGCTTAGTGTATTTAATGTCTGTATTCCACAAAAGTTCACTCTGTATCACATCACCAAGGTTGCAGTTTTGTTTTTTGTTTTCCAGGGGGGTAGGTCCCCCTAGATGCCCAGAAACAAAATAAACTTTGCGATTTAACAAGACCTGATGAGAGACAATAGGGTAAGTGGTCCAAATAAGAGACCCTTTTTGAAAATTTGTTGTAAATAGAGAAAAAATAAAATTTTGAAGTTTGATGTTTTTTTTTAATCTATGGTTATTTATACAAATGTTTCAAGTAACAATCAAATCTCCAATGCATTTAATTTGACCCAAAACGACATTTTTGAAGGGGTAACACAGTCTCATATTAGGACAACAGGCTTCCCTATATGAGATACCCCTTATTCCTAATATGAGATGGGTCTCTTATTGGGAAAACTAATAGAGGATAGATTATATTCGCTGTATACATGTTAAAATAGAAGATTATTTGTATATAATTATAATAATTATTATTATTATTCATAATATTCATAAATTGAAACATGGTAATATATTGGAGTGATATATACTATTTACAGTATAGAAAAAATTATACCCTCTATTGTATAAATATTGGAGTGAAAATATTTGTAGTCTATAAATTTATATGCGAATATTAATTTGCCTAATGATAGGCTATTGACATGTAATTACTAAAAAACATGTATATTTTCCTCTTCTACCAGTTTTGCTTATCTAAAATATCAATTATGCTGTCTGCCTTTATGTTCATGATGCCATCAACATCTGGAAATGGCCATGACCCCAAAATATTTCCAGACTTTCTCAAGAATTCAAGTTCCATCTCTGTTCTATCTGGTGGCCAATCATTTAACAGTTGTCCAACAAGTATTTTTGTGGATTCTTTCTTTTTTCCCTCATTATACAGAAGTTTTACTCTGACAAAAGTGCCAGTCTTCAATTTTGAGAGACCTCTAGGCTGGCTTGGTGAACTTGACCTATCTTTATCATCTGAGGAGTTGATTTATAGTTCAGAACTGGAGTCTTGCACAGATACGTCCATGTATGTTTGCTTGTTTGAGGAGGATGAGTCACTGTCGATCATGTCTGGCTTTGATTTTTTCTTTGTAAATGACAGATTCCAAACAACTGGTTTAGGCCTACCTGTAGCAGTCTTCACTGCTGTTCTTCCTTGCCAAGGATTTTGTATTGCCTTTTCAAAACTTGGAAGTGGTGGAAAGGGTGAAGATTGGTTAGTTGAAGATGCTGGATGTAGGCTATTGGTGGCTGAGGTGAATCTTGGAGCTGGTCAACCTTGATAGCTTCCTCAATGAAATCGTTTTCATCATAGTCATTTCTATCAATAGCAGTATAAGTCTGGTTTTTTTAAATGCATTGATAGCAACTTGCATAGTTCCTGCCTTCTTGTATGAATTTCCAAAACGCTTTCTCATAGTATTTATATACATTTACAACTCGCCCAGGGTTATTTCGAAGCCAAGTTTCTATCTCCTGAGCATAGTAAGTTTTGAAAGGCGCCATGGACCCAACATAAAGAGGTTGCATCCGATGGGATGAATGTGGCAGACAAACAATATGAACAGAATTTTCACAAGCTAGGTCAAAAAGTGGTAAATTTCTTGTGTGATAATAATGTCCATCTAGCACAAGCAATACAGGATTTTCAGGTGTAGGAGCAATGTGATGAATTAAACTTTTCATCCACTTTACAAAAAGGTCAGCTTGAATCCACCCAGTGATATGGCATCCATGAATAAAACCTTGAGGTGTTCCATCCATGAGTTCAGTTTTCATATTTTTTTTTTAGGGAAAATTATCATATGTGGGACAAAGAGCCCTGTAGCATTCATGCATGTTACAACTGTGATCAATCCACCTCTCTCTTGTGACTGCACTGTCCCAATTTTCTTTTTGCTCTTCATTGAAATTATATTCAAGTGATTGTGCTGCACAGCAAACATCCTAGTCTCATCGACATTATAAATTCTATGGGGACTGATATTTAATTTCCTCACTCTTTCTTCATATAAATCAAAAAATCCGATCACAGATTCCTTAGTGAAGCCTAGAATCCTTGCTCAAGAAACTCCTTGTGGAGTCCTAAGGGATAGAACAGGATTCCTGCATAAAAATGATCTGAGCCACTTACTCCCAGGAAATTTTTCATTGTAGTTGAAGAAGTTTTTAACATTATATTTAACACACAAATCAAATGCCAGTCACATGACAAATTTTGAGCATAGCCCATAATACTTGTGATCCATCCCAAGTAAATACCTTACCAATTCCTCTCCAATTTCCGCTGGAAAAGTTGGTTTTCATTCCAGAGGTTCTGTGATGCAGTTAGGATTGTTGCTCTTCACATATTTCTCTACTGTCCCATGAGGTACTCCAAATATTTTGGGAGCTTTTGTGTATCCCATTTCCTTATTCCGAACTGTTTCTACAGCCTTTGTCATTGTTAGTGGGTGCCATTTTCTCCTTACTCACCTCTCAGACATCTGAGAGAAAATAAATAATTGTAGGAACAGACAAATAACCAACAGTAATGAAAGTTAACAAATAAATAAATCAGTTTTCATTATCAGATTGATATGAAAATATAATATGGATCCTATTAAACCAATCAACAGAGTGTGAGCAAGCAAAGCAAATTCTATTTGACTACTGTCTTTACATGAAATACTACAAAACACAACTCAAAACTCTCAGCAAATGTTTTATATTTCGCCTTATTTCTGACAAAAAAGACATCTTGAATAGTTGAAAATGTGGTCTTAGAGGGATTATTTTCAAAAATATTTCTGAATAACCCTTTTGAATGAGCAAGGTACTTACAGTCCTGAATTACTGAAAATATATTGAAGGACAATAACTCAATCAAGGTCAAGCAGCTGGAAAAATGGTTGAGACAGATTTAGCCTATTCATTACGGATACCTCAATATCATTCTCACCAATATTAATAGCTATATATTATATCAATATAAAAATAATACAATATTAAGGAAATTTTTGCAACCTGTTTCAGATGTCTATTACAATATTAAGTCACTCCCAGACCATTATTCAACATGGAAAAATTCAACCATGAAAAAGTAAGAAACCAAATTATTCATCATTAAGGACTCAAAAGGAACTAATTGAAATAGTGCCTTTGTCCGTCCATCTATGCTCTAGCACTTGAAAGGAAAATTCTAGACTCTTGAAACATGGTATACAGCTTCCTCACATAGTCCAAGTGAGATCGCTATTGATTTTGGAAATTTGGGGTGGAATATAAAAATGATTATGATGTAATAGTTATTTGTCTAACTAGTGCACAAAGTAGTGCACTTTACTGCATGAGAAAAATGCATTGTACACGAGTCAAAGGCGAGTGTGGAATAGTTTCTCAAGTGCAGCAAAGATAATAATTATTTGAGCTGGATTTTTCCTATAGTTGTCACACCAGGAGTGTGGCAGAGTAAAAGAGTGCAGGAATCAGCTGTTTTCCTTACAGTACTATAATGAGTGCATAAATAGCCACTTTGCCTTTGTTAGATAAAGTAACTAATTCCCACTATATAGTTTCTAGGTTAGTTTTGGTTAGCTAATATAATGAAATAATATTTTCCATATAATATATGAAATAATTATAATGAGATATGTTTAACAAGAAGAAGAAGAAGAAGCATATATGATGTTCATAGGGATCTAAGCAAGTAAATGGTACATATGCATTACTGCACAACTGATAATAATAATTATTATTTTATGTAAATTCGTCAGGTCCTTGGACACTCCATCCCATTGGTTTATTTCTGTAACAATGCACTTCCAGCTCCAAGTTTATATGAAATTTAATGAAAGGAATCAAACAGCTGTTGCAGTTTGGACGTCATCTGGGACTCTTTTCACGATTTCGCCTATCTTTTACATGTTAAACTGCATAACTTTATGAACCTTTTTCTTAAAATATATATATGCTTTTCAAGAAACTTGGATGTCTCCTATGGATCATGGTATTGTAGCGAGAATAGAGAGGAAGAAGGAACAGTGGTTCTCGGTGTTTTCTACTATGTAATATCTATGTTTACTTTTAAGCAATTAATTACTCTGCTTTTGACACTTTTATGGTGTTTGCTTGTATCTTTGTAGAATGTTCTAGTTGTTTGATTAGAGATTAATGGAGTCTTATCGAATATTGTGGAAAGTTCGAGTTTCCTTGATTGTTGATATGTTCTAGTTGTTTGATTAGAGATTAATGGAGTCTTATCGAATATTGTGGAAAGTTCGAGTTTCCTTGATTGTTTATTTAGAAGTTGAAGAAAAATCTAGAGATATCTCAATTATAAAAAATTATATAAATAGAGGTAGACTTTTGTGAATTAGTTTAGTTGTCTTTGAAATTCGTTGTGATAAACAAGTTGTGACAGTTCTATATATTGTGCCTATATAGTGATAATTCTTTCTCTGTGCCTATAGTGATAATTATTTTTCCTGTTTAATTCATACCAGTGAGCTACTAAATAGTTTTTATCGTATTATGGACTAGTGCTACGTAAGTTAATTGTTCTTTTTCGATGTTGAATATTATTGGACAGTGTATTGTACAAATTATTAGATCGGCCTTTCAACTTTTAGTGATTGATTTTTGTACAGTTTATTGAAATCTCTTTATTAGTTGAACAATATCGATTTATCTGTTTTTAATTGCCTATTTTTCTGTAAGACATTACTGATCAGTGAGTGTTGTGATTATTTGTGTAAATAAAGTGCGAGTGATAAATTTAAGTGTTGCCAGCGTTATTTTAGACTTAGAACCTGTAACAGTATATTCTTAATCTGCAGAATTTTTTATACAATTATTTAATAAATTCAGAATACTCAATAATGTTATTGCATGTACATCATATCAAGGATACTACTTCTTGGTTACTTTGAGTTCTTTTATTTACTTATTATAGTAAATTTAACGACTTGCAGTCAATTTTAATCGAAATAAATAATATTTCTACTCCTATTTACAATTCAATTAAAATTAACTGAAAGTCGTTAAATTTACAATAATACGTTATTAACAACGCAGATTGCTATGGAACAAGAAATCCAAGAATTCTTTTATTTGTCTTTAGTTCACTTCAACAATTTTTTGTACTGTAAAAGATTAAATTATATTTTTAAAGGAAATTTATTGAATAAATGCTAAAATAACGGTAAGTACAAAGCAACGTGTTCAATTTACAATAAAAAATAATAACAAATTTCTTTTTTCAGTCCACTCTTAGACATTGTCTATAAGCTGTGTGAGGGAGCAGTATTCAGAACACTTATTAATCCTGAGGGATTCAATCTCAGAGTTGGATCTAGAATAGTAAAGACAATTGGTCAGACTGACTCTACAGTACAGTGAGTTCCTATCAGTACACTGTTAGTTGAGGCTGTGCAATGGGTTTTTAGTCATAATTTTCCAAGTTCCTTACATTCCCCCAGTTGCACAAATGCCTTATTTTGTTTCTTTCGTTCCACTTTTATACCCAAGCTGCTATGTGAAAGCATATGATTATACCTATACTCTGAACTCTCTACCGACCTTTCCAGGTATTATTCATGGAACATAGACAAGCCAAAATATCATATTTAAAATTTTGAAAACTCAAAAGTTATTCGTATAGCCGGCATTTTGCTTTTCCACATAGGAAATTTTAATTCGAGAACGGCTAGTTATAATTAAATGAAATTTGGTATTTAGCTTTATTACCTAAAGACCTAATTACAGAAAAAAAGTTAATTTTCCCAATCATTATTTCCAAAATGGCGGCTGCCTAAAAATTTCAAACATAATGGTGTCATAATGGTGTCATTAGATTTGCAATTAAATTCTCTAAATAAAACGTAATAAATGTATTTTTTTATGAGCGGTTAATAAGATATTTACATTTGAAATTTTTAGGGGCAGCCGCCATTTTGAAAATAATGATTGTAAAAAATTGATTTTTTTCCTGTAATTAGGTCTTTAGGTAATAAAGCTAAATACCAAATTTCATTTAATTATAACTAGCTGTTCTCGAATTAAAATTTCCTATGTGAAAAAACAAAATGGCGGCTATATGAGGAACTTTTGAGTTTTCGAAATTTTAAATATGATATTTTGGCTTGTCTATGTTCCAGGAATAATACCTGGAAAGGTCAGTAGAGATTTCTGAGACAATCTGTATAAATGTTAGCATTTGTATGATCTATTATTTTGTTGAATAGTGAAGCATATACCTAGTATAAAATTGATGAAAGTGGTACAGTAAAACCTCGATAATTCGGCCTAAACAGGCGGCCGGTAGGCCGGATTTACATAAAAGCTGGACCATTGAGAGACCATTTAAAATGTACAGTAATGAGTTTTGTGACTCCTCCCCCATCTAGGAGCGTTGACCATGTCATTGTTCTGTTGTGTGCGTGCGTACTGTAATTATTGTGATTCTGTGTTTAGTACAACACTATTCTATTTTGTACTGTATTCATTGACTGTAAATATAGAATTTAAATGTGTGTAAAATTGTATCTATTATTTTTCATCAGTTATTATCTAAAAAAATACAACTTTTAGAATTGGGCCGGATTTTCGAGGGCCGAATTATCGAGGTTTTACTGTACCATCATTCACACATTCGCTCCATATTGTTTTAAATCAACATAACCTAAAACAAGCCTTATATTAAGAGTTTACCTGATTACAGGAATAATAATGTCAATCCCATTGGTGTACAAAAGATGGCAGACGTTGCCAACATACGTGTATTTTAGTTCTAATTACTAGGTTAGGTTAGGTTTGGTTAGAGCTGCTGCCATCTTGAACACCAATGGGATAGACATATTTTTCCTGTCATTAAGAAGACTCTTATATTAAAGGCCAATACTAGACACTCATGCATATTGCACATTCAATTGATGCATACAGTAATTTCAAGCCAAATCCCCCACTATTCTTTAGCTTGCATCTGGCAACACTGGTGTGCAGTGCGCTATACAAAAATGAGGAGCTAGGAAAACCTAGCTTAAAGAAGTTTCAAGATGAGCTCATAAAGACAGTTCTTATAATCCGACTTTGAGGGCCGTACTTATGAATGGAGGAAATCATGAAATTTAATGGATTAATATTGGCATTTCAAGAGTCCTTTGATTCAAAAGAATCTTTTTGTGGATGAAGTTGTTAATGCGCTGGATGATGGTGATTGATAAGTTGAATCTACAGTTTAGGTGGGTTCCAAACCGCTGAGAAGTGATTTTACTGCAGAGAACAGAGTCTTTTTTTGCTGGTCAATCTAATCGGTCACCCATACAATGAAGGATAGTTCATATAAATACGGGCATAAGGCTATTTTAGCTCAAGGTAGAATTGAAAACCCCTTCTGCTTGAAGACATTTAGGTATTTCCTGATTTAAGGAAACCAGAAGGCATCTGATGGGTTTGGGGAAGTGAGCTGTAGCAGGTTTATGTTTAATCAGATAAAGATAAGCTACGAACTCCGATAAAGATAAGCTATGGTGACCGATTAGATTGGCCACCAAAATGACTAATCTACTTTAAAGTCCCTTTCTGGTGGTTCGGAACCCACCTAAAACTGTAGGTCCAACTCATCAATCTCCATCATCCAACTCATTACCCATCCCAGGTGTCAGACCAATGTGGGCTACATCCTTCAAAATCTTGCATCTTGTTAGATGTATCTAGTAGCTGTATCCAAGATGTGTTTCTCATTACTAACGCCTATAAAACTTGATTTATTGTTTTTTCTCTTCATGAAAGATGCACCAAGAATGCAAAAAACCAATATTTGAATCAATTTAATACAGTACTGAAGTTAAACGTTGTTGAGGATGATGCTTTTCACGCAGAAGTGATGGAAGAAGATAGAATTTTCATCGAGTACACTAGTAAAGAGTCTTGGTTGTGTGAAAGTAATGAGGTGAATGTGGTGAGTTTATTATTTATTTTTCTTGAAGATTGCGTTTTGAAGACTCCGGTTATGAAGTACCGGTACCTATAGGACAAGATGAACAATTACATACAATATTACCAATCTTTTACACTAGTTACCAAAATTACAATTTCAATTAGTTGAGGTGAGACTTATTTTTGATGTGAAAGGAACTCTTATACAGTATAAAAAGCTTCATCACCTGAAAATATTCTCAATTGTTTTTTAATTACGGTACGCTAATATTTTCAAGACTCTTTGGAAACTGCAGTAGCTTGTTATAGAATTTCCTATCAATATAACTTATATTAAGGCTGTGTGCAGGGATTTGATCATAATTGGTTTTTAAAGTTCATTGTATTGGATATTAATAATAATTAAAAAAAAAAATAGACTAATAAGCTAATAATAATAATAACATTATTATCCTTAATAACAACCTTAACAGCCATAACAACCTTAATAACATTGATGGGTTGAAACCGGTAGTAATTACCAATTGTTTACATTTTTATCGATTTCGTAAATATCAATCAGTTTAATAAACATCAATTATAAATAAAATCAGTTTAATAAACATTTCTCCATACTGGGATGTTGTGACAGGCGCGCGATGCTTCCTGAGAGACATCATGCGCAAAAGTAGCCAGTATTTGATCTCTGCTTGAGCAAACCCATGTGCTATTCCACCATGGGTTAAAATGTTTTTTATTGTCATGATGTAAAACTTTTTCCATCAATTATTTTGTGTACGGTAATATTATGGGAGTTCAAAGTTGTAATTTTTCGGTTTTTAAGGGCAATTGATCTCTATGAGCTATTTTGAACGTGTGATATTTTTACTGTAAATAAAAGACACTAAGAAATAGAATGTATCATTTTTATTTCAATCCAACAAAATAAATTTAAAAAATCTCCAAAAATGACAGCTTTTATTTAAACTTTTAATAAACTTATTTAAACATGTAATAAGACGGATGAAGAATGTTGATTGTTTTTGGCATTCTCTGTATAACTATTGATTTTCTTTCCTATTTTTCCAACTTCCATTCTAAATAATAAAATTGTTTTAGACAATATAGTATAGTCAAATTCAAAAAGGAAGTTATTTTGGACTTTGTTGCATCACCACTTCATTGTTATTCTATCAATAGATAAATAAAATTATGAGACTGGATGTCACTCATATAATATATATATTATACATTTTATTTTATTTTTTTTGAAAACTTTCCTAAGACAGGCTTTTATGAAAAAAAAACTCTCCAGTTTTAATTGAAACAAAACAGAAGTTGTCAAATTTCACCAAACTTTAATAATTTGAGTCACAGGACCATGGTTTCGTGTTTTACTAACACATCTTCGGCTGTACCGGTACTGAAGAAGCCTCTTAACAAATTTGGTATCCAAAAGCTTCTTGATAGTTGGGAAAGCGAAACATATTTATAAGGGTAAATTTGTTATTAAGAGGCTTCCTGCTTCTTCAGTACAGCCGAAGATGTGTTAGTAAAACACGAAACCATGGTCCTGTGACTCAAATTATTAAAGTTTTTTAGTGAAATTTGACAACTTCTGTTTTGTTTCAATTATGGAGAGATTTCACAATATCAACACCAGTTCTACTCTCCACTTTTCACGATCCTTGGCAATTCCTTTCAACTCATACGATTTTCCCTGCAATATTTCTGTCAACATTCCGAAACTCCTTCTGCCTCTGCCCCTCCTTCCCACAATTATCCTTCTCTGATAGCAATACTCTCTTAGGCCGGCAATAGACGGACTGCTTCAAGCAGTCGTAAGTGACTGCAAAAGTGCAGTCGATATGCAGTCAGACCCGACTGCATTGTTGAATAGGCGGAGTAGAGTTGAGACTGCGAAGAGCCTTCCATAAAGACAATAAATTATTAATAAAACTACAGAGAATAATTTTCTAGAAATGATTGGAGCACAAATTAATTGAAGAAAGACACATTTAATCAAATTTATGAAAATGGTTTAAAACAAATTTAATAATAGTTTGTAAAATTGGTAAATGGATGGAATGAGAAATGGATCCTCAAAAAATAAATTATTTTCTCATTTAATATAAGAATACATTATTCTCGTCATCTCGTCATACAAAGATGGCCACTTGACATGAAAAAATACAAGAAATAGTAACATGACAGTATATAAAATCACAGGGTTATTAATTACACAGCGAATAATTAATAAAAAGATAATATTTCTTGACTTGGATCATTTCATAAAAGAAAAAATAGTAATAACCAGCCTAAGTAGTAGAATTAAATTCTTGGATTTCTTGTTCCATAACGATCTGCGTTGTTAATATTAACTTTTCATTGTAAATTTTATAGGTGAATAAATAATAATTGTACTCACACTTGGCCAAACGCTTTCGAGTTATGGAAACTCATCTTCAAGGCATTCTAGATCGGCGATGTTGGTTGGAAGAATTGTGGTTTTTGTATCATGTGGTCAAAAAGTATGTGTGATGAAATTTAATTCATTGAGCATCTAACCAACAAACCAATATCGCCGATCTAGGATGCCTTGAATATGAGTTTCCATAACTCGAAAACGTTCGGCTAAGTGTGAGTACAATTATTATTTATTCACCTATAAAAAGTGACTACAAGTCGTTAAATTTACAATAAAAAGTTATTACTAGAAATATTGAATAACGATATTTTTATCATGAAAAGATAGAGCCGGAACCTTAAGTACGGTACTGCATCCTTTTTTAATAATGATTTCCGTGAAATCACTGAACGGACCCAAAAATATATTTTCCAATAAATGTTATAGGTGATTGGTGATACTGAGAGTATCAATTACACAGGATGATTCAATATTTATTAAAGTGACAGATTCACTGTCATTTATTATTTAAAGTGACAGATTCACTTCAAATAACTCCTAGAGCTTAACATTACTCAAATGTTAAGGTAAACTAAATCTTAAATGAGCAGAGTTCAATTAGGAGAAAATTATGCAAAAATCAAAAAATATAATAAAACAGGATCTTTGAATTGAAGGAGACTAATGACAAAGTACAACTAGTTTTGAAACAAACGTGCCATGTTCATGTAACCTACTAAATACACACAATAAGTGAAATATGAGCGGTGGTGCGAGCAGTCGAGTGGACTGCTTGAAGCGGTCCGTGTATTGCCGACCGAATGCACTTTTGCAGACGGCAGCACGGCGGAACTCGACTGCAAATGGACTGCTTGTTTTGTTAGCGACCGCAACTCGACTGCTCATGCAGTCCGTGTAGTGTGGTCTTGATTTTAACATTGAAAATGCGATCCGCCCAACTGCGACTGCTTGAAGCAGTCCGTCTATTGCCGGCCTTAGAATGTGCCCCAATCATCTCGCTTTGCTCTATTGAATGAATTTTAATTATTTTAGTACACAGTTTATTTATTTCAAATTTTAGTAGACACCTTTCCTTTCCAACTCTTCTCAATACTTCCTCATTCATAACCCAACCACTTATTTATATCTTCCATTCTTCTACATAGCCACTTTTTAAAACTCTCCAAATATCTTTTTTTCCGCCTCCTCAAGGTCCATATTTCAGACCCATACAACACCACACTCTATAACTATAGATATATAACTATAGATATAACATTTTGCAGAACGATTCCTCAGTTTCATTGGTGTGCTTCTTGCTACTCTCTTCTATCATGATAATAATTTGATTTTCACCCTATTAACAGGATTTCTATAGGATAGTCAATAGATACTGCTTATGCTGTGTTTAAAACAGACAATGAAATGTATATATCAAAACGAGGAAATTTTCTGATAAGAAATTAGGTAGGCTATCCCGAGGCAAGCCTATTTGGGAGTCCTAGCACAAAAACTTATAAAGAAAGTGCGATTGACATAGAAGAGAGATAAAAAAAAAGAAAAATTAAAACCATTGTTCAGACCCATTAACTCTACACTCTAGATATAAAATTTAAAAAAGGTTTCTTCCATTTGCTACTTCCTTCCATCATGATATTAATTTGATTTTTACTCTTTCAACAGAAATTCTATAGGATAGTCAATAAATTAAGACTCCCAGCAGACCTACCAGTTCATGAGATTGAGTCTTTTGATGGAGTTGAGATACTAATAGAAGCTCTTAATGGAGATAGGAAGTCTGTGGACATTCTGGAGGTGAAATATATGGATTCTCAAAATAAAGTCGTCTTTTATGGTGAGAATGAGTTAATTCCATACTTGCGTAGACAACTGCATTATATTAAATATATATTATAATTAATTAAGTGGGATATATTATTAAGGACCCGACAGGGTCTTATTGAAATTGAGTCATTGTCCGTCTGTCTGTGCCCTAGCGCTTGAAAGGAAGATTCTAGATTTTTGAAACTTGGTATATAGCTTCCTCATACTCAATTGAAATCGCCACTGATTTTGGAGCTTGAGGGTTGAATATAAAAATAATTATGATGTAAAACAGATTTCAAATATAGGCTTCTGAGTTAGGCCAGTGAGAAAATCAAAACATTGGGCAGCTGGAGCTGTCACTGTTTATATTTGAAAATCAAAACATTGGACTTTACTAAGGCTGATGATTAAACCAATAATTTATTTTTTATGTTTTATAAAAAGAAAACAGAGAGAAAATATTGAGGCATTATATATTATGAGATTGGTTGAACAAGAAGAAGAGAAACAAAACTTTTTCAAGAACTGCCAATGTGCATTTTTTAGTGAAATGGAAAGCATGTGATGTTTATAGAGATAAAGCAATTAAATGGTGCACAGGCCTATCAACACAATTATTGATAATTATTATTGTTTTATGTAAATTCATCAGGTCCTCAGATACTCCATTAAATCAGTTTATAATAAATAATAAATTGGAATATTCTTTTCTTACTTGAGGCATCCTGCCCGAAAACATGTTCTGCCTCAAGTGAGCAATAAATATTCCAATTTCTTATTTATTTTCAACATTTCTGCATGTATTCTTAGTAAAAATATCCATGCTATTAATCACTCCCCACAGTATAGCCTATCTATTTATTTGGAAACACTGAATATTTCATAAAAACTTCCAATTTATAATCGCTTCATTTATATTTTCTATGTTGTTTATATTTTTCCCAGAGGGACTTATGGAGTTTCAAATGGAAGAGATTTTCACATCTTTTGAAGCAAGGTAAGAAAAGGATATGATAGATAAAGCTTGAAAAAATAACATTATAAAAAAATAACATATTAATAACATTAAACAAAAAAAAAACTATTTTTTTGAAATTATACTTAAAAATTATTACTCACGTACTAAAAAGTTTATAATATAGTATTTACTCTAAACTGAGAAAATTTTAAATTTAATGTAAGTAATCTTTTGAAGTCGGTGCCAAATTTTTTTTTCTGAGGATGAAGCCCACATAGGTCTGAGACCTGTGCGTGGGTAATGAGTTGCATGATGGTGATCGATGAATTGAACATACAGTTTTATGTGGGTTCCGAACCTCCATAAACTTCTGAAATATAACATGGACGTGCTTATTAAGTTCATAAAATATTTGGCGCCGACTTCGAAAGATTAATTGTATTAAATTTTAAATGTTCTCAGTTTGAAGTAAATACTTTATTCTTTTCTTACTTATTTTTAAACTATTTAGTGCATTTAATTTTTCAGAACCATTTCATTGAATTAGGTTTATTTTTAGTTTTAAATTTGTTTCATTTCAAGCTTTTTAGTTGAATTTTCATTATGAATTAGTTGAAGCCTACATTATAGTATATTTTTATCAAATTAGCAAATCAATATGATCAATATAAAATATAAACTAAGTAGCTAAAAATCTATAAGAAGAGTTAATAAGCTAAGTAAAATTTCGAATTTAAATTTTCAATGAATTTTATTTATTTAATTTCCTTTTTCAACAATATGAAATTTTATTTTATTTGAAAGAAGTTCAAAATATAGTAGGGGAGACCCGGACAAAGTGTAAGGTATTTTGATTTATTTCTCATTCAAATATATATTTCTTTGTAATCAATACTATATTTATATTTTTTATCTATTTATATATTGTACATTCACATTAATTCATACATTATGCATTTTATTCATTTACTTATCTATTTGTATAGCTGAATAAAAATATAAGTGTTATACATTTAAAAATTACATTTACATTTTAAAAATTATTTATTTTTTCAAAATGCTGCAAAATTGCCACTTTGTTCACATTGTGGCCACTTTGCCAATTACTGTTATAATAAAGAGCAAACAGATTTATATCAATATCATGAATTTATTATAATGAATATTTATGCCAAATAATATAAGAATACAAAAACATTAAAATTTAGAGAATAGAATTTCATGAATGAAAGCAATAAAATTAAATAGACCTGTAGAATTAAAATGAAATTGATAAAATACTGAATATAGAATAATGAAGTTTGACATTTTCTACTGGCAAAGCTCGCAGAAAAAACTTGCTCCTTCTCATCATAATATGATGAAGGAAGCACAAGCTTCATGGACAAGAATACAATTCACCGCAATACAGACAACCAGGATCACTCACCTGACTTTCAGATTTCTCTTGGAACTTCAGTTGACGTTTCACCTTTCTTCTTTTATTCTTCTTCTCTCCGGGGCTTGGCACAGTTTATTTTCTTTCAAGATGCTATTTTCTTTTTCTTTCTTCTTTTGTGCCTTCAGAATCCGTTTCATTTCCTTTTCTTGTTTTACCTTTTTTGATTTTTCTAATTCCGATTTATATGGGCTCGAGGTCAACACAGCAGCAGTACCTTTTTTCCTGTTTTTCTTTTCCACAGCTGTTGTTTTTGGTAATGGAATAATATCACTTGGGGATGCAGTGAAGGAAGGTCTTATTTGTGAGCTGGAAGAAGGTGGTCTTATTTGTTGAGGACTAGAAGGTGGCCCTGGTTGTGGATGTTACTCAAATATCAATTGGGCCACAGAAAATTCACTTCCAAGCATGACTTTTGCTAGTTCATCTTAGGGTGCGTCATTTTTGAAACACCCGTTAGTAATATTTTATAATAATACCGTACCTATTCTATGACAAAGATTTTATTGTGTTTTTCGACAGTCAACTACCCAATGCAGTCAGTAAAAATGAAATTTTTCCATTGATCGATGATATGCCTCTGAGGAAGCAGAACACGAAAGATCACTTTGATGGCATTGGAAATTGTCAATTCAATACAAATGCAAAAGGGAATGCGGTAATGGACTTCATCGTGAAACCACCAAAAAAAATAAAAACTAGCAGGCAATCTCTATATATGTGAGTATTTTTCATATTGTTGCAGGGAAGTGATAGCCGTGAGCCGTAGCAGGTATTCGTTCAGTCAGATAAAGATAAGCTACCAACTCCAGTGCACTCTTTGTAAAGGTGACCGATTGGATCAGCCAGCAAAAAGACTCACTGTAAATGTAAAATCACTTCCCGGTGGTCCGAAATCCACCTAATACCGTAGATCAAACTACAGTTGGGAAGTGATAGCCGTGAGCAGTAGCAGAGGTATCTGTTTAGTCAGATAAACATAAACTACGAACTCATAGGCCCTCTTTGTAAAGGTGATCAATTGGATTGGTCAGCAAAAACTCACTTTTCAATCATTTCCGGTGGTTCGGAATCCACCTAAAACTGTAGATCAAACTGCAGTTGGGAAGTGATAGCCGTGAAGATTACGTTTTGAAGACAACGGCTGAGGAGTATAAGACAAGTCAGATCAACTATATTATAAACATACAATATTACCAATCGTATACACTAGTAACCACAGTAAATGTTACAATATCAATAAGTTAAGTGAGCATCATCATCTATATATTTTTTCAATAATGTCTTTTTAATATTTCTATATTTTCAAGACTCTTTAAAAACTGCGGTAGCTTGCTACAGAATTTCCTACCAATATCAAGGTGTTTGTTTGAATAAGTTACTATTTTGACTCACCAAGTGATAATCTCCTCGGCGTCTTGTGTTATAATCGTGTACGTCAAGATTTTGGTTAATATCACTCATTTTTACATTTAAAGTAGCATCATAGGCAGGGTACAGTTGGGAGACCAAGTCTCTTGAGCAAATACCTACATGAGTCTAACCTATTTGCTTTTTCCAAAAACCTAACAGATTTCTTTTGGATCTTAAACACCCTATCAAGGTTTTGTTTTGATAGATAAGGTACAAACTCCTGGGTCCTCTTTGTAAGGGTGACCGATTGGATTAGCTAGCAAAAAAACTGTTCTACTTTAAAATCACTTCTCCGCTGTAAAATCACTTCCTGGTGATTCGGAGCCCACCTAAAACTATAGGTCCAACTGATCAATCACCATCATCCTGCTCATTAACCACGCACAGGTCTCAAACCAGATCCAAGTGGGCTTCATCCATGAAAAGAAATTCTTCACCAACAAATAGTCAATACCGTATCACGAAACCTGCAATCAGTAGCAAGAATTTTTTTGGAGGATAAAGCTCACATAGGTCTGTTCTGAGACATGTGCTTGGGTAATGAGTTGGATGATTTTTTTCTTTTTTGGTGATTGATGAGTTGGACCTATAGTTTTAGGTGGGCTCCGAATCACCAGGAAGTGATTTTACAGCGGATAATGATATTTTCTGCTGTTCGATTCAATCGGTCATCCTTACAAAGGATGAACGTTCCTTATCGTACATACCAGCAACGGTTCAAGGCTCTCACTTTCCATTCAGATCACCCTATTCTGTGGAAAATTCACTGGAATAATTAATTTAAAGGCTCATAAAAACATGATTTAAGATTTAGAATTAAAAATTTTATGTAAATCATATTGAATTAAATAAATTTATTAATTTTAGTTTAAAACTAATATCATATTTTTAAAGTATTGGAAGAATTTCGGTAAATAATAACGAATAAAAAGACGAAATCGTTACAACCACTTTTATTAAAACTTAGAGAAACTAGTTTCGGTTGTTACACCATTATCAATCTCAATAAAAATAAAAATAAAGTACAGAGAAGCTTAATATTTACTAAGCGAGAAAGAGGCTGACCTTTATCGGAAGTTGTGATTGGCTGACAAGTCACGCCCCCTGGTGGGAGGAGTAACAAGCAAAAATACGAGTCAAGTCAATAACTAAAAACAGTGAACATCTTGAAAGCAACAAAGAAGAAAAATACGTAATAAGGTTAGAATTGAATCAAATTAAAACTAAATAAAACATATTTTAAAACAAAAAAAGAAACCGACTTCAGTGAAATGATAAAATACTCACATACTAAAAAGTTTAAAATAAAGTATTTACTTTAAACTGAGAAAATGTTCAATTTCATACAAGTAATCTTTTGAAGTCGGCGCCAAATATTTTATGAAGTTGATAAGAAATTCTATCTAATATCAAAACTACTGTAACACTGTATTTTTTTGGAGGATGAAGCCCACATAGGTCTGAGACCTTTGCGTGAGTAATGAATTGGATGATGTAGATTGTTGAGTTGGACCTACAGTTTTAGGTGGGTTCCGAACCACCAGGAAGTGATTGATAAGAAATTCTATCTAATATCAAAACTAACACTGTATTTCAATTAAATATGTGATTTACACTCACTTTTACTGAAATACAGTAATTGATAAGAAATTCTATCTAATATCAAAACTAACACTGTATTTCAATTAAATATGTGATTTACACTCACTTTTACTGAAATACAGTGTCAGTTTTGATATTAGATTGTTCAATTATTTCGTCATGGAAAACATCACAGAGTAATTCTGTTATATTTTAGAAGTTTATGGGAAATTTGACTTCAAAAGATTACTTGTATGAAATTAAAAATTTTCTCAGTTTAAAGTAAATAGCCTACTTTATTTTAAACTTTTTAGTACGTGAGTATTTTATCATTTCACTGAAGTCGGTTTCTTTTTTTTGTTTTAAAACATGTGTTTTATTTTAAGCTTTTTAGTTGAATTTTCAAACTTTGAAAACATGAGAAATTTCTTAAAGCCTACATTATGAAATATTTATCAAATTAGCAAGCCAATAATTAGTTTTCCTACAACTGCTCGTAAAGTAGTTCTTTATGTACTGAAAACTAATTGTAAAATACCTCTTTACTGCTCCCCAAGCGGTAAAGTACTTTACGCTCGCCAGCTGTTTTCTTTACGCTTCTGTTTTGATTTTGATGACTCTCATTGGTGGATCACAGAATCCGTGAAATTCACATAACCTCAACAATGGAGTATGCTAACCAAATCCGCTCATGGTCTGTGATGTTACAAACTACAAGCTTTTATTGTGTAGGAATCCAGAACTGCAGTTTTAGGAAAAATATTGTATGCAATTCGTGCGTGAAGCTTCTTTATTGCTCTTGCAAAATTACTGCGCTCCGCTACGCATCGCGCAGTAAATGTTTTGGCTCAAGCGATAAAGTCACGCTTCATGCT
Organism: Conomelus anceps; assembly: GCA_948455865.1. Lineage (NCBI taxonomy): Eukaryota > Metazoa > Arthropoda > Insecta > Hemiptera > Delphacidae > Conomelus > Conomelus anceps. The sequence continues at coordinate 15,448,155 of OX418219.1, forward strand.
CTTAATACATAAATAACTATTTATAACATCCAAACTTAAGTAACTAAAAATCCACTTATAAGAAAAGATAAACCAAGGAAAATTCTACAACGTTTTATCTAATGTGGAATATTGTATTTAGGAAAATTATAATAGCGAAAGGCTTCTTAAAAGTGAAATGGCTTTTGATTCATTTTGATGTGGTCCCTTTCAGAATATACCTACACTGAAATAGTAGGCCCATATTATGTTACAAGTGTGGAAAATTTTGTTTACTGAAAATATGATAAGTTAACGCAGGAGATGAAGTTGAGTGCGGTATTATCATACAAGTATGGTAAACATCTTCTCGGATGAGTTATGTACAATATTTTTTGTGTTTAAAATTGTGTTTACTGAAAATATAAGTTAATGCAGGAGATCAAGTTGAGTGCAATATTATCATACGAGTATATGGTAAACATCTTCCCGGACGAGTTATGTACGATATTTTTCGTGATATTAGTCATATATATTTTTTTAATATAAAAAACATAAATTTTGAGCTAGTACAAAAGGATCATTAAACATAACCTCAAAATAGCCTATTGTACACACATGTATTTAATGGCGAATAAATATTCTTAATCCATCACAACAGCGAAACTAAAAATACTTCTGAGATCAGCTGTTTTTCCAAATTCTCCAACTTATGATTGAAACTAAATAAATAACCTATTCCTATGACTCAATAACATCAACTAAATTATTTACAATTTTCATATGAACATATGGACAGAAATATTATATTCTTCTTATTTTCGATTCAAATTAAGTTCACTTGATTGGTTAAAACGGGACATTACAGGCTCGTTTCACACTGAACCAGCTTTGGGTAACCGATGTCGTTTACCCGGCATAATTGCATTGAATCATATGATTTCGAAAACCGTCTAGATGTAAAGCGCTCCATATGATACAATGATCAGCCTGGTAAATGACACCGGTTATCCGATTGGCGGTTATGTGTGGAACTATCCTATTCAAACTTGATTGAAATGAAGACATCAAAGAATGCTCCTTTTTGTTTAATATTGGGCTAAGTATTGGGCCGATCCTTGCAAAACTTGGATGGGACCACCGCTGAGCAATGCTTTCATTAAAAAAAAAAATCATTGAAATCTGTTCAATATTGTTCGAATGATTGATGTACAAACATAAAAAAAAACAGGTCAAATATTGTTCTTTTTGGAAGTCGGTTAAAAAATTAGAATCCCACTGAAATGCAGTCAAGGTCAACTGAGAAATACACGAAATAACTGTTTTTTAAATGTAGGCTGGAATTATGATGAAACCAAGTTAGTCGTATATTGAATTGGTTAAAATAAATTTTGTCATTTAAACTAGTATTGGAATCGTTTTTTACCAACCTAGTTATCTCCAAAGCTTCTAAAATGTTCAATTGTCTGCCTTGCCAAGTAGGTTGGTCTAAGTTTTAATAAAAAATATGTGGTTGTGACAATTTCGTCTTATTATTCATTATGGTTACCTTCCACAATATCACCTTTGCCACTACAAAGAAAGTATATATATAATAACACCTATAGTCATGAGAAATGTTTTCATCAATTATTTTGTGAAATGTGGAGGTTCAAAGTTGAAATTTCTCCGTTATTGAGGGCAATTGATCTCATCTACGCTTTATTTTGAACTTTTGATAATTTTTTTATAACTGAAATACACACTGGAATGACATTCTTTTCATTCTGATCAATTAGTTTTTTCAAAATAAAGTTTTGAGAACTTCAAGAAATTTTCAGTTTTGCAAAAATGTATGCCAAAAAACGAATTGTTTGATTGAAATAAAAATATGTAATTTATTCTCAAATGTGTCTTTTAGAGACAGAAAATAATCGAAATTTAAAAATAGCTTGTAAGTGGAATCAATTGCCCCCCAAAACCGAAAGATTTCAACTTTGAACCCCCATATCTCACAAAATAATGAAAAAATTATCTAACAGCAATAGATATAATTTTAATTCTTTAATAAAATCCAACACAAGAAACATAAAAAATAAGACCAAAAGCCCTGCACACATAAAGAACCTGATCAGAACAGTAGGAAAGTAGAATAATAAACCTTTTTTTATAACGTTTATGTTATGTTGATAAACTTTCTTACTTTTTTCTGATTGATTTTTTCAGCTGCAAATCGGAAGAAACCCATTTCAAAAGTTTATTACCATACTTTAAGATTGACCCATTTCCACCTCCGAAAGATAAGTCACAAAAAATTGATGAAATGCAAAATGCTGAAGACGAAAGTACAAATTCAAAATATTTCGAAAATATAGACAATAAAGTTTGGACCTGCAAAAGTGAGGTTAGTGACCTTGGAGCAATCTGACTAATAATAGTAGATTATGCAACAATTGCATTTTGTTTACTAAATAAAGATAGTTAGCGTACCATATGACTTTTATTGGTGGGGAGTCGCTTACGGGTAATTCCACTTCGCTGTTTGTACCATGTTACAAACCTACAATTCAAGGTAGGTTCCAAACCTCCGGGTAAGTGATAATAATGCTTATAACATCAAATAATAGAAGCACGGCCACCCATCCAAATGTAGTCTTGAGCGGCCGTGCAAGACCAATCACCACCATTTATAAGACCCCAATATTAAATTACCCAATTCATATAACTTTGTATGAAAAAGGACCTTATTATGCAGAAACTAGATTCTTACTTTTTTTTCTATTCTACTAAAAACGACCAACTTGAATAGTATTGCAAGAATTTTGACAAAGAAACAAATAATTTTATTGATAAATACCCTTATACCCTTAGCTGAATGCACTCTTATCCTTTTAAGTAGCAAATCCTTTGAGGCTGATAAATAGGTTTAATAAAAACACCATGTCGTGTTGCGTGCTCCATGAACCTAGATCATCTTTGCAGATTTATGCAGAAAATTGATTAAAATGAAAATAAAATAAAAAATATAAGCGCTAATGGATTTTAGGGTGAATTTGTGAAACCTCTCTATTGAAAATTAATTAGTTAAAGTGTGATGAATATAACTAATTAGCTGTCAATGATTTTTTCTGTTTCACAGGGTTCTTGGTTTCATAGAGTTGTTAATGAACAATCTCTTCGAGAACAAATTCAAATTTTTACTCGGCCTACCATTACAAGTATATGTCACACAGACATGGATAAGGTATGGTTTGAAATGGCCAGAGATAATGAGTTTGTGGTGAAAATGGAAGGTGTCAGACATACGACACGTGAATCAAGCGCTGTTTCTAAAAAACGGCATTATCCAAATCTCAAGGATGATTACTTAATAAATTATGGTGAGTGACTTCTCCAGTAGACAACGGTATGAATTTAAACCAGTGGCGTAACTATGGGTGATCAGGGGGATAGATCCCCTCTATAGAGGGGGATCCCCCCCCCGAAAAACCGACAATTTTTTTCGGAAATTAATTTAACAAGCCCTGAGACAATCATGTTTGCCAAAAGAGTAGAAAAGACATCTTTAATCTCTGAAAATGTGGTTTTAGAGGGATTATTTTTATAAAATCTCCGGGGTAGTAGTACCCCAGACCCCCCTTTTGAATGAAAAGCTACATAAAATCTTGAATTACTGTTAGAAAACCCCTCCTTCTACTTTTAAAAGACATTTTAAAGTACACTACTATCAGGTGAGGTGAGGGATCAAAAATAGTAGAGTGAAAATAGTGGGAAGTGATAGCTTTGAGCCGTAGCAGGTATCTGTTCAATCAGATGTAGATAAGCTAAAAACTCCTGGGCCCTCTTTATAAGGGTGACCGATTGGATTGGCCAGCAAAAAAATGCTCTGGGTGTTCACTGCTGTAACATCACTTCACGGTGGTTCGGAACCCACCTAAAACTGTACGTCCAACTCATTACCCACGCACAGGCTCAGACTTCTGTGGGCTTCATCCTCAAAAAGGTAGGGATGCTTTAAGGTTTGGCTACTTGAACAATTCATTTTTAGCACGTTCGGAGAGTTCGGATATCCCATTGACAATGATGCAAAAACTACATGAAAATCTGTGATGTTTTCCATGACGAAATACTTAATGAACAATCTAATATTAAAACTGACACTGTATTTCACTTTTATATAATGTATTTCCTCAAGCATCTCCAATATATGTGAGTAATGCATTATATAAAAGTGAAATACAGTGTTAGTTATAATATTGCATGAAAATCACTATCTTTGACATGGAATTTGGGTTAGAGTAGACTAATGTTGAATTTGTGTCTAGAATCGCTTTCAAAATGTAGATTTAAATAGATTATTTTCCAAAAAAATTCCCCGGGGTAATATCCCCGAACCCCGCTACTGAATAAACTGTACATTATAGTCTTGAAGTATTGTGAAAGGACCCCTCCTTCTCCTCTTACGGTGTACTATATAGTGTCTGTAGCCTCTCCCCTCTCCATGACATCATTGGTCACCCCTGTCCCCCCCAAGACTGACCGTCTAGTTACGCCACTGATTTAACCGTATACGAGGGCAATTTTTTAAACCTTCGATGGGCAATAAAGAAAATACCAGTGAATATAGAAAAATTTTTCATTGCCAAAATGTAATGTAGCCTACACTTATTTTTACTTCTCAACATAATCACTTTTTAAACTCAGGAATTTGTCATACTTGTGGATAAGATTTTACAATAACCTTTTCATAGAATGTTGCCGCCAGTGAGTGAACTTGAATGAGTTTGACCTTGTCTTGAAGTTCCTTGGAAAGTGGTGTCCTGCAATCCATTTCTTTCACAATTAATGCAGCTTTTTATTATAAAATCTTACAATATATTTGCAGTGATCCATTCGGAACAAACGAAGAAGCATGCTGAGTTTGGAATTGTTCTGCTGCATGGCAACACCCACTATAACAGTTCCCGTATAACCTACCAACTTCTTTATATATTAATAATTTTTGACCACCAACCATACAGTCCCCACCTAGTAGCACCGAACGACTTCCACCTTTTCCCTGAACTGAAGAAATGGCCAGCACTATGCCACTACTGTGGAACTTCAAGACTTTTATTAAAGTTCACTGATGGCAACATCCTATGGAGAGGGTATTGAGAAAGCTTGTACATAGGTATGAGAAATGCCTCAATCTTCAAGGTGATTATGTTGAGAGGTAATTGTTGTACCTCAGGCAATAATTGAGGTAATTGTTATATGCATGGTGTCCCACGAGTAACCTGACAAACTTCTAAGGTGGTTTCCTCTCATCAAAATAATGAAAAAAGTTTATATAAACATATGTCTGGAAATGCTTTGTTAAGGAGTTACGGCTAGCGAAAGATTATGCCTGATTTTTGGGTGTTAGGATGGAAATAAAGTCAAACTTTTTTTTATGGCTTAACTTGGGTGTTACATTTGTTGGATTTTATGTAAAATGAACTGAAAAATTGAATAAAACAAGTCCCAGACCTATAGAATCACCCATATTTGAAATATCAGACAAAATACACAGAATTTGGTCTCAAAAAACATGATTTGTTTAGATTTGATCTACATTAACTTTGTTAAATGGGTCATAAACACAGAAACTTTATAAACAAAACTTGTAGTGATTTTAATCATGAAGATAATTATTTGAAATAAGGCTTATTTGAAATAGAGCCTTAGTTTAACCCATGTGGTTGGGATTAATAAAATGAAAATTTGAATAAAAAACGGCACTATTGCATTCATGGGTTGTAGATAAAGTTATGAATTAATTTAAAAAGAACCACATACCTTAAAGATGAGTTATAAACGAAAAAATTAACATTAAAGTTTACAAAAAGTTCGATGTTGTACATCGACTGATTACTCTATCGATAATTATTGTAAGTCCATGTGGCTCTGAACCATGGCTTTTTGTGAAAACATTATATATGAGCCATTCTAATAATTGAAACATACATTTTGACACAATTTAAAGCGATAAAAAATATTACTGAGCAAATACGTTTTCACATTACAAAAATAATTACAAAATACGGCTATAAATAGTGGTGGTGGATCTAACCTGCAAGAAGGTTATCCTTCAAGCAACAACGGATTATAGCTTTTTTCCTAATTTGTGAAGGTAACTGATCAATCTTCCATTGGCGTGACATCACGTCAGCGCCGGTTTCGAAAATTATTATTCAAATCTTTTCTCATGCGGTAACTCTTTTTATTTTAATTATTCCAGATAGACAGACAGACACAAGCAAAGTGGTCGACTTGAAACAGAGACCCCTCTTTGTTCGGCCAATAATAATTATCATTTTATACTCCATTGTATCGGCTTATTTCGGCTTAGTACAAAAAGCCCACGAAGTATTGTAATCCTTAAGAAACATTCTGTATAGGCTATATCTAAACATCTTTAGGGGAATGTTTAAATGGTGTATCATACATTGAAATGATAATTTTTTTCTTTTTATGGCAAATTCAACGACTTGCAGTCAATTGCAAAATTGACTGCAAGTCGTTGAATTTACCGTTATGGAATTTAATTTAATTTTTCGTTATGGAACAAAAAAACCTGGAAATCAATTTATTGTTGATTTAAAATAATTAAAATAAATTCTGACCAGTTTATTGTTGATCTGAAATTTTGCAGGACATTTTATGTTATTTGAAGAAAAGCCACGAAAAGGAGCATGGAAAAGTGGCACAAAAAAACTAAAACTAGAGACTAATTCCAAAACAATGAAATCAAAGCTGTAAGAAAATAATTATTTTATTATTAATTAATTTTTTAAGCATAAGTAGAGCGTCATCAGGAGCGGTCCCAGCTCGGGAGTTGTGGGGGGGGGGGGCACAAATGGGTTATGTTGACCTTTTTAGTGAGATTTTCTCCTTCCTACCCCTTCTCCAGTTAATTTCCTATTTGTGGGGGGGGACATAGCCGCCCCTGGGACCGCCCTTGAGGGAAAGTCTTGGAAGATGCTATATGATGTTGTTGTAGTAGGTTCTAAACACTATACCCCAGTTGCAGTCATAGCTTAATTATCTTAATGATGGTTCATTATCTGTTCCACTCTTGTACCAAGCAACTATATGAAAGCATATGATTATACTGTTATGGAATGCTAGGAAGAAGAAAGAAGCAATTAATGCTGTGTCAATATGTCTTTCAGTTAGCAGCGATAAGGAGCGTTTTTTTTCTCCCCCGTTCTCCCCTCGCCTTGTCGTACATCTAGAGACCTCTAGAATATCTACTTAAGACTTTTATAGATTAGTCTCAAAAAATGGAGTAATCTTATTTGATATTTTTGGAATTTGATAGAAAAATAGAGATCCCTCTCATTCTTTCTGGAATGTTAAAAATGTATATACAGCAGAAGCTCTCATAAACATTAGTCAGTTGTGATACAAATGTTACTGTGATAAAGTGGCAGAGTGACAGTTCCCTTTTCTGCTCATACAAACCGTATTACCAGTAAGCGCTAATACAAACTGTTATATGAACATTTAATGTGGTAAGGGATAAACGCAGTATATTGTGACTGTATTAGTGAGACTTCCTTTAGATTTATAGAAGTGGACACATACTCAGTGCTTTTATTGTAATATGGTGACAGACTTGTGCTATGTAAGTGTTTTAATTGTTATTTTTAGGCGTTCTTCTTCAATTATTGGGCAGTTTATTGAACAGTTATTATTTAATATTTGATCAGTCTTTTAACAGTTAGTGATTGATTTTGGAACAGTAATAAGTTATAGCAAATTCTTTATAAGTTGAACATTATCTATTTATCTTTTTATGATTGCTTTATTTTGTATGACATTACTGATTTTTATGGATAATTTGTGTGAATAACGTGCAAGTGTTAATTTAAACTGTTGCCAGCATTATTCTAGAGATAGAACGCATAACAATACCTATACATATATGCTAGAATTCGTGTGATCTATCCAGAGAGTATAGAAGAGAATAGAGCAGCCTTGCGTATAACTGGTTGTACAGCCGGAGTGCGCCTAACCCCCCAACCTCACTGGGGACCTACCTCGCCAGGCCGGTCCTCTGTCTGCATGTTAAAAGCGTTTTGAAAATCGTCAATATCTCGAGTTCTAATCAAAATATTTGAACGAAAATGATTTCGATGGCTTCCTAATATCATTCTCTACAAGCAATGTCCTATCCCTTTTCATCGTAACTGCCATAATTAGAAAGTTATCTGTACACAAATTGTATGATATATAGGGATTACATTCATTTTTATTTTCTTCAATTGACTTTTAGAATAGCTTTTAACGGAAAAATGTTCTGCATATAAATTCAAGTACTTTTTCAGATCTTTGAATTGATTTATAATAATATATACTTGATGATCACAGAACAATAGATTGATGCGTTTAAGAGCAGAAATATTTATTGGTAATGGCCACCGTGACTTCGAACTGCTTAACTATAATCTTGTGCTTGTGATTATATTGAACTCACTCTTAAAGAAATAATATTCATGAATCCATGAATGTATGATTATATAAATGCATAATAATAATAATGTAAATTTTGTTACCTTTTGTTGCTTGTATTCTAGTTGTATTCAGTTTCAGGAAAACAGTGTACATCCTTCAGGCCATGACTCTTTTGATAAGTTTTTGCATACACTTCTATTTATAAAAAGACACACGTAATCATAGACGGAGTTTCGTTTCTTCTCCACCAATATTCATGGGACACTTGTAACACTAATACACAGAACATTCAACTAATGTTTTGATGTTTTTGAAAAAAAATCCTCTCTCTATCATTGAAGACGATATTTCTTATTGTCCTTTAAAATGAATCCGTTTTTCAAGTTTCTGTCTGATTTTTTGCTCTTGGATGTTTTGGTTTTGGTCGCGAATATATTTTTTAATCCTTATCGTAAAATATATCTTCCCTATTGTTTCAATCAACCAATTCCTATGATTGTCTTCTCCATCAATAGAGAAATGGGGTGAATCCATGAAGATGTTCATGTTCGAACAACGCATTAGAAGTTTGTTTGTATAATAATTCATGTTGCTTTGAAGTTTCGGCTTTAGAGAAAATATTTTAAAAATTGTTTCACAAATCTTACAAATTTTATTCACATGATTTGAGGGCTGCACTGAACCACCGCGATTCTTAATGGAAATCAAATTCACAGATAGGTTCAATGGACTATCTTCTGCTGTGACAGATGATAGACATTGTTCGCATTTAATAATATTTTACCTAGGCTTCGAACTACATACCCCACTATGTAAGTTACTCCACAGCATCCAATACTAGATTTGAGAAAATTGGATCAATCGGTTCTACAGAGTCCTCCTCTTCTTCAGTTTCCAAATCTTCTTCTGTCTCTAATACATTTGATTTCAGAATTGTTGAATTGATTTTCACTTCACTATTCAGGTCGCTCCTAAATCCAAAGCCTATTAAATCTATTCTGTCAAGGGGAATTGTATTTCCGCGGCTTACATCACTCTCATGGATATTTTTGTGCACAATTATTTTCCTAAAAGTTTGACAAAATTCATACGCACTAGGATTGTCATTGTTCCCTCCTCTTCTTCTGATGTACCCGAACAATCTCTCCAAATGATCTTGACTGACTTTGTATATTGGGATGTACACCAATAATTGGTTCTGTTCAACTAGTTCTTTGTACATATTGCGCATACTATTTATGCAAATGAGAAAACCGATGAAACCTGTTCTCCAAGAGCCATTTAGAACAAATTTACCACTCACATCCTTCAAAGTTCTTATATAATTTTCCACCTTTTCTAGAGCGATGAAAATTTCAGCTTCATTGTTCACATTGATTGCTTGTTTTAAATACTGTCCTCTGATGCGTCGCGAATTTAACACACCAAATAAATCATTAAACATTTTGATAAATTCAATTGTTCCTCCACAGTTTTCAAAGCCGATGATGTTCTTTATCCTACAGTACTCCAAAGCATCTGCTACACTACTACTTAACAGTTGAGCGGCCAGCTTCACTTTCATTTTCTGATTTTTAAACCAAACATGTTGTTTTTTTATTTTATTACCCAAGTTCAGACCTTCAAACTCTTGCAACTTTATCAATTTTTCAAAAAAACTCCAACTGATCTCTCTTTCATCTGAATCTTGAAGTACTTCCAAGTCATGGAGGGCATTCCGAACCAACTTAAGCATGTGAGATGGATCAAAAAAGACATTGAAATGATGAGAACCAGCTGTAAAATCAGTTAACAGTCGATAAGGGTCTTTTAAATTGCATCCAAATCTTATAAAAGAAGTGAAATTCGATGAAGTGCCATCGCAAGTGATTGAGGCAACCTTGATGTTTATTTTTTTTTTTATTTATTTTTTTTTTTTTTGAGGATGAAGCCCACATAGGTGTGAGACCTGTGCGTGGGTAATGAGTTGGATGATGGTGATTGATGAGTTGGACCTACAGTTTTAGGTGGGTTCCGAACCACCGGGAAGTGATTTTACAGCAGAGAACAGTGTCTTTTTTGCTGGCCAATCTAATCGGTCACCGTTACAAACAGGATCCTACGAGAACGCAGCTTATCTCTCTGATTGAACAGATACCTGCTACGGCTCGCGGCTATCACTTCCCTGTCTGAAAGGAGTTGTAAGCATTGCGATATCAGAGAGTGAATTTGTTCACCAGTGATTCCTTTGATGAAAAAGTACCCCAAAGGTATTTTCCACAACGCATTAACACATACCAGATGAATAACAAATACTTCATTGGCTATTGGAGCATGGTCATCAGTATTTCCAAAACCCAAATCCATGTATCCATACAGTTTTTTCCCATCCCAATCAATATGTTGTCGAATGGCGATTGAATCAAAAATTAAACTACACACCAGACCATTTTTATTTTTGCACTTTTCTTTGAGCATACTGAATACTTCCGAACTAAAACCTGGTTCTGCATTTATTGAAGAATACCATTTGGCTACTGTCCTAGGATGTGGAAGAGAAGTCTGAAACGTATGCCTTACAAAATTGTATGCCTTGGGGGACAAAAAATTTAAAGTTGTCGCGAAATTCCGTAAATGCTCATCGTATAGCTTTCTCAATTTCGGATTTAAATGCTTTTGTGATTCTCTCTGCATGAGACATAAATATGTTTTTGAAATATTACTCAACAAAGTAGCATGCTCTGACTGGATAAGATTTTTCTTCTCTAATTCTTTGATTATGTGTTTTTTAAGTTAGCCACTTTTAATTTCAGTCTATTATATCTCGCTTTCATATTCTTCAATTTTTTTCTTGACTCAATCAGCCTCTGCTCTGTTTTTTCTAGTTTCTCTTCAGCTATTTTCAAGTCAGGTTTTGGTACTTTTTCCGGTATTGGTGGCGGAATCGGTGAGAGAGTGCGCTTTAAAACTCGTCGTGCACCTGAAGTTGATGTTGTGGGCTGCAGAAGTGGCGGGATTGCGGTAAAAACAGACGGAATAGCATCTTCTTTCAAGTGTCGCCGAAATAGAGAATCGTTATTGAAATCACTTTCCTCGAAATGGTCACTGCAAATACGACTGTGATCAGAGGGATTCCAGTTCTTCCTCCGGATAGCCTGAATCCATTTATTCTTCTTCTCTGGATCGCTTGGGAAACGGTGGAGAGATATTCGTTTTCCTTTGTCATCTTCTGACTTTTTAGCTCGATTGTTGCATCCATATGCAACACACATACCACCCATTTTAATGCAATATTCACAAACTCACATACATTCACTAGCCTAACTTTACACATAATGTAGAAATAAACGGCATTTAAAACGAGTGACTTGAACAGTATAAATGAAAAACGAAGATACACGATACAGCACTCAACTAACAAACCACATAAAGTCCACATACTAGGGATGGGTATCGATTAGTCGATTAATCGGAATAATCGATGTTTTGCTGAAATAATCGATTATTTTTTAATCGATGTTTAAGAGCTTCGATTAATCACAGCACCGATTATTTCATAACGATTAATCGATTGATGACATTTTTCTCATTATTCAATATTACAAGATTAAGGGACATAAATATGTAAATAATTATTGTTTCAAACATATTTCAAGATTAATTTCTGATATTAATGACAGAGCTTTTCCTTTATTTTACGTTTTCCGCTTTTTCTTAGTTCCTTGCCATCCTTCACAAGCCCTGTCTAATATAACCTCCAAGTCATAGGGTGGTCAACCTGCTGACAGTTGACAGGCTTGAAATAATTTGCCTTTTTCGATAAACATGAGCAATAACCTGGAACCATCATTGTTTCTTGTTTTTCGCCAAGATGCCGCCAAAAAGTGTTGTTTGGGACGCTATTTGGTATTATTTTGGCCTGTTTTTGCTATTTTCAAAGACTGAATTAATCGATGTTTGAACACCGATTAATCGATGTTTTCAGTACCGATTAATCGGTGTATCGATTACTCCCTCACAAAAAATAATCGATGTTTTGTAGTTCGATACCCATCCCTACCACATACCGGCACGGGGCTTCTCGACAACTGAAAACAGACTAGCTATGTAACAGTGCTAGATCAGGAAGGCACTGCTTGGGTTGGGCGACACTTGGCGTGGGATGACGCCAAAAGCAGTCGACGACAAAGGTGGTCGATTTTTATTTTACGCTGACGACAGAGTCGTCCACATTCCTGAGTAGTCCAAGTCTGACGGGTGCATGCAGCAGTGACAGACTATTAGGTCTATTCTTAAAACTTCTCCTCTCGACAGAGTGGGCCTGCGACAGAGGTGACCTTTAGGGTTCGCAATATCGATACATACAAAATATCGACAGTTGAACTTCAGTTAATCGACCTCAACAACATCAAAAACTTGATGATAGTAAACAATGGAATAAAGTATAATTTGATGAATGAAGTCTTCTTGGAGCCTCAAGTTTGTGCCATTATTGAGGTGTACAAGACAAGTCACATCAACAATTATACAATCTTCTACAATAGTTACCATAAATTACTGTATCAATTAGTTGTGGTGAGGCTCAATTTTTATGTGAAAGGAACTCTTGTACACTATAAAACGTTTAGAATTGATTACAAAATAGGACTGGCAGAAGAGCTGGCTCTGTGGTGGTAGGGGGAGCGAGGTTGCCACATTGTTCTTGGCTGTTGCACCTCAGAGGACCTCCCATCAACTCAGACAATTAAAACTACACAGGACTCAGAATGCACAGGTCGGCTGTCAGGTAGAAACTGAGCACAAAGCAACAACTTTGCAACACGGTCCCATTTTCTGAGATATGATTGGACGCCGCTTACCAACGCCCACGCACTCACCACTTGTTTGAACCGGTTCCATTCCTGTTTTGTAATCGATTCCACTATATTATTGTTATTATTATTCTCCCTCTTAGCTATAACTATACCCCTTAGTGACTTCAATTTTTTGGGAAATATTCAATGCTGCTAGGCCACTCAGCTGTTTCCATCCTTGGTACCTTGGTATTCTCAAGATCGCCTCAAGCCCTTATTATAAAGAGCCACTTCAGTCGCGATCGTGTGCCACAAAATTGAGGATGAATTACACCAGCTGGGTAAATTTTATCAAAAATCAGCTGATGATTCTAAACATGTTAATGCCCTCATGTACATGTTGAGCTAGGCTGATGTAATTTAGCCTAAATTGTGGCTCATGGCCATGACTGAAGTACCTCTGTATCATAAGGGCTTTAGAAGTATTGTAACGATATTGTTATGAACATTATTCTATTTGAACAAGCGTGAAATCATGAAAAATGTACCACACTGCTGGAGTCAGTCAATTTGCCTGAAAAATATCAATATTTTGTTGGTGACCTCAAGTCCTTGGTGGGGAGGGGAGCTTAATCCATCAAAGTCTACCCTGGATGCGCTACTGTAGGTACAAGTGCTAGTGTCAAGATTGCATTAGGAGTTGAGTATTGCCACTTTCATTATGACTGTCCACCTCACAGTCCTGCCTTATTGTGGCTTGAGGTGAATCAAGTTTTTCATCTCAGATACAAAAAAGGTACATCAATTGCATTGCTTCCCTAACAAATTGCTTGGAAGTAGCGCAGAGGTGTGCTAGACAGTATACATACTCACCTGTGCAGCCAGACCCTGTGTAAAGGTGTGAGTGGACTGATAAACATAGAGTTCTAGAATTTGTTTCACTGGGCATAACATATACTGATATAACTCTGTTAGCTCAGTGAGGAAAGTAACCACAACCTACCTCACTTCTCGTGTGCACATTATGCTCTTTGGACTCAAACACAATGTTGAGGTCTGAATGGTTTTGGTCCAAAGAGCGTACTACACAAACGAGGAGTGAGGTAGTTTGTGACTGCTTTCCTCCCTGAGCTTGCAGTTTTATGCCAAGCTTACCAAAAAAATCTGAAGATCTATCCTTGATAGTCCGTTTTAACCACTAAACAGGATCTGGCTGCATAAGTGCGTACACTATCCAGTACACATCTGAGGTACTTTGAAGCCATCATTCTACAGAGACGTTTGAGAAGCAACACAATTGATGTAGCCTTTTTTGCATCTGAGATGAACAAAACTCAGTTCACCTCAAGCCACAATAAGGCATAAGTCCTTTCATCACCTACAAATAATCTTTTAATTTCTTGTCGCTTTGAAACAGAGTACAAAATGTTATTGAGATGAAAGAGACAGACTACGATTTGCATGCCGGGAGAGTGAACAAGGTTCCTTTCTCTAGAAATCGTAAAGTGAATGAAGACAACCCATCACTAAGGATAGGCTCCAAATGGAGCATTCATGAGCCGGCCAGTTTATTACAGTAAGTAATTGACAAATCTACAATTAATTGATAAATATTGATCAATATGATTGATAAATATTGAAAAATATATCGATTAATCGATAAATTTATCTCAAATGTACAGTGTACTTGAGGCTGTTTTTTGTTCATAATTCTTTTCAAGTTCTTTGTTGTGGATGTTATTATTTTACAACGAATGTATTATGACTGATTTTAAACTAAAAGTGAAATAACATTTCAATACTTTAATAATATCCAATAGAAAACAAAAAAATAATTTTGACCAAAAGCCCTGCGTACAGACTCAAGAGCACTAGAACCTAATTACAGTAGAAACAATTAGTCTGGGCGTGTGGCTCTGGTTTGGGGGGTAGCCACTTGACCGAAAAACAAAAAGACCAAATGCAAAGTCGTGATGTCACAAAAAACTTTCACCAAAGATTTCTACAGAGCCCTACGATGAACAGCTGATCCCCGTTCACGGCTACACCCCTCTGGTTTCACTACTAGCCGTCCTGTTGAAAGTTGACTAGTTGACCTTGAAGACATCTGCAGCGTCGCACAGGCCACATGTTTTCAGAAATGAGTGATAAACACTTCCCTCGCCATGGCTGACTACCAAACGGCCGTGCGCCCAAACTAATTGTTTCTACTGTAGATTACAACGAATAATTTTTTTTACTGTCCAGCTTATTCACTGATAGATTAATACAAGAAATACATATGTTTTTTGCCATACAGTATTTTCATCTTATGTTGGTGCTTTACTATGCTGCATTCTTTTGTGATGGCTGCATGCTTATTTTTTTATGTTTGACTTCTCTTAAGATTTGGTTTCTAACTACACAGACATGGACAAAACAGACAAAAAACAAGGCCGGAATACACTACAATATAAACCCTGTTCTGCTTCAGATTTAAGTATGGGGAAGTGATAGCCGTGATCCGTAGCAGTTATCTGTTTAATCACATAGAGATAAGCTACAAACTCTTGAGTCCTCTATGTAAACGTAGACGGCCAGCAAAACAGGCTCTATTCTCTGCTGTAAAATCAATTCCTGGTGATACTCTAGAGCAGTGGTTCCCAACATGTGGTCTGCGGACCCCTGGGGGTCCGCAAGCAATGCCAGAGGGGTCTGCAAGATATAATTAGAAATTGGAATAAAAATATATATTAGTGCAGAAACAGATTTGCAAAAATTATAACTGTGCATTGATGGATGCACTCCTTTATTTCCACAAAATTATTTAAATTGTTTATATATAATAAATTATTTAATTAAATTTATTTTTAATTATTTTTATTATTTAAATCATGACATTTATAATGTTGCTGTTTACTTATTTTTCACATGTTTTGAACAATAATAGTAAAGACAAAATTGATTTTATTCTGAAAACTAAAATAATTTAAAATAAAGCTCTCAATTTCGCTCTTTTCAGGTAATTGGTATTGTGATATGGCAAGACACCAACCATGTATTAGTATTAAATTAGCTTAGCGACTAAGCTCACAATAATTACGAGGGAAGGGGGAATGAGAAAATTTATAACTTTAGGTTTAAGAATTAGTGGGGGTCCTTGTCATTATAGCGACTGGATGAGGGGGTCCTTGGAAAAATGTTGTTGGGAATCCCTGCTCCAGAGCATAAACAGACCTTCCAAATGAGATATTGATTGCAATTTTAAGATTTTCAGATTAGATGTGTTATATGGATCAGAATTAACATGGGTGCAATCCATCCGACCTTGAAAAGTAGCCGAGCCATACTTGGGAAGTTCACAACATGTTAGTGGTGATTTTCTTCTGAGCCAGGCTCGTGAGTCTGGCTCATGAGCCAGACTCGCTATGTATGGGCCCCTTTAGACCTTTCTATATTTCTAGATTGTAATTGTTTGTTTTGGTGTATGTAAAAGATTGTAAGCCAACACACAGTTTTATAAGCATAACACAGTTATGTATTCAAAAATCTTTTAAACAACTTCACAATACAAGTTTCAGTCCCTTAGTTGAATAAAATGAAATCATTTACAGAGTTTATTTAGTGTTCTTTATAAGTTTAATCTCCTCTAGCCAACATTTTAAAATTGATCCAGGATTTACAAAAAAAAAAATGTCTAATGTCTACTCATAAATTGGGGGAGGCAGTTTCCCCCCTGCTCCGGGCTAGAACCACCACTGGTAGAGGGATATTTTTACCTAATATGCTGGCATATATGTAGTTTTATCATCTCAAGACTGATTTATTTCATGTTTTATGCAGTTGAAAAAGTATTTCAAAATAGTCCAACACTAAGAAACCTAGTCCTAGAGATATGGTTTTCAAGAAAATCAAAGTGTGTTGCTGTTGTAAGGGTGGTTTCCAAGAACCACTAGACAAAATATAATAAGTTTTATATTATTTCAGATGTTGACACTAAAAAATAGTCTATTTGATTGCTTTATCACCTGAATCTATTAGTTTTTCAACTAGAAAAACTATGGCAGTCTTTGTTGATCTCCCTTTCTGGAAGCCATGCTGTTCATCACAGATAAAGTTAGCTTCTTGAAGGTGCAGAAGTAACCTATTTAGAACTACTCTTTCCAAAATGTCACTTATTACATTTAAAATACTAATGGGTATAGTTTTCTACCTTTTCTCTATCGCCACTTTTGAAGATTGGCAAGATCTCCCCCTCTTTCAAATTATCTGGAAAAACACCTTGTTCTAATGAATGATTGATCAGATGAATCAAAGGGTCTAACAATTACTCAACCTGAATGGCTTTGAATTGTTCATAAACAAACCTACCAGAATTCATAATAGTGGCAAGTCTTGTTGACCATATTTTTATAAAAAGACTGACATCACATAAATACAATAATTAGTGCTGTACTGAAAACTATCATTACAGACCACTTTTCTGTTGCAGTTTGCTTTGATACCAAGGATAGAATAAATAAAATTGTTATGAATCACAAATCTAAAATTAATTGTAATGCACTCAAACAAGAAATTGAAGAAGAAACTTGGGATTTCACTAATATTGTATCCTACAAGGACATTGACAATGTCACCAATAGTTTCATCCATAGACTTAAATAGCTCATTGATAAACTCACAGCTACAATAAATATGGTCCATAAGTACAAACCTCTAAAGCCATGAATTTGACAAGGACTCATAACGTAAAAAAGATTTCCATGATTATGCATGTAAAAGAGTGCATTACATGACTTGATAGAGACTCTAAAAGTGAATGGAAATGCACTATTCAGCATTAGAGCTAAACAGTTTGTCTTGTTGGTGACATCACAGCATGCAGAGCTGACAATGGCCAAAAAAGGTCCAATGAATTTGTCCTGATTGGAGGTTGGAGCACAGCTTGAATGCAACAGCCAGTGGATGACATCCAAATGGACACCAAGAAGCTCACAGAAGAAGTCAGAAAATATGTTCACTAGCTGGCATTAGGCCGCTCTCTGTCTGACATCCTTAGGCCATCATCCAAAGTGGCTGTATGCATTGGCCTGAATGTGGCATTCTGGCTGTCAGGACATGTTCTGTCTGGCAAAACCTTTAATCTCACTAAAGCTGGGCATTCACATTCTGATTTGCAGTACAACTTGTGGTCCAACCTCCAAAGTTGGATCCAATATTGGAATGTGAATGGGCTTGTTGGATAGTTGGAAGCATAGATTGCTGACTCAGAACATCTAGAGGGATGACTGGAAGGTCCAACTTCCAACTGTCAATGGTGTTGGAGCGTGAGTGGGGGAGACAGATCAAAGTCATCCAACTTACCTCAGTCACTGCTTGACCTTTGGGCAACATTGGGCAATTTCAGTTACATTTTTTGGCTCAAGAGCAATGCTCACAGCTGACTAGGAATAAAGTTGGATTGCTAGTTGGATAGCAAGTTGAAGTGTGAGTGGAGTCAACTATCCAACTAGCAGTCCTACTCAGTCATACTGCAAATCAGAATGTGAATGCCCAGCTTAATGCCTGTTAAGTTACATTTTATAGGTTATGTTTATTGTACAAGAACATGGAACTGCAAATTAGGCCATAGGTGTTAAAAACCTTTCAAAATGAATAAAATCTATTAAAATATAATATTATTGAGATAGTTGAATAATGATTCAAATAATAATTCACAATGAAATTATGAGAAAAAAACCTAAAAAATGAATTTTTCACCCCCCCTCCAACCAAAGGGGACTTTTTATACGTTTTTATGTTTTATGAGACATCAGAGGAAGCAATTTATGAGAGAATCTCACCAATATTAAAATTATCCTCTTGATTTCTCTTATCTAATTGAAATATTGGACAATTTGATGAACTTTCAGGACTGAAATCTGCAACTAAAAATATTTTTGTGACATAATGGGGCTGGTAACAACAAGAATACTTTCTCTTATGCCCGGTTTCTGAGTTGTTCATTAAGTTTAATGGATCATTAACCCATTGCTCCAGCATTGAGTTAATGGTACATTAAGTTAATGAACAACTCAGAAACCAGGCATAAGTTGACTGTATATTTTAATAATCCAAATAATAAGAGTCTGGCATTGACTGGCAAGGAATTTAAACAGCAAACCAAATTGACACAACATTCAAATTTTGAGGTTGTTGACCTCAACAATTGGTTTGCAACTGAATAGTCTACTGTTGTGCAACTAGCCCCTCGAATTATTCCACACAACAGTAAATGCCAGATATAAATGAGTGAAATAAATGGATGGGAATAAAACTGGATTGAAACAATAAACAAAGCTAATTACATACAAACTATTATTTAAAGCAATCATGTCCTCATCTTTCAAAGATGCTTTTCACAATTAATTCTTCTTCTTCTTAAACTTCTCTTTCATCTGCTTCAACTTCTCTTTCATCTTCTCCAACTTCTCTTCCTTCTTGTTCTTCTTCTTCTTCATCTTTTTTTCTTCTTCTTCATCTTCCTGTTTATCTTCTTCATCATCATCTTCTTTTTCTTCTTATTCTTCAATACCTTATTAATAGATTGAGTGAGTAAGTTTTGAATAAGTATGACCAAAGTCCCTATTAAAATTTACATCTATTGCAAACTGTGAAAAACCATGAACTGATTTTTTATGAAACTGTGAATTTTTGTTCATAGTTGTAAAGCAGATGCAACCTTCACACCAGAACACTCTGCTGAGGTACACTTCCAGACAAAGGTTGTATCAATCACAGGGGGAGTAGCTTCTGCTGAAGATGTTTTTCAAGATTATTTCACTTCTTTCAGCCTGAGAACTTGGAAATGTACTGATCAGGTGGTGAGTAAAAAATTGCAAGTAGAAAATATCTGAATGGGGGTTCAAAAGAAAACAATAACTCAAGGGAAGTGATAGCTGTAAGCCATAGCAGGTATATGTTCTCTCAGATTAGATAAGCAATGCTTAAAAAAAATAATTGAATTCCTGGATTTCTTGTTCCATGACAAACTGTGTTGTTAATATTAACTTGTTATGTGAATTTAACTACTTGCAGTCAAATATTTGACTGCAAGTCATTAAATTCACATAAAAAGTTAAAAATAATTGGTTGTTGTAATCTGGTGACCAATTGGATTGGCCAGCAAAAAATACCCTGTTCTCTGCTGTAAAATCACTTCCCCATAGTTCAGAACCCACCTAGAACTGTAGGTCCAACTCATCAATCACCATCAACCAACTGATCACCCACCATCACCCAACTCATTACACCACCAAAGATGGATTTAAATAAGAAGAAAAATAAGAATACTGTGAAGAATGTTGCTATTAAAGGGGTAGTAAAGAGGTATAAGGGAAAAGGAGTGCTTTCAGTGATCACAAATGCTGCTGGTACAATAGTCAATAAAGCAACTGCCAATAAGTACTGCCTGTTGAACCTCATCTACCTGGCCACCAGACTGTGGACCAGGAACAAACCTCAAGAAGCAATTGGCAAGAGGTGATCCAGGTGTCAACAGACTCAATCAAGCCTGTAAGAAGCACAACATTGCCTACTTGAGAAGCAGTGATACTGCTAGCAGAGCAGCAGCAGACTGGATCTTGGCTGAACAAGCTTGGAGCAGAGTGATATCTCCAGACACAGGTGTCTTGGAAAAGGCTGCAGCTCTAGCATTGACCAACATCATGAAGTCAAAAGCAAAGTTTGGTGGGGGAGTGAAAAGAAAGAGAAGAACTGGCACCAACACCACTGTCAATAAGAATGAATGGTACATCAACAGCAACAAGCAAGCTCCATTTCCTGTCTTCTCAGGTACAGGCCTTGACCCTTAGTTGTTCTCTTCTTCACCGCTCCAGCACCCTTCTTCATCTTCAATGCTTCAGCCCCATTCTTCTTGACAGTGGTGTTGGTGCCAGTCCTTCTCTTCCTTTTCACTCCCCCACAAAACTTTGCTTTGGACTTCATGATGTTGGTCAATGCTAGTACTGTAGCCTTTTCCAAGGCACCTATGTCTGGAGATATCACTCTGCTACAAGCTTGTTCAGCCAAGATCCAGTCTGCTGCTGTTCTACTCTGAGCATGCTTATCATAAAGTGTCAAAATTAATTGATTGAATCTTTCTACCATGTCATTGGCATAGTTCAAATTGTAGATAGTATGCCAAGGAAGATTCTGTGCATCAGCAATGAATTGAGGTAAATTAATTTTATTATGATTTCTGTATTGCATAGCCCTAGCATCTGGTCAAAGACACTGAAGAGATAGTCTCAAATCATGATATGAGAGCCCCGGGGCAGGCACCTGGCTGTCATGAGCCACAAATGATGAGTCATCAACTATTATTAAATCAAAAGTTGTATGAGATGAATTAGTTGATGAGTGGGATCAAGCAGTAGTATGTTAAGATTGCATGATGTGAAAATATTTGTCAGATGAGAGTAGCCTATTCAAAAGTATTAGATTTCTGTAAATCTGTTTCAAAATCACCTATTTAATACAACATACTTGTATGATGGCACCAGGTTTATTAGAGCATTTTCAAAATTGTGGATGTAGCAAGTTTTTGGTGGTCTGTAACACACACTAGCAGTAATTTGGTATTATTTATGTGAATCTCAATGCAACAGTACTCATTTTTCTAGAATATTGGAAAGAACTTGATATTGTAAATGTGATTTGAGGTAGATGCCCCTTGCCTCTTGCCTGTCTGATCATTTCTAATTTAATTATATCCAGCCACCTTAACTTTGGAATCCATTGCATTAGGTGTTAGCCATGACTCACTCACTAGGATTGCATCAAAGAGAAGGGAAGAAAATAATTCATGGAAGTCATTGAGATGAGCACATAGAGATTGTACATTAACATGTGAAACTTGAAACAATCTTTCATAACCAGAAACTGCATTGCACAGTGCCTGATGAGTGGCAGGACACATGCACCACTACCAGCTATTGCACCAGCAGGTGGTGGGGACCAAGAACAAATGACCACAGTATCTCATACTATTTTAACAATTTGAAGAACAGATTACAACATTCACCACACAATGCACATTCTTAAAAAACATGAAGGAGAAATCCACTTGGAAGAAAATAAAGGGGGAATTATGATGAATATGAAACTATTAAATCAAATATAGATAAAGCAAGATAGTCAAATCTATGACACAAAGCTTGTACACTACATAAACATAGTATTGTTTTTGGTTCTATCTCTAAAATAATGCTGGCGACACTTTAAATTAACACTCACACTTTATTTACACAAATTATCCACAACACACACTAATCAGTTATATCTTATACAAAATAAAGCAATCAGAAACAGATAAATTGACAATGTTCAGCTAATAAAGATTTGCTATATTACTGTACAAAAGTCAATCAATAAGATTGTTGAAAGGCCAATCAAATATTAAATAATAACTGTTCAATAAACTGCCCAATAATTCAAGAAGAACATCTAAAAAGAATAATCAAACTTACATGGCATAAGTCTGTAATACAATAATAGGTTAGAGTAGAGTCCACTCATATAAAATGTGAAAGAAGTTTCATTAATACAGTCACAATATCCTGCAATTATCACTTTAATAACAAACGTTTGTACTATATGAATGGAACTGCCACTTTTTATGTCAACAAGACTCAAACAATGAATGAAAACTTATGTTTATCTAAGCATTTTCTTTAAATAGGTTTACAAATGATCCAGAGAGACGGAGATGGCTCTATTTGTTTCTATTAATTGAATACTAAAATAAACAGATAGAATATTATCCATTCTTCCAGGCTACTTTAATTGCTGAGATAAGAACAATCCATAAAGTTCTAGATGGACCACAAGGCGAGGGGAGAACATGAGAAGAGTAATTAATTGCTTCCAGAAATCAATATTGACCCAGGCAGATAATGCTGAAAATCACTGTTTCTTCTTTCTTTCTGTGTCCATAACAGCAGATATTTATCAGCAGTGTGCAGTTACATTGCAAAGATGCTAAGTTTTGATGATCAATAATAAATGGAATAGAATTGAAAAAATACAAATGGAAAGTATTGATATTAATGATATGATGAGATAGGAGAAAAAAAATGAAAGCAAGATTCATAATTGAAAGTAATTTGTAGTAAAAATAAATTGAAAAATACAAAATATTGAATTTTACAACTCATATTATAATACAATAATATTATAAAGTCCAGCAAGAAAAAAAATAAAAATAGAGTTCATGAACAGTTCAAAAGATAAATAGCACAAAAATGATTATTTAGGACTGAAGAGAATACTGAATTATGCAACCCAATCACAACCGCAGCTGAAAATGATCTTAATTAAATTTGCACATAGCAGAAGTAGCAGACTCTCTAACGCCATTCTTGTCTATCCAATGAATAACAACAACCAATGACCACACCTGACAAGCTCCAAATAATTCAGTAGCTTTTTTAAAAACATCCATTTGCTCCTTTGTAAGGTCTTCCCTCACAACAAAGGATGGTACCTGGTACCTGGTGAAGCGGACTATGATTTTTTTTTTTTTTTTTTTTGTAGATTACGTCTTGGAGACTCCAGTTAAGGAGTATAAGACAAGTAAGATCAACAATATTATACACTAGATACCATACTTCCAATTAGTTGAGGTGAGGCTTAATTTTGATGTGAAAGGAACTCTTGTACACTATAAAAAGCTTTATCAACTAAATATTTCTTCAATTGTTTTTTAAATATTTCTATATTTTCAAGACTCTTCAAAAACGGTGGTAGCTTGTTGTAGAATTTCCTACCAATATAACTAGGTTTTTGTTTGAATAAGCTACTATTGTGACTCACCAAGTGATAATCTCCTCGGCGTCTTGTATTATAATCATGTACATCAAGATTTTGGTTAATACCATTCGTTTTTACATATAAAGTAGCTTCATACACATATAAGCAGGGTACAGTTAGGAGACCAAGTCTCTTGAACAACGGCCTTTGATAAGGCGTGGACAGGCTTTGGGTGCGGTGGTAGTGGCTGTGTTGTCACCAGTGGTGGTACAAGGACACTTCTTGTCAAGACGGTGTGAACGATCAATGTGTGACTCGTTGATGTTAATTTTCAATTGTTCTCATGCAAGCTGGATAACAAGTTTGTCAGTATTTTCACCTTCAGTTTCAGGGATGCCAAAAATTTGCAAATTGTAATGATGATTGTATTGTTCTTGATTTTCCACTCGATCATGGAGATCACTTGGATCACATGGATGTGTTCACTTCATGAAGAGCTGCATCCCTCTCCTGAAGGATTTTTTAAGAGAATCCACTTCACTGTTCAAAGAGCACAACTAAGTTCAACAGACTGCCAAATTACATGAGAAAATTTAATGAAACCACTAGAATTGGTATAAAATTTCAGAGCACAAACTAGCATGACTCTCACTCTTTGCTCATCTTATCTCACTTGAAATACTTATCTGGTACCTCTCCCTCAGCTAGCCAAAATTCGTCTCATGTCTTCTTCAAGCTGCTGGATTGGTGCTTGAAGAAGTATGCATCATGCAGGAGATCTGCCAATCACAACAAAGTAAAATATTTTCCTCCAATGAGAAGCTTACACCTGACTTTAAAGTGCAGTGTGCCAGATGTCATAAAGCATTTTAATGTTGGAGGAAGGAAAAAAATTAAACTAATAAATCAAACAATTTAACATGGTAAGAATAAGTAGATCTCCCAAGTTGACCAAAAACCAGAAGTACAGGAAAATAATTTGACAATAAATTAAATTTAGTGAAATAACTAGTACCAATAAGTTGGCAGCAGCTGATCGATAAGCTGGCTCTGTCAAGCATTTTGACAAACCAACCCTTCTAATTGAAGACCATTCTTAAAATGAAGTGATGAGGAATTATAGAATTTTCCCTTCTAATTGAGACCATTCTTAAAATTAAGTGATGAGGAATGAAGTTATAGAATTTTCCATACTCACATATGTTTATTTTTCCTCGCATATTATTATATAAAGTTCTGTTTGCATTCAATATTTGCCAGTTTAAATGTTATTCAGCATCATACACTGGGCTGAAAGTGTGTAAGTGTTTAGAATGTAAGTGGTTGCACACTTTCAGCCCAGTGTATGATGCTGAAAAACATTTGAACTGGCAAATATTTATGCAAACAGAACTTCATATAATAATATGTATTAGGAAAAATAAATATATCTGAATATGGAAAATTCTATAATTTCATTCCTCATCACTTAATTTTAAGAATGGTCTCAACAATTGTGGTACAGTAGGTGTATTTTGCACTGTGACAGTACCCATTATTCATATGTGGAAACGTTATACTGCAGATCACAAGAATGGATATAAACAAAAATAACATTATTTATACATCTTCACTTGTAGATTTGGCTACAAATGTAAATCAATAAAAACGTGAATATATTAAATAAATTATATATAAATAAAACCTTCCTGGTTTAAATATTTTACACATTTTGACATACTTTGAAGAAACTCCATGTTGCACGGCAAATTAATTACTGTCCTGTAGTTAGTTAAACATTGGGCCTTCTATAGCCTTTACCGAATTCCCCAACTGGAATTTCCAGAGTGAAAGTTACTAGAAGCATCTTGATCAGGGCAAAGCTTCATTAGACAAAGGGTGACAGCAGTATTGAATTACCTGCTAAGGGTCCTACAGTTGTATTGTTCTCTGTTGAACCTTTCTTGCCCCCATTCAAAGACCTTCTACCCAAAAATGCTTACTGACTTCCAGAAATCTTATTCTATTAAACGAGCAAGGAATTGTATGCACATATGTACCTATTTCCAGTCACTATCTCAAAAACGACTCTACCAATTTTGATGAAATTACGAATATAGGGGCTTTTTGGTGCAAAAATACAATTGCGCTAGGTCTCATTCCTGTAAAAACTCGCTGAAGGCAGTAGCGGATCCACGGGGGTGGGGGGGGGGAAGGGAAAATTCCCCCTCCCCACCCAACGCAAAAGAAAAAGAAGAGGAAGGAAAAGAGAGAGAAGAAAAAGAAGGAGAAGGAGAAGAAGAGAGGAAAAAAAGAAGAAAAGAGAAAAAATGGAAATGATAGAAAACAGTGAAAAAGAGATGACATGAAGTAAAAGGGAAGAAATTGGAAGGAGGAGGGAGATGAAAATGAAAAAAGACGAAAAAGAGGGGAAAATAAGGATAAAATAAAAAGTGGAAGAAAATGAGAGTTTTCAAAGTTGCTGACAAGGGAGAAAATTGAGACAACAATTAATTTTCTATTGAAACTATTGTGTACTACAGTACTTGGTCTGAAAATGATGCCAGTTCTGAAAGGGTTTTCTGGATTACTATTTTCTGTTTTTTCTGGCTGAGAACTACTATGGCAGAAAAAGCTGACTTGTTTTACTAGCATTGCTTTACATTCACTCAGATAATCACCCTAGAGCCTAGACCCTGAATCTACAAAAAATTGTTGGGATATTTTGGCTGAATGAATAGTTTTTCAATTGCAAATAATGAAATAATGTATGTAATTTTTCTTGTGAATTTAATTTTTCATTAACAGTTTGTGCCAGTGGCGTAACTATGGGGAGGAATCAGGGGGACCCCCCCCCCTAAACAAAATAAATTTGGAATTTTAGCAGGGCAGGCCATTGTGAGACAATTTTTGTCAAGATTGAAAGAAGACTCGTTAAAAATGTGGTTTTGTAGGAATTTTATTTAAAAAACGTTTCCAAGGAGTACCCCTCAATTTTATTGAAATAAATTTTCAAGTAGCCTGCGGTACTGTAGTGTGCCCCAATTAGGAGCAGTGAGGGATCAAATATTGAAAAGTGGAAGTTTAAAGTAAGGTCCGGATCTCCCATTGACAATAACACAAGAACTAGATAAAATTTACTTAGACACATTACGTAGGTTGAAGTGTTATGTTAAAAGAATTAATTCCTAGAATCACTTGAACTGTGGTTTTTAGAGAGGTGATTTTTTTAATTTTCTCGGGGAGTACCCCGAACCACCGTTTTGGAATAAAAAGCCATGTATATGCATATTGCTTCCATTTATCGTTAGAGGTATACTACTCCAAATTACAAATTACTATTGTAATTATTATACCAAGAGTCTAACCCTCCCAGCAACATCATTGGTCATCCCCCCCCCCCCCCCTAAACTGAACCTGTAGTTATGACACTGCTTTGTGTAATGTACGGTAACGATACACATTAAAAGGTTATTAAAATTTGTGTTGCATTATTTTTATACTTTCTAGAAACCAATAGTTTTGTAGCAGACAGTAGACAGTTAAGAGTCCAACATTTTTGGACTAAGGATTTAGGGTGATCAATGATTGTGATATCTGAGTGAACATAAAGCAGGACTAAAAGGGAACAATGGTTATCCCTGGAAAAAAAAATTCTGTCCAAAGTTAAGTTTAAAAAGAGGATGAGGGGATGTTTTAGAAATAATTCTTCTGTGTCAAATCTAGTCAGCTCCCAGGATTCATATGATCTATTTAAAAAATATATTTTAATTCAATTGATAGCTGCTGTCTTAACCAATAACATATTTTTTTGTTGTTAAGTTCATATTATGAACATTTCAATGTGATATTCCCACTTGATGTTTATGTGAGATACAAACATAAAATAATTATGGGTTGAACTTAAATTTTTTGCTACATTAATTTTTTTCTATTTATACTCAGAAATTATATTTCATTTACACCCATTAGTTAAAGTTTCGGGTTGCTTGGCATTATCATCACAGGCAATGTGTTGGTTAGGTATTTTAAACGCCCCGGGCCACCCTCCCCCCTTATTGGTGATAGAGAAATCTATCCTTAAAGGAACAGCTGATGGGAAAATTCATTTCAATCATATGTTAGGCACCTTAGCGGCGTTATTTACGCTGCCTGGAACGCGAAATTTACATGGGTACCATGTAGTCGGAGCCTTGCAGTTATGTAGGAAACATATGACTACATTACACAGTGAGTTGACACCATATGAATGTGTCGTTATTTTACTGAATTCTTGGAATTGTTTTCTATTGACAGGGAACCATGCAGGTTTTTATCAAAACAGTGATGGATTGTATTAAAAAAGAAATAGAAATCATAAAACTTTCAGGCACATGAAACATATTAACCCCAGAGCGGAGCTCAGTACCCTGATATTATTTTTCTTATCTGAATAGTATGCTCCTTCAAACAAAACGAGGCCTATAGATTCATCCACAGTCAAACCCCCAGTAGCTCAAATGTCCTCTCATAAAGATGGTTTATTATTATCATTCAGTATGAAAATGAGCAATTATTTGGTATAACCTACAAGAGTTCAGTATTTGAGCAATGATAGCTAGATTATACAATGCAGCCAACAGAGTAAACTAAAAATGTCAAATTCTGAGATCAGCTGAGCATGAAATATAGTATATGAATTAGTTGAATAATCTGTTAAAAATTGAATTATGTGGATATTTTTTTTTTTTTGGAGGATGAAGCCCACATAGATCTGAGACCTGTGCATGGGTAATGAATTGGATGATGGTGATTGATGAGTTGGACCTACAGTTTAAGGTGGGTTCCGAACCACCTGGAAGTGATTTTACAGCAGAGAACAGTCTTTTTTGCTGGCCAATCCAATCGTTCACACTTACAAAGAGCGCCCAGGAGTTTTGTAGCTTATCTCCGATTGAACAGATATGTGCCATGGCACTCGGCTATCACTTCCCGAAATCATATAATTATATGGGTTTGATAGTAAATTATCTTTTAAAATTATAAAATACATGCATTAGTGACTAGTATTGTCTATTAATATAAGATTTGTTTTAAGTTATGTTGAGTTATAACAAGATGGCACATGAGCATGAATGATAGTTGTAACTTACCACTTTTATACATTTAATAATAGGCATGTGCTCCACCTTTCAAGATACATTTATGAATGCTAGCATGTATATGGATATAATCATGTGCTTGGTATAAAAGGGGAGCAAATAATGAACAATCATAATGATAGAGCATTTGTGCAACTGGGTGAAAGTCTATCATAAGGCCTACGCATATGTCTTTATTCCTTCATTTGTTTACAAATGCCATTCAACTTTGAATGATTGTTGTTCTTTGTTCAAAAAATCCTCTATTTTTTTAAATTATTTAAAATTTTTTATTAGTTTATATTATTGAATTTTTACAGACTAATAGAGAAATATTAAGAGTGATGAACAGGTTCAAATTCATTGAAGACAAGCTAGATCAAGTGAAAGATATTTTCTATTATGATGGAGTTAAGGTTGTGTCAAAGAAGGTTGAATATAAACAAACTCTGGAGATAATAGAAGTGAAATATCTCAATTCCACAACTAAGGAAATGGTGAGATTTGGTGAGTTGTTTAGAAAATGTCTGATATTTCTTTACTAGTAGTTCTGTGAACAGTAGAACTCATGCCCAAGAAGGGTGCTGGCACAGAGGAACATACTCGATGAATGGAACTCAATAATAATCACCATTGCAAAATTTAACACAATCATCAGACCTAACCCTTAATTCAATTTGCATAATCTATTTTTAACTGACTTCCAAACAAGAGGAGGTTGTCAATTCAACCTGTTTTTTTTTTTGTGTTTGTACATCTATTACCTGACCTCTATTGAACCAATTTTGGTAGAATTTTTAAATGAAAGAGCATCATTCATCATTGGTCCCATCCAAGTTTTGCAAGGATTGGCCAAATATTAAACAAAAAGGACCATTCATTGATGTCTTCATTTAAATTTTGTTCCAAGAAGATAGTTTCACACATAAATGCCAGTTGGGTAACTGATCTCATTAACCAGGTTAATGGGATCATTGTATCAGATGGAGCGCTACACACCTACACAATTTTTGAAATTGTATGATGCAATGTAATAGTTATGTCAGGTAATGCTGCCATGTTTGACATTGATCTGACTGCTGATGACAGCAATACTCCCATCTGTGGTTGCAGTCTTTCATTGTGGTCACCCACAGAATCATACCTTAAACGACATCTGTTACCCAAAGCCTGTGAAACAAGCCTGTAATGTCCTCTTTTGACCAATCAGGTAAACTTAATTTGAATCAAGAATAAGAAGAATATAATAAGTCTGTTCGTATGAACATTGAAAACATTATACCAGAACTTTCAACTTTATTTAATGTAATTTTCTTAAGGCAATGTTTTGTATTTTTTCCAATGTTTATTGAAAACTACAATGTGATGGTCATTGATTGAGTTGATTCAAACTAAATAATAGCATTGTTGGAAGTAAAATCCATTGTCATGCCATCTAGTGGTGGTTCTACAAATCAGCCAGCTGTTTTTGGTTGAGCCCACATTGTAAACAACAACTTTCTGGTCTGCAAAGAGACCAGAAATCAGCTTCTTAGTGTGGTGAAATATTATATTACATAAAAGTGTGGGAAATGGTGTTTACCATACAAGTATGATAAGTTAATGCATGAGATGAAGTCGAGTGCAATACTTCTATATAGTGTATCATACAAGTATGGTAAGCATCTTCCTGGTTGAGTTATGCACAATATTTTTTTTCATACTAGTCTTAAGCTGCGTCTCCACCAACTAAAAATGTCTGCCAAACATTGTTGGCAAATACAGAAAATGGACAAACACTAAACATATGGGTCAACAAACATGTTTGTGAGTTCAATTGAGATGTTCGGTCTGTGAACGAACAGTGATGACCAACAACAGTTACCTGCCACTACTCCCACCACACCAATGTTCGGCAACATCAGATAATTCCAGCAAACACTGTTCGCCAAGCTTGTTTGGTTGGTGGAGACGCAGCTTAAAATATCATCAAACATAGCCTCAAAATCCATCACAGCAGTAAAATACAAAAAATTCTTTTGATATCAGCTGTTTTGCCAAATTCTGAATCAGCTGGAATGTGGTAACATCCATTACCACACTGAAAAAGCATGTGGTAATGAAAATCAGCTGTTCTGTCTGTAAACAGATGTTTACCAGCTTGATTCAATGTTTGGGAAAGTGGTAAATATGTACAAGTATGACAAAAAATCCATTGCCACACTGAAAAAGGATGTGGTAATGAAAATCAGCTGTTCTTTCTGTACTACCACCAGTCAAAAAGAAATCAAAGCCAACATCTGCACCACATGATGTACAGTTTGATCAGACTTTGCACTGTGCCTATACACTCAGAGAAGACCTGCAAACAGAGATGCGAAATGCCAGGATGTAAGGGATTCTCCCCATTTGAGTGCATGAAATGTGGAATTGCTTTCTGCCTCAATAAGAACAACAATTGCTTCTTCAAATATCACAATAAATAGACAATATCCTGAGAATCATAGTGTAAATAAATAGAATAGTTTGACTTTTTTAAGGTGATTTTGAAAAGAACTATAGTATACATAATGACAATAATTTGACATTTTTAATGTGCTTCTAAAAAAAAAACAAAATTAAAAAGGCTAAATGTGACAAAATTCAGTGATAAAACAGGACTATTTCTCCATTCCAATGCACAGAAGAGCTTGAGAACTGCAACAATAAGTGGCTCTCTTTGTAAGGGTGAACGATTTGTTACTAACCAATCATTGTAATTTTGTCTCAATAAATAAAGAAACATATTTTTACAGATGGCTTACTTAAAATTTCTAGTGCAGGCGAAAAAACACAGAGCAATGGAATGATATTACCTGCGAGGTGAGTAATAGAACATAAATCTCTAGAAAGTAGTATAACAAATAAAAAAGAAACTCATTCATTTCATAATATTTTTCTATTGTTATGGGTCCTATCTCTAAAATTGATGCTGGCAACACTTGAATGTAAAAATTAAACTTTATTTACACAGTTAACTCCCAAAAGACAATAATCAATAATTATCACAAAAGAAAATCAATAAAGAAACAACAGAGTTCAATTACACTCAACTAATAATGAATATTTCTAAAAAAGATTGATCACTGAACAAAACTAATTATTTGTTACAATTTCAAGGAAGACTACAGGCATTACACCAAAAACAGTCTTCTCTAATGTTAACAATACAATAATTCATTAAATAATTATATACAATAAAACAATATAAAGCACATGTAATCAATTCCCAAAGCAATAAGTATCATGAAAGTAGAACACAGGAAAAAATATTGGAAGAATAAAATAATTAGAATAACAATTGAAGGTGAAGATAATTTAAGAATAACTAAAAGTTTACAGAATCAAAGTTAATAGAAAGAAAATAGGTATTGTTATAAAAGAGTGTTCAAAGTAATCATTAATGTAGGCTTAAAAAAAGTAAAAAATAGGTAGGGCAGAGTAAGAGTTCTGGGCCAGTTTAACGGCGGTTAACTAACCACGGTTAAATTTTAACGGCGGTTAAATTTCAACGGGGTTAAACCTTACTTAATTTAACATAGACAAACTTAATTTAACAGCACGGTTAAATTTAAATGGTGGTTAAATTTTAACGGTGATTAAATTTTAACGGTGGTTAACTAATGATGGTTAAATTTTAAAGGTGATTAACTAATGAGGGTTAAATAAACAGATTCTAAAAATTTTCATTTGAAATTAAATGCACAAATTTATGCAGCTCACCAAGGCAGTCCATTAAACACTCCGATGAATAAAATAAAAAAAAAAAAAAAAAATTATCATATCATTATCATACAAGTAGGGTAAACTAGGAATACTGGGCCAGTTTTTCTTTAACCTTAAATTTAAGGTTAACCTAAACCAACTATCCAAACCTAACCTAACCTAAAATAGGTACTTTTTAACCCCTGAAGGGAATTTAAATTTGAAGACGCCATCTTGTTCAGCTTTTGAAGGCATCCCAAATTCATATATTAAATACAATTTTTCGATCACAATTAATTGGGGAAAAATAATAATAAAAATTTTTGGTCGTTTTTCTTTAACCTTAAATTTAACCTTAACCTAAATCAACCCATCCAAACCCAACTTAACCTAACATAGATAAGTTTAAGTCAAATCAATGCAATCTATCAGATCTCGAAAATTCCCATTTTCATCACGAAAAAATTTGAACCAAATCTGCTATTTTAGCCCCTGAAGGGATTTTGAATTAGAAGACGTCATCTTGTTCAGCATTTCAAGGCACCCCAAATTCATGTATCAAACACAATTTTCCGATAATAATAACTTTGAAAAAAAAATAATAGAATTTATTTTGGGTCGCCCCACTAAAAAGCAGTGCTGATTCAGACTATTTTCTTTATCCTCTAATTTAACCTAAGCCAACCCATCCTAACCCAACGTAGGTAT
Organism: Conomelus anceps; assembly: GCA_948455865.1. NCBI lineage: Eukaryota > Metazoa > Arthropoda > Insecta > Hemiptera > Delphacidae > Conomelus > Conomelus anceps. The sequence goes on from OX418219.1 coordinate 15,481,645, forward strand.
CATTGTATAGTCAAAGTTGATTTAACGCAATCTATCAGATCCCCAAAATTTCCATTTTCACAGAAGTTAAAAATCATAGCTTTTTAAATGTTTCAAGAATTTCGAGTTATTTGGGAATATTTTATAACATTTATATTGAATTGCTAAATTGTTACAAGATTATTGATTTTGAAATTATTTCTAATTTTATGAACTCTATAATTATATTTTACTGAATTATTTATTTTTTAATTTAACTAACATATAATCAATGCGGATGCAAAAGGCTATTGCCCAATACTCAAAGTAACTTTAAACCCAAATTTCAAAGTAGAATCAAAATCTCAGGTTAGGTCTGTTCCACTAGACATTTCAATTCAAAGCACAATAATTCTTGAGTCTTTTACAGAAAAAGATATTAATTTTTTATTTCACTTTTAACAGAGCACAATTGCAGTCCAAAGAAGCTGATACAATTTTGAATTTTGAGATTTTGGAGCCATAAATCTGCACTTAAATAATGCTGACAACACTTGAACACAGAGAACTTTATTTACACAATTAACTCAACAGCAGGCACTATCAGCAACTACTAGATAGAGTGAAATTGTGTTTCTGCATTCTAGCATGAGAATAACTATGAAAGTGATTGTCATAAGACTATTAAAGATAACCAAACGTCTTTTGGACTATAGTGTCAGTGTAAGTAACTGACAAGATCACATGAGAAAATCAATAAAATAGATAAACTGCATTGTACTGTCCCTAATGAAAAACTATTCAGCTGTCATGGAAGAAGAACTGTCACATAAACTTATCACAATCCATTTAAAATCAATAACTGTATTTATAAAGAAGAATTGTCCCCAGAAAAATAAATAAACAGACCAATAACTTTCAACTATCAATGAAATTTCTATAACAAGATTAATTACTGTCTAAAACCAATTTATACCATCAAGTAGGCAAATAATAACAATTCATAAATGTCTAATAAACACAATAATAATCACTGAACTCACTCACACTAGTCCAAAAGAAATTTGGTAATCACAAATAGTCTTATCACAATTACTGTAATAGTTATTCTCATGCTACAATGCAGAAACACAAGTGTACCATATACATAGCGCTGCATTTTACTGTCTCTAATGACAACCAAACTGTCACATAAGAATAACTGTCACAAAAACTTAATCACAATTATGGTAACAGTTATTCTCATCTAGAAACACAATTGTACCATACATAGCACTGCATTGTACTCTTCCCAATGAAAACCATTTAGCTGACATGGAAGAAAAACTGTCACATAAACTTATCTCAGGTCATTTAAAATCAATAACAACTGACTGCCCACAAGCAAGAGTTCCTGTATTTATACAGAAGCATTGTCTCCAGAAACATTCAGGACCATCCTTGATTACTCTTTTGTCCACACATTAAATTCCAGAACAAAGCAAAATATCATATACAGTAGCTATCATATGTTTTGTTCAACTCAGATAGAAAAAAGGCTATATCAATTGTATTGCTTTTCAAAAATCCCTGTCAAATAATGGCTTGAATGCAGGAAGTAGCTCAGAGACGTGCTAGATAGTATGCCTACTCAGATCCGGTGTAAGGGTGAGAGTGGACTGTTGAGCATAGATATTCAGAATTTGTTTCAGTGGGCTTAGCATAGATAAAACTCTGTTAGCTCAGTGAGGAAAGTAATTGCAACCTACCTCACTTCTCGTTTGCATAGTACACCCTATGAACCAAAGCATAATGTTGAGGTCTGAAGAGACAACTATAGTCGAAATCGGCTGTGGTACTATACATACGCATCACTGGATTCACATTTAACAGATGAGATTGATCAAGAGTGAGCAGACAAAGAGAGAAATAATGGATCTCAATTTGTTTATTTTATGTACATCAGACCATTGTGCAAATAGAAGACTGCTATGCTTGTGCAAACGAATAGTTATCCCAAGTTATTCACTGCTACTATAGTATTAGAAATGATTTTGGAATTATTTTTTTCTTGAACTTATGGACACTTCTGATATCGTTATAGTGAGGAGATCATTGCATTTGTGGAAGTTAATTATAATTTGAATGAGAATGAAAAATACAGAAGCGACATGTCCTTAAAAGGAGTCGTCCTGGAGATTGGTCAAAGATATAAATCAAATTATGATGAACAAATCAACAATAATGCCAAATTTATGAGAATGAAGTAAGTAAATGAATGATTCAATCAATAATAGAAGAGAAATATTGCTTTCATCTATGACTACATCATACAGCAGTTATTTGAGTTTTAAAAATAATGTCATAACACCAGACTTCATTGATGCCTGATCAAACCCATTGCCATGGCCATAGCTAGCCAAACCATAACACCCAGCTGGCATGCTTGGGTTCAGTGCACCTGGAACTAGCAAACTAGTGGGCCCTCTCTGTAAGGGTGACCAGCAAGAAAGACTCTGTTCTCTGCTGTAAAATCACTTTCCGACATGGGCGCCACCACATAGGGGTAAGGGGGGGGGCGGGGGGCTAGGAAATGTTAGGAAAAATAACATTCATCACGTATTACAAAGTTGTAGTTTAATAGAAAAAATATTTAATTGAAAAGTATTTAAAATGATTGAACACTGTTTTACATGTACTTATTTATATTTTTGTACATCTTTTTTCTATTTCAGGAAATTAGGTTTAAAAGTCATAAAACAAGCTCCTAAACTCATCATTTTTACTCTGATTTTTAAAAAAACATTTTACCCTTTTCCAGGGTAATTTTCCATACCCCCAAACCCCCCGGAAGGTCTGGCACCCCCCTGAAACATTTCCTGGTGGCGCCCTTGCTTCCCGGTGGTTGGGAACCTATCTAAAACTGTAGGTACAACTTATTATCAATCACTATCATCAAACTCATTACCTCATTACCCACGCACAGATCTCAGACCTATGTGGGCTTCATCCTTCAAAAAAAATTGGTTTGTTTCCCCACAAATTGACCCAAAAATCACCCCTTGCAGGCATTGTTGAAAGAATAATGAATAATATTTTCCCATGAGTAAGCAAGTGCCGCTTGGGAGAGGGGTGGGGAAAGGTACAAATTTTAAGTTTCCTTATTCTAATTCGAAAATTCCGTTTTTGTGAAAAGTTTTTGAAATAAAACTTGAAGCTTACCAAATTTACTAAATCTCAATGAATTTGGTCCATTGAATAATTACAAAAATTTGCTCGGTATCTGAGTTATAAGCTCGATCTTCAAAATGAATAATTTTCTTAAACTTATTAGTTTTCCAAATACTTATCCACTACCTCCCCTTGTTCAATTTACAGGAATTCTGTTTGGGAAACATCAAATTCCCTTCAAGAATATATTATATGATTATGAGATTATCTTGGATAGATCATAAGTTATAGCGCTTTTAAGATTTGCAGAAATAACAAAACAGAATATTAGGACATTTTCAGGTTCCTGAGACCTCATACTATCAGTTACCCCACCGTGCCACTCCAAATTGTAGTCATAGGAGTAGGGGGGCTCACTCCTGGAAGCTATTCCTTGCACCATCACTTCTGTAGCCCTGGCACGCACGCCTACATGTCTGTAGGTTCTCTGAATAAATTTCTACAAATTTTCAAAGTTGTAAAGTTCTGATGCATTGGTTAGTTCAATCAAACGTAATTTTTTGGCAGTTGGAGATAATAATAATAATAATAATAATATTAATAATATCGTGTGACCTGGCTGGCTCAGGTCTGGTGTCAGAGTTATCAGGTCGCACCTGAATAAGTTCAGGGCCTCTGACGTGACTTAGCGACTGTTTTTAGGCAGCCGGGACCGACAGCTTAACGTGTCCTCCGAAACACGGAAGTGGCCCGAGGTAAAAACTTTCGGTCAGAACTGGGATCGAACCCGGGACCTTTGGGCTAGCAAACCAGCACTTAACCCACTCGGCTACGGCCACTCCAGAGAGATAAAAATAAAAAATTGGATATAAAAATATTGTATGCAACGATTGTATTATTTTGCCTTGAAGCAAATTGTAAGATGTTTAGAACACTTGCAATATCTCATGCGACATCCTGAACGCAGACGGAAATCTTTGATTTCTTTGCATTTAGTATTTTTGCCTTTGTTTATATTGTATTGTTGTGTATTGTCTACATTGTTTTGTATGTCTTAGAATAGACATGTTTACAATGCATAATAATATGATATCTATTTGTGTATTATTTTTGTTATAGACAATAAAACATTCTATTCTATTCACTCATTGCTTCAAAGCTGTCATAATACAATGGTTACATAAACTACTATTTATTTTCATGGCAAATATTCTCTTCTTTGTTTTAATTTTATTATGGAATGTATATTCATCTGATGAAGAAGGAATAGAGGAGATTTTATTGCTAATACAAATGTTGGTGGATTTTCTTGTTCCAAGATGTGATAAGGTGATTGGGAGTGATGAAACAAATGATCTATTACAATTCCCAGCCTTCAATCCAAAAGTAATGATATTTGAAGAATCAGAAAAATATCAAGTTCATCCAGTCAAAATGAATGACAAAACTTTTAAGAAATACTTTAAACGTGAGGGGCCTTCAACTGAAGTTTGGTTGTGTTCGGTGAGTTGGATTTTTGTAGCCCCCACTTTTTTTGGAAAATTTGAGTGTCATATTTTCTTATAAATACCCCCTTGCTTATCCATTCCGCAATAAATCCGAATTCGGGGGAGGGGAGGGTCCATGACCATCTGGGCCGCTCCTAGGCAGTGTTGCCTTTTTTAGGGATTCAACTTATCCCTTTCTAGGGATTTCTAAGTCCCAATGATCCCTATTCTAGGGATAAATTTTTTAAGGATTAATGAAATTATGTTTTTTCTATAACAAATGTATCGTTTTGCATGGAATATATGAGAAAAATATTTAGAATAGCCTATACATCTGTTGTAATTTAACAGAAATAGGCAGCTTGGTCATTTTCAAAAGTCAACTACTTGAGAACCCTAACCTTCTTATTGACTAAAGATTTTTCATATGATTGTTTTGGTGGACGGATATGGAACTGCGAACTGCTGCCATTTTATCATTGATGAGCAACGTTATTCATTAAGTAAGGTAAACATACAAATTATCAGCCTCCTCACAAATTTCAAACAAGACTGCCTGAACTTTTACAAAAGCGTTTGCCTTAAATAGGTTTTTCAATAATCTAGAAAGAACTCCATCTTTCTATAAACTTCTAAATAAACAGATAAGGACTCTCGCATTTTCCACAATATTCGATAAGATCGATAAATTTCTATAAGGTTTCAATTGAATATTCTACCAAATTCCAAGTAAATATCATAAAAGTGTCAAAAGAAGAGTAATTAATTGCTTTGACCAGAAGACTTGTTGACACAAGCGATAATGCTGAAATCCTTCGTTCCGTGTTCACAACCGTTCCTATGTTCTGTACATTTGGCAGTTTGCAAAATAGTCAGTTCCTTCAAATCCAACTTGTGATATACAGGGTGGGGGAAATGTTTGGAAACGGCTTAATATTTCATATACAAAGGTGATTTTGCGGTAGGTATGATTGAGGATCCTACTCAAATTGAAAATACTATTTTACTGTGACTTTAAAAATCTGGTCCGCCATCTTGGAACCGCCATTTTGAATGTAACTTTCTTTTTTTAAATAGGAAGGGGGTCATGCGATACATGATTTCAATACGGAATTTTAAGACAAAATGAATGCCGAAAACCGCACATCGATATGTCAACCCGTTTCGGAGATATTTACATTATTAATCGATACCATGAAAAGCAGAAATGAAATAAATAAGTACATTAAAATCTTACCTATCAAATTTTTTGTTAATAGTGTTTGCTAATAAACATTAAAACCCAATTATTTTAATAAATGTTCAAACTGTTTTCCTTCAGCTGTTTGACAATGTGCTAATCTTAAATAATAGCCATCAAGCACATTTTGAATCATTTCGGGTGGGGGAAATGTTTGGAAACGGCTTAATATTTCATATACAAAGGTGATTTTGCGGTAGGTATGATTGAGGATCCTACTCAAATTGAAAATACTATTTACTGTGACTTTAAAAATCTGGTCCGCCATCTTGGAACCGCCATTTTGAATGTAACTTTCTTTTTTTAAATAGGAAGGGGGTCATGCGATACATGATTTCAATACGGAATTTTAAGACAAAATGAATGCCGAAAACCGCACATCGATATGTCAACCCGTTTCGGAGATATTTACATTATTAATCGATACCATGAAAAGCAGAAATGAAATAAATAAGTACATTAAAATCTTACCTATCAAATTTTTTGTTAATAGTGTTTGCTAATAAACATTAAAACCCAATTATTTTAATAAATGTTCAAACTGTTTTCCTTCAGCTGTTTGACAATGTGCTAATCTTAAATAATAGCCATCAAGCACATTTTGAATCATGGTATCGATTAATAATGTAAATATCTCCGAAACGGGTTGACATATCGATGTGCGGTTTTCGGCATTCATTTTGTCTTAAAATTCCGTATTGAAATCATGTATCGCATGACCCCCTTCCTATTTAAAAAAAGAAAGTTACATTCAAAATGGCGGTTCCAAGATGGCGGACCAGATTTTTAAAGTCACAGTAAAATAGTATTTTCAATTTGAGTAGGATCCTCAATCATACCTACCGCAAAATCACCTTTGTATATGAAATATTAAGCCGTTTCCAAACATTTCCCCCACCCTGTATGAGCTGTTATTACCAGGTCTAAAATGAGCGCTGCTGTATGGCATGGACACTGCGGTCTCGTGGTTAAGACACCTGACCGGTAAATGATTTCAATCAGCTATACAATGCTGTTGTCAACATCCGCCATTGTGGAAGTCTTCAGTACAATAAATTTATGAAAGATTTGAATATTTGCGCCATTACTATGCGCACATGATAAGTGTCTGTGTCTATGTACTTGTAATCATAGTTCCTAGTTTTCTTCAATAAAGCGTTTGTACTTAAGGCTGTACGCAGGGTTTTTGGTCATAATTTTTTTTGAAGTTTATTGTATTGGATATTATTAAGGTACTGAAATGTTGACTATTGCCATGGGAAATTATTTTTTTCATTAAATATTCTATGGAATATGGGAGTTCAAAGTTGAAATTTTTTGGGTTTTGGGGGCAATTGATCTCCCCTACAAGTTATTTTTAACTTTTGATAATTTTTTTTTAAATGAAAGACACATTGAGGAATAAAATGACATATTTTTCATTCCGATCAAACAATTAGTTTTCTCAAAATAAATTTTTCAAAACATGCAAAAAATTTCAGTTTTTCCAAAATTATTTTGAAAAAACCAATTGTTGAATTGGAATAAAAAAGGTGTCATTCTTTCCCCCAAGGTGTCTTCCAGTTATAAAAAAATTATCAAAAGTTAAGGGAGATCAATTGCCCCCAAAAACCCAAAAATGTTAATGTTGAACTCCCATATTTCATAAAATATTTGATGAAAAAAATAATTTCTCATGGAAATAGTTAGCATTTCAATACCTTAATAATATTCAATACAATGAACTTCGAAAAAAAATTATGACCGAAAACCCTGCGCACAGCCTTAACCAACTGCGTCTGTGTGACTTACTTAATACAATTGATAGCACTTTGAGGAATTCAAAATAAATAAATTATGTTCTGCGTATTTGACAGTCTGTAAAATTGTCAGTTCCTAAAAATCCAACTTTAAAAAAATGTGTTTTCTTTCCTAAAGGAATACTTCATTCATGTTTTATAGCAGCAACTGCTCTCTGACTGGCAAGGTTAATCCCATATCCTTTTCCAACTTGTTACAACAACGTGTAACTGACACTGGAATGCACTAATGGGGATGGAATTTGCACTAAAATGTAGGTTGGAATTTCACATTCCGGTCTGAACTAGAAAACGTTATTTTATGAAAACCAGACTGCACAGTTGATTGATTTGATTGATTCCGGCCAAAGAGATATTGCATGGGATTGAACTTGCCGGTCAGAATGGTTTATTCCGTTTTGGCAGTAGGGGATTTGAGCCCCTCTACGTATGGGCTTGATTTTCACGAATTTTCCTAAATTTTCCAGGATGTTGACTATGAAATCTCCAAGCCATTTTACAGGGTAGTTCATCAATTGTCAATGAAGGACAAACAAGAATACAGTATTTCACATGTTTACCATTATGATGGGGTTACCATCCATGATAATCAATTAATAGAAGAGATTAAGTATGTATCCAAAAATGATGGAGGAGAATACTGCGTAATAAGATTTGGTAAGTTAATTTTTGAATTTCAACAAGATGATTACAATAGTCAATGCAAACATGGAAGTATGATAAAGTGGAGAGAGCATAGAGTATCAAAAGCATGAAGTCTCAAAGGTTTTTTTTAGATTACGGCCTGGAGACTCGAGTTAAGGTGTAAGAAGACAAGTCAGATCAACAATTATACAATTAAGAGGTGAGGAGGTGAGGAATGTGCTGTGCATACGTTTTCAGAACAGGCTCTGCAAATTTTGAAGAATAGAATATTAATTCGAATGGATAAGTAGAATTTTTGTTTATTATTATTAGTATTTATAATATCTTAATAATCTCCATTATTAATTTGTCTATTATAATTTAAAGTATCTTAATAAAGATACTATTTTCTATACTATATTCTATTTTCGAGGTTAGGTGTAGGCCTACCGATATTGATAAATTTGCTTGTAATTAAATAATCTCAAGTTGACAATTGTAATAAATTAAGTAATATTTCATTAAACATTTAACTGAAATCAATTGAAAACAATTTTTAGCTAGGAAAATGAGTCCAAACAAGGCATCTAAATCTAATTGTTTAACTAAAACTCAGGTAGCTACGCGATCTCAGCAATTATTAACAAAAAATCTACAACAGCTCTTAAAGCTACTGTAGATGTAGAAGAAAAGGTTGCTAAACTATTGAGTGATCACACCGAATTGAAAACAAAATTAGAAACATCACTAAAAAATTCTGAGGAAGAACGAATAGGGTTGGTGGATCAAATAAAATCTCTGGAAGTTATTATAAAATTGCAGCAGGAAGACCATAAAACTGAAATACTAAATCTCACGAGTCAATGTAGGTCTATGTCAGAGGAAATCGAAATATTAAAATCAAAAATAAACTTGGCTAATGCAAGATCTGAACCTCTGATCAATACAAAAAAAGTAGAACCTAAATCAAATGGGGAAAAAATTAATAGAAATGGTCAAACAAAAACGTATAGTCAGGTTTTGCAAACAGCAACCAAAACTAAAGTAAGGGCAAATAACGATAGGAAAGGTAGAGTACGGTACTGCTCTTGACATCCAGCCATGGACGAGACTGTAGTGACCTACTAAATAAAAGATTAAAAAATAAGTATGAAGTTCAGAGCTTTTTCAAACCAAGTGCCCCTATAAACGCAATCGTAGAGTCAGCACAGGAACAAACTAAAGATTTTGGAAAAAACGATTTTCTAATAGTACTGGGTGGCTCAAACAATATAAATGAACCTAATCTAAAACATCTTCCTGAAATAAATGAAAAAATTAAAGAGATTGTGCCACTCAGCCAAAAAACTAATGTAATAATAAGTACAATTCCGTATAGGTTTGATAGGCCAGAGCTAAATGAAGCCATTAAGTCAACAAATAAATCAATTCATAATACAATCAACAGCCTAAATAATAAGAATTCTAAGCAGTTGGGGATTTGTTTTCTAAATGAAAGGCTGAAAAAAACAAAACTTCACTAATCATGGTCTACATCTAAATCAATCTGGCAAAGTAATATTTTGCAATAGGCTGGCAGAGCTGATTGAAAGTCGTTTGCAATCTACTGTCAATAATTCTCCTAAACAATCATCTAACGAACCTTTTTTAGTAAAGTGGCTCAAAACCGGGAAGGGAAACTAGTTTCAGATGATAAATTCATATCTTTTCAATTGTATTAAAAGACGTTAATCGATCAAAAAATCAGGATAGCATTAGTGGAAGGAACTCTTGTAGCAATCTGATAGGCTCTCAAGATTCTAAGAGATTAAGTAAATCTACTTCAATATGCAAAAGCAACGATAAAGTAATAAGGGATGATAGGGAAGTACCGGTACTCAATGTGTTCCATCAGAATATTCAATACATTCGTAACAAAATAGATAGAATCGAAGTATTTTTTAAAGAAGAGGCTCCTGATATAGCTATTTTCACAGAGCATGGTTTAAAAGAAGATGAATTGTCACAACTGAATATTCCAAACTATTCATTGAAAACGTCGTATTGCAGGACATCTCATCGAAGTGGGGGAGTAGCTATCTTCACTAGAAATGCTAAGAATATGCAAACATTTAAATTAGAATATGTTGAGAAATTTGCTGTGGAAATGGATTTAGAAGTTTCTGGGTTAAGAGTAAGAATCGACGATAATTTTGAAGTAGTGGTGTTAGGTATTTATAGGTCACCAAATGGGGAATGGAACAATTTTTGTGAACTATTCAATAGGATTTTAGAGATTACTACTACTCGTTTTACAAACGTTATCGTAGCAGGAGATTTCAATACAGACTTTGCAACACAGAATAAAATGACAGAAGATTTAAGGGATATTATATACATGAATAATTTGGAAATAAAAGAATTTATTAATTTCGAATTCCTTTAATTGCTATAATGGCTGTGAGATACGAGCTGATATGGCCAAGTTAAAAATGAATGCTCCTGTGCAGAAAGGTCTCCATGGTCTAGTGGTTAAGGCGCTCAACCGGCAATTGAGAGGTCCGTGGTTCGATTCCCGGTGGTGACTGATATTTTTGTACAGTAGCATTCATCGATTCCCATCAGCTTTTCAATGCTGTTGTCAATATCCGCCATTGCGGAAGTCTTCAGTATAAAGTAATAGCAATTAAAGGAATTCGAAATTAATAAATTCTGTATATGTATATTTGTCAGTTTATTCAATTGTCAGTCACTTCAAACTAACTTGGAAATAAAAGTTCATGAATATACCAGAGTCACAAGAACATCACAAACAATAATTGATAACATCCTTACTAATATAGATTACTCTAAAACAAGATTAGGCGGCTCGGAACTATCTGATCATGACTATCAAATCTTAGAGGTGGGGTTGCAAGGTCATAAATCAATTAAAAAGAGTAGAGTAATGAAAGAAATTCAACAATGTGAACAAGGGAATATCGATTGTTTGAAGCAGAATCTGCTACAAGAAAACTGGAGTAGGGTTTACAATAGCAATAGTTTGAATAACAAATATGATAGCTTCATTAATATTTTAAGGTTTCATATTACTATGAGTTGTCCAGTTATAAATGTCCCTGTAAAAAAAATTAGACAAAATTGAAGAGTGGATAACTGATGATATCCTTGCAGAAAGAAATAGGGTTAAAGATGCATATGATGAATTCAAACTCTCTAGAAATATGTTAAGTGAAGATAATTACAAAGCTCTAAAGAAAAACTATATGAAAGAAGTGAAAAGAGCGAAATGTAAGAAAACAGCTGAAATTTTGAATAATAGTGTGTACTTTAACACAGCAGTGTGGGATGTAATAAACAAAAATAGGCAAGTAGCTCATGTAGATGCTTATACTAGTGTCCCCAGAATAATTAACGAAAATTACAATTATATTGATGATAGTGTAGACATTTGTAATTTCTTTAACAGATATTATCAACAGGTTGCTAAAAATCTTCAAAAATCTCTTAATACAGGTATTAGAGATGCAAACATAAGGAATACTGAGGGGATTCAGAACGAATTAAAATTCCACCCAGTATGCCAAGATGAGTTGTCAAATATCATTGATAGTTTAAATAATTAAAAAAACTGTAGGAATGGATGGGGTATCCAGTAAAATTCTGAAAGAATGTAAAGATCAATTGTTAGACCCTTTGATTCATCTGATCAATCATTCATTAGAACAAGGTGTTTTTCCAGATAATTTAAAAGAGGGGAAGATCTTGCCAATCTTCAAAAGTGGTGATAGAGAAAAGGTAGAAAACTATAGGCTCATTAGTATTTTAAATGTAATAAGTAAAATTTTTGAAAGAGTAGTTCTAAATAGGTTACTTCTGTACCTTCAAGAAGCTAACTTTATCTGTGATGAACAGCATAGCTTCCAGAAAGGGAGATCAACAAAGACAGCCATAGTTTCTCTAGTTGAAAAACTAATAGATATAATAGATTCAGGTGATAAAGCTACTGCAATCTTCTTAGATCTGTCAAAGGCATTTGATTGTGTTAATCATAGAACTTTATTGGAAATACTGCAAAATGTAGGTGTAAATGGGGTTGAACTGAAATGGTTTGAATCATATCTTATTGGGAGAAAACAATGTGTAGAACTAACTACAGTAGTTGGTAATAGTATAGTAAAGAATAAATCTAATAAATTAGAGGTGCAAGCTGGAGTGCCTCAGGGGTCAATACTAGGTCATTGCTTTTTTTGTTATATGTCAACCGTTTACCTAAAGAATTAATTAGTGGAGGAGCTCTCTTATTTGCTGACGATACATCACTCATTTTCAGCAATTCCATTCTAGATAATTTAGAAATAAGCGCCCATATAGGTGTGCAGTCCATTGTCCAATTTTTAAATCATTTGAAATTAACTATGAATAGTAAAAAATGCCAATACCTTCAATTCAAAAACAAACATAATATAAATGAAGATAGGGCTATAAACGTGTTTGTAAACGATAATCAATTAGACCAGGAAGAAAAAATTGCATTTCTAGGAGTTATGTTGGATAGACGATTGACCTGGACTCCATACATTGAGAAAATATGTTGTAATATTTCATCTGGGGTATTTGTCCTGCGACAGCTTGCTAGATTGAATGGCAAAAAGTTACTTTTTACAGCTTACCATGGGCTCTTACTGTCACATGTTAGGTATGCTATCTTAGTATGGGGTAATTCATCAAAACAAAATCTTGATAGGGTGTTTAAGATCCAAAAGAAAGCGGTTAGGTGTAAAGAAAGAGTAAATAGATTAGATTCATGTAGGCCGTTGTTCAAGAGACTTGGTCTCCTAACTGTACCCTGCTTATATGTGTATGAAGCTACTTTATATGTAAAAACGAATGATATTAACCAAAATCTTGATGTACATGATTATAATACAAGAAGCCAAGGAGATTATCACTTGGTGAGTCACAATAGTAGCTTATTCAAACAAAAACCTAGTTATATTGGTAGGAAATTCTACAACAAGCTACCGCAGTTTTTGAAGAGTATTGAAAATATAGAAATATTTAAAAAACAATTGAAGAAATATTTAGTTGATAAAGCTTTTTAGTGTACAAGAGTTCCTTTCACATCAAAATTGAGCCTCACCTCAACTAATTGAAGTAAATTATGGTATCTAGTGTATAATATTGTTGATCTGACTTGTCTTATACTCCTTAACTGGAGTCTCCAAGACGTAATCTACAAAAAAAAATACAATTTTATACTGTTACGGGATCTATCTCTAAAATTAACACTCGCCCTTTATTAACACAAATTATCCACAACTCGCACTATCAGTTATTTCTTACACAAAATAAGCAATCAGAAGCAGATAAATCGATAATGTTCAGCTAATGAAGATTCTGCTATACTGCTGTTCAAAAATCAATCACTAAATGTCAAAAGGCTGATCTAATATTTAATAATAACTGTTCAATAATTCAAGGAGAAGCGCCTAATACATAATAGTTGAAACTCTACAAGCACTTACAAGTCACTGTATAAACTGTCAAGTAAGCCTGAATAATAATCTGTCACAAAATGTACTGCAAATAACACTAGCAACAGTTTGTTTAACACGGTTTGTATAAGCGCTCACTGGTAAACAAGAGCTGTCGCTTCTGCCACTTATTGCATTAACAACCAAATCTCAACTGACTCACTTTTATGAGAGCTTCTCCTATTTATACATTTTTCAACATTCCAGAGGGGACTAGATGGCACTCCATTTTTCTATCAAATTCTAAAATAAACAGATAATGATTCTCGCATGTTCTACAAACTTCTAAATAAACATTCTCCATTCATCAAGACTATTTTAATTGCCAAGATAAGAAGATTCCAAAGGTTCAAATAAACCACAAGGCAAAAAGAGTATGGGGGGGGGGGAAGTAAACAATTAGCTCAGATCGGAAGACTTGTTGACACAGGCAGATAACAGAGAATTACTGTCCATTCTTCCATAACAAAATACACTAGTTACCATAATTACTATATCAATTAGTTGAGGTGAGGCTTCATCTTTATGTGAAAGGAACTCTTGTACTAGTACACTATAAACAACTTTATCAACTAAATATTTTTCAACTGTTTTTAAATATTTCTACATGTTCAATAATCTTTAAAAACTGAGGTACCGGTAGCTTGTAGAGTTTCCTACCAATATAACTAGGGTTTTTGTTTGAATAAGCGACTATTGTGACATTGCGACTCACCAAGTGATAATCTCCTCAGCTTCTTGTATTATAATCGTGTAGGCCTACTGGTATGTCAAGATTTTGGTTAATATCACTCTTTTTTACATAATATAAAGTAGCCTCATACATTTATAAGCAGGATACAGTTAGGAGACCAAGTCTCTTGAACAACGGCCCACATGAATCTAATTTATTTACAATTTCCATACACCTAACACTTTCTTTTGGATCTTAAACACCCTATCAAGGTTTTGTTTTGATGAATTACCCCATACTAAGATAGCATACCTAATATGTGACAGTAAGAGCCCATGGTAAGCTGTAAAAAGTAATTTTTTGTCATTTAATCTAGCAAGCTGTCACATGGCAAATACCCCAGATGAAATTTTACTACATATTTTCTCGATGCATGGAGCCCAGGTCAATCGTCTATCCAACAAAACTCCTAAAAATGCAATATTTTCATCTTGGTCTAGTTGATTATCTCAAATTACTTGATATGTCTCAAATGATCAATTTGTCCAGCCCTCGAATTCTCAATACTCCATTTCATTTTTATAATATGTAACTCCTAATCAAATATCTCATACGATATTTTCTATGAATAAAAACATTAAAGGTACATTTTAAACATAAATATAGGATACCAATTTCATTTTATAAGAGAATAATGCCTGTTTTTTGCCATCCATTACCCATTTATTCAATTTTTCTCTTCAAATGGGAATTTTTCCAGAATTGTGGAAGCATTCCATCATCATTCCTAAGACATCTAATCCTTCTGAACCATCAGACTTCCGACCTATTCATATTGTCTGTTCTATTTCAAAGGCTCTTGAGAGAATAGTTCATGGGCAGTTGACTATTCATCTCAGCTCAATCAATTATTTTCATAATATCAGTCGGGATTTAGAGCCAATTTCAGTACTTCCACTGCACTTCTTAAAGTTACAGATGATATTGGAATGGCGATGGATCGTGGCATGCTGAGAAAATTAAGCTGTTAGGAATGCTCATCGACAACACACTTAGTTGGAAAGTCCATGTTAATGCTATTGTCAAAAGAGTTTTTGCAGGGATGCACCAGATAAAAAGGTTGAGAAGGTTTCTGCCAGTGGAAGTGCGGAGGACGCTTGTCCAGGCGCTGATCCTTCCTCATTTTGATTATTGCTTGGTGGTGTACAATGAGACCTCTGGAGAGCTCAATAACAAACTCCAAAGAGCACTAAATTATGCTTTATTTTTGATGCTTGATGGAATGTTTCATGGAATCTTTAGTTATGTTTAGTTTATGTTTCATGGAATATTTGAAGGAGAAGCATGTACTTCTCAGTGATATTTATTCCAGAGATACTCGATCTCATCGTTTTTATCTCCAAATACCACAACACCGAACGGCGATATTTGATGCCTCGTTCAGCGTGATGGCTTCCCGTCAGTGGAACTCACTGCTGCTGGATATCATCCTCTCGCCATCCTTCTCACTATTTTGAAGACAAGTATACCGGCACCTAACTATTGCTGCTGGATATTAACTTCCTCAGGTTAATGTTTAGCCTAATGGATGTTTATTTGGAAATTCATGCTAAAAGTAACAAGGAGGAGTTGTCTTTCTTCATATTTTTATTCTATTTTATTTCTGTCTCTTCTACAATAAGGTTAATCATAAGGATAATGAATTACCTATACCACACTTATTAATTGCATGGTTCTTTTCCTCTAGATTATTATTATTATTAATATTGTAATGTATTGATACATCATATGTTATTTATGATGTTTCCCCGGTTGCTATGGACTTTTTGAATAAACAGTTTAGTTCTTGATCTGGTCTAATGGCATCAAGTAAACTCTTGTTTTCTTATATTTTCGAGGAATAAATGATACTTAACAATGGCGACGAGAAGAAAAAAAACAAAGAAAGGAAAGGAATGAAGAACTTCAAGAAGACGACGAAGTTTCGTCGGGAGTTTGTTCCCTGAATTTGGGAGAACTTCCCGAATTCAATATTCACTTGGAAGATTGGAATATTTACGAAGAACTACTGGAACAATTTTTTGAAGTCAACGCAATTCCGGAGGTTCGTAAAATTTCTGTTTTAATTACTTTTCTAGGTACAGAGGCATATAAAAATTTAAGGGATCTATGCGTACCAGACTTACCAAAAGAGAAGAGCTACAAAGAGCTTTGCGAGATCATGAGAAGCCAGTTTTCACATAGAGTGTCAGTTTACAGAGAACGAATTGATTTCTATGATCTAAAGCAGCGACCAGAAGATAATTTGAAAGCTTTGTATGCTATAATAAAGAAACAGTCTACTATGTTTGATTTTGGGCCTAGATTGGAGGAGGTTCTAAAAGATAAATTTGTCTGTGGTTTATTAGACAGTAACATAAAAGATCGGTTATGTGAAGAGCAACCTAACAAAAGAACGTTGAAGGAATTATATGAGTTAGCTTTGTGAAGAGAAATAAGCCTCAGTAAGAAAACTGTAAGGGTGGAAGTAGAGCAAGTTTCGACATCAAGGTTAAAGTAAAATAATGAACACAGGCAGAATAAACTAATTTGGAAGGATTGTAGAAATTACTGTGAGGTATGTGGAAACAATTTTCATAATTTGGTTACTTGTAAATACAAAGAATATAAATGTAGAATATGTAAGAAGGTAGGTCATTTGCAAAAGGTTTGTCCAAGCAGGAATGTAGAAGAGGTTAATGATTTTGAAGGAGAGAGTTCAGAGTATAGCATTAAAGAAATTGAGAGAAGCAACGCAGTGAAAGTTTTGAATATAGATAACGTTAATGCGATCAGGCCATACATGAGTACAGTCGTAATAGATGGATTTTCGTTGGAAATGAAAGTTGATACAGGAAGTGGTGTTTCAATAATTCCGTATTCAATCTATGAAACCGTTTTCAAAACAATTAAACCGCTAAAGCACTCAAATGTGAAACTGAAATCATTTTCTAATCAAATAATAGAGCCAAAAGGATCTTTATCAGTGGATGTGGTATGGCTGAACAAATCAGCCTATTGTAATTTATTAGTAGTGGCTGAAGCAAACCAAAGTTTAATAGGCTGTGATTGGCTTCAGAAATTTGACTGGCTAAGATCAGAGGAAGTTAAAAATGTTGAATCATCAGAAGATTTACAGAAATTGATTTCAAGTTATCCATGTGTATTCTCCAAAGAGTTAGGTTGTCATAAGTTTGGAAAAATTGCACTCAAAGTAAAACCAGGAACTACACCTCGTTTTGTGAAACCAAGACCTATTCCTTTTGCTTTTAGAAATCAAGTCGATGAGGAACTGGATAGGTTGCAAAAAACGGGAATTATTGAGAAAATGGACTCTTCTACCTGGGGTACCCCATTTGTTCCTGTTTTGAAGGAAAATGGAAAATTGAGGTTATGTGCAAACTATAAAATAACAGTAAACCCTCATTTGGAAGATGTAAGCCACCCATTACCAAAAATTGAAGAAATTTGGGCAACTCTGCAAGGTGGTCAGGAATTCTCAAAATTGGACCTATGTCAAGCTTACAATCAATTGGAATTAGAAGAGGAAACAAAGATGTTATTAGCTTGGTCAACTCATAAGGGCGTTTTCAAAGTGAATCGTTTGACTTTTGAATCAAAACCAGCTGTGGCCATTTTTCAAAGAGAGCTAGAGAAAACCTTGCAAGGGTTAGAAGGTGTTGTTAATTTCTTGGATGATATAATTATAACAGGCCGAACACGAGATGAGCATTTGAGAAATTTGGAGAATGTTTTAACAAAACTTTCCAATGCTGGGTTAACATTAAATTTAGAAAAATGTCAATTTTTTAAACCAGAAGTAAGATTCTTGGGACACTTGATAAACAGGAATGGAATTCAGAAAGATCTGGAAAAGGTTTTGGCTCTACTTACTTGTCCTAGACCTGCAAATATTTCAGAACTGAGATCGTTCTTGGGGGTAGTAAATTATTTTGGAAGATTCATCAGAAGTTTACCAGATCTCCTAGGACCCTTATATAGACTTTTGAAGAAAGGAAATCGGTTTATTTGGGATAGCAAGTGTCAGAAGGCGTTTGAGAATGCAAAAAAGGAAATTGCTTCAGATCAAATTCTGATACATTTTGATCCTGTGGTACCATTATGCTTGTATTGTGATGCATCTAATAATGGTATTGGTGCAGTTCTACTACATGAGTTAAAGGATGGTTCAAAGTGACCTATAGGTTTTGTAAGTTGGAAACTAACTACTGCAGAGAGTGGGTACTCAACAATACACAAAGAGGCATTAGCCATTTACTGGGGAATGACAAAATTCTACCAGTATTTAATGGGAAGAACATTCACCTTATATTCGGATCACAAGCCACTGGCAGCAATATTCGGAGAGAAGAAAGGAATCCCGGAAATGGCAGCAGGACGGCTTCAGTATATTGGTCAACTTATATATCTGGATTTGATTACAAATTTCAACACATAAGCTCAGCATCAAATCTAGCTGATGCAATCTCTAGGATGCCAGTCGAGAGTCAAGAAAATGACATTTCTAATGAACTAGATTATGTAAATTTAGTGGCAGCAGAAATGCCAGTATCAATGAAGTTAGTAAGGAGTGAAACACGTACAGATCCAACACTAAGCAAGGTGTTGAGATTTGTTAGGGAAGGATGGCCAACCTCTGTGGAAGATGACTTAAAACCATATTTTTTGAGAAGACTAGAGTTGAGCACTGACTTGGACGTTTTGATGTGGGGTTACAGGTTAGTGATTCCAAAAAAGTACAGATTGAAGTTATTGAATGAACTGCATACAGCTCATTTTGGAATGACCAAAATGAAATCAAGAGCTAGGTCATATTTTTGGTGGCCTTCATTGGACAAAGATATAGAGGATTACTGCAAAAGATGTAATGTATGTATGTCATCAAGACCAATGCCTCCATCAGACACAGGTAAATGGCCCTCTGTTGATACTCCTTTTGAGCGGATTCATGTGGACTATGCAGGACCTGTGAAAGGTAAATATTACCTTGTTTTACGGATTCATTTAGTAAATGGCCTGAAGTTTGTGAAGTGACATCCACTTCTACAGAAGTAATGCTGAGAAAGCTGAGAGATATATTCGCGCGTTTTGGAGTTCCAAAAACATTGGTGACAGATAATGGAGCAAATTTCACTTCCAGGGAATTTGAAGAGTTTTGCAGGTTCAATATTATAAAACACATTGCCACTCCCCCATTCCATCCTGCTAGTAATGGAGCAGCTGAGAATGCTGTGAAGACATTCAAAAAATCGCTACTGAAACATCTTATGGAGTCAGAGAAAAACAAAGTTTCAACTCCTACAGCCATAAGTAGGTATCTTTTCAGTTATCGGATTTCCACTCATTGTACTATGGGAGAAACTCTAGCAAAACGAATGTTTGGGTGGGAACTACATAATAGATTGGATGTACTAAGGGAAGAAAATCAAACATCAATTGGAAACAAGGGCAGAGAAATCGAATTGAGAGTGGGAGAAGAAGTTTATGTGAGAGACTAAAGAGAGTTGGGGACTCGTTGGTCAAAAAGAGCCACTATTGAAGAAAGGATAGGGGACAGCATTTATAAGGTCATACCTGAAGGAACAGAGCTTTGGTGGAGGAGACATAAGGATCAGATTTTGAAAGCTTAGGAAGGGAGAGATGTAATGTATTGAGACATCATATGTTATTTACGATGTTTCCCCGGTTGCTATGGACTTTTCGAATAAACAGTTTAGTTCTTGATCTGGTCTAATGGCATCAAGTAAACTCTTGTTTTCTTATATTTTCGAGAAATAAATGACACTTAACAAATATTATTTTCTTTCTTTATTCTCTAATATTGATATATCAATTATATAGTTACTCTTACATTTATATATTCTGTAGACTAGTATTGTATTATTTAATTTGTTTTGTACCAGTACGGGTCTTATCAGACCCAATGTCTTATCATACCCAGTGGAAATCATCAAATTGTAAATAAATAAACTATCTTTTACCAACACGTTTTTAAGCCGTATCTTCATTTGAATTTTATTGTTTTTGGAATGAACGTATTAGAATTTTTTACTATTTATCATTAATTTCAACTGATTAAGGAATTGAACAAAGGACTGCACACCTATATAGGCATTTATTTCCAATTGATCTAGAACGGAAGTGCTAAAAATGAGTGATGTATCATCTGCAAATCTACAAAAAAAAAAAAAATAAGAGGGCTCTACCATTCATTAATTCTGTTATGGGTTCTATCTCTAAAATAATGCTTGCAACACTCAACAAATTAACACAAATTACTGACAACTCGCACTAATCAGTTATATCTCACACAAAATATATCAATCAGAAATAGATAAATCGATAATGTTCAGTTAATAAAGATCTTGCTGTACAAAAATCAATCACTAACTGTTAAAAGGCCAAACAAATATTGAATAATAACTGTTCAATAAACTGTCCAATAGTTCAAATAGAAGTGTCTAAAACATAACAGTTGAAACACTACACGCACTTATGAGTCACTGCATAAACTGTTAAAGAAGCCTGGATAACAATCCGTCACAATTCAACACATTGAACGTTCATATAACACAGTTTGTATAAGCGCTCACTGATTTACCAATTTGTATGAACGGAAACTGTCACTATCACGTTATCACATTCGAATCACAACTGACTGACTTCTATGAGAGCTTCTGCCTTTTATACATTTTTAACATTCCAGAGAGGACTAGACAGCTCCCTTTTTTTGTATCAAATTCTCAAGTAAACAAATAAGGATTCTCCCATTTTCTAGTCCATTCCATAAAGTTCTAAGTAAACATTCTCCATTCATCATGACTATTTTAATTGCTGAGATAAGAACATTCCAGAGGTCTCAGATAAACCACAAGGCGAGGAGAGTACAGGGAATACCCTAGGAGGACCAATGAAGAGCCTGCCAGTAACCAGAGCAGATCCAAACCAACATAAGTGTTTTTGTTCTGTGACAGTACAATTTCTTAAGGTGGGGGTAGTGTTATATTCTTCTTTTCAGAATGCATCCCTCTAGCATCTCCAATATAAGTGAGTAAATACAATATATTAAATTAAATATAGTGAGTTGTGATATTAGATTATTTTCAACAAATAAATGTTAAGCATTCATATTTATAAGCGAGCTGCACTTCTCCTCTACATAAACTTTGAGCATACCGAATTTTTCCACTTCAATTGTCTGGTGTTCCTAAAAACTGATCCAAAACATTTACATGTAAAACCCATTGGTGTATTAATAATTATATAGATGTAAAAAATGTGAAACTGTCATGTGATATTCATGTTATAAATTTCAAAACTTTTTCACTTTTTCATTTTTTTTTACATGAAAAAAATATATCAATTTTTCCTTATTCCATTTTCATTGTTATTTTCACCTTTTTTCTATGTGAAAATTACTTTATTTTCACATTATGTGCATTATATTATAACCATGAACGTTTATTCCCAAGTAAATCTTCTGTCATTTTATCCTGCATTGCAAAGTCAGTATTGAAATCTCCCAGTACAATAACGTAAGTAAAACGAGTATTAGTAATCTCTAAAAGCCTATTAAATAGTTCACAAAAGTTGTTTAATTTCGCATTTGGTGACTTGTAAATAGCACCTAACACCGCTACTTCAAAAGTATTGTCGATTTAAACTCTCAAACCAGTAACTTCCAAATCCATTTCCACAGCAATTTTCTGTATATATTTTAAATTAAATGATTGCATATTCTTAGCATTTTTAGTGAAGATACCTACTCCCCCACTTCGATGAGATGCCCTGCAATGCGATGCTTTCAGTGAATAGTTTGGAATATTAGCAATATTTGACAATTCATCTTCTTTTGCCATGCTCTGTGAAAATAACTATATCAGGAGCATCTTGTTTCAAGAATACTTCGATTCTATTTTGTTATGAATATATTGAATATTCTGATGGAACAGTGAATACTTCCCTATCATTCCTTACTATTCTATTGTTGCTTATGTATATATTTAACTAGATGTACTTTTGATCAATTAGAATCTTGGGAGCCTATGTTGTTCCATTTGTTATACACCCATGAGCATTCATGGAGGTATTTATTTATAAGAAAGTGGAGGGAGAATAAGTCAGAAAAGTGTAGTCAAAGACCTTGAGTGCATCTGACGACTTCTGGCAGCTTTACTCATTGCCCCCTTGGAAGGGGACAATGCTTTACTCCACTATAGATATGCACCAGTGGACTCTATCATGGCTATCTTCAAAGATGGCCGCCACTCTACACTGCAGTGTAGGTTAAAGCCATAAATAAGTGTTGAAGTGATCAATACGACAGCTAAATCTTGATAAACGTTTTCAAAATTCATTTTGAGAAGCAAATTGTTTTCCACACATGATAAGCGTAATTTAAACATTTGAGCTGACATGAAAGTGGAGTCTTGTGATTGTGAAAGTGATCTACTCAGTTTTAAATTTGCGGTGGTATAGCCACAAATGATGTCAGATCCTCAGATCCCAAGCACGCGAGCCATGCTTGCTTTCATTTCCAGTTACACTTGTTCAATATTGGCGTTCTACGTTATACTCCCTCCATTTTCTTATACCTCCATGGGGCAGACCTTGAATTCCAGTATTATTCTCATGAAGTACAGTTCTGCCAAGTAACATCAAGGAGATGGTCAAGCAAGCCTATTCATGTTTCAGAAGAACAGCATGTGAGATGTGGGTGACAAAATGTAAATGGAAAAATGGCAACAGTACGCTCATATTCCCCTAAAAGCATTGTCATGAACATGGAGGAGAAATATCCTTCAATTTCTATTTGAAGTTTCAAAGTTCTTGACTTACTAATAAATTAAAAAACAGTAATTTGGGGAAAAGAAGAGGTTTGATGAGAAAGCCATTGGTAACATTTATGCAAATGCATTATATTACCCTCAATTTGAGTATAACATGAAGCTACTACGACTTTCTGTTACTTAGATATGAGGGTGGGAGTAAAAGTCTGTATTTTGTACTTTGCGGGGGGTGGGGAGAAAGGCACTGTGTGGATTTCCAGGGACTTTTGGGAAAATGCTCCCCTAGTAGTGTTCTAACAATCTGGGAGAGGTTCAGCTTTTCACTAATTACTTGCGACATCAGGTGTTTTTACATCTTTATTGACTGGGCTTAGTATGAAAGTGGAGGGAACAACGTATACCGCCAATCTAACAATGCTTAAAAAGTGAAACCCGGAATAGAAGCAAGCAAGGCCCTACTGCATATGGGATCTGACGCCATTCGCGGCTATTTCACATCGAATTTTAACTTAAGTAGTTCACTTTTACAAGATTACACTCTCATTTCAGTTGAAATGTTTTATTTCATGAACCAATGCACAATTTATTCGAGATTTGGCGGACTTTTTCCACCTTTTCCTCCACCTTCTTCTTCTTTTCATCTTCCTCCTTCTTCTCCATAGAATTTTTTTCTTCTTCTTTTTTCCTCTCTTTCTTCTTCTCTTCATCCTCCTTCTTCGCCACCTCCTCAATCTCCATATTCTTTTTCTCCTTCTTCTGTTCACTACCACCACCGAATTCTTTTCCAATATCAGCCAATTTGAACTGTATTCTTGTTAACTGTTTATTCAGTCCTTATTTTGACAGTATTTATTCTCTGAAACAGATTATTATATTTGAACGACTTTGTGATGGAGTTATTAGTAAAATTTTCAAACTCAATCTTAAGTAACTAAAACATTTGATCTCAATGAAGATTTATCCATAATATTATGCTTTTTGCAGATGGCTTTGTAGTTAGAAATTGGGAAATTGGAATTGGTCGTTTTTTTTGTAGAAAAGGCAGGTGAGTTCTATCTAAATTAATACCTAATACAGTGTTACGAGTTCTATCTCTAAAATAATGCTGGCAACACTTCAAATTAACACTCGCACTGTATTCACAAAAATTATATCCACAGAACGCACTAATCAGTAATGTCACACAAAATAAAGCAATCAGAAATAGATAAATTGATAATGTTCCACTAATAAAGAATTTGAAATATTACTGTACAAAAATCAATAACTAACTGTTAAAAGGCCAATCAAATAAATATTAAATGATAACTGTTAAATAAACTGTCTAATAATTCAAGAAGAAACGTCTAAAAGAACAACTAAAACTTACATAGCACAAGTCTGTCACCGTATCACAAAAAAAGCACTGGGTATGTGTTCGCTTCTATAAAATCATTGTAAAGGAAGATAGTCTCAATAATACAGTCACAATAAACTGCGGTTATCACTTAACATGACAAGCGTTTGTACTGCTACTTGTTATGTCAACGAAATTCAAGCAATGAATGAAACTGATATTTACCAGAGCGTTCGCTTTATATACATTTTTAACATTCTGGAAAGAACGAGAGGGATCTGTATTTTTATATCAAATTCTAAAGTAAACAGATAAGAACACTCTCCATCTTCCAAGACTATTCTAATTACCGAGATAAGAACCGACCAGAACTCTCCAGATGGATTGTTAGACGAGGCGGGGCAGGGGAAGAGTAAACAAAACATGCCCGCCTATCATCAACCGGAAAACAATATTTATACAGCAGTAATTACTTCTTTCTTCTTCCTAGCAATCCATAACAATAATTTCAAACGAGTCGAAATATGTTTCAATATACTGGTAGTTCTGTGAAGAGTAGACCTCACTCACAAGAATAAGGGTGCTAGCACAGAGGAGCATACTTGATGTACTCAATAATATAATCACCATCACAAAATTAAACATAATCATCAGACCTAACCCTGGGTTCAATTTGCATAGTGTATTTCATGACTGTTTCTCACAAAAAGTCACTTTTTATCATGTCACCAAGGCTGTATTTCTATTTTCCAGACAGCTAATTGCTTAAATCAGATCAGATTTTGCTTACCTGATGTCAAAGCTTTACTTTTTCCTTCAGGTGTTGCAAATCTTCCATTCTATGATTATCAATCTGATGTCCAAAATGATTGTATTCATTAAATATTTCATAATCATTCATGTTTTAATGCAAAATCTTTCAATTATTTTAAAAATAGTTTTTTGTAATGATATTCTCTGAAATTATTGTTCAAAATAAATTATATTTAGGATGCCTTGAAGATGGGTTTTAACAATTCGAAAACATTCGGCCTACAGAGTAAGTAAAATACTAATTCTCAATAAAAATTTGACTACAAGTCGTTGAATTCACTTAAAAAGTTAATATTATCAATGCAGTTCATCATGGAACAAGAAATCCAGGTTTATTATCTGTTCCACTTTTATGCCAAGCTGCTATCATACCATATGCTACTTTTATACCATAACACAATTCAGCATAAGAGTATTCTGTTATTCTAGCAATGATAGCTAGACTACAATGCAGCCAACCGAGTCGACTAAAAATTTCAAATTCTGAGATCAGCTGATCTTGAAATGTACAGTAGCCTAGTATATAAATTAGCTAAATAATTTGTTATAAATAATTGAATAATGTGAATAAATCATATTATTATATGGTTCGGAGAGGAAATTTGCTTCTAGAATGATAAAATGTATGCATTATAGACTAGTAATGGTCATTAATAAAAGGATTGCTTAAGGTTATGTTGAGTTATAACAAGATGCGTGAATCATGAAACTAACTTCATACATTTTGTACTACAAGTACGTACAGGACGTCAGGTTTAGCATGACCGGTGAGATGATCTAGAGGGAGGGCAGTAGGCGCGAGAGTGGGAAAGGGATGCCTACACTTCCAACAATGGCACCAGACTGAGCCACGCGCTCCCCCCACCGCTCGATTCCAACCCATGGCTATTGCGCATCTTGAGGCCACCGGTCATGCTAGACCTGACAAGTAGTATCTGTTTCACCGTTTGAGATATAAAGATCATACAGTACAAAAGCTAGCATGTATTTAGGTATAATCTTATGCTTGCACATTACAGCTTGGTGTAAAAGAGGAACCATAGTGAACCATCATTATGATAGGACGTTTGTGCAATCGAGGGTAAAGGTAAATTAATGGTTCCCAAATTTCGCCATTTTTAATTATGTAACAAAGCATTCTCAGGCCCAAGCTAATGTGTATTTTCTTCATTATTCCATTGAGTACAACACGACCACGAAGGAAGTAAAATACTGTATATACAAAACAAAATTTGAACAACTTTCTGATTTACACTATTTTGCAGATCAGGCATTAAAGAAATTGACTATTTTCCGTTTAGAAAAGTTCTCTTTACTGCAAATATGCATGAGAATGACGTCACTTATGAGGTTAAATCACATTGGAATGTAGAGATGAGAAATGATGACAATGATATCATGTAAGTAGTACTAGAAGGTTGCCCGATTCAATTTATTTATTTTATATTTATTTCGCCATGAAAAATACAAAATACAAACTCAATCATAAATTGTAAATATGAAAGAAATTAAATACATAGCAAACATAAATCATAGGTATGAACTAAAAGTATAAATAATACAGAAACATAAATATCTCTGAAATTGGATATAGATTTCTAAGATATAGATGTCCCGTTTTGGACAATCAGGTGAACTTGAGAATCAGGTGAACTTTGAACAATCAGAAATTGAAAGGTATCAAAGTTCATCTGATAAGGTAGATGTGCCATGGCTGATCAGAGAGGAATATTAACTCTTGGCAATTTGAATTAGGAATAAGAAAAATTAATATAATATTTCTGTTTATATGAACATTTATATAAAAGAAAAAGAGTAGGCGCGTGTGTGTATATGTGTGTCAGTCTTGCGGATTTCACAAATACGGTGATGATTTGGGACACTAAATTAGGCACAAAGCTCTAAACTCAATTCAGTGCACCTTGAAGCCCGTTTACACATTTTCAAAATTAATGTCCAAATTACACTTATGGAGACACTTCGCCCTCCAAGGATAACAATTATTAAAGGCAGACATTCTATTCTATTACTTTTTTAAAAATGTGATTAGATGTGAGACAGCTGATAAATGACACATTACTTAAGAGTCGATTACATTGGGATAGTTACTAGCTAAACGAGTAGCGAATAGAAACGTTAGGCCCCTTTTATACAGCGCGCCGTGCGCTGTCGCACCTGCGCACCTGACCCGCGCCAGGTGCGCGTCGTGATCTAATTTGTTTGCATTGAATGCTAGACCATTGAGCTCTTTTATACACCAGCACCCAGCGCGTCGTGCTTTAGCATTCAATGCATACAAATTAGATCACGACGCGCTGTACAAAAGGGGCCTTACAGACCAACCGTGCTACAGCAGCTCGGCTTACCAAGCCAAATTATAGAAAAATTTAACTTCTAGAATTACCCCCATACTATGGAATTTCAAGTACAACAAATAATAATGCAACACAGAATTAAAATATGAAGTTTACCAACAATTATTCAATAAAATTTCATCAAAACAGTTCACAGAAAATACAATGTCTCATCTGAAGTGTTATTATGGCAGCCTGCACAGTTAAATGCCGACTTTTGGCCACAATAATATTGCATTTTGGTGTTGGCTACACTGCCAGATATTTGCAAATCAAAAGTAGACAGACTCTTTAGATGTGAATAAGCTTCAAGTCACAAGTTAAAGCAACTCATTTGTTTCATATCAGTATTGCAGCTTCTAATTTATTTTTTAGGATTGTATTAGCATTGATGGTTGAAACCTATATATCACATGTTTAATTAAAAATAATAACAATGGCTTTTATTGGTGAGGAGACCCTTATGGAATTTTCCACCTCACCGTTAGAGCCATGTTATGGGGAACATTGTGGACCTACTAACAGTGACTATAATAGGTGGTGTGGCTATTGGACGCCTTGCTTCCGATTGGATTATTCAGTGGTGGTTCAAATTCGCCATTCGGTGTCCAAATTCAGTGTAGACTACAGTGACCAGTAGCGTAGCGAAAATCTTTTTATGGGGGGGGGGTTATCGAAGAGGGGTATGGAATACCCCCCAGGGTGAGGGGGATCCAACAATTTTGATAAATAGTCCCTCTAAAGTCGTATTCCAAAAGATGTAGACCCATGTCTAGAAAAGCTTAAATCCATTCATTTCAGTCCACATTATGGGGAAATTTTTTAATGTTCGATGTTGAGAGCTTGATTAGAGACTTAAAAACAGTAACGTTATTTAAGTATTTATTAAAATAAAGTTTATAAATTGGGTAAAGTGAAAGCTTAATTCAGTAAATCATTGCTTTTATGAATCGTTTGCCTAAGAGCTTGAACCCACTTTTCGTATATTGTTAGTTCATTAATCAATTTTAAACAAATTTTAATGTATAAAATCCAAAAAATATTACTTTTATAAAAGTAATTTAACAATCTATAGTGGTTTCAAATTATTATTACAATCAGGGCCACTCAGAGGAATTTTAGTGGCCTGGGGCAGAGTTGTGGCTGGAGGCTCCCTTATACCAATAGGTGAGGCTCCCTCACCCTAAACACCAATTTTAAATAATTGTAAATTATTAAATAATTTTATACTAATTGAATAATTTAATCATTGATGACTTGATTTCTCAAATAGCATTGAATATGTATTTCATCTATGCCTAGTTTCCTACTGTACTCAAAAGAATCTGTGTAACTAATTTGAATTGT
Source organism: Conomelus anceps (assembly GCA_948455865.1). Taxonomy (NCBI): domain Eukaryota; kingdom Metazoa; phylum Arthropoda; class Insecta; order Hemiptera; family Delphacidae; genus Conomelus; species Conomelus anceps. The sequence continues at coordinate 15,510,791 of OX418219.1, forward strand.
TTTTCTAATTTAAAGATAAAATTCAAGTGTAGGCCAACTGAAAACCATTCCTTGAAAAAGTTGTGGAAGCTAGGGAAAAGGGCAATGAGTGGCACCAGAGAGAGCAATAAACTTCTCTTCTTTTTTGTGTAATCTCTTGAATTTGCATCGAACTATTCACTAATACTGGAATATGTAAAATTTGAAAAAATATAAAAATTATTAAGACTTTGAAAGGAACTTGCAAAGAGAGAATAAATTAATATCACATCCAATTCCAAACTTCAACTTATAAAAACATTGGGGATTCTGTACTCCACCGGAGAAAAAAATTGTTTTCCAGGTCTTGAAAGTGCAATTCTAAGCTTTTTTGTGGTTATCAACTCTGCCCTCATATTATCTGTTGATTGATTCATGGCCTGACAAATTTAACGATCACAATACACTCTATTCTTATTCTTATTCTTATTCTATGGGGTATCAGATCTGAGCATTAGTAACTGTAACAGAAATTAACAGTTGAAGCCCGTCTGCAATAATATTAAGAGACCTTTTCTCCTTTCAAGCCTACTGTGTAAACTTAATTCAAGTGGTCTGGGGTACCTTGAAACCCATGTTTGGGGGCTCCGAAAATACTGGGACCCACCAGCATCGTAGGGCTTTTGATGGCCCAAAGCCGAGGCAATTAGGAGACCCTTTTGTTTATAAACGTTGAAAATTGATATACTAGATTCAGCCTACTTGAATCTCTACCTCACATAACTAAACTGGCAATAAAAACGGGCCCGAAGGCCCCGCGGCGCCAGGGGCCTCTAGAGGTCCCAGTTGGAGAAATAAGGGGCCCTTGAAGGCCCTAGTTGGACAATTTGGGCCCCTTATTTTATTTTTGTTTTGTCACTTGCTAACATTTGTAAAATAATGTGGCACCTTGACGTTGAGGTCCAAGAAAACTTGCCTAGTTCGCCCCATACCCTCTGTAGCCTTAATGAATTTATTCTTTTTAGTTAATTAAAGTATTTTAAATATTGAAATTATAGTATTTTTTCTAGCTGTAACACTTCATGCATGAAAACATTTTTACCTCCAGTAACCGATATTATCGTATTACTATTGATGCCTCCCTACTCGTTTTTGGGGCCTCTTTTACAGGCTCAAGGGAGGGGTTGTAACTTGGAAAACCACCCGCCGCTACGCCACTGACAGTGACTGAGATCTATCTCTTTAAATCCTAAGTGAATGTAGTAGGCTATGAACCATATATTATTCTATTCATCCTATTGTACCTAGGCTACGCAGAAGCAAAGGTTTTCATGCATCAGTCATGTTGAAAACATAATTATGTTCACAATATATGTAACTAACATCACCTAGCCTATATATATATATATATATATATATATATATAGCTATACAATCAAATAAATTGGACATCATTATGATGATGGCTGAAAGCAATGGCCACACTGCCTATATAAAGTCACTGTAGGTGGACCTACTATTTCAGCTGGGTTCTGAACCACCAGGTAATCTATCTAAATAAATAAAAATCAATCTTCAAACTATGTAATTCAATAACTTATTAACACATGCACCAAATTTGATGATTTTTTTTGTTGTGTTCATTATTATCAGGACCAGGTTATAGGCCTATCAAATTTTCAATCCGACTTTAGGACCCTGCCCTATGATCCTTCAAAGTTTATATGTAGCTGGGCATTCACGTTCCAACTTGTAGTACGACTTGCAGTACTGCTAGTAGTACTACTAGATGGATAGTCGACTCCACTCACGCTCCTACTTGCAATCCAACTTTATTCCTAGTCAGCTGTGAGCATCGCTCTCGAGCCGAAAAATGTAACCGAAGTTACCCGATGTTGCCCGAACTAGCCCGAAGGTCAAGCATTAACTGAGATAAGTTGGACGACTTTGATCCGACTCCCCCACACACGCTCCAACACCGTCGACAGTCGGAAGTCGTCCCTCTAGTCGTCCATCTACAATTCCAACCGTCCAACAAGCCCATTCACGGTCCGTTTTCAGATCCAACCTTAGAGGTTGGACAGCAAGTAGTACTACAAATTGGTTCGTGAATGCCCAGCTTTATTCTTATGGAGTAAGTTTTTATTCGGTTTCATTAAAATTATGCAAACATATGTATTTTCAACAAATCAGCTGTTATAATGACTATTTCTAACAACAGCCGGTTGTATGCACCGGCGCATTATCTAAAAATTCAAATTCTGGAATGTGAACAGCTGTGGAAAATACTTTTGAGACAAGCGTCTGTGTCTAGCTCTAAAAACATGCCGCGTATGCGCCGGGTACCAGGAAAGAAAACTAACATTGTTGTGTACAAAAAAGCTTTGGAATAAAAACTTTTTTTTAAATAACTGTAACTTTTTTTTTAATTAAGATTTATCGCGCCTCCTTGGGCGCCTGTGCGTTCAGCCTAAGTGTGTCATGAGATGCATTGACTTTTTGGCGGGACGAAGTTCGCCAGGCCAGCTAGTTGATAATAAAGCTTTTAACGCTTAATGAGGTCAGGCTGTACACTCTTTCAAAGAAGTTTTGAAAGCACTAAATTACTCGGCCCTAAATTCTTCGATTCTCTTTGTTCCCAGTTTAGAGTCCCAGGTTTATTTTTGAGAAAATTTGCTAAATCCTTGCATGCATTGATGCAGCTCAAATCATGATGATATCTATACCGGGTAATTTCCTGATTTAATTTGTTTATCTGTAATAAGCCTGAAAACTTGAACTTAACTTATTTTGTTTCATAAACTCAAAATATCGAGTTTGGAATTCTGTCTTAGTTCTGTTGCATCAATTTGTTTTAATTTAGAATAAATTTAGGGTGTTGCAAACAATCAAAAATTTAGGAGGCAAAATGTGGAAAAAGGAAAACATTTTTTTCCTACACGTTTGTACACCAAAGCACCATTAAATACCTATGCATACGAATTCAAGAGAAACCAGGTTATCAAGCCAAATGAAGCGCATGTTTAGGAAACAACCCCTTGAAAATATAATTACAACTCATTAACCTCAAAATAATAAAATCTGAAAAATATACATTTCAATTATCAACATTACTATGTAACCTTATCAATATCTCAAAAGTCTTTAAAATTATTGCGCATTTCAAAGATTACTTTAATTAGAAATTATATCGACATTTTCATTACAGTATTTCACTGTATTAAAAATTGGCCATAATTCGTTGCACACACTTCGGTCGAGGAATGAAATATAATAAATTTGTTACCTCATTCAATAATCCTTACTTATGAGGAAAGGTTCTGAGTACATGTCGAATCAATGATGAGACTAGTGAATTCGTTGGCCTAATCCAGCAGGGTTGATCTTCTTCTGGTTGCTACTGGCCCTTGAATTCTTGAAAACAGGAATCAGGAATCACAAATCACGAAAACTGGAATCCTCCAATACAGGAAAACTGGAATTCTCCAATACAGGAATACTTGAATACAGGAATCACGAACTCTCCAATTCTGGAAGTCTCCAATTCTGGAACCACTGAAATTTCAAATTTTGTAATTCCCTATCTCATAAAGAAATAAACCTTTTATTTTGAAATGAAGATTACTATGTCCTAATTAACTTTATGACCACAAATCTCAAAACATTCATGTCGCTTAACTAAACATTTTCACATTTACATTCCTACTACTGTAATTTAAAAAAAAATTAAACAAATCTAACTTCTTTTTTACAAGAGTATCATTAAATATCACAGTATTCAAAAATAGTAAACATTAATTCCATTACAAAAACTAGGAAGTTGAGTTACTTAGTTACATCATTTTTTTAATAATCTTTTATCAAACACTAATATCGCATTGAAAACTGTAAGCTAAATTTTACTACTGACTTTCTACCTAAATTTAATTATTTGAACTATTCCTTTTCTATCTTACTTTCTCCAAGTCTAGTCTTATGGATATGGATTATGACAAACAAATGCTTCCATTTATTATGTAGGCTACATGAGAACAATAACCTAGAAATATAAATTCACAGATTCATCAATTAGTAGCAGAAACTCCAACTCCAACAAAGTATTACATTTTAAAAAGTATTGTTGTTACCTTAAGCCGTGTCTCCACCAACCGAACATGCTCGGCGAACAGTGTTTGCTGGAATCAGCTGATGTCGCCGAACATTTTTTGGAGTTGGTTTGGTGTGGACGCCTTCTTGAACATTATGATCGGTGTGGTGGGAATAGTGGCGGGAACCTGTTGTTATGGTCGTCACTGTTCGCTCACAGACCAAACATTTCAATTGAACTCACGAACATGTTTGGTGACCCATATGTTTAATGTTTGCCCATTTTTTGTATTCGCCAACAATGTTTGGCAGACATGTTCGGTTGGTGGAGACGCGGCTTAATAAAGTGGCAATGAACATTACAGGTTATCTCCAAACCAAACAAATGAATACAAACTAAACATGAGTGAGTGGTGGTTTCCTAATAATAAAATTTCTAAATCACATTATTAAACTAATAAACCTTATTATAATTTTGTCCAGCACAAGGGCCTAAAAATAATTTCAATTGAACATAACCTCAATTTTAACTAGAACTCCATACTAAGAAACACAGTCTGTGGTCTGTGCTCCAAGCAATTATGTAGAGTAATGAGCTCTTGCTTGACTTCTGACTACAACTTGCACTAGGTGGGAAGCGGTGTTCAGAAAATTTCTGCCATTTACAAATTACACAACTTTTAGCAAATCAAAACTCTCAATTTGCCTCCAGGCTTGTGCAGAAGGGCTATTCCGTAATTGAAAAATGAACAGATCTTGAGAGTGTTAGAGAGAGCAAAAGAATGAGAAACTAGCTCCATCTTCTTTTACTAGAGCACTGTGGGAGTCAATCCTGCTTGATACTGCATTTGAAAACAATGGTTCACTTATTACAAATTTCCAACATGAAATATGAAAGCAAATCTATTATTTCTTTTGTAAACAAATAATTAAAATGTAAACTCCCCAATAACTTGCTTTAAATGCCCTAATGCTAAAAACTTTACACAAAAAAAACTTCTTTAAAATTTAGTAACATTTAAAATGATACTAAACAAGAAGGTGATACAAAGTAATTTAAAAAAAAATTTGGGCTACCCCCAAATTCATAACAGTTCTTTTCTCTTTGTTTTTGTTGTCTTCTCATTTCAACCTTTCGCCTCCTTTCACTTTTTCATTTTTTATTGGTGGATAAAGCCCACATAGGTCTGAGACCTGTGTGTGGGTAATGAATTGGATGATGGTGATTGATGAGTTTGACCTATAGTTTTAGGCTGGTTCCAAACCACAGGAAGTGATTTTACAGCAGAGAACAGAGTCTTTCAACTGGCCAATCCAATCGGTCACCCTTACAAAGATGGCCCAGGAGTTTCGTAGCTTATCTCTGATTAAACAGATACCTGCTACGGCACTCGGCTATCACTTCCCAATTGTCATTCTTCTTCACACATCTTTCTGTCAAATCATTTGCGTTATCATTATATAATTTTTCATGTTGAACTCCTGCTCAAATACAAGGTAGACTTGCTTTCTCACCTTCTTTGGGAGTGTATATTCCTTATATTTTTATCTTGGCTGCTGGCTTCACTTGCATTTCTTTTTTCACCAACAGCAATATTTAATTAATCTATTTTTCTGAACTTTATGGTTTTTATTATTTTCTAGTTATATTCATAGAGCAGAATTTTTATTTACTTATTAATTTCTTGGTCAATTTTCACGTGACAAACTCTCTTCAAAATTGTATGATGATTTGAAATGTGAAGTGTGTGTTAATTATCATCTATGTACATCATCACATTGCAGTAGAATGAAGAGGAAGCAACAGGCTTTACAGCCCAAAACTGCTTTCTCTTCTAAATTTCAATTCTGTCGATATTGAGGAACAAATAATTTATTTAGCATAAAGTCATTAAAGCGCAGTGACCCATTCAAGATTTAAAAAAAATCTACCTTCAATTCCATTACAAAACATGGGTAAACCACTAGTATCTCATATTTCCTTAATCATCTTTCAGAACATGCATAAAAAAGAACAATCCAAGTATGAATGAATTTTGTAAAACCGAGATATGTGGCAGTTCATTGTCGGCAAAAATCCTTATTGGGACTGATAAATGGGATGAAATTCGTACAGAAGAACATTTTACAGTCCAAGGACAAGACGTTTGGCATTGCAAGAGAAATGGGGTGAGAAAAATCAAAATACTCACAAGCATACATTCACATACTTTTACTAGTAGTTCTGCGAACAGTAGACCTCACGCCCAGAATAAGGGTGCTAACACAGAGTAGCAAACTCTATGTGTAATTATGATGTTGAAGATCCATCGTGACTGTGGGTCGTTTGACGATGCTCAACAGAGAAACAACAGAGTGAAACGGCCATCAGGCCATAACGTAAGTCTTAACTTTCACTTAAAAGTGTTTTTTAAAGTTTTTATTATATACCGGTACTCAATGTACTCAATGATAATCACCATCGCAAAATTGAACAACGTCATCACACTCACGAGCGGCAATTCAACTACAAAATTTCCGTCGGTTGCTGGCAGTAACACATTTCAATGGGATTAGATACGAAATGTAATAGAGCACACACACAGGCGACGTCAGCAGAGTGGCAAACTGCATCAATGGGCGACTGTCGCTGGTTGCTGTCGGTATTGTCAGCATATTGTCAGTCCTGTCAATACACACTCGACGGCAACAGAACTGCGAGTCAGCGTCAGCCCAACATCAAAAATGAAATCAAAGTGCAGTCGGTTTCGGCAGCAAATCAGCGGCAGTTCAACTGCAATCAACGTCAATTTTGCAGTTGAATTGACGTTTGTGTGTGTCAGGCTTAACCCTTTAATCAATTCATAGTGTATTTCATGTCTGTTTTCCACATGAAATCACTCTGTATCACATCACCAAGGCTGTGTTTTTATTTTACATACAGCTCAAATCAGATCAGATTTCACATGTTTGATGAATAAAGATTATAGAACAATATTGACTTATAGTTCTATGACCAGAAGACCTGGTAGTTCTGTGAAGAGTGGACCTCACGACCAAGAATAAGGGTGCTTGCACAGTGGTATATAGGCCTACTTAATGATAATCACCCGCCATCACAAAATTGAACACAATCATTACACCTAACCCTTGTATAATTTTGCATAGTCCATTTCATATCTGTTTTCCACAAAAGTCACTGTATCACATTACCAAAGCTTTTCTCCCAATAAGATATGATTCAAACCATTTCAGTTCAACCCTATTTACGCCTACATTTTGCAGTATTTCCAATAAATTTTTATGATTTACACAATCAAATGCCTTTGATAGATCTAAGAAGATTGTAGTAGCTTTATCGCCTATATCTATTAATTTTTCAACTAGAGAAACTATATATGGCTGTCTTTGTTGATCTCCCTTTCTGGAAGCCATGCTGTTCATCACAGATAAAGTTAGCTTCTTGAAGGTGCAGAAGTAACTATTTAGAACTACTCTTTAAAAAATTTTACTATTACATTTGAAATACTGTGAGGTTTAATTTTTATTGAAATACGGTCATACCTCAAATTCCTATGTGAGGATATGTTGGAGTAGCAGAATACCGAAATTGTAACAATTGTTACCGAAGTTGGCCGCTCTGGGCACAAATAAAAATCAGGCACTGATCTCCAGCATAAAATAGCATGAATCACACAAAATTTGGGTAGAAATATGGTCATCGGAATGAAGTATGAACAAATATATTACAGTTTCAATATTTGAAATGAAACCACAACAATAAAGGAAATCGCTGATCCCGGATCGTTCTTCACGACTCTCGGTTAGATCAGTTGTCTTTCCACAATAATAGCTGAATAAATGTTCATAAAACACCTCGAATGGCCAAGATATATGCCTCACTGAATGAATTTCATTTCATCAATAACTGCTGAAATAGTGTCCGCACAATGGTGCATCTCAGGCTTGCCTCGCAGTTGAAAGGAAGGTATAATGGGAAATAATTTAGAATTTGGATGCAATTTTCCGAATCAACAAATTCAAATCGCTTCTTCCCAAATACTCTCTGCTTTATAATTTAACTCTGGCATAAAAATAATCCCAGCCAGTCTGATGAGATTTAATGCTCTAGAATTGATGTCTTCAACATAGGCAATACTCCATAAGACTGTCAAGGAAGAGAAATAAATAATGACCAAGAAATTAATAGCATAACTGACTATATTGGCAATAGCCGAAAAACACAATAACAGATAAATTTGAATAAGGGCTATTATAATAGGTATAATTAGCTCCACAATGAAGATGAAATAAAATTTAAGATAAATGATAGAAACCAAATAATTGATACATTTTGCAATATCTGAAATCTTTAATAGAACTGAATTTATTATTAATTAAAGTACCGTAATTGATATTTTTATTAAATTGAGAGCATTGAGCTCACGGGTGCTTGCGTGGAAAACGAAGGGTTTTGAGACACGTGTATTGATTCCAAATTAATCTATATTTAAATCTAGTATCGAAATCATCGAGAGGCTTGCCTTATTTAACTTTTCCCTTTTTCGCGCACTATCATGAGCTCATGAAATTATATAATTTGTATCACTCACTTATTGATGTTTGAGTATGTAATTTCTGGCTTCATGGACACCGGGATACAGGTAGTTGGTCAGGCGTAGGCTGGTGATTCCTCTTCGTCAATTTGCTTTTTTCACAACAATGACCCGGTTTTTCACAACAACGGCCGTTACTGACTATTTTAATTGTTTTTAGTTATAACTATTTTTAGTTGTTTTTTACTATTTTAACAATCTAGATGCTGAACTTTTCCCACATTTAACTTTACATTTAAACATAAAAATCACACGATTAACAGAAAGTGGATACCTATGACCTGGTCATCTACGGCTCTGTCATCTACATCTACATCATCCTGTAGCTCTTGTCTTTTTCTTCCAGAAGTCTCTTAGGATTTCCTTTTTTTAGAAGGATCAGATATTCAATCGAATGTTCTAGATCTTCTATCTGAACGGTGCAATTTGAATGGCGGAAAATTAAATATTATTATCAAAAGGAATGACGTCAGGATCAACAGCTGATCATCACGAAAAATAGTTCACAGAGTAATAGGTTAATTAATAATAGCAAATACATAAAGAAGCTAATGGAACGAATTATATAAACACAAAGTGCAATCCCCTTCTAAATCTAAAGAGCGCATATTCAAAAATTTGCATATGAGTCATATGTGTTAGATACGAGTACAATAATTTCTTACTAGAGTACATGGTTGTGTTAAGAAGTACGCATCTCGTAATACCATGTTCTAATAACTAATTTGACAAAAATATTACTTCTGATAAATTATAAAGAAATGAATCTGTGAAATATGAAAAATAATTAACGGTGCTATATCTTGTCATAATCTGACCAAAGAGATAAACAATAAATGAATCAAGAGGCTCAAAACAGGATACTATTGAGACAAATCCTAGGTATTATTTCGGTGAGTACTTTTATTTTATTACTGCATGAGAATATTTTTTCATCTTCAATTTGCTTAAATTAGGCTCAAAATTCTTGATCCATGACAATATTAATGGGCATATAGTTTTCCACCTTTTCTCTATCATCACTTTCGAAGATTGGCATGATCTTCCCCTCTTTCAAATTCTCTGGAAAATGATGATTGATCAGATGAATCAAAGGGTCTAAGAATTTATCTTCACATTCTTTTAGAATTTTACTAGATACCCCATCCATTCTTACAGTTTTTTTATTATTCAAACTATCAATGATATTTGACAATTCGTCTTGGGATACTGGATGGAATTTTAATTCATTCTGAATCGCCTCAATATATTCCCCATGTTTGAATTACTCTAATGCCTATATTGAGAGATTTTTGAAGATTCTTAGCAACCAGTTTATAATAACTGTTGAAAAATTACAAATGACTACAATATATTTGATATTTTTGTTAATTATTCTGGGGACAGATTATGAGCTACTTGCTTATTTTTGTTTATTAGGTACATCCCACACCGCTGTGTTAAAGTACACCCACTATTATTCAAAATTTCAGCTGTTTTCTTACATCTGGCTCTTTTCACTTCTTTCATAAAGTTTTTCTTTAGAGCTTTGTAATTATCTTCACTCAACATATTTCCAGATAATTTGAATTAATCATGTGTAATGATAAGCATCCACCATTTGCAATTGTAGCATCACTATATTTTGTAATGATCCTCCACCATTTGTAATGATTGAATATAGTTAAAGGACTGCGCCTTTACCATTTGTAGCCACCACCAGGTAAGGATTCTGCAATGAATGGCGGTTTTGGTGTAATATTATTATTGCACTTATTTACCCTCAATTACCACATCCAACCTTACCCTATGAATGTGGGAATCGTGAAAGACAGGGCGTGACAATAATATTTCACTAATTCATATTTCAAGGGCTTAGCATAGCTTTTGATGGTAGAACTTATATTATTATATATTTTATTATTATTCTAACTTATAAAAGATTTTTGTAAATCAAATAAAATACAGTACAGTAATTAAATTAACTTTTCTTCATTTGGTCAATATGAAATACAGAATTTAAATTTATTTTCTATTTGTACCCAGAATTAATTTTCATTTAATCTCCTCTTTTTTTTGAAACAACCTTATTTTTTTTAATTATTTTTTTATTTTATTATACTATTAATGGTGATGAAAGACAGAAATTCTGATTTAAAATAAAAACAAAAAGTGACATTATGAAGTTTTAAATTATTTTTCCGGCTAGAATTTTTATTTATTTTTTATAAGGATTGAAAAGATTTTTGGTTTACATTACAAATATATAAAATATGTTATAATACCTGATTACCAATGGAGGAATCGGGAAATCTCAGACTATCGATGACCGCTCGCTTCGTCAGCCACTAGGTTTGGATGAGAAGTGAAAAATATCCTTGGTCCAGCCATCAGGAAATTGTTAATCAATTTTTTTTTAATTGCTGACTATTCGATCTGATTGTTAGATTCGCGGCTCTTTCTCCTTCGTACAAGTTGAGGGAGAAAGAGTGTGACTTCTCGATTCAAACTATGTTTTGTAGCCGTGACTATTAAAATGTCATAATACAGTATCAGTTTCTGTCATTTATGACAATATGCATCCTTAACTCTATCTCTTTGTGCAAGGATATCATCAGTTATCCACTCTTCAATTTTGTGTAATTTGTTTTTCACAGGGGCTTTTTAACTGGACAACTCACAGTAATATGAAACCTTAAAATATTTATTAATTTCGAATTCCTTTAATTGCTATTACTTTATACTGAAGAGTGAAGACTTCCGCAATGGCGGATATTGACAACAGCATTGAAAAGCTGATGGGAATCGATGAATGCTACTGTACAAAAATATCAGTCACCACCGGGAATCGAACCACGGACCTCTCAATTGCCGGTTAATCTCTAAAAGCCTATTGAAAAGTTCGCAAAAATTTCTCCATTCCCCATTTGGTGACCTGTAAATACCTAACACCGCTACTTTGAAATTATTGTCGATTTATACTCTTAAACCAGTAACTTCCAAATCCATTTCCACAGCAAATTCCTCTACATAGAATAATTATTCTAAATTAAATGTTTGCATATTCTTAGCATTATTAGTGAAGATACCTACTTCGATGAGATGCCCTGCAATACGATGCTCTCAATGAGTAGTTTGGAATATTAAGTTGTGACTATAAAATTCAATCTAATATTAAAACTGACACTGTATTTCACTTTTAAATAATGTTTTACTCTCATATATTGGAAATGCTTGAGGAATGCATTTCACTTCTAACAAGAAGCTTCGTCAGCCTCTTTTCAGAAGTGAAATGCATTCCTCAGGCATCTCCAATATATGTGAGTAAAACATTATTCAAAAGCGAAATACAGTGTCAGTTTTAATATCAGATTGTTCATTAAGCATTTCGTCGTGGAAAACATCACAGAATAAAATTCATCTACTTATAAGCAGAAAGTGAAAATAACTAGCCTATATCAGTAGCCTCTTGTTTCAAGAATACTTATATTTTAATAAAATTGAAGATATGAATTAATCATTTGAAACTAGTTTCCTTCCCGGCTTTGAGCCACCACTTTACTAAAAAAAGGTTTGTCAGATGATTGTTTAGGTGAATTATTGACAGTAAATTGCATACGGCTTTCAATCAGCTCTGCCAGCCTATTACAAAATATTACTTTGCCAGATCGATTTAGATGTAGACCATGGTTAGTGAAGTTTTGTTTTTTCAGCCTTACATTTAGAAAAAAATCCTCAATTGCTTAGAATTCTTATTTTTTAGGCTGTTATAATTGTATTATGAATTGATTTATTTGTTGACTTGATGGTTTCATTTAGCTCTGGCCTGTCAAACCCATACGGAATTGGACTTATTACATTATTTTTTGGCTGAATGGCACAATCTCTTTAATTTTTTCATTTATTTCAGGAAGATGTTTTAGACTAGGTTTATTTTGTATTGTTTGAGCCACCCAGTACTATTGGAAAATCATTTTCACCAAAATCTTTTGTTTGTTCCTTAGTTGACTCTACGATTTCCTTTATAGGGGCACTCTGAACTTCCTATTCTTTTTTTAATCGTTTATCCAGTAGATCACTGCAGTCTCGTTCCCCTCACTTTAGTTTTGATTGCTGTTTTCAAAACCTGACTATAACTTTTAATTTGACAATTTTTCATGTTTCCCCATTTGTTTTAGGTTCTACTTTTTGTATTGATCAGAGGTTCAGATCTCACATTAGCTTGTTTTTATTTGATTCTATTATGGTATTTAAATTTCCTCTGTCTTGACCTACATTGACTCGTGAGATTTTGAATTTCGATTTGAAGGTCTTCCTGCTGCATTTTTAGGATTACCTCCAGAGATGTTATGTGATTCACCAATGCTATCCGTTCTTCCTCGGAATTTTTTAGTTATGATTATTTTTTTGTTTTTAATTCGGTGTGATCACACAATAGTTTAGCAACCTTTTCTTCTACATCTACATTAGATTTAGATGACTTGTTTGTACTCATTTTCCAAGCTAAAAATTGTTTCAAATTGATTTTGTAAAATGTTTAATTGGATATTACCGTACTTAAATTATTATAATTGTCAACTTAAACTAGACAAATTAATAATGGAAATTATCAAGATATTATCAATACTAATAATAAATAACAGAAATAACACTTAACCATTCGAATTTATATTCTATTCTTCAAAATCTTCAGAGCCTGTTCTGTCAATATACACACTTGATCGCTGCTCTACCTAGATCAATGAATACAGATACTATAGTTTCTGTATTCATTGCCTAGATACTACCCGCTAGATGGCCCATAAACTATAAGTTACATCAACAGTAGTTAGTCGATAGTATGACATTTATTATTTCATAACTTAGTAATTCAGACTTCGTATATTTAAATTGTTTTTTCAATAGTATTTCTCGAAAGACACAGGTAATGATTTTCAATTTATGAGCATAATTGCGTCTTACATTGATTCACAATTTTTAATGCTCTAAGTTCAATAAATTCTTAACGTCATATAATATAGTGCCAAATTCAAACAAAGTTTGATGGTTGATGTTAGGATTGGTATGACAAAATGTGGTGAAAAAATTAATCTTCCCAATATACATGCAAGATACAATATTACCAATCTAATACACTAGTTACCATAATGTCCATAATTACGATATCAATTAGTTAGCTCAATTTTGATCTGAAAGGTTCCATCAGCACAACTGATTATAATATTATTTCATGTAAGATCGTCCGGTCCTTGGATACTCCGTTGTATCGGTTTATTTATGATTCAATTCTTGAGATTTTGAAATCATCTTGTTGTGGTCCAATATGATGTATTAATTCTGTTTGCAGAAATTGGTATTCAAGAGATATGTGAATAAACTTTACAAAACAGATTCGACAACGGCGCGTGTCTATTATCCTGCTGGAGTTTCAGTAGAAGTCATCAAGTTGCCTGACGATAAAACATTTCTACAGATAATACAAGTGAAACTTCTCAAAGCGGACACCACATCAACTCTTGTGAAATACGGTGAGCTGAAGTTCTCTATTATCTGTGATGTGTTCCATGACGAAATACTTGATGAACAATCTAACATCAAAACTGACACTGTATTTCAATTAAATATATGATTTCCACTCATTTATACCAGAGAATAGGGAAGGAAGCATTTCACTTCTAAAGAGAAGTGAAGGCTGATGAAGCTTTTCTTTAGAAATGAAATGCATCCTTCCAGTATCATCAGTATAATTGAGTGAAAATCATATATTAAATATAAATACAGTGTCAGTTTTGACATTTGGTTCTCTGTTATTTATATAATAAGAGAGAGTATAGGGGTGTATGTATGTAAGTCTTACGAATTTCAAAACGGCAACGATTTGGAACAATAAATTTGGCATAAAATATAACTTCCTCTAAACTCCATTCAGTGAGCCTCAAAGCCCGATTTCTTATTTTCCTTTAAGAATTTTCAAAATGTCAAAATTTTCATATCTAAAGGACACCTAGAGAAATAAAATCTTCTATTCAAATCAAACCACTAGTTTATTAAAGTAAAATCATTGGTTTATTCAAATCAAATTATTGAACAGGTCGAATTGAGAACCTCCTTGTTGGAAGTTTATAATAAAACTGAAATTTTTTGGAGATTTCCAAAATTAATTTTGAGAAAATTAATTGTTCTATAAAATATGTCATTTTATTCCCCAAGTTGTCTGTTACAAAATTATCCAAAGTTCAAATTTGACGTTTATAATAAAACGTCAATTATCAATTGCTCCCAAAAACTGAAAAATTCAACTTTCAACCCCAAGATCAGGGAGTCTGATATAGAAATTCAATACAAAAACTTGATGACCAAAAACCCTGCACACAGCCTTAAAAGAATAGTTTATTTTATCTTCTTCAATTATTTTTAATCTTGTTCACTTTTATGAATTATTTATTTTGCAGTTGGAAAATTGAGGCTTGTCTCAGAAGTTCTCCCAGGAGCTGAAAACTTCCTGATAAATTACAGCTATAGTAAAGAATCCAGGTAATCTATATACTATAATAGGATCTAGGATCAAGGTAGCAGTGATCGAGTATGTACATTGACAGAACAGGCTCTGTGAATTCTGAAGAATTAAATTTAAATTCGAACGGATAAGTAGTATTTCTGTTTTTTATTATTAGTATTTATAATTTCCAAAAAAATTTGTCCAGCAAATAAAAAGTATCTATGGTGCGCTAGCATCCTCTAACAAATAAAGCAAATTTGCACGCACATGATACAGCCACTCTTGCGTCACTATGCAATCTTTATTTGCCATTTTCCCGTGCTTGTCTAGAGCGGGAAATTTTGTGTCCTCTTTATTCTAAAAAAAATAAAAGAATCAGTTGTTCGAGATTGGCTGTCACCATTCGGTTACTGTTCGCATGTGCTAGATTACTCAGCTTACCATGGACTCTTACTAGGTATGGTATATAGGTATATTACTAGGTAGGTATATTATGTTTGGGGTAATTCATCAAAACAAAACCTTGATAGGGTGTTTAAGATCCAAAAGAAAGTTGGTAGTTGTATAGAAAGAGAAGATTAGATTAATGTAGGCCATTGTTCAAGAAACTTGTCTCCTAACTGTACCCTGCTTATATGTGTATGAAGCTACCGGTACTTTATATGTAAAAAGAGTGATATAAACCAAAATCTTGACATTCATGATTATAATACAAGAAACCGGGATTTTTAAGGGAGGATGAAGCCCACATAGGTCTGAGACCTGTGCGTGGGTAATAAGTTGGATGATGGTGATTGATGAGCTGGACCTACAGTTTTAGGTGTGTTCCGAACCAACGGGAAGTGCCTTTACAGCAGAGAACAGTGCCCTTTTTGCTAGCCAATCTAATCGGCCACCTTTACAAAGAGTGCCCAGGAGATCGCAGCTTATCTCTATCTGATTGAATAGATACCTGCTACGCCTCACGGCTATCAATTGGTGCGTCACAATAGTAGCTTATTTTAAAAAAAATCTAATTATATTGGTAGGAAACTCTGCAAGCTATTGCAGTTTTTAAAAAGACTTGAAGATATAGAAATATTTAAAAAACAACTGAAAAATATTTAGTTGATAAAGCTTTTTATAGAGTACAAGAGTTACTTTTACATCAAAATTAATCCTCACCTTAACTAATTGATATAGTAATATTATGGTAACTATAGTGATTGAATATTTAACTATAAGATTGTATAATTGTTAATCTGACTTGTCTTATACTCCTTAACGCCTGGAGTCTCCAAGGCGTAATCTACGAAAAAATTAAAGAGAGTAGGTGTCTGTATGTGTGAGTCTTACGGATTTCACAAAAATTGAACGAATTTCATTAAAAATATGGACCAAAGCCAAAGCTTCCTCTAAGCTCAATTCAATGCATCTTGAAGCCCGATTTCTGATTTTCTTTTCAAAATTTTTCAAAAATAATGTTTAAATTCCAGCATTTATGAAATGTGTTAGATGCAGAAAACTCCTTTTATCAGCTGATACATGATACAGTACGTCACTATGGTGATAATAAAGATGATAAGCCGATATGTCGTAAGTCAAAGCAACAAATTAGCTCTGTATCAATATTACAGCTGCTAATTACCCAACGCCAAAAAGCATAAATTATTTGGGCACTTTCTTCAAAAAGTTGAACTGTGTGGCTAGCAACACTGCAATTTCACATTTTCACTCGCCCTTCCCAATTTCATAATTTTGTGACCGCTACCATATAAAAAGTTATCTACCAGAAAAGAGAAACTCCAAACTGTACTCCCGGGCAAGACTCTTGTAAAAGATAATAATTAATATTAAAATCTTATTAATGTATTATTATAATAATTCATTTAGTTGAATATTTTTTATGGGATAGATTCATTCACGAGGAGCAATATATCACTTATTCATGAGTTGGGCAGTTGATCTGTGAAAATGAGAATGTTCCTCCACTTATCTTTGCATTGGTTAAAGGTGATAATGGATACAGTATTAATGATACAGTAATACTGTCCCACCTACACAACCTTCTGCTACTATTTTTTAACCACCTCCTCCACCGCCAACTGTTTAAGTGTCAAGAATGGACAAATCGTTGTCCAAACTTCGTCATTTCGTGTAATTGCATCACTTCGATTGTCATTGCCGTAGTTAATATCATACAAATAATATCATCTATATAACAAGAGGGAATAGGTGTGTGTGAGTGTGTATCGGTCAGTCGTGCGGATTTCACAAAACCGGAAACGATTTGGAGCACTGAATTTGGCTCATAGCTTCCTCTAAACTCGATTCAATACACCACAAAGCCTGATTTCTGATTTTCCTTTCAGAATTTTTAAAATTAATGTTTAAAACTTCAAAATTCGACATGTTATTATTTTCCCTTAATTAAAGATCATATTTAATCATAATTATTATTGTCTTTCGTAGTTTCAAGAGAGCTTTTAGTTCCACATTTTTCCATTGAGCCTGGTAGCGTAGTGCGCAGGGCAGCAGCATCATGCTTGAAAACTTGAGTTCGAATCAAATTCGAAAATTTCATGAAAGCATCATGCTCGGACAAATTGTTTTGCTCCCACAAGTCAACTACCAAATTCGTTTTGTATTTTCAATACCAATTTGGTTGAAATTATTTAATTTGTTTAATTTTTCTCTCATAGTTTGTTCTTAATTCTGTTTTGTAAGAGAAACTATCATTTCCATTCTAATTAGTATAATAAATAAACACACAGCTTTTTTAAACAATAATATAGCCGATGTAATTATGATAAAATGCGTCTCCACCATTTGTAACATATTGTAATTAAATTATCAATTGATGATTTCAAAATTGGGGGCTCCACCACTTCCCAGATGGGAAGAAAACTGTACAAATGATGGGAGATGCGTTGCTGTAGATGGTAGAGCAAACATATTTATTTTAAACAAATGTTTTTTAAAGATTTTTTTGGTTATCAAATAAAGTGACATGAAGAGTTAAAAATATAACACATGATTTATTAATAAAATTTTAAAACAAGAAATTGCTGTAACATTCTATGTATTTTGGGTTCAAAACAGATGATCTTTAAAATATTTTATAATTATTAAATTATGTTATTATGTTGCTTTTCAATAAATTGGATTACTTGAGGATTTGCCTCTTTGAAATTTACACCCTTTTTTATCATAATTTAATAAAACATTATCTATACTATTATAAAAATGAGATGGTGTCTGTCTGTCTGTAGGTCCATCACGCCTAGAATACTTGACTGATAAAGCTAAAATTTTGCACAAAGATTGCCTGTATACCAAGGAGTGACATAGGCCTATTTACATTTTTCAAGGATAGTTTTAAGAATAGTTTTAAAGGATTTCAAATTCAGCTCTAAGCATTGATTGGTAATGTTGTGATCAAAATCATATGATTATTGTCAGACTTATTAGAGGCTTTGTGATATTAATACCATATGTTGAAAGTATGATCTAGGATGATAAAAACATAGAGCCGCCCCAATCCATCAGAAATGAATCCAAAATTTTCTATCAGTAACCTCATTTAACTTGGACGAAAATTTCCATCTATATCAAATAGGCCTAACAATGTTTCTCGGGTTCTATGTCAAAGTTAACATGCAAAATTAATATAGCAGGTTTTGAGTTTTATATATCTTTAAAATTCCCTCTAACAGTTAACGTGCACGCAGTGATTAGATATTTCACACAAATATCCTTAGCCTCAACGGGATTTCTGAGACCCCGTAGCGAACACATAGCGTATACACATAAGCACGGGTGACCTGCTAGTACTCAATAAAATATAAAATAATTTTCTAACGATACCAAACCATTTCCTTTGTCAGCAGGAGGCGATGCACAAACACAACTGACTGATCAAGAATGAAAAAAATAAAAATCTGCTGTATTAATTGCTGGCTGGTGGGGGGGCTGGATAGCTCCACCACTCTCGCTGCTCAGTCTCTTCACACACAGTCAGCACAAAATAGCTTTATGGCGTTCTTTAGCCATTAATAAGATAAATTTTATAATTTTAAATTTTTTGTCTTTGGGGGACTGTCAAGTCCTTTTGGTTTATGACATTTCCCACTCCGCTTTGACAGCCGACTCTGGCTGTCCGTTCTGGATTTTTTTTTCAGTTTTTAATTAATATATATAAAATGTGTTGAAAAGATGAAACACTTGAATTTCAAATAATTAAATATTAAGTTATTAAATTATTTCCTATTCTAGAAATTATTAGAAAAGAAACCCTATCATAAAAATCCTACAGAAATATCAAGTTCTACAATATATTCTAAACATACATTATTTTTTTCAATTAAAATTAAAATTGTTACATAATTATTATTTATAAAATTAATTATGAAAATATAATTAAAATTATGAAATTGCAACAAAAATCATAATGCTCAAAATACTTGTGACATAATTTCAACAAAATTATTACTTGAAAATTCTTATTACATTATAATTTGAAACATTATGTTAACGAAACTTTATCCTATTCTAACAAAAAATAATCGAATACAAGATTTCAATCAGAAGAGAGATAGACCACTAATCAATGATAAGAGAAATCATCATTTTAATTATTATTACTCTCGCCAAAGTATTTCTTTTTGAAGGTATTTGTAATACAATTTATAATAATACATTATTTTTATTTTATGCAATTAGTCATTCTCTTAACTTCCTATTTGACATCTTGATTTCACTGAGTTTAAGAATTGTTGTAGACGTGCTAGGAGGTGTATATGCGTGAAGAGGTGGAAAATGTAGTCAATAATTTGATCAAAAATCGTATTGTGTTGATCACTCTGTAGTTTCATCAAAACTTCGTTTATCTTAGTTTGTAAGTTATGATACAAAAAAAGAAATTGATTGGAGATGTTTTTTGAGAATTCCGTTAATTTGTTAGTCACTTCCACTAGATCTTTGTGGTCATCATGGATGATATTCTTGAATGCGTTCAGATGATCTGTAATCGTCTTCTCATTGAATTCTAGCGTTTGGAGCTCCGTGTCGGTGGCGGTTCCACAACAGAAGTGTAGCAAGTCTCCTATGGCTTCAATTGCTCTTCTGTTTCTTGATTTTGTCATTGATGTGCTCATGTTGATTTTGTCTACATTTTCATTTAGGATTATCCCATTCATATAGCTGTTTGATGGCATTCGTAAATTCACAATCTTCGTTATCACATACTGGAAGCTGGACTTTCTTTTGTTCTAGTAGTTCGAAATTATTTGATGGAAAGGTAGTTTGATACGATAAAGGAATGGATGCTTCATATAGGAATGCATGTGAGATTTCTTTGAAAATTACACAGGAAAATATTTTTGTTGCCTCAATTGATTTATTCTGACTAGATATAATTAGGATGAAAAATAATAATTTGATAGTCATTTTGAGTGATTATTTATGAATATTATTTTGTAGTTATTTATTATTATAATAATTATTATTATTTATATTAGATTTTGGTTGGTTGTTATACAAGCTCAATCTTCAATGCATGTATGAATACCTACAATTTAATACACCAAAAATATTTCAGCTGAAATAAAAGTTAATAAATTCTTAATCTATAACAAAAAACGAATTATTGTACAAACAAAATATTATGAAACTCAGTATTACAATTACTACAATATATCAATGACAGCTGAAATGATAGTTAATAATTATTTTAAATATATAATATAGCTTTCTTCTATAGTCTGTCTCTCTAAACAATTGAATCACCTTTAGTTAACAATAGAAAAATACATCACCGGCGTTGAACACTGAGTTTATGATGATTATGCGTTTTATGGTAGTCCTCCCGACACTCTTCCATGCAATTGCTGGACAAATTATTGATAAGAAGGTGGGGGGGGGGGGGGTTGATTCCTCTTCTTGATCCGACGAATTATGAGAGTCAAGGAGGTTTTGATTCAGGACTGTGGGGTAAGTTCCTTGTCCTTGCGCCTTGGTCATAAACCATAAGGTTTGACAATATTATAATTTATCTGAATCCAATGTTGTTTGAGCCTGAACAGGGAATTTTGGGATTTTTT
Source organism: Conomelus anceps (assembly GCA_948455865.1). Taxonomy (NCBI): domain Eukaryota; kingdom Metazoa; phylum Arthropoda; class Insecta; order Hemiptera; family Delphacidae; genus Conomelus; species Conomelus anceps. The sequence continues at coordinate 15,531,988 of OX418219.1, forward strand.
TTTGTATACTAATATTACTGAAAATGAATCAGTAAAAAACATAAAATTAAGTTGTACTTGAATTCTTCAGATTCTTTTACACCTTCTTCCTGTTTCTTCTCCTTCTTCCTGTTTTTTCTCCTTCTTCCTGTTTCTTCTACCTTTCCTCTTCTTCTTGCCCTCCTTCTACTCCTTCTACTCCTCCAACCCCTTCCACCACCACCACCTACTCCTCCTCTTACACCACCATCTTCTTTTTCTTCTCTTCCATCTGCTTCTCCTTTTTCTTCTTTTTCTTTTCCTTTGCCTTTCTTCTTCTTCCCCTCCTTCTCATCATCTCCTCCTCCTCCTCCTCCTCCTCCTTATTTTTGTTCTTCGTTTACACCTTGTCCTCCTTCCTCTTCTTCTTCTTTTTCAAATGGTTTGTAAACGATTAATAGTTTGAAATTTAAGTCCACAGAAGTATAACTTTTACATTTTCCAGAGGTCTCGAGCCATCCAATGCGCCCTACTGGCCCCTGGACATTCTGCGAGTTTTTGCTATCAGCTACATTTCCTCGTACACCAAGACAAAGCTTCTTCCAAAGAATAAGTACGCAATTGAGGCTGTCAAATACAACAAGGACCGTGATGCTTTGCAAACAAAGATGGTGAATGACAAGGCCGAGCGAGTGTTCAAGATAGGAACTCCTTGGGAGGATGAAATCAAACAATCAAATACTGGAAAATTCAGGTGAATAAATAATACTAAGTGTATAGCTTTTAATACAGACTTCAAATTTGTTTTACAGTTAATTCCACCTAGAACCCAACCACAGCTAATAGAAACAAGGTTGTTTCATAAGTCACTCAAATTATAAAAATTGAAAAGTCATGACATCACTCTGTTCAGAATCACCCTTAACTTTCGAAATTCAGCTCTATTTGTACTCTTTTTCAGTACCAAAATGAAGCTTTTAGCTTATGACAGACTAGAATCTATATCTTGATCAGATGTCAATGATATGTGTTACAGCACATTTGTGCTAAGGCACTATAAAGTCCATTTACATGCACCTGACATTTTGGTTCCAACCATGGTTCTAATCAAGGGAATTGGAAGATAAGGTAGTGTTCAACAGCAAGCTACAGTCAGCTAATGCAGTGACATCATCACAGTCTCTTTTCACGTTTTCAACTATCTCTTAAGCCTGGCACACAAGAATGGCAATACAACTGCAAAATTGATGTCGATTGCAGTTGAACTGCCACTAAGTTGCCATCGAAACTGACTGTACTTCGAATTCATTTTTCATATCAGGCTGACGCTGGCTTGCAGTTCTGTTGCTGTCAAGTGTGTGCTGACACAACTGCAAGCCAATGGCAGTTTTGCAGTTTGCTTGCTGACAATACTGACAGCAACTGGCGGCATTTTCCCATTGATGCAGGTTGCCACTCTGTTGACATCGCCGTGTGTGTGCTCTATTACATTTTGTATCCAATCATATTGAATTGTGTTACTATCAGCAACTGACAGAAATATTTCAGTTGAATTGCCACTGGATTGCTGTTCGTGTGTGTTGGGCTTAACATGTGTTTTTTTTTTTTTAGATTACATCTTGGAGACTCCGGTTAAGGAGTGTAAGACAAGTCTAATCAATAATTATGCATAATACAATCTTATACACTACTTACCATACAATTACTATATCAATAAGTTGAGGTGAGGCTTAAACTCTTGTACACTATAAAAAGCTTTATCAACTAAATATTTTTTAAATTTTTTAAAAATATTTCTATATATTCTTAAGATATAAATATATGCTTTAAAGAAACTTGGACGTCTCCTACGGTTTATAGTATATAAATTCATCCTTTATTTGGGGTAAGTTTGAGTCTTATGATTCGTGTCTTGTTTAAAATGGACCTATATCTATGTGAATGTAGTGTATTTCCTCAATAATTCGAATGTGGACGACCATCAAATTTATTTTGATTGTTTTGAAGGCTTTGTCAATAAAATTAAGGATAGGCTTTTCATCGTAGGTGATTTTAATTTGATGGAGATCACCAATAATTCATATGATTTAGGTAATGGGTCTGTTGCTGCAAGGCGACTGGAAAGTTTCTAAAATGTCTATGGTTTGCAGTCATTTAACTGTATCAGAAATGCTAATTGTCACACTCGAGATTTGATACTGTCTGTTACATGAAGACATTGACCATCATCCGGCTCTGAGCATGAGAGTGATTGCTGGGGCACCCAAAGAACCTCCAATGCTCGTTCTGTTTATGACTTTATAAGATCAGACTATTTTTCCCTGTACAGGCCTGACATGCTTAGAGATTTTTATTTGAGTAATTTATATTTGCTTGAGGATGTGGACACAGTGGTAAACTATTTTTATGATGTTTTGTATGCATGTTTCAATTGCACTATTCCCAAAGAAATAATTAACAATAAAACATCTAGATACCCTCCATGGTTTATTTACAACTGACATTATCAGGTTGGTTAAAATAAAAAATATATGTGCTTGGAAAAAGCATTTTACATCTCAGACGATCACAGAGATCAATTTGTCAATGTTAGAAGAAAGCTGAAGGTTTTAATTCCTCAAGCTTACCAGTTGCATGTGGATGAAATCCAGTCCTTAATCAGAACTCCAAATCTTTCTGGAATTTTTTCAACAGTAAATGCAAAGCAGAGATTGAGTTATTGTGAGAGGATGATGTGGGATGATGAAATATTTCAGTAGGCTGCGTCAATATGTCTTTTCCAGTTGCAGTAGGCAGCGTGTTTGTTTGCTTTTCCCCATACTATCATCGCCTTGTGGTTTACCTGAGACCTCTGGAATGTTCTTATCTGAACAAATAAATAGTCTTGATGAATGAAGAATGTTCTATTTGTTTATTTTAGAATTTGATAGAACATTATAGAACCCTCTCCATCTTTCTGGAACATTTAAAAATGTATAAAAGACAGAAGCTCTCATAAAAGTTGTCATTCGAACGTTAATGTGATAAAGTGACAGTGACAGTGACAGTTCCCCCTCATACAAACTGGATTACCAGTGAGCGCTAATACAAACTGTGTTATATGAACGTTCAATGTGTTATATGAACGTTCAATGTGTTAAGTGATAACGCAGTATATTGTGACAGATTATTATAAGGCTTCTTCAACAGTCTACACAGTGACTTGTAAGTACTTGTAGTGTTTCAACTGTTATGTTTTAGACGCTTCTCCTTGAATTATTTACTATTTGATCAGCCTTTCAAGAGTTAGTGATTGATTATTGAACAGCAATATAGCAAATTCTTTATTAGCTAAAGATTATCAATCTATCTGTCTCTGATTGATTTCTTTTAGATACAACTGATTAGTGCGAGTTGTGGATAATTTGTGTTAATAAAGTGCGAGTGTTAATTTGAAGTGTTGCCAGCATTATTTTAGTGATAGAACCCATAACAGTACATTATGCGGCTGTAAACTTTTGCTGGCTTTTACATATTCACGTTTCTGCACTCAGCTGTCGCCTCGTGCATGAACTATCATATGTTCGACCAGTAGAACGTTTCTTTCCAGCCTATTAACGTAATTTTACTCAATAAAGTTATGCAATTTAGCATTTGAAAGATAGGATAAATAGTGAAGAGTCCCGGATGATGTCACTGTATCAGCTAAAAGGGCTTGACAGATGAGCAGAGATGTGCATGAACACTACCTTGCAAAATTCTATATAAATTTGAATTTGCCACAAACACATTAGAATCAAGATGTTAGATCCGTGTTACTGGTCTTTATAGTGCCTTATTCAATGCTATTGAACTGAAATACAGCATAGCCCCGATTATCCACGGAATTGTGTGGCAAGGGCACTGCAGATAGCAAAAATCGTGGATAAAAAAAAAACAGAAATAAGGTAAAAACACAAAATAGCTATTTGTGTAACTAGAGCAAAAGTGGGAGATTTCTGCACCAAGAGAAACAGTTTTTTCACCAGCCAAAGGCGATTGAAAAAAGTTTCTTGAGTGCAGAAACAATACTTTTCACTCGAATTACACATTAAATGTTTCCTACAATAATGTATAAAGTAATTTAAACAGAACATACATTACCTGACAATTCCTCACATAACCTGTTTTCGAATCAAATCGAGTTCAACAACTATAGCTGACTGTTTTTGCATAGCCAACCTATTTTTGAATGCAGAATAGGGAACCTTCATATTACATGCTTACTATTTTGTGTTGTTAGGTTGCAAATCTGGAGTGTGGAGGAGTATTTTCGCGCACTGGAATTTACTTTCCCACACTTTGTGCAGGAATAGACTATTTTGCGTGCTACAGTTAGTGTAAAAATAGGCACTTTTTCGGGTTACTGTAGGAAAAAAATATTTCAGCATAAAAACTATGTTTTATTGTACAAAAAGCATGATATGTAGAACGTTTTTAAATATGTACAGTACAGCAGAAACCTACGCTCTACAACTGGTTCTAAAATAAAAAACAGCAAACAAAAAACAATATACTGTAGTGTTTACAGAAAGTGTTCAGTTGAGATTTTTTATGCCACTCGGTTTTGCTTCTTGATTTGGAAAGTTAAAATTTAATTTTAAAAATGTTCTCATTAAACTTGCAGATAATTCGCTTGTGGATAATTGGGGCACTACTTTACATCATACCTCAACATTCTTCTAGTTCTCAAAAAAAAAAATATGGAACAGCCTTGTTTTCAGTTTCCAGAGCCCAACTAGTTTATATTCATGCTCTAACTTTCAATACAATCCTCTGAAAGTGTTAATAATGATGAGAATAGCTGATAACATCTGTCATCATTAATTCTCTAATGAAGTATTTCCTTACCTATATATTGTTAGGAAACACAAGGAAGAGGAAAACGTCCTTCAATGTTGCATTATTTCAACAGTGTTTCCAGTTAAATTGATAATGAACACTTGTTTCTCTATCTTCATCTTAGCGCCCTCTTTTGCTCTCATACGTCAAATGGGCTTCCAGAATTTTCAAGCTTATTCGAGATAGAGCATATCTGTTTTGATAGAAATATCTGGAATAAGAACTGTCTGGAACTATCTGGAAAGTATTAACTTATATTAAGGGCTGTGCTTGTCAGGAGTAGTTCAGTTGTTATTTGGACATCACCATGTTTTTATGTGATAATCTTTCATGTCTTTGTGACAGTATTCAAAGCACTATTCTGATTCCACATATCAAGAGTGATTGATAATAGCCATGACAGACATTATGCTTCGTTAATGCATTAACCGCCTGTTAGGCATTTATTATTGAGTATATTAACTGTTTATTAGACATTTATTATAAAATTATTGATCGGCCTATTGACAGTTGGCTAATTAGTTTTGTACAGTGATAATCTTGTTATATAAATATTCATTATTAGTTGAACGTTATTGAACTGTGAACTATTTACCTATTCTATCACTGTTGCATTTATATACACAGAGTGAGTTTCTAATTTCCCCACTCTTTTTTTATGTTTTGCCCGGCGCCTATCAATCTCTTAGATTGATAGAAGAATAATTATAAAACTATAACACAATATAAATATAATAACCTACAAAATAAACCTTAAGCATAAGTGATCAGTTACTGGCAACGACCTGTGTCAGCAACCAAGCACTATCAGTAATGACACTGTTTTGTATTCAAATGGGGAGAAGCTAGCAAAGGCTCAGAACTCCTCTTGTCCACTTGAACACAAGCCAGTAATCACACTGTCTCACAAAAATAAATCAAATAAGGTAAATAAGTAAAACTAAAAGAAAGAGCAGGGGTCTCAGGGGCGTAGATAAGGAAATAAGTGAACAAAAACAGGACAGTTCAACTTTAAATTTATTTATAGTTATAAAAAAATGAATGAAAAAATTGAAATGAACTTTGGAAAATAATAAGATTGATACGTAATTCTTTGAAATAAAATTACAACAGACTTTAAACAAACTATAATGACAAAAACTTTAATTTAAACTACAAAATAAATTTGAAAGTAAGCTCAAAAATAAAATAAAACTAAATAGGTAGCCTTACAAAAAATAAATGTGTTTTGTGTTTGGAATAGAAAAGATAGTATTTAAAACAGAACAGAAGAAACTTTAAAAAATAGAAGGAATTGAATCTGTGTCTACATTAATTGTTGGCAAATGAAAAGAAAAACTGCTGGACTGAGCTGATTATAAATTTGATGGCTATTTGGGGCACTAGAGGTGGTGTGGCAGAAAAATTTGTAATAGGTAGAAATAATAGAAATAAAATAATAATTATGTAGGCTTTACCAGTCAACTCCCTACAAGATGTTGAATTCTGATGCCTCTGCTGTCACCTCACCTCCTCGTCACTACTCACAATCAAAAGAGAGACAGAGCCAGTCAGTCAGCAGTGTGGGATAGGGTGAGTGTGCCCTGTCTGGCAACTTCGGAGCTATGAGCTCCATAGTTGCTCATCGCAATACTGTGCTGAGATTTTTGGGGTTCCTACTATTTTTGAGACCTTAAGTAGAACTTAATTTTTCATATTTTTTTGTGGTTATATAAGCTCTTAAATACAATATAATATAGACTAGGAGATGGGAAAAATATATATACTATAATATGACAATAATATGAAATCCTAATAATATACAATGGTCACTCAATACTAAACTAATTGTAGCTAAATGTCGAGACAGAGCCAAAGGGTTGCTCCTTCTTATATAGCGTTCTTGCCACCACCATACCTCCCCCTACCACCACTATCATGCCTCGCCCACAGTCAGGTCCAGCTTACAATAATAATGGAGGATAGAATTTAACTGTTAATTTAAAATTACTGTTGAGTCATTGTTCTGTTTGTATTTGTGTGTTTTGAATTTTATTTACAAAGTTTTCAAATTATGGCTCCCATGATGATTATAAAAAAATCTAAAGTACAGTATAATTAACTTCAATAATGACTTTCAATAAAGTTATTATCAATTAATAAAATGACAAGAACATCTCTGAAAAATATTTATAAGATTTTGAAATGATCAAGTTATATTTAACACATAATGAATAATCAAATGAAAATTAATAATAAAAACAGTAGCTTTGATTCTTAACCTATTCTCACATTTTCATCTGTATATTACAAATCTATGTGGTTAATTTAAATACATGAAATATATTGAAGAATTGAAGTTGGTATTTTTAAATATGAATTTAGTTACATAAGAGAGCATTATTTATGATAAAAATAGATATTCAATAGTCTTAATGATTGACACAAGATTTCAAATCAGTGCCTACAATAAAACTGACATAAATTATATTAAGAATTGATTCATAGCTTTCAAATATTATTAAGTTTGTAATAGGCTACTAATAGAACAGAAATTTTCGGTATGCTTATATTACTTATCACAATCAATAAAATCAATCTAAATCTAACTGAATCCTGATTCAACCTACAATAATTTATTACAAAATGGATATCTATAAAGCTTATAACAATAAATTAATTACATGTGGATGAGTAATTATAGAAATGAATGTCATAGCTTAAAAATCTCTGAATAGAGAGTATAATTTAATCAGGTTTCAGTCAATGAGCGCTTTTTTCAAATAGATTTATCTGTAAGGGCGTAATCTGGCCCGTGGGACCAAATTTAAGGGCGTTTGAGTATTTGGCCTAGGAGGAGCAAATGTAAGAGTGTACGGCTGTTGAGACCGAATGTTGGGGCCTGTGGTAGCTTAGAGGAGTTGAGGAGAGAGAAGAGCAGTGGAGGACCATAAAGAGGATATATGTGGAAGAGAAATAAGTGATAGATGTACACTTACCAGACGTTGAGCTGAGTTGAAGAGATGGGGGGCGTATTACCTGCTGCTTGTAGTCGTTGTCCAGTCTGGTGGTTGTAGTATGTGCGATGATATATGAGTGAGGAAGAGAGGAAGTGTGAGAGAGAGAGATAGAGAGAGAGAGTGAGTGAGGAGAGTGAGAGATAGTGAGCATGAATGAGAGAGGATGAGAGGAATCGCATTCAGACACTCGAGTACAGAGACAATTGCAACATCTGCTATGGCTTACCGAGAAAAACTGACTCAAGAGGGAGGCTCAGAGCTGGGGCGGGTGGCTGCTATCTTATAGCAGATAAGATTGGCTGTAACATTATCGTTAGTGGTTAATTATTAATTAGCATGCCTCATTCCAACATACCTATATATTAGTAATCTATATTACATGGTTAGTTCCACATATCTATTTCTACTAAACTATATATACATGCGGTTAATACTACGCAGTGGCGTACCGAGGTTTCAAGCGCCCTGGAGCATAAGTGGCTATGGCGCCCCCCCCCCCCCAAAAAAAACCCAAACAAATCAGTCTCATACTCAACCACCCGATTGGGCTGCTCACAGCAGTGCAAACGATTTGCTAACTTGACTTATAAACTGAATTCAAGAACATTAATTATAGTTCTATTACTAACAATTTTCCATTACCAATCATTTTTGTTGTATGCTGCTACTATTACCACTATGACTATACCGTTTTAATTTGTCATTTAACAATATATTCAATTTGGATATTGTAAATTCCCTTCAAAATTAAATAATGCTCAACTCGAGAAGCTGCTATTTCAATTAACGAGATAGATCTACTGTAAAGAGAACAACTAGTAATATTGTTCGGCTATTGTTTTAAAGAACTATAGTAATATTGTTCGGATATTGTTTTGAAGAATGTCTTGTGAACGTGTTACTGCAGCCGGCTGAGATGTGAACAAGTTCTCAAAGTTTTCTCGGTGAATAGAGGATAGTATGTAATATAATGGAAAACGGAATATAGTAACATTTACAGTACATTACAGTAATACATTTGTTGTAAGTAAAAGGCAATTTTCTCTCAAGAACGGTGCGCCCCTCAGAGCCTTGCGCCCTGGAGCCACTGCTCCACTCGCTCCATTATCGGTACGCCACTGGTACTTGAGGTTTTTTAATGATAGGTATGTGTGGGTCTGTAACAGTACATAAGTAATTTTATTATTATTTGAATGTGTTTTTTTTTTTTTTTTGAAGATGTATTTTGGATACTTGGAACTCAAAAGATATATTTAAATACACGCCCAGAGTTGTGGAGTATGTTGATGACAGTTTGTACCAATTGAATGATGTAGCTTTTCATCAAGTATTCGAAATGAAAAAGATAGACGTATATATATGCAGAAACCAGTGGGTAAGATAACATTCTGATTATTATTGAATTGAAAATATTTCAATTATCATGTTATTTTTCAATTTATATTGCATAGCGAGCTCTTAGTTTTGACTTGAGGCTCGCGGCTATCTGTGAGTACAGTAATAATACATAATAGTATGGCTTTTATTGGTGGGGAGACTCTTACGAGTAGCAATGTTATGGGGAACATGATGGATCTTCTAATTTCGGTGGATTCCGAACCACCGGGTAAGTGATATTACTGCTTAAAACATCGTCAGTAATGAGTACAGTGACTATATATAGATGGTGTGGCCATTATGCCGTGACCAAATTCACCATTCGGTTTCCAAATTGAGTGTTGACCGCAGTGACTCTTTACCAAGTGGCTCTTTACTCTACTCGCCTTAACTCTTTACCTCTTTACAGTCCATACGAAATGAACCATATGATATCCTACTGTATTCAGGCTACGCTGTTGGGAACGCAAAGGCTTCTGTGTAGTCGGAGCCAAGCATTTATATGTTTACAATGCATAACTAATATCTAGCCTATATATATATATATAAATTGAAGGCAATATTATGGCGGCTGGAGGCAATGGCCACACTGTCTCTATAAATTCACTGTATCTGTGAGTACCGGTATGTATGACGATAACTTTTGTTCACTTTGACCAATCATCTTGGAATTTTCAACTTAAATTCTTCTAAACTTTATACAGATCAAGTTCCTTGGCCAACACAATTGGCCTACTTCTTCATATGTTTTGAAACGGAAGAAAAATGACAGGTTCTCAGGCCTTCATATCTTTTAAGATACCTGGTATATATTACGACATACTGTGAACATGGAAAGAAGGATTTACAGCGTTATTTGCTTGTGTCAACACGTTTTCAGGTCTAAGCAATTGATTACTCTTCTTCTGACACATTTATGATATTTAATTAGAACCTTATAGAAATTTATGGACTAAATCGAATATTGTGGAAAATTTGAGAATTTCTTGTCAGTTTATTTTGGAATCTTATCAAACGTTTTAGAAAAATCTGTCTTTCTGGATTTTTGAAAAACCTATTTAAGGCAAACGCTTAGTTGAACATTAGTTCAGTTGTAATTTTATCTTTAATGCAATAAGTGGCAGTAGTGACAGTTCCCGTGTCTGTTAATAAGGACAGTGCAATCCCGTTGGCGCTATTACAAACTGTGATAATGAACTTTCGTTGTCTGTAGTGTTAATCACAGTATTTTGTGACAGATTATTATTCAGGCTTACTTGACAGTTTATACAGTGACTTGTAAGTGCTGAGAGCTTCAACTGTTATGTATTAGATGCTTCTCCTTGAATTATTGAACAGTTTATTGAACAGGTATTATTTAATATCAGATCGGCCTTTTGACATTTAGTGATTAATTTGTGTACAGTAATATTGAAAACTCTTTATCAGTTGAATAATATCGATTTAGCTGTTTTTTGATTGCTTATTTTTGTTTAAGACATTACTGATCAGTGCGTGTTGTGGATTATTTGTGTAAATAAAGTGCGAGTGATAAATTTAAGTGTTGCCAGCATTATTTTAGAGATAGAACCCATAACAATACTATAGGAAATAATATTTTTCATCATAGCATAAGCTGCAGGTGGATAAATGTGATCAGAACCTCAAATTAACATACCTCAACACAGGTTTCTATAGATATACTAATTGGTGTATAGATATACTGTATATTTGCATGACAAAATACTTGATGAACAATCTGATATCAAAACTGACACTGTGTTCTTATTTAAATTATGATGTTTACCAACTAATATACTAGAGGGATGCATTTCACTTCTATATATGCAATGATATACTTATCATTGATAATAAATTATAACAGCAGGTTTTTATGTGGTGAATAGATATGTACAACGATGGGTGCCATTATCAATGTAATTAAATTTAGTATGCATCTATAGAAACTGTATGAAGCTGAAACGTGACAAGTTAACAATCGAAGATATTAGTTTGAATAATTTGGTGCTTGTTAATTTTTGTGAATCATGATCACATACAGAAATCATATTTCCAAATACAGGCCTTCATTTAAATCTCAAAGTTTGCCATATTCATTTTGAATTGTAGAGACTTGAATTGGACAAAGTAGGCTAGATTAGCTGAGAAAATCTTTAGAACTTCAAGTCGTATGATTATTGTTGATTATTTGAGACACTTTCTTGGGAATTTTAGTTCTAAGTTCTAAGGTGAGTTTTAAATTGGGATTGATTTTATTGAGATTTGTGTGGAATATTTCCGTTTGTCTTTGATTGCCTTTGTATAGAATTAGAATGTCATCAACATATGGGTGGCAGCTGATGATTTTGTCTGTATTCTGTAGGATATGTTTCTGTTCTATATTATGGACAAAGATTTCTGCTAAGATGCAAGAAATTGGGGGACCCATAGGAAGGCCATGAGGTTATAAATAGAATTTATTTTTGTATGTAAAGTAATTTTGTGAGGAAACTAGTGTGGTGAGATCTAAAATTTCTTGAATCTATTCAGATTTCATCTATTTTTATGTTATTTTTCAACTTTTAATGTTATCCTTCTCTACAGGATGAGTTCCTCAGATTAGAATCAGTTTTTCAAGGAAGAATTCCAATTCTGGCTGTCAGGTATAGCGATGGTGTAGATGTGAAAATTATTGAAGATAATCGTGAAAACCAGGTGGAAATAACTGAGACTCTTTACATGGATGTAATGGCCTCGGCGGTATTGAAATTCGGTGAGTAAAAATAATATTCACATCTTATCATAATGAAAATAAACCAAAAAGAACAGAGTATCCAAGGCCCAATGAATTCCCAGAAAATAACAATTATTATTCTCAGTTATGCTGATATGCACCAATCAACTGCTTCAACTTCTATAACATCAATGGTTCTTAATTCACAAAAAATGTACAATGGCAGTTCATGGAAAATAGTTATTTATTTATTTATAAAACAAAACACACATTTACAAGTCATGCAAAATAATAAAATACAGTAACTGAAATCCAAAGTTATACAAAAGTAAAATCTATAAACTATTGTTACAGGTTCTATGTCTAAAATAACGCTAGCAACACTTACCGTAACTTTATCACTCGCACTTTATTTACACAAATAATCACAACACTCACTGATCGGTAATGTCTTACAGAAAAAATAAGCAATTTAAAACAGATGAATCAATATTGTTCAACTAATAAAGAGATTTCAATAAACTGTACAAAAATCAATCACTAAAAGTTGAAAGGCCGATCTACTATTAAATAATAACTGTACAATAAACTGTCCAATAATATTCAAAAGGAAACGTCGAAAAAGAATAATTAACTTACATAGCACTAGTCCATAATACAATAAAAACTATTTAGTAGATCACTGGTATGAATTAAAGAGGAAAAAGAATTATCACTCTAGACACAGAGAAAGAATTATCACTATATATAGACACAATATAGAACTGTCACAACTTGTTTATCATGACGAATTTCAAACAAGACTGGACTAATTTACAAAAGCGTTCGCCTTAAATAGGTTTTACAATGATCGAGCAATTCCTACATTTTTCTATCATCTTCTAAATAAATAAATCAAGGAAACTCGAACTTTCCACAATATTCGATAAGATTCCATTAATGTCTAATCAAACAACTAGAACATTCTACAAATTACCAAGTAAACACTATAAAAGTGTCAAAAGCAGAGTATTTAATTGCTTAAAAGTAAACATTTACATAGCAGATAACACCGAGAACCACTGTTTCTTCTTTCTTTCTATTCTCTTCAATTTCATATTTGCTACACTATTTTAAAATATATATGACTATATGTGGAGATGAAACCCCCATCCAACTGTGGTTGCCCATGTACTAGGGAGGGGCTCTCATAATATCACGATAGGAGGAAGAAGGAGAGGTTAAGGGATTTAATGGGCAAAAAGAAAAAAGAAAACTGCAATTTTTCCAAAATCAAAGAACAGAAAAGTAGTTGCTCTTGATCCAATTGCTGATATCATTTTTATTTTATTGTTTATTTTGTTATTGTTAAGATAATTATTGGTTTTTTTATGATTTTAGTACTTATGTTAGCTGTCTCCTAATTGATTCAATATTGGTTTTATAGATCTGAAAGATTCTTGAATTTTGTCTCAAACTGTATTGGCTGCTGACAATGCTATTGGCATAAAGGAAAGCAGTTTCGTTCTTAATTATGTATTCTACAACATTCATAATGTACAGCTGTCTGACAGTCATTGTCTGAAATTCAGTAAATATCAAGTTAGTTGGAAAGAGTCTATGTTTATTCAAAATTATTTTAATTACAGTAGCCTATTAGGTTCTGCATTACAAAGACTGTACCTCAAGATGACAATTGTAGCAGCCTCCCCAAACAGTTATACCATACTGAATTATGTATTGCGAAATTAAGGACTGAAATATGGATTTTTTATGGTTATGTTTCTTCTTCTTGTTTAAAAAAATCTCATAATGTCATTCCTTGATATTTTCTGATTTTTTTTCAATTTGATAATTAAAAATAATTCGAGAAAAGATTCCAACACAATCAAAAACGAAAACGTCAATGCTTGCACTGTAAAACAATAAAGTGGTTGATTAGGCTAAGCATCAGCAGAAGTAATGTAGACAATTTTTTGAATTTCAAATGCAAACAGCGACAGCACCAGTTATGTGGATTAGGAATCAAAATATTGTAAAAATGTAATTGCTTATTTTACATAAACAATTAGATTCCTTCCAGAAATTTAACTCTGATAAATGAAACATGTAATTGCCCATGAGTAAATACCGGTTTAATTAGGTATATCCCAGCTTTGTCGAAGGTTTGGCCTGTGGACTTATTGATTGTAATACAAAAAGCTAGTCTGATTGGAAATTGTTTTCTTGACGTATGAAAAGGCATACAAATCGCCTTACGAAATTAAGTATATAGATAGATAGATTATACCATGTAAATCAGTCAGATCCTTGGATAGTCCTTTGTATTGGGTTTTCTAGGTAAATTCGTTAGGTTTGAAGATACTCTATTGTATCGGTTTATTCTATATTAAATTTTATACTACAATAAATTTGATTTACATAAAAAAATCGTTTAAAAATCAGAATCTGGATTATTTACTCAAATATCACAATTCGATGAATATCTGTGACATTAAGCTGAGCGCTCTTCATTTTCAGTATTGCAATAATTTTTATTTGTATTTTTTAGTTTTTTATTTCATTTTTCTCACAGTTGAATCTCCACGGACAATTGGTCCCTCATCTCCACTATCACGGTAAGAAAGCACACTTTTTGATAGAGAGGTTGCACAAATCTATACTAAAATCTGTGAACGCTAAAAATATGATAATCAGTTTCAAGCCTTTTGACATACACACGCAAGAATGTGGTAAAATCGTACAGCAAAGAGGTTAGAATGATTGAATTGATTGGAAGTGACAACCGTGAGCCATAGCAGGTATCTGTTCAGTCAGATAGGCTACAAACTCCCACGCTCAGACCTGTTGGCATCATCCTCCAAAAAAAAAGCCATATTATGTGATGTAGTATATAAAATGTAAGAAATTATGCAGGAGGAAGAGGAGGAGGAAGAAGTATAAATGAATGAAATATCAATTAATAAATTAAATATTCAAAAGCAACAATGAAACATTATATTTATTGGCAACAGCTTTGGAAGGCAGCTTCTGTTTGTAATCTCTTTGTTTACCGGGATCAGCCATACATTGAAAATAAATAGTTACTGGAATCATAGCCTCACCTACATTCACTAGGTAGCTTTGTGATGTATTCAATTAAATTATGACTGATTCTATATGTATGATGTTGAAGATCCATCTTGTTTCCACTAATATGTATTATAAACTTAAAAAACACTTTTAAATGGAAACTGACTCACGTTATGGCGTGACGGCCGTTTCGCTCTGTTGTCTAGAGCATCATCAGACGACCCACAGTACACTCAACTGTACTGTGGGTCGTCTGATGATGCTCTAGACAACAGAGCGAAACGGCCGTCACGCCATAACGTGAGTCAATTTCCATTTAACAGTGTTTTTTAAGTTTATAATGATTATATATGAATATGTCTTGTACATTTTGGCCTACAAGCTACATTATCATGGCAAAGAGAATGTTTCAATACCTCACGCATCTCAAAACATAGTCAATTTCGCTTAGATATGGGAAGGAGATCGGTCATGTTTTTTTTTTGTAACAGAGTATGTGTGACTTTGAAGTGATTATCGTATTTTTTTAGCATAGATTTGTGCAACCTCATTTATTCGCCATGTTTACAAAAACATTAACAATAAAGCAAAGTAAAGAACATACATACTTAAAGTTAATAACAAATCCAAACCACACATTATAATACGGCACTACTGGCAGAAGTAGGACTTGATCGCCAGCAGTGAGTACAAGATTTAGGTAAATTTGGAAAAGCAAGAAAGTGAAAAAATAAGAAAGAAAAGGAAGGGAGACAAGTTATTAAGAATACATTAAACTATTATTATGTAGTAAATGTTGGTTTTTATCCATTCATCTATTTCATTGCTGAGTTTCTGGGTAAATCTACTATTAAATTTATGATGTGATTGGGGACTATAGGCAAGGTACTTATATAAAATGTGAATTGGTGTTTATTTATAGTTAATCTGGTGAATAATCTATTATATATATTGAATGCAGATGGACATATATTGTGTAAGTTAGTATTTCATGTGAGAAGATCTTTATTTTTATTAATAAGTGATAATTTTTTAGCAATGTCCAGTCTGAGCATAGGAACTTTAAATTCAACAAATAGACACTTGATGGGATATAATTGGAGTCTTCTTAAAGCTGCTCAAATCAAATGCTTCTGTAAATTGAAAATCTTATTGAAATGTGTATCAAAGATTTGAAACAGGATTGTAATTTATTATAGATTAGTGGTTCACGCAGTAATTGTATTTTCAGTGGTGGATACAACAGACTGACTTTTTTGGGTGGTGGGTCATCCAGGGGTCTGCGGGCTATTCCATACCACCCAGCAAGAGGGGGTCTGGATGTCCTCCCCCAGGAAAATTTAGAGAATTAATCCCCCTAAAATCGTATTTTAAGTGATTTTAGACTAATGTCTAGAATAGCTTAAATCCATTTATTTTAGCACACATTAGAGACCTGGACGCTCTAGTATTTGAGTGATTGTTGAAATGCACATTCTTGGTAGTGATAGGCAAATTATAGTACGGTATACTACAATGTAAGACTTTTTTATAAATAGGAAGTCTAGGTTCCTGAATCGAAGTTTTTTAGAAATGCCGCTATCCTCCTCTATTTTCAAATAAAATAATTCTTTATTTTGACAAAAATAATCATAAAATACAAAAGTAATAAATATTACAAAAAATGTTCAGCTAAAAGGAAACATTTTCCACCAATGCATAGAAAACAGAACTGTCCAAATCGAGAAAAAAAGAGTCAGTAAGCGTGAAAGATGTTTGATATTTTTATTTATTTAGAGAGAAAGTGAGGGTGTGCGTGTGAGGGTTAAGAGTGAGAGAGTGGATCAGGAGGGAACTGTCAAGGTGTCAAGATAAAACTGTCCAAATAAATCGAGAAAGAAAAGGCAGTATGTGTAAAAGAGGGAGAAAGTATGTGTGTGTTGGGAGAGAAGTTGAACATTGGCAGGTATGAACTTGTAGGTATACTTGTAGCTTCGGTTCCAGATCCAGTTTAGACTGGAGTGGGAATAGCTCTATTACATGAGTCTTCTTAAATGTGGTTTATAAATGGTTGGAGATTGAACATTTTATTCTGCCTTATTGCAACTCATGGGATGTGGTCGCACCAGTCAGTAATAAGTTCATCTCATTATTCAAGATTTCAGCCTACATGATTGAGGGTGGTTCTATGTAATAGAAGTTTACCTAATTACAGAAAAAATATGTCAATCCCATTGGTGTACAACATTGTCAATGTATGTATTCTAGTTCTAATTTACTAGGTTAGGTTTGGTTAGAGCCGCCATCTTGGACACTGATGGGATTGACATATTTTTCCTGTCATTAATTCAACTTATCAATGAATTAGCTTGCCCAAAATATAACATGCCATAACCTACAATTCATGATTGTTGTCAACAGTTCAGATTTGAATTGAATGTAGTTTGATTTTGAAACGTTGCAATCGGCTGATGTGACTATTGCATAATATTCATTTCAACACTGTTTTATTCATTTTATAATATTGAAGAAATCCTGAGCTCTGATTGGTCTAGAGTTAGAGTTACAATAATTTTTAAGGCCCGATCCCGATGGATGGCATTCTGTGGGTTGCAATAGGTATGGCAACCCTAAAGGGTAGATTACATTGGGATAGTTACTCGCTAAGCGAGTAGCGAGTAGGACGTTACTAACCGACCGTGCTACAGCAGCTCAGCATACCAAGCCAAATTATATTTAAAAAATTATTTCTAGAATCACCCCCATCATACTACGGAATTTCTAAGACAATAAATAATATTGCAACACAAAATTAAAATATGAAGTTTACCAACAATTATTCAATGAAATTTCATCAAAACATTATACTA
Source organism: Conomelus anceps (assembly GCA_948455865.1). Taxonomy (NCBI): domain Eukaryota; kingdom Metazoa; phylum Arthropoda; class Insecta; order Hemiptera; family Delphacidae; genus Conomelus; species Conomelus anceps. Next base: position 15,549,795 of record OX418219.1, read on the forward strand.
TATATCTCATCTGAAGTGTTATGCTGGCAGCCTGTGTGATAAAGTAAAGGCTTTGGCCACAATAATATTGTATTTTGGTGTTGGCTACTCTGCCAGCGTGTATAAATGTGACCAAATTCAAAGTTGAGAGCCTGTCTACTTTGAATTTGGTCACATTTATACTCGCTGGCAGAGTAGCCAACACCAAAATACAATATTATTGTGGCCAAAGCCTTTACTTAATCACGCAGGCTGCCAGCATAACACTTCAGATGAGATATATTGTATATTGTTTTGATGAAATTTCATTGAATAATTGTTGGTAAACTTCATATTTTAATTTTGTGTTGAAATATTATTTATTGTCTTAGAAATTCCATAGTATGGGGATGATTCTGGAAGATAAATTTTTAATATAATTCGGCTTGGTATGCCGAGTTGCTGTAGCACGGTCGGTCAGTAACGTCCTACTCGCTACTCGCTTAGCGAGTAACTATCCCAATGTAATCAACCCATTAGAGACAATGTTTTTTATAACTTTGGGGGGGGGGGGAATTGTCACTCTTTCATCCAATGTTCATCCAAGTAACATTTGGACACTTCTCAAATCCAGACGCCAAACCAGAAAGATGTATCAAATCCCGGACTGTTTGGACCAAATCTGGATATATAGTTACCCTATCTAGATTCAACTCAGTATTAAAAAAATATTCATTATAAAACTGTTTCAATGAGGCATCAAGAAGCAGAAGAAGAAAAAGAAGAAGGTGAAGAAAAGAAAGAAGGAAAAGAATAAGGAGGTGAAGAAGAAGAAAAAAGAAGGCAGAGAAGAAGTAGAAATAGAAGGTGGTGAAGAAGAAGGATGAAAAGAAAGACTCTATTAAATTTCTTTTGTAGATAGGTTATTTCACATTCTGGAAATCCAGATCCAATTGAATCGGGCAACCTGCTAGTTATCTCATAACTAGACCAAAATCCATAGTCTTCCTTCACATAGATGGATTACCTAAAGCTTATAGATACCTAGAGCTTCAGTTTCCTAGAACATGGATTTTGACTAAATGGACAGTGGACAGGGCCGCATTAACAGAAATATATAAACTCAATTTGCTTTAGAAATATAGTCTATAATAATGTAATATGATAATATATTCAGTTAATTATGATATATAACCTTCAATAATTATACTCAATATCTTCTTCCAAACATAATCTGCTTTCAATAATACATTGGAAGTTAACATATTGTTATGAGAGCAAACAAGCAGTTAGTCACGCACTTGTTCTATTTATGTCATTCTATTGTTTTCATGGTTGGACGTGACTTCGACATCCAGTCTGCATTCTCTTGCTTTTCACATGTCTTTGTCACTCTTATTATTCAAGTCTGCAACTCTCTCATTCAATTGATTTCTTGAGACTTCTCATGATTTCTTCAGACTTCTAGAACAATCGAGGTCTAGACCAAGCCTTCTTGAGGATTCTCGAAGTGACTGGTGAGCTCCAATTCTTGGAATTATACAACTACAACAGCTATATAAAGGAGTCCACATGAACCAGTTAGTTAGTTTTACAAAAGCTTGCATGACAGTTTCGTTTTACAAACCCGTGTGACAGATTGTATTACAGATCTCGTAGAAGAGACAATCCAGTGCCAGAGAAGTAAACAGTGCTTTATTCAGTCTTTAGACAGTGTCAAGTGCAGAGACAAGTGTTTATGGTTTATGCAGCTTACTGATAGTTTAAAGACGTTGTGTTAAGTGATATTATTTGGGACTGTCAAATAACGAATTGGACTGTGTTTTTGTAAGTGATTAGTTGCTCTTTTTTTATAATTTCTTTCTGCATTATTGTACAGTTTATTGGGCTCTTGTTTCTTTTATTATTGATCAGCCTGTAATTACTTATTCATTAATTCTTGTAAATAATTACTGAAAATAGTATTAGCTTGTCAATTGTTGATCTGTTTTTATTTAATTAATTGAACTTACAATTAATTTGTGTAAATAGACTAATTTGTGTTTTGTGTAAATAAAGTGCAAGTGTGAACTTTGGTGTTGCCAGCCTTATTTTAGCTATTAGAGCCCGTAACAATATAATTTCCAACAACACACCATATTGGTCTATTCAGCGAGTAGGTGAGGCATCGGGATAGTGACCTACAATTCTGTAACAGTGGACACACACTCAAGATGAAAAGCTCCATCTCCAGCATGTTTCCACTTTCTTATAGTTAATAGGCTATGTCAGCCTGATGTCTCGTGGGAAAGATCAAGAATCAAGATGGCATGTTGTTGGAAATTGTATGTTGACTTCCAACTTATTGAAAGCAGATTATGCATGGAAGAAGATATATGAATATAATTAATAGCAGGTTATATGTAATTGATAGAATGCATTATCATAAATATATTATTTTTCAAAAGCAAATTTAGCTTATGTATTGTAGTGCAGGGGCATATCAGGATACATCCCCCCCCCCCCCCGAAATGTTGTAGTCATCTTTCACAAAACTAATAACTTACATATTAAATTAAAACTGTTAATACAAAAATTAACCTTAGTTTTATTTAGCACAAGAGTTTGTCATGGGAATCGTAAAAAGTATAAAATGTTATTATAGTACTCTTACTCTGCCGCGGCATGTACAGTTTAGTAAGCAATGTGGCAATGCAGTGTTTTCGAGTGGCGTCTGTCTCACTGACTCTTCAGGATCTGAGATATATTTCGTTTAAATTAACAAGTGCTTATATTGAAATATCCAAGTAAAAATTATTTTTAAATGTTCAAAAAATCATTATAAAAACGATAAATATAGAATAAATTCTGGGGGAGGACCCCCATCAACTAGGGGATTTCATTACCACCCCACTCCCTGGTTAATCCTCCTCCCCTCCCCCACCGAAGTTGAATCCTGGCTACACCACTGTTGTAGTGTATGTGGCCCTAGCCCCTGTCCATTTAGTGCAAATCTTCATTCTAGGAAACCTAAGCTTAATACTTCATACCGGAGTCCAGTGGCGTAGCCAGGATTAGATTTCGGGGGGTGGCTCACCAAGGGGGGGGTGGGCAGTGGCTTAGCTAGGATCAAATTTCTGGGGGGGGGGGGGGGCTGGGGTATAGGAGGGTCCGGATTTTTTTTAAATTTAGTGGTGTGAAAAGCTAATCTAGACAACTTGTTAGGCTCTAAAGTTCAAAAGAAAGTTTTGAAAAATTACTACCCAAGAACCTAGGTGGCCAGGTTTGAAATGATAAAGTTTGATATACCGATATCTGTGGCTATTTTGAGTCAAAACCCTTGAATTGGAACTAATCATACTTAACTTATGTACTGAATCTCAAAATTAATACTAATTATTATAATTTTCATATAATTTATGTCATTAGCCTAAAACGCACCCAACCCAAAGTTCATGAAATCAGAATTTTTTTATCATAGCACACTGATTTTACATAGAACTTGCATTTATTTGTGTGTTTTCATTTATAAAATCCCGATTTTATGAACTTTGGGTGCGTTCAGGCTAGTGGATTATACTGAATTTTAACTTTAAAACTAAATTTTCTACAAGATGAGTTTATTCAAAAAGGTGATTTATCAATAATTAACAAAGTTAATCCACTTCAAACTTGAAAATTGCATTTTATTTAATGTAATAAATAAATAATTATGGTAGTCACAGTTTTCTAACATGTTTTATTCGATTTCGTAGCTCATTTGAAATCAAAATTATCCATTTGAGCACCTAACAAGTTTCTATATGAGTAAATATTGAAGAAAAATTTGAAAAATGCATTAATCTGACTATAACTGTAGCTAAATTCCATTACACAAACAGGGTTTCTGTAATCTGTTCGTTATAATACAACAAAACAGATAGAACCCTTCGGCTTTAATAAGTCCTTATCTATTGGTTATTTGAGAATTTTTTATTTCTGAAATTTCGGGGGGGGCCCGGGCCCCATGGGCCCCCCCCTGGCTACGCCACTGCCGGGCGGAGTCTACTGTTTATTGATACTACATCATGTACCATACTTCTTGATAACTAGTTTTTTTCTTGGATTTCTTGTTCCATAATGATCTGCATTGTTAATATTAACTTTTTGTTGTTATTTTAACGACTTGCAGTCAGTTTTATATTGTGAATATAGGTTTTTTGTAGATAATATATTCTTGAATTTATTGATAAATTTAATATGTTCTCTATTTTTCAGCATTGCTGAAGCTGGGAAGAAATTGATTTCTATAATAACAACGGGGAAGTTTAGCCCAAAGTGTGGTTGAGATTGTTAATACTACAATAATAATAATTTTGGAGCCAAAAATATTAACAACTAATGTAAATGTTATAACAGTAATTATTATCTAAATTACATTCAAATTTGGAACATTTTTGTTGTAAGCAATAATGATTTAAAAATAACATTATTTGTTGTAAACATTTTTGGCTCTGAATAACTGTTGAAATTTGAGTGTAGGCTATAGAGTAGATTCTTTTTTGGATTTTGAGTTTGATGTCTAAATTGCACAATGTAAAAATAAGTATTTCATTTCAAAATGATTAATTTTAAAATTCACCAATAGACAAATGCTCAGTATTTGTTAAAACGGCTCCATGTTCTCATGGCCAAATTATGAGGTGGAACTACCCCTAAAGGGTCTCCTCACCAATAACATCTATTTGCTTATAATTTTTCATTAAAAAAAAAAAAAAACAAGTAACAGGCAAAGCCCACTAATGCTTTATTTACAAATTTTCAAATGAAAATATAAATTTTAGGTTATGTCCAAGTTAAATTGGGAATTTCACTTTGAAGTAATTACTGATTCTTTCCAAAACAAACATTTCAATTTGGAAGTACACTATGAAAACGTTGCACTAAAACATTCCAATAGTTCAAGGGAAGTAGATATAGTTTTGAATATTTTATTTGAAATGAAAATCTCATTAGGAATTATTATCTCATTGTCATTATGTCATTAATTAATTATTATAGCCTAACTATAATATTGATCATTCTATAATATTGATCATTAACTATAATCTTCATTTTTATTTGTAATTAATATCATAGAGTGAAAAGTGTGAGTTTTAATTTTTGTTTTGCTTGATCTAAATAGATTAGTTTTGCTCAAAATAAATTATTTAATTGCAATTATTCCATGTATGTTTTCTTACAAGTGTTGAAAATACCCTTGAGTAGGCTAACCATTATGATCTGTTTTAAATAAGTTGCTTCCTAAGCTTTCCGCCTGATCTTATCTGTTCTACTACAAAGAAATGTTGACATTTTTTTAATGTTATGTCTTGCAGACTCCGGTTACTGAGTAGAGTTCACACTAGCAGACACAAGTCAAGACGAAACCGTCACTAGGTGTAGGGCTGTTCGCAGACCAAATCGACTTGGGCGGTTTGGTCTGCAAACAGAAATCAGTCATTGAGGCAGGGCCACAGACGGCCACGTGCTGTTGCAACGAATTGATATAAACTCTTAATTTTTTTATAATTATCACTCTAATCGGGGATTAAAATGACATAAATCAATAAACATTCTAGTAGTTTCTTTGCAATGTTTTTTTTAATCCCTCATATGAGTTATATGGTAATTGTATTTTAAAATCTGATTAAATTTGCTTGATAAAAATATGAATAGTTTAGTATTTGTGTACTGTAATGCTCTTACATACCCCACTTGACTTTGGTCCAACAGGTTTGATGTTTCTCTCATCTAAGAGAGATGACATAATTTCAGAGGGTTATTGAGATTGAGGAAGATTGGCAGAGAGAGAATAAATGGAAGGCTGGGGAATTTAGAGAATTAAGAAGATTTAGGTTGGGGGGACTAGAGATTTAGATGGATACCTTTTCCATGTGTAAAAGTAAACACGTACTTTTTGCCGATTATATTACAATAATTAATATTGTTATGTAGATTCTATAACAGTGGTTCCCAACAAAATATTTTTAAAGACCTCCTCATCGGTCGAAATATTGTTGGGGACACACCATAAGTTATCGAATTTCATAATATTGAACATTTTAGTAACTTGCTACAAAATTATAGTTTATATTAATTGACTGAAGGACTGATAGGCACTTATTGCAACAGGGTGATCTCGTAGAGCAGTGATTCCCAAAGTGGTCCAGGTGGAACCCCAGGGGTCCACGAGATACTCGTCGGGGGTCTACGTTGGCATGACAAAAAAAATGGGGGTCCACAAGTCGTAAGCGGGGGTCCATGAAAATCAATCTGGTTTCGATAGTGAAGAACTAAAATGTTGGCTCGACTTCCTTCACCTATCAATGTAGGCAGATAATATTTTAAGAAGCTCAGCGACTAATACATGTGATAACTTGCAAATTCCATATTCACTGTAGTGATGAGCGTTGATTCAACAAACCAGTTGAATTAATTGTTTATTGGTTATTAACGATTCAACTGTTCTGTCTCCTCAACTAAACTACATTTCCATATCAACGTCCAAAAGGCTCAATGCACTCTCTTCCAACACAGCTGGAATGGAAGTCTTTGTTGAATCCAAGTGTAAATAGCAAACTAGTAGATCAACGTTCAAAATAAAAATAAATCACATGTAGTAGAGAAATAATAGGAGTAGGGGTAACTGTGCCAGTGATAAATGCAATAACACTGCACTGCTGTCTCAAGACTATTTTTGTAACCGGTTACAAAAAACAAACACCATATGCGATCTAAATCGCGTAAAAATAGAGATAGAGAAATTCTGATTTCAGATTTAAATCCAGCGCCCTCAAATTAATAGAATCCATTGAGGGGACTCAAAAATAATCAAAACTGAGCAAGTTTTTTATTATTTCTATGAAGTAGATGTATTTCAAATTTTTATTCAATAATAATCAACCTTTATTTTAATTATTTTTGCGTACTCGCGAATAATTTTAAAAATTTGAGGGTGCTGAACTGAAATCTGAAATCTAAATTTATCTATCTCTTTTAAATTAGATTAGATTCTCTATCTCTTTTCTCAATTTAGATTGCATATGGCGTTCTGTAGATGTGATATCATTATTTGCTTTAAGGCAGTACTGCTTTGTTTGCACACTGCTCATAATGAAAACGTTATCGGGAGACAGTAGACACGTACACAGCTCGTTATTATTTGATGAAAACGAATATTTTTCCAACATTCAACTAGTTGACGTTTATTCAAACTTAGTTGCGTTGCGTTGACGAACCAAGACTGATATTCAGTACAACGTGTTGAGACTTGCCGCAGCCGCTGCCGTCAGACGCTTGTTCAGACGTGCAAAGGGAACGAAATACAACTTGTGTGTGTGCTTGCCAAGGATAAACGTTACTCATTTTTTCCGGAAATTTGAAGTGAATCGATGTTAGTGTTTGCCAGTGTCGGAAAAAGTAAGTGCTTATCTGCCTATTTGTTTTTCATACTTTATTTTATTTATTTTACTGTCTATTTTACAATTTATTATACATGTAAGTAAACAAAAAATGGGCAAATTAAAAAAATACGTATTCTCTAAACATGAATTAGTGAAATTTATCTGAAATAGTGAATATGCACTAATTTTAAGTCAAGATCGTACAACTTTGAAAAATCACAAAAGGTGAGGCTTATTTCTGAAAGAAATCTTCTCCAACCCACCTGCAATAGGAGATATTTTTTTTTTTTTTTTTTAAATTTCGAATTCCTTTAATTGCTATTACTTTATACTGAAGACTTCCGCAATGGCGGATATTGACAACAGTATTTAAAAGCTGATGGAAATCGATGAATGCTACTGTACAAAAAAATTCGAAAAAAAAAAATTCTGTTTAAGTAAATTTGTCAGTTTGTTCAATTGTCAGTAACTTCGAACTAACTTGGGAGATAATATATTTATGTTGTAATATAATATATTAGTAAAGTTTGCGTGTAGTAGGTATGCATTAAAAATTAAATGGTACTGAACAGAGCAATTATTATTTATCCATAAAAGAACAGAAAGCCGAAATAGATTGAACTTTTTGTCCCTACTTTATTAGTAATTGTTTTATTACCCGACTGTGTGGTGGTTCACTAATCATTAAATAATATATTTTCATAAATTGTTCGTGTCTACATACTTATTACTTTCATCAAAGTAATAAATAAATCATTAGAAACGCGCAGTTTTGATATGAAAATATTATTTAAAAGTATTTTCTATCAAATTTACAAAAATATAATTAACTTAATGAAAAATGTTTTACATTATATTGAAATCGGTTCAGCCGTTTTCAGAAAACTCTTTTATGGATCTTGGCAATTTATTGCTTTGATTAGAATCTGTTTGCCTGGTAGGGGAAAGTCGTTTGGTATCGACAAAGACAATTATAATGTAATTGTACTATAATTTATTGTCTTTGGTATCGGACAGCAACTGGTTGTGCCATATGCCACCAGTAGCAGCACCTGTCAAGCCCTAGTTATGTTCATGTTAATAATAGAGACAAGACCACGCCGTATTCGGGTGGTGATGAGATGCAAGTTTTGCTGCATGGAAGGAATCTTGTGAATTTGAAGAGGACATACTTGTATGTCTTCTTCAAATTCACAAGATTACTATTACAAAGATGTATTCCAGTTTGTTGTCTGTTAGATTTCACCGCATAAACGTAATTGAGGCACTACTTTTTTATTGACAGCTAGGTTTTGTGCATCAATCGGACGCCAAAACATCAGAAACATCAGACGCCAATAAATATATATCATTCAAAACTAACTTAATTATTTATTTGTGTGTGTCCAATATCACCCTACATTGTATCTCCGATACCACCCACCACTTTTTGAATAAGATAATTTGCAAGATTTATTTTATTTTTTTATATTGATATAGAAAAGTACAAATCATAGTAAACTCAACAGTGATCATATGGAGTATGAATTGAAGTACTATTTCATCACTTTCCCAATTCATTTTAAGGTGAGCTTTCTTTATGTATTTTGAAAAAAGCTAAGGTGTCCAATACCAGACGACTCTCCCCTACTTTGTTTATTTCATTGCAATAATTGATTAATCCTATTTTGTTAAAATATGCCATGCCATATCCTGTTAAGTAAGATCGTCTTAAGATTACTAAAACAAAGTTTTTTACACTTACAGGGAGGTAACTGATACAAAACATGGCTGAATCTAAGAAGAAATGTCAACAGTACAGTGTTGATTATTTAAAATTTGGTTTCCTTCCATCAAAGGCAGACAAGCGATTGCCCGTATATCTACAAACAACTCATTTTTCTATTCAACTGGATGAGTCAACTTTACCTGGTAATGAAGCATTATTATTGGCATATGTTCAATTTGTTATGAATGAAGAAATTCACGAAGAGCTACTATTTGTGAAAACTTTGGAGATGTACACTAAAGGTGAATCAATATTTAATGTCCTGAGTGATTTTTTTAAGGATAAATCGATTCCACTAACAAACGTTATTTCGGTGGCAACAGATGGAGCTCCTGCCATGGTCGGGCGATATCGTGGTTTTATAAGCCATCTTAAAAGAATTATACCAGAGATAACTGCAATTCACTGTGTAATCCACCGACAACACCTGGTAGCAAAAATTTGAATGGCAGATTGCACCAATCGCTTCAATTTGTGATTAATGCAGTTAACAAAATAAGAAGTAATGCATTGAATACACGTTTATTAGCACAATTGTGTGATGAAAATGATGAAGACGTCCAATGATTGCTCTTACATACTGAAGTACACTGGTTGTCAAAAGGTACATGTTTAACAAGATTTTACTCACTTTTTGAATCAGTTTTAGAGTTTATGGAAAGTGAAGATCCAGATTTAAAAGAAAATCTGATCAATTCGAAAGCAGACATTGTGTATTTGACAGATTTGTTCAAAAAATTTAATGACATTAACTTACAATTACAAGAGGACAGCCTAAATTTAATAAAAACAAAGAGTGTAATCTCAGCTTTTCTTGGAAAGTTGAAATTTATGAAGAAAAATATTAGTTGACGGGAACTTTCCCAGTTTCCAAACTTGTCACAGGCAGAATGCCTTGATGAGGACATTCAGACATACGTTCAACATTTAATTGCCCTGCAAGATGACTTCAAAATCAGATTTGAAGATATTCTGACGATGGAAATACCACCATGGATCATAAATCCATTTGATGAAACGGAAGTGGAGAATGTGATATTACAAGAGGAGCTACTAGAACTTAGCACTAATGAGGAGCTGAAGGTGAAATTTAAAAGAGGGTATCAAACATTTTGGCTGCAGGCAGAAATACCCAAAAAATATTTGATAGCATTTCCCTCATCATATCTTGTCGAAAAAAGTTTTAGTGTTGTTACAAATCTTCTAACACAAAAAAGAAGCAGATTGGATATCACAGAACGGGGAGATTTGCGGTTATTCCTAACAAAACTGAAGCCAAATATTGATAATTTGCTGTCAATCCATCAACAAGTACATCCCTCCCATTAAAATTATGACTATTTTGTGATTGTCATTGTAGTGTAGAAGTTATGTTATTAATGTTAAATTTTAATTACAACAGAGTAATAGTGCAATAATTACATATATGAATAAATAACACAAGAAAATATACTATTTTTATTTTTACCACACCGAATGGGGAGTTTTCTAAATAAAATAAGTGAAAATTGATTGGTTTCTTGTGCTGTGAGTAGATGTCAAAAAAGTTAAGTTGGTTGGAATCACTTTTTTGATTGATCAACTTCACTATTATGACATCCACTCACAGCACAATCAATTCATCAATTAACCAATCAATTCTAACTTTTTATTCATAAACTGTCAATTATTTGTGGTTGGAAAGCAGCTGCAACACAAATTTCCATTGTTAGATCTAATCTTCACATTTTTTGTTGAGTTTTGGGAATATGGTAGAAATGTAGCTGCAGGGGTCCACCAGAACCAGCAAAATTTTGAAAGGGGTCCATGATAAAAAAAGTTTGGGAACCTCTGTCGTAGAGTAATTTAGAGGCTTGCTACATGAGTCTACAATCATTTGATTGGGAACCACTAGATATCTAGATAATTGTACAATAATTTATTATTGACTGGGATAAGTAAGATCTCTTACAATGGACTTGTTTCACACATATACAGTCCGTTTTTGGTTCTAGTCGTTGAGGTATAAGTGAGTGGTGGGAATAACGTGTATTTGCATGAATTTGCTTCACTTTCTAAATTTATGCTCTTGCAACTCACTCATACCTCAATAGATGCAGCTGAAAGCGAACCGAATGGAACCGTATACTTGTATGAAAAAAGCCTTATGCACGTTTTTCTAATAACAACAGCTATGTGTAAACACACACTACCGTATATGTCACAAAGCATCAAACCTTCAATCAGCCAAAAAGGGGAATGTGGATTTTTTCTTGCACGAGATCTACTGTTCACAGAGCTACTAATTCACAATACATTACACACAGTCAAGTATCTTGGTAATTAACTGCGTATACTGCAGATAATCCGCAGAATTGTTGATAGTGCCATAACAGTGGCCAAAGGTTCTAAGAAACAACGAAAACTTTCTTCAAATGAGTACCGGTATATTGTACAATACAAGCACCTCCAGTCACATCTTAAATTTCTCAAGCATCAAAAATACAGTACTCCATTAACATGGAAAAATCGAAAGTGTATGTTGAAGCAGAAAAAACTATTCATAGCTAAAGGCCTGAATCGAACAGCTGTGATCACAGATAATCACCTAGAACAATGCCAGCCAGAAACAACAAAATTGTGTTATATTCCTAGACTCCAACAATAAGATGAACTGACTTCTACATAATTATGTAATGCATCTGATATCATCCTCAACTCTGGACGAACTAGAACTGCTTTGCCAATTTACCTGCGAAATCGATAAAAACACCACCTCAATTGTAGAAGAAAATCCGGCAAACTTCTACATCTCAAACGTAATGCAATGCTTCAACACGAACTCGCAAAGGATCTGTCTGGGACAACACATATTATGCTGCCCTGTCATTGCTCACTGGAGATGGGAAATACAACTCTGATACGTACCACCTTTCCTTGTGACTCAAGAACACCCAGCCTACCAATCCTCAATAATTTCCTTCCTCTCCATTGGCTTAAAGTGAAATCAATAAATATAAATCCTTACAAACCTCTTCAAAATTCAAACTTTTAACATTTTTCTGACATTTCTAATGATGATTGGCACATGGATATTCCAACCTTTTTCATTCATAATCACATTTCAACCGATGCTTTTGAAAAATTAGAATTGCCTTCTTCATGGCACGATGTTGTAGATTCTGCTTAATTTATGAAATATTTTATTTCTGTTTGGTTGTGCTTACTCACACTTATTGCCATACTAGCATTTATATTATGACAGTTCACCTTCAAATTTTGGCTCGCCCTGAGGGTTTACTTTGTATGAGATGCAATAGTAGAAAAAATATATAATAGTAGAAGGAATATTGATTGCTTAATAATATCATATAATAAATCTCATTTTTTGAACTGTTGTTAGCTCAAACTCAGTTACTATAATTAAGTTTTCTTACGTAAATAATAATAATTGAAAAAAATGTGTACTTTGTATAGAACTTGAGAGAATGATTAATTGCATAAAACAAAAATAATGTATTATATTGTATTACACATACCTTCAAAAAGAAAAATTTGGCGAGAGTAATAACAATGGGGGAAAGGGTCTCAGCCCCACAATCACAAGATATTTTTTAATTAAACATGAGTGTTAACTGGGCCCTCCTCCCCTTTATTCTACAAAACTTATTAAAATAATGATTTCTCTTATCATTGATTATTGATCTATCTTTCTTCTGATTGAAATATCTTGTATTCGATGATGTTTCGTTAGAATAGGATAAAGTTTCGTTAATATTATGTTTAAAATTATTAAGTAATAATAATAATTAAGTCATAATAATCTGATATTTAAAAAAACATCTATTTTGGTGTTGATGAACATCGAAATATTTAGAATATATTTAGAAATTACAATCACTATTTGGAAAAATCTTGTTGACATTATGTCACAAGTATTTAAGCATTATGGTTTTTGTTGCAATTTAATAATTATTATTATATTGTTTGATAATTTCACCATTCATTTTATAAATGATTTGTAACAATTTTAATTTAAAAAAATTATGTATTTGTTTAGAATATACTGTAGAACTTGATAATTCTGTAGGATTTTTATGAAAAGGTTTCTTTTTTAATAATGTCTAGAATTGGAAATAAGTTTATAAGTTAATATTTCCTTTTTGAAATTCAAGTATTTCATCTTTTCAACACATTTTATATATAGATATGTTACATTTTAAAGACTCGCGGTTGGAAAATTATGAATGGTGTATTTCCGGGTACATCCGATTAGAAAGATAATAATTATTTGAATCGTTACTCACGTGACGTTTCAGTATGGTACTGACCACGACCACTCTCCAAGTCAGAAGATGTTGCCTGCGATGGCAACGAAACGTCACGTGAGTAACGATTCAAATAATTATTATCTTTCTAATCGGATGTACCCGGAAATACACCATTCATATATATATATATATATCAATTACAAATAGTCATATGATAAAACTGAAGAAAAAATCTAAAAAAAATCCAGAACGGACAGCCAGAGTCGGCTGTCAAAGCGGAGGAGGGGGAGATGTCATGAACCATAAGGTTTGACAGTCTCCCCAAACACAAAAAATTTAAAATTATAAAATTAATTTTATTAATGGCTAAAGAACGCCAGAAAGCCATTTTGTGCTGGCTGTGTGTGAAGAGACTGAGCAGCAAGAGTGGTGAAGCTATCCAGCCCCCCACCAGCACGCATTTAATACAGCAGATTTCTATTTTTCATCTTTGACAGTCAGTCGTGTTTTTTGCATCGCCTCCTGCTGACAAGGGAAATAGTCTGGTTTCGTTAGCACATTATTTTATATTTTAATCTGTATAATGATATATTAAATTTTGATAAAAAAAGAGTGTAAAATTTCAAAGAGGCAAATCCTCATGTAATTCAATTAAACTATTAAAAAAGGAACATAAAAACATAATTTAATAATTAAAATATATTTTAAAGACCGTTTGTTTTTTTAACACAAAAGACATAGAATATTACAGCAATTTCTTGTTTAACACTATATTAATAAATCATGTGTTATATGTTTAACTCTGTATGTCACTTTATTTGATAACCAAAACGTCGTTTCAAACAAATGTTTTTGCTCTATCATCTACAGCAACGCATCTATCATCATTCGTACATTTTCTTCTCATCTGGGAAGTGGGAAGTGAAGGCGCATTTTCATTATTGCATTCCCTACACTGTATGGGGACATTTATTATGACATGTTGACAAAGTAAGTCTTTCCCCAATTGAAAGATATCGAAGCGGAAAAATGCTTGCATTTGTTCAGCTAGATAGCGCCTCACCTCATTACAGTAACCATGTGTGCTGATATGTTGATGAATACGCAGTGAGATGTTGAATATCATCTTTACGTGTGCAGGGCATCAAATGAATCCCATGTTGAAGTCTACTAACATTCAAACAAAACTTGAAGGTAAATGAAGGTTTCATTGTACTTTTAGGGGTTCTACCTCTAAAATAACGCTGGTAACACTTAAATTTAACACTCGCACTTTATTAACACAACACGCACTAATCAGTAATGTCTTACACAAAAGAAATTAATCAGGAACAGATAAATCGATAGTGTTCAGCTAAAAAAGAATTTACAATATTACTGTACAAAAATCAATTACTAAATGTTCAAAGGCCGATCAAATATCAAATAATAACTGTTCAATAAACTGTTCAACAATTCAAGAAGAAACGTCTGAAACATAACAGTCAAAACACTAAAAACACTTACGAGTCACTGTATAAAATGTTAAAGAAGCTTGAATAATAATCTGTCACAATATACTGTGATTATCACTTTAACAATAAACGTTCATAACATAGTTTGTATTAGCACTCACTGGTAATCTGGTTTGTATGAGCAGGAACTGTCACTGTCACTCTAAATCTGCCACTTATTGCATTAACAATCGAATCACAACTGACTGACTTTTTCAAGAGTCTCCTATTTATACATTTTTCATAATCAAAAAAGAATGAAAAGGTCTTTGATTTCTCTATAAACTTCCATTGAATTCTAAAATAAACAGATAAGGATTCTTGCATTTTCCATAAAATTCTAAGTGAACATTCTCCATTCATCCAGGCTATTTTAATTACTGAGATAAGAACATTCTAAAGGTGTCCCAAAAAACTTCAAGGCAAAGAGAGTGCAGGGATAGGAAAAACATGCTGCTTGATGGTAACCAGAAGTTAATATTGACACAGCAGATAACACTGAAAATCACTGTTCCTTCTTTCTTTCTGTGTCCACAACAGCATGTAATCATTGATGTAGTTTTTCATTCATTTCACCAATTCATTTATACTTAAAACTAGGGAGTACTTTTTCAAACACCCTGATTATGACACATTAATTTCAGTCTTCAAGTATAATTTTAATATTTTTTTGTATAAACGATCTGAACATAAACTTTGATTTTCAGCCAAGACTTCTTCAGACCAATCTTCACACTCAGCCTTTTAAGGAGCTTTTTTTTGCTTTGATGTGTTTTCTGAAATACTGCTTGACAACATCCTACTGTTCTGGAGACCATTGCTCCAGAACTATTTTCTTTTTTTTTCTTTCTACTACAAACGGTATCTGGTTCTCCATTGCCTCCTGCTCTTGGTGCTACTGCACATTCTTGTTCCAATTCTTTGCCGCCGCCGCCGCCGCCGCCGCCGCCGCCTCCTCCTCCTCCTCCTCCTCCTCCTTCTTCTTCTTCACTTTCTACTACTACTTCTTCTTCCTCTTCGTTTTTGCCAAAATTAGTATTACTTGAATTATCTTTTAAGTCAATGTCAATTTCATCAAGGGTTTTTCCGTTGAATTCAGCTGTTGTTCCTTTTTCCATAGATAGCAGTATTTTACAAATTTTTGCTGTTTGGTATACATTGTTGTGGAGCCTATATTGGGGGCCTCTGTGTATTCTGTCCATGAATGTGACCAGTTGCTCAATGTCACAATCTGACATATTGCAAATCTGGCTAATTGTAGCCAAATGTTTGCAAAGTCTTGTGGCTAACAAGTTGGCGGGATTTTGTAGCTTGGCCAAACAGGCATGTTTGGCAAATACCTATTGTAGCCTGTAATTGAACTAGTTCGAAAGACTCCACTCTTTTCTTCAGTAACAGTTCTATTTGGCATTGTACATCAGTACTGAATAGCACAAGAACTTCTCGTCCCCTCTTCCCCCTTATTACAACTCGCTTGAAACGTTTCATTAGAATTTTTTCAATTGTGGAAATGATGTCAGCAAACTCCTCATAGTTTTGTTTATTTGTTACAGCTTCAGAATAATCTCTTGTGAGTAGTTGTTGCAACTTACCAGGCCTTTTTCTGTTGAGTATGAGGACTTTAAACTAGCTCAACTAGTGTCCTGTATTCGTTTTCAGCTTCATGGTGAAAAGCTGCGTTTACAAATATTTGATGTCAGAGAAGTTAATTTCCTCTTTCCTAGTCCAGCATGGCTGGGCGTGAGTTTGCCCATGTGAGAAGTCGCCACATCTCAATCTGTCTTGTGGGAGGTGAGCTGCCTAATATAATTTTTCAACTGTTCCTTAATCCCTCTAATTGGGCTGAATTTAATTTTGAGGGTTAGTAAAAGTAAATGGAAAGAAGTCACCTGGCTGGGATTTTAGCTCTGGTCCAGTGAACTATTATAATCCTCAGTTGATTTTCCCTGGTTTTTGACATCAATTTTGGCTTTATTAGCCAGATAATAGATGTAGCATCACAATTAATTGTTATGGAGTTTTACTTCTGCATCTTCACCTTTTCTTCTCAAATACTTTCTTCAAGTCACTCTCCAGTGGAATGGTAGTTACTTTATTCCTCTTTTTCTGATTCAAATTATTCAATGCTTCTGATGAGATATCATATTGCCAATTAGACTCAATTAAATGTTTTAGAGATTTCAAATCAGATTCTGCTACTCCAGCATTGACAGTTGCATAGCAATATCTCCGTTGTAGAGCAAATAAAATGGCAATATTACAACAGTCTTTTAATGTTGTTGCAATATTTATGGCAAAAGTTGGTGAGTGGAAGCGCTCATATTTTTCAGAATAGTTAGCAACATGTTTTGTTGCTTGTGTAAGTAGACCATAGTTTACCGGCTTCAGTACATCAAAGAGATTAGAGATGCTTGGATCTAGTCTTCTTACTTCTATCAGCAACTTTGCCAGTTCTCTCATTTTTCTTGAGGTAACATTAATAACATGTTTATCTCTATGGGTTTTCAAATATCTTGCAGCAAATTTACAGATAAGTTTATCTTTTTTTGCAACAAGTGAGACATGGTCTGCTCTCATGCGTGGAAAAACCTCAGTCTTCAACCTCTCATCTACTCTCATATTCCATAAAAATAAATTTTGGGATTTGTTTACTCTAGAACGCTTTCCAACTGCATTCTGTGGACAATGTTTTTGGTGTTTCCATAACAAATGTTTTGAAAAAAAACCAAAGCAGTATATGCATGGCATATACGATGTTGGCCTGACATTCTTCCGGACAGGTTTCTCACAAAGCTCAGCCGTACTTCTCAAAAAATTGCCCTTATTCCGGATAAGGGCAAGTTGGTCTCTTCTTTCTTTGCTGTTTTTTGGTTTTGATTCTAATCTAATAACTTCAGCCTCACTGGAATGCATCCTAGTTAAGTGCCGAGCAAAGTTTGTTACCTCTGTTTCACAAAACAAACATAAATGTCTGTCTTTCTTCAGTTGTGTTTTCCAATCTTTGACACTGCCCTGCTTGCTTTCTCCAACTCCATCTTCGTTACCAGCATCATCTGTGTGTTCGGTTGCCAATAGACTGCTAGGAGGTAACCACTCTTTATCATTGGCTTCCAAATTGACAGGAGATGGTTCTTCTAAAAAAAAAAGATCAGTTGTAAAAATATAGGGAAAAGTTCCCTACAATACAAGTTGTGCTATGAACACCATATTAGAAAAACTGTGAAATTTTTGACATTCTATTTTTGGCCTTTTCAAAATTGAATCAAACTGGCCATAAAAAAATTACTCTTTTTAGCCTTTAAACCTTTTATTAGCAAATAAAATGTCTAAAAATTTGACACCATTTTCCAAAAACTGCGGATTTTGGTTTGGACAAGTACTAAGCCATGTTTTACTCATACCTAGAAAATGAAAAAATTTTTATGTCAAAATTATTATAGCTTTGGAAATTTTAGAGATAAAACACCATAATTTGTCTTAAATGGTAGAAAACACTATGTTCTTTGAATTCTATTATAAGTTACTCTCATTCCTTCACAAAACATTATGAAAAATCAATGTTTTATTTTTTTTACTTGCGAATTTTATAAACTAATGATCTTTGTGGGTTACAGGATGGCAGATGACGTCAAATTTAAGAGAATTGTATCAACTAAAAGTAAGGTTTTGGCTATTTTCCTGTCTGACAATTATTTTGGTCATAATTTTAGAAAAGCGTGATATTAATGTGAATTATAAAATTTAGCGTCATAAAGACTATCAAGTACACAACAACAAAAAATAAAATTATTAAGTAAAGTCTGAATTTTGCATGTTATTTAAATAAATCAAATAAGTTTATTCTGCAAAATAAGACATACCAGGCAGGGTGTCTACTAGTACCTAATTGTAAAATTCCCGATTTATCCCGACCATGTTTTCAAAATTCTAGACCTCTCAAGTTCTATAAAACCAACTTTACTTCAGGTAATAATTGTTACTTCAGGTAATAATTCTTCTCCAATGTTGAGTGCTTATGTATACACAGGGGCGGATCCAGATTTTGAGGAGGGAATACCTGAGTGGGTATGGGTATCACCAGGCACCAAAGGGGGGAGGGTGGTCCAGGGTGTTTAAAAATGAGGCCTAAAATCGTGAATTTAAAGCAATTCAAGGTGAAAGGTTTAATCAAAATGAAACAAATTTTCCAAATTTAATTGCTCACCTATTGCCTGTAATGATATAATATTATACTGTTAATACAAAATGATTCATGCCTTTACAACGTCCTATACTGCCAGAAAACCAGAAAATTCAACTAATGGTTGTAAATAGAATATAATTTCTGAGTGTAAATATATAGTAATAATTAATGTAATTGAGCAAAAAATTTAAGATCAACCCATAATTTAATGTCTGTGTCTCACATAAACATTAAGTTGGAATATCATATTGAAATGTTCATAATATGAACTTAACTAATAAAAAGTATGTTATTGGTTGAGACAGCAGCTATCAATTGAATTGAAAAAGATGATATTCTATGAATAGATAATATGATTCCTGGATTTCTTATTCCATGACGAACTGCGTTGTTAATATCGATATTTAGGATGCCTTGAAGATGGGTTTTAACAACTCGAAAACGTTCGGCCTACAGAATAAGTAAAATACTACTTCTTCTTAATAAATATTTGACTGCAAGTTGTTGAATTCACTTGAAAAGATAATATGAATCCTGGGAACTGACTAGATTTCACACAGAAGAATCATTTCTAAAAAAATCCCTTTATCTTCTTTTTAAACTGGTTTGGAACCCACCTAAAACTGTAGGTTCAACTCATCGATCACCATCATCCAATTCATTACCCACGCACAGGTCTCAGACCTAAGTGGGCTTCATCCTCCGATAGGAGTGGCCGTAGCCGAGAGGGTTAAGTGCTGGTTTGCTAGCCCAAAGGTCCCGCGTTCGATCCCAGTTCAGACCGAAAGATTTTACCTCGGGCCACTCCCCTGTTTCGGAGGACATGTTAAGCTGTCTGTCCCAGCTGCCTAAAAACAGTCGTTAAGTCACGTCAGAGACCCTGAACTTATTCAGGTGCGACCTGATAACTCTGATACCAGACCTGAGCCAGCCAGGTCACACGATATTATTATTATTATTTATCCTCCGAAAAAACTCATCATTGGGCAGAGTTCTTGTTTCCAAGGACAACCATTGTTCCCTTTTAGCCCTGCTTTACATTCACCCAGATAACACAATCATTGTTCAACCTGAATCCTTAGTCAAAAAATGTAGGACTCTTGACTGCCGAACTTACTGTCTGCTATAAAACCATTTTTTTTTTTTTTTAGATTACGTCTTGGAGACTCCAGTTAAGGAGTATAAGACAAGTCAGATCAAACATACCATAATTACTTCAATTAGTTGAGGTGAGGCTTAATTTTGATGTGAAAGGAACTCTTGTACACTATAAAAAGCTTTATCAACTAAATATTTCTTCAATTGTTTTTTAAATATTTCTATATTTTCAAGACTCTTCAAAAACTGCGGTAGCTTGTTGTAGAATTTCCTACCAATATAACTACGTTTTTGTTTGAATAAGCTACTATTGTGACTCACCAAGTGATAATCTCCTCGACGTCTTGTATTATAATCATGTACATCAAGATTTTGGTTAATATCATTCGTTTTTACATATAAAGTAGCTTCATACACATATAAGCAGGGTACAGTTAGGAGACCAAGTCTCTTGAACAACGACCTACATGAATCTAATCTATTTACTCTTTCTATACACCTAACTGCTCTCTTTTGTATCTTAAACACCCTATCAAGATTTTGTTTTGATGAATTACCCCATACTAAGATAGCATACCTAATACGTGACAGTAAGAGCCCATGGTAAGCTGTAAAAAGTAACTGTAAAAGTAGCTGTAAAAGTTTGTCATTCAATCTAGCGAGCTGTCGCAGGACAAATACCCCAGATGAAATTTTACAACATATTTTCTCAATGTATGGAGCCCAGGTCAATCGTCTATCCAACAAAACTCCTAGAAATGCAATTTTTTCTTCCTGGTCTAATTGATTATCGTTTACAAACACGTTTATAGCCCTATCTTCATTTAAATTATGTTTGTTTTTGAATTGAAGGTATTGGCATTTTTTACTATTTATAGTTAATTTCAACTGATTTAAAAATTGGACAATGGACTGCACACCTATATAGGCACTTATTTCTAAATTATCTAGAATGGAATTGCTGAAAATGAGTGATGTATTGTCTGCAAATAAGAGGGCTCTACCACTAATCAATTCTTTAGGTAAACGGTTGACATATAACAAAAAAAGCAATGGACCTAGTATTGACCCCTGAGGCACTCCAGCTTGCACCTCTAATTTATTAGATTTATTCTTTACTATACTATTACCAACTACTATAGTTAGTTCTACACATTGTTTTCTCCCAATAAGATATGATTCAAACCATTTCAGTTCAACCCCATTTACACCTACATTTTGCAGTATTTCCAATAAAGTTCTATGATTAACACAATCAAATGCCTTTGACAGATCTAAGAAGATCGCAGTAGCTTTATCACCTGAATCTATTATATCTATTAGTTTTTCAACTAGAGAAACTATGGCTGTCTTTGTTGATCTCCCTTTCTGGAAGCCATGCTGTTCATCACAGATAAAGTTAGCTTCTTGAAGGTGCAGAAGTAACCTATTTAGAACTACTCTTTCAAAAATTTTACTTATCACATTTAAAATACTAATGGGCCTATAGTTTTCCACCTTTTCTCTATCAACACTTTTGAAGATTGGCAAGACCTTCCCCTCTTTTAAATTATCTGGAAAAACACCTTGTTCTAATGAATGATTGATCAGATGAATCAAAGGGTCTAACAATTGATCTTTACATTCTTTCAGAATTTTACTGGATACCCCATCCATTCCTACAGTTTTTTTATTATTTAAACTATCAATGATATTTGACAACTCGTCTTGGGGTACTGGGTGGAATTTTAATTTGTTCTGAATCCCCTCAGTATTCCTCATGTTTGCATCACTAATACCTGTATTAAGAGATTTTTAAAGATTCTTAGCAACCAGTTGATAATATCTGTTAAAGAAATTACAAATGTCTACACTATCATCAATATATTTGTTATTTTCGTTAATTATTCTGGGGACACTAGTATAAGCATCTACATGAGATACTTGCCTATTTTTGTTTTCTACATCCCACACTGCTGTGTTAAAAGTACACACTATTATTCAAAATTTCAGCTGTTTTCTTACATTTCGCTCTTTTCACTTCTTTCATATAGTTTTTCTTTAGAGCTTTGTAATTATCTTCACTTAACATATTTCTAGATAGTTTGAATTCATCATATGCATCTTTAACCCTATTTCTTTCTGCAAGGATATCATCAGTTATCCACTCTTCAATCTTGTCTAATTTGTTTTTTACAGGGACTTTTTTAACTGATGTTCAATAAACAATGGAGATTTATTAGAAAAATAATTACATTTTGAGGTATTTGTTTCTAGAAAGTATAAAAATTATAAAACGCAAATTTTAATAACCTTCTTTTAATGTGTATCGGTACATCACACAAATCAGTAGCACAACTACAGGGTCAGTCTAGTGTGGATGATGCCCAATGATGTTGCTGGGAGAGTTAGACTCTCGGTACAATAATTACAATAGTAATTTGTAATTTGGAGTAGTAGACCTCTAACGATAAATTGAAGCGATATACATAGCTATTTATTAGAAACGGGGGTTCGGGGGAAAATGATCTCTCTAAAACCACACTTCAAGTGATTCTAGGCCTAACTTAACACTTCAACCCACATTATGTGTCAAAGCAAATTTTATCTTGTTCTTGTATTATTGTCAATGGGAGATCAGATTTTACTTGAAACTTCCACTTTTCTATAAAACCCTGCTCCTGATTGGGGTACCGTACAGTACCGTAGGATACTTGTAAATTTCTTTCCAAAAAATTGAGGGGTACTCCTTGAAAACGTTTTTAAAATAACAATTCATACAAAACCACATTTTAGCGATTCCTGAAATATTTAATTATGTTATTTTATTTAGTGCAACTGCACATTTTTTGAACTATGGGTTAGGTGACATGGCCAAATAGACAATTTTCTAGTTTCAAGATAGTACAATTCTGTGGGAAAAAACTCGACTTGTAGTTAAAATTTTATTATTATTTTTACTATTTATTATTGAAAGGTTATGCACAGTACAGCATTCTAACTCCTCGTGGGGAAGTAGAATCGCTAATTCTTTGCAGTTTTTCTGCTGAGAAATTATCTCTTTCTCTGTCTATTTCGGGAGCTCTCTCTCTTTCCCTCCGTGGGAACGATTGAGTTTTCTCACGTGTTTATGCTAGGGGAATGTCCTAGGACATTTTTCCGAACAGTCGGTGATGAACTCTTGAAACGAACGGTTGAACGCGCGTGGTTTGATCGGTTGTTGGTTCAGAAATTTCATAAAGTTTTAAAAATAAAGTTCGTGCGCTGCG
Source organism: Conomelus anceps (assembly GCA_948455865.1). NCBI lineage: Eukaryota > Metazoa > Arthropoda > Insecta > Hemiptera > Delphacidae > Conomelus > Conomelus anceps. The sequence goes on from OX418219.1 coordinate 15,573,196, forward strand.
GGCGGTACAAGATTTCGTAGATAATTAATGAGTAAATTTCATTAATGAGTTCATTTGATGAGTTTTATTTAATGAGTTAATTTGAGTAAATTTCTTAGACTTAAACAAAATATCTTCAATTTGCAGGTATTGAATGAAATAGAATTTCTCGCAACTCAATAGTCATTCAGAAGTTGATTTTTCAACCCCTTTAAATGATTCCCAATACACTGTAACTTACAACATGGAAAAATTATCTATATTGAAATTAAAATAGTTTAGCACTCTCAGTCAAATGAATCCGGTCTTATTCAAATCAGACCACCCATTCAAAAGTTGATATTTCCACCCCTCTTGCCAGAGAGGTAAATAAAATAATAAGTGGAGTGGCCGTAGCCGAGTGGGTTAAGTGCTGGTTTGCTAGCCCAAAGGTCCCGGGTTCGATCCCAGTTCTGACCGAAAGTTTTTACCTCGGGTGCCAGAGAGGTGAAAAAACACAAATAAGGGAGTAACGGGGGAATAACGAAGGGTATATGAGAGGGAGGGAGTAACGTGTATGTGCAGTGGATATAAATTGGCTTCATTTTCTAAATTTATGCTCCCGCCACTCACTCTTACTTCGATAGGTGCAGCCGAAAAAGAACCAAAGGAACCGTATATTTGTATGAAGCAAGACTTATCCAATCGCTTTTCCAACAATAACAGCTATGGGTAAACACACACTATACGTCACGAAGCATCAACCCTTCAATCAACCAAAAAAGTGAATGAGGGGTTTTTCTTGCACAAGATCTACTAATCTCACAATACAGTAAACACTTGAGTAAATACTCGAGTATTTGCGGAATTGACTGGTAAAGAAACATCAAAAAAGTTCTTCAAATAAGTTTATTCTTCAATAAAAGAACCTCCGGTCGCGTCTTAAATTCTACAAGCATCAAATAATACTGCTATTATTGAGGTGCTGTAGGCCTACATAGGTGTTTATTGTAGACTGTAGCCTACAGTACACGAACACTATTACAGTACGCGCCATATAGCTGTGCCCGCGTGTCCTTGAAATACCTTGTAGATGAAGTAAGGTTCGCGGGGTGATATCAATGCCTTTCTACATACATATGCTGCCTGCTGCTAACATTGAACGCTACTGTACTGCAGTCAGTACACTTATAACACTGCGCTCAGATTGCTTGCATTCGGGCTGTGATTTGGGTTTACTTTTCGGTCAAGTGTTTCTCCTCTTCGTTGTTATTCAAGTTGAATAAAGTGGAATTCGTAAAAAAAAAATGTAAATTGCAACCTTGAAGTCCAACTTCATTCACTGAATTGAACAAACTAGATCAGTCAGTCTGCTGCATAGGCGAAGACAAATAAGTTGCTTTGTTGTATTGTTGGAAGTGCCTATATAGGGATACGTGTATTTAGAATCTTTGCAAAATCTCACCAAATAGGTCTAGTCAGATGATTCTTTCACAGAAAATAAATTCAATTTATTCTCTACATTTCATATGCTGAATGTATATGAAAATTACTGAAGACAAAAAAGTTTCTCGATACATAACTTTTCAATGTCATGAAAATTTCGATTTGTAAATTTTCTGTATTGTCTTGTACTTGGAAAATCTTTGATTGAAATGGGATTTAATCGATGGTTATGGCATTCTCGAACTGTTTTTATTATATTACCAAAGTTTCATCGATTTCTAATGAATGGTTTGACAGTAGCTATGTTGGGAATTAAATGTGAACACATTTTTTTAATAAAGTCTGGTTTTTATTAAATTCCAAATATCTTTGTAATGAGTAGATTCTCGTTGAAAGTGCAATGGACAAAAATAATGCACATCGGTTAGTTTAATAGAAAAAACTTTGTTATAAAACAATATTCGAACTTTTTGGAAAATGGTCAAATGTTTTCAGCGCGGGTAGTGTCGTACTCTCCTGGCCCTTTGCCGGCGGGCACAGCTACGTGGCGGCTACTGTACGTAGATTTAATTTATTTATACTGTAAACATTTTAAATAAGATACAGTATTTGTAAAGCTCATGAAACGTGATGCATTTCAACAAAAAAGCGAAGTTTGTCTTTTCCAATACAGTACTTGAAACCTGGTATTCAAATCACACAAGTAAAAGACAGTTTTATTTGACTTGAAACAAAAATTTAAAAAAGCTTATAAGTTATACGAACGTTTTAGAAAATTGATAGCCTACTCAGATGTAAACCATTAATTGATCAATTCTAGGCCCTGCAATGCATTTTGCGTATTTTCAAGTCAACTCTCACTCACTTCCAACCTTGGAATCTCACAAACAAGAATCAGAAATTCAGGAATACTAATAATTATTTTCAACCCTCCATACCGGTACTCAAAAAAGGAATTGTCTTCTATTTTTTCTCATTATTGAGGCTTGTTTCGACCTGCTAAAGCTAGACAGAAACCAATTGCTTAGATAAATTAGTATACACTCACTATAGTAAACACAATCTAGTAATAGCTAAAGTGTTGCTCTATCTCTCTCGTAGCTCGTCCAGTTGGAATCTGCACTGGTATAAGCTGCTCTAAGCAAGCATCTCTATCAATAATTAATTCTAATATCAATAATTATTAATTTTGTTAAATTGTCAGCTTGTGAGATACGAGCCAATATGGCCAAGTTTAAAATGAATGCTACTGTGCAGAAAGGTCACTATAGTCTAGTGGTTAAGGCGCCCGACCAGCAATTGGGTGTTCCGATTCCCGGTGGTGACTGATATTTCCGTACAGTAGCATTTATCGATTTCCATCAGCTATTCAATGCTTTTGTCAATATTCGTCATTGCGGAAGTCTTCAGTATAAATTAATAGCACTTAAGGGAATTCGAGATAAATAAATTTTCTTTTTAGGCGAGTGATTATATTCAAGTATAATATTTTCTTCTAAAATTCAATTGCTCTATTGTACAATAATATTTTTGACACCATAATCTATAAATCTATTCTCTTAGATTCATCATTTTCAACTTCATGATACTAAATGGCTACCGGTTATGTACGTTTCAAGAAGTTTGACTGAGACTGAAACAAGATATGCCCAGATTGAAAAAGAAGCCCTGGCATTAACTTGGGCGTGTGAGAGATTTTCATCTTATGTTTTGGGAAAGCGATTTGAACTTCTAACGGATCATAGAGTTACTTGGAAGAAAAGCAACCTGCAAGACTACAAAGATTTTGAATGAGACTTCAATGTTTCAACTTTAAAATTTTAGTACGAAACTTAGGAAAACCTTTTTTTGTACCAGATGCATTATCAAGAAATCCAGTTGAAAACCCTGTGGAAAATACAGATATTTTAGATCAAGACATTTTTTGTAATAGTTTAATTGAGGCATGTCCTTGTACAGATAAACGGTTAGAACAAATTAAGAATGAACAACTTCAGGATTCTGAGTGTAAAATGATAAACGAATGCATTGCCACTGGTATTTGGGGCAGAAATTCAATTTTTTTTAAAATATAGATCTGAACTTAATGTTACAAACGAATGTCTTTTAAAAGGGAATAGACTGGTGATTCCCAGATCCCTAAGAATTGAGTTTATGAACGAACTGCCTGATGGTCACATGGGTATTACCAGGTGCAGGATGTGGGCCCGAGAATCAATAAGGTGGCCTGACATTTCTGACAATATTAAAATTTAGTTGCAAATTGTAGCAAATGTTTAGAACAAAGAACTAACTACAGTGTATCTCCTTCACTACACACCCCTACCAAAAGGAGCATGGCAGGAAATTGGGGCAGACTTAGCTAAATGTTTAGGAAAGTGGTACTTGATACTACAGGACTACTTTTCAAGGTTCTTTGAAATTATTGAAATACAAAAATTAACTTCGGACAGTGTTGTTCAAAGTATGGCAAATGTTTTTGCTTGCCATGGTATCGCCTTGGTATGGTATGGTACCTTGTGTGGTTCGCACTAATGGAGGTACGCAATTTACTTCTGGCATTTTCAGAAAGTTCTCCAAACAATACAGTTTTGAACACAGAACATCAAGTCCAAAATTTGCACAGTCAAATGGGGAAGCTGAAAAAGCAGTGGATATAGCAATAAGGATCTTGACCAAATGTGAAGATCCAAACATTGGGCTCCTCTTATACAGAAGCACTCCGTTAGAAAGTGGTCAAAGTCCAGCTGAGTTGATGTATGGAAGGAAAATCCGTACAGAAATTCCATCTTTGTCTACCTTCCAACCTACATCTCAAGAGAAAATCAATGTTTTCCGAAGTAAAGACCTTCACAAAAAAAATACAATAAAATATACTTTGACAATAGAAATCCAGGAATAGAAATGGGGTTAGGACATTGCCAGAATTAGTGCAGGGGGAGAAGGTTTGGGTTCATGATATGAAGAGATATGAAGTGGTGGAAGAAAAATTACTGGATAAATCTTACAACATCAGGTTAAACGGTGGAGTGCTGAGAAGCAACCAAAGACATTTAGTTTCTGCAAAAAAAAGGATGTAGTGACAGCTGTCACTTAAGTTAGTTTACATATGTTCAGATTATATACTTTGAATCCAAGATAAATGAAGTTGTTTTTGAGTTTGTGGCTCTGAAGCATTGAAGCATTTCTTCAAAGTATAACTGGAGCTGCAAGTATATTGGTAACTCATGTAATGTGTGTAACAACTGAATATCTTAATTCAAGTTTGAAAATAATTACCGAAGAAGCAAAAGGGCAAAGAGAAAAACTGCTCAGTAAAGAAGACTTCAAAAAAGAGAAAAAAGATAATTTATTGGGTAAAACAGAGTTTAAAAATGAGAGAAAAACTACTCAGTAAAGAAGACTTCAAAAAAGAGAAAAAAGATAATTTACTGAGTAGAACAGAGTTTAAAAATGAGAGAGAAAAACTGCTTAGTGAAGAAGACTTCAAAAAAGATAAAAAAGATAATTTACTGAGTAAAACAGAGTTTAAAAATGAGAGAGAAAAACTGCTCAGTAAAGAAGACTTCAATAAAGAGAAAAAAGATAATTTACTGAGTAGAACAGTTTAAAAATGAGTGAAAAACTACACAGTAAAGAAGACTTTAATAAAGAGAAAAAAGATAATTTGCTGAGTAAAACAGAGTTTAAAAATGAGAAAGCCGGATTTGTCTTGTTTGAGAATCTTAACACAAGTATAAAAGTACAGGGTGGCGCAGAGAAACGGGAAATTTTGAAATAATCATAATTAACCAATTAATTGAAAACAAAATTTTTTAATGCTGAAAATGTGTAAGGCAAGAGTGGAAATTACAATACTCGTTAAGTTAAAAATCACTTTTTAAAAATCACATCATTTAAGTGCTGTCCATTATTTCTAACACATTCATTCAATTGGTTTTGAAGACTTATCATTGTGCGACGTAATGTGTCCACTGGGATGTTGGCGACGTGTTCTTCAATCTGAGTCTTGAGTTCAATAAGATTTCTTGGCCTAGTCTGGTACACAACGCTCTTTAGATGTCCCCATAGAAAGAAGTCGCATACTGAAAGGTCTGGAGACCGTGGAGGCCAAGCGATGTTAGCGTTCCTTGCAATTATGCGCTCTCCAAACAAACGTCTCAATGCAACCATTGACAGCCTGGCAGTGTGTGGGGTGGCTCCATCTTGTTGAAACCAGGTTTGCTGAATGTCAATATCTGGAAAAGCATGAAGCCGTGGAGCAAAAAATGTCTCCAGCATTTGAATGTAACGTTGAGATGTGACAGTTACAGTGGAACCATTTTCATCTTCAAAAAAGTAAGGTCCAATCACCCCACGACAAGACACTGCACACCATACAGTAACTTTGGGGCTGTGTAACGGACGTTGATGAAGTTCAGCGGGATTTCTGTGAGCCCAGTAACGCATGTTCTGCTTATTGACATGTCCATTTAAATGAAAGTGGGCCTCATCAGACATCCAAACATTTTCAATGAAGTTTGCGTCTTCATTGATTTTAGTCAGTAGCTGTTCACAAAACTGCAAGCGTAACTCACCGTCATTTGGTTTTAGAGCTTGAACAATCTGAAGCTTGTAAGGATGAAAGTGGAGGCCGTGCAATATTCTTTGCACGCTCCGACGGCCAAGTTGCAATGATGAGGCGATTTTTCGTACAGAACGACGCGGACTCCTTTCCACTGCGACTCACACTGCTTCAACGTTTTCTGGGGTTCGAACAGTCACTACACGCCCACGAGGTTTCTTATTTAAGGCCGAACCAGTCTCTTCAAAATTCCGAACCCATGTTGATATGGCATGTGAAGAAGGAAATCGACCGCGGGGAGGAATATCATAATGGCGTCGGAACACTCGTTGTGCAGCTGTTGCACTGTCACCATTTTTGTAGTACGCTCTCACAGCGACTGCGCGCTCCGCACCACTCCACTGCTCCATCTCAACTAAATGTCCGTTACTACTTGGCGTCATGACTTCTGTCCCCCACTCCTACGAGACGCACAGGTATACCAACAACAACTTCAAAATTTCCCGTTTCTCTGCGCCACCCTGTATTAGAAAGCCTTTTAATCAATTATGTACATAATAGTCAGGATTTCAAGAACCATTTAAATGATGTAATGTATCACTATGCATATCATTTGATAGGTAAGTGTCCAATAGCTTTGAGAACTTTCAACTGGGAGGAATTGGAAAGCCGTGGGCTTACACTAGAACATTGTGTTAATGAGTTTTTTCGTAGGATCAATATGTCAGAGCCAGAGGTTAAATATGATGCTAACCAGTTTCCAACACCAGAACAACAACGGTTAATAAATCGTTATAAGAACTACTCATAAAAAAGATTTTTTGTTTTAGTTTAGACAAAGAAAGTTCTAGCAATGAGAGAGTTAGGACTTCCATTTTATAACAACTTGATCTGAGTTTTGTAGTAGACTGATTTTATGGGTGATGGAGGCGGAGGAGGCGATTCAAAATGTCTGTTTTAAACAAGGTTATTTATTTTTTTTCTCTCCTAACCTTATCCCCCCACCTAAAAAAAGAAAAATTCATGTAGTACAGGTTTGGGCAAAGCCTAAAAAAGGAAAAAGGCCATGGGCGCAGGGGCATGGGCGCGTCATTTTCCTTTGGACAGGGGCAGGGGGGCTTGATTTTATTTTATTTTATTTTACATTGAAAAATATCAATTTCATTCAAATTGGTTCACTAATACTAATGCAGCAATTGTTCAAAACACCGTCCTTCAACTCGGTTACACAGTCTGCACCTTTCAATCATGGACCGTTGAACTGCTATAAAAGCATCTTCATCATCTTGAATAGCACCTGCTGCAGCAACTACTCTTGCCACAAGGTCTTCTTCGTTTTCCACCGGCATGCTGTAGACAAGGCCTTTCATATGGCCCCAGAAAAAAAAATCTAAGGGGTTGAGGTCAGGTGAATGTGTGGGCCATGGAACTGGTCCACCCCGCCCAATCCACCACTGATGATAGGTCACGTTCAGAAAGTCCCTAACAACATTTCCAAAATGAGCAGGGGCACCATCATGTTGTAACCAAATATTGTCTCTGATTGCAAGAGGCACATCTTCCAAAAGTTCTGGGAGTATGTCCCTTAAAAAAGTAACGTATGTGGGAGAATCCAGACGATTAGGAAGAATGTATGGTCCAATCATGTGATTACCTAAGATACCTGCCCAAACATTTACCAAAAATTTATGCTGATAACCACGCACTTTGACCTCATGAGGATTGTCTAAGGCCCAGATGTGACTGTTGCAAGAGTTGAAGATTCCTTCTCTCATAAAGCTGGACTCATCAGTAAATAACACATTTTCCAGAAAATCTGGTTGGATGACGTCTTGCTGAAGAAACCAATAGGCACAGTTTACTCTTGGCTCATAGTCGTGTTCAAGCAATGAGTGAACCTTTTGAAGGTGGAAAGGGTAAAGTCTTTCTTTGTTAAGTACATGCCACACAGAAGAAGCACTTGAGTTTATTTGCTTTGCAACTGCCCTCGTATTCATTCTAGGATTGACATCAAATATCTGCAATACTTCTTCTTCAAAAGCAACATTTTGAACTATCCGAGGCCGACCAGCCGCCCTACTGTTCCATTCAAATGAACCAACTTCCCTCAGCCGATTGTGAGTTCTTGTAAACACCTTGTTGGAAGGGAGGCGGCGGTTTGGAAATGAAGCTGCATACATTCTTCTTGCTTCAGTCACATTGCCAAGAGCTGCTCCATTCATGAAGTGAATATCGGTGAACTCCAGTGAAGTAAATTCCATTACAATAATTTACAATTTGTGTACAAGCAACGTGAAACAATATTAAAACTGGAAATTAAAGATAGAAATAAGACAAATGAAACGTAAGACTAAACAACAGCAAGCACTTTATCTGGTGTTTACTTTTAATGCAACAATTATACTTTTACAAGACAAACAAGATCATCTGAAAAACATTGTAATCAGCTGTATGGTCATATGGGTCCATACCGAGTTTCAAAGCTTCATCTTAAATACAATGGAATTAAAAATTATTAAATTATAAAAAATTTAACATTGATGTTTAAATGGTGAAAAGTGGTCATGCAGTATGAAAAGAATTAATTTCTCTGTTATTCTTTGCCCAATCTTAATAAATAAGGTATCGTTGGAATTGTGATAAAATTTGCTAACTTTTTTGTCTCTTGAAAATTTTCTGTAAAGTGAACGGTTTTCATGAAATTCGCCATCTAATATTTAAAATGGCCTCCATTTTGAAAATTTTCATCAAATTTTTTTTTTTCTAAGTTGAGTCTTTATAACATAAATATTCATGCCAAATTTCAGATCAATACAACATTTCGTTCTTGAGATATAAATTCCCAAGTGAAAAAAACAAAATGGCTGCTATAAGGATAACCGCTGAGTTTTGGAAACTTTAAATACAACATTTGTAGACTCCTATCATCCAGGAAGAATACCCTAAAATGTTCGACACTAATTCTGAAACACCCTGTATATCCAGTAACTTCCAGGATAAGTTATTGGTCAAACACTCTTCCTTTTGACGTGCAACTGAATTTCTACCCCTTCTCAGGGGTAACTCAAACATTTTAAATGGGAACAGCCATTGTGTGACACATCATTTTAAAGGTTTCTTTGAAACAAGAAAAATTACATAATAACAATTTTCTACAATACTTGTATCCAAATTGTCAGCCAATTGAAATTTAGGTTTTCATTGAAATAATTGGTATAGTAATGACACTTAAAATGTTTATGTTTGATCAAAATTTTATTGAACAAATACTTAAATAATTTGAGAAAACTGTTATTTATTCAGTAAATTGTTTATTAGATATTATTTGCAAATTTAAAAAATAAATTTCCCTACTGAACTTTTGATTTGAAATGTTTTGGAACTGACACATAACAATTCTTGAAAATTAGAAAATGCTATTAAAGTGACCTCATACATTTTAAAATTGTGCTATTTTTTCAATAAAATGTTGATCAAACATGAACATTTAAGTGTCATTACTATACCAATAATTCTTTCTTTGATAACCAAAATTTCAATCTGCCACCATTTCGGATACAAGTATTGTAGAAAATGTTTATTTATGAAGAACGTGTCACACAATGGGGGTTCCCATTTTAAAAACCCCTTGGCCACCCCCTGAGAAGGAGTAGAAATTCAGTTGTATGTCTAAAGGAAGAGTAGTTGACCAATAACTTATCCTGGAAGTTACAGAATTCTAGCTGAAACAATTACCAATTTATTTAGGGGTTCCCATACATATGGACCACCCTGCATTTTTAAATCTATTTCGAATTCCATATGGCGAAAACAACTATTCTCTATAGTAATATATAGATATATTAATGAAGGGCTGAGAACCTATCCTTTTGTTTCGTCTCAAAAAGGATGAAGGAGTGGTTCAATTTCATTGGCAAACGAACTTGATCTAAATGTGTTTCAAATTTGAAGTTGATTGGTCAAAGCATTCGAAAGTTATCATCGAACATATACACAAACCCACAAACATACAGGAAAAGCCGCAAGCCTCCAGTCACGAGTCACTCACTACACTCATTCAAATATATCTACTCTACACTGATTCCATTGCTCTGATATATATGAGTATGGTAGGTATTTTTTTGTGGGAAAAAATCTGTGTATCAGAGCAAGATAAACTTGAACTTCAAGTGATAGATGTCTTGTGAATTTTATCTAAATCATTATCTTCAAAACAGTCATTTTTCGTTATCACCTTTTCCTACGATGAGCTTTCCAAATAAGTTTCCCATACCAAAATTAGTTGTTTGCAAGCGAGTTCTCCAGCCAGTTGGGCTCACTAGTATAATTATTATTAGGTATATAATTACTACGAAGTTTTCCCGATAATTTTTTATATTTCCTGACTTTTCCCTGATTTTTCCAGAATTTAAAAATTCCCTGACTTTTCCCGGTCACTAGTCACCCTGCATTAAATTTAAACTAATAAATTATTTTTAAAATAATTAATTTTTATTTTAAAAATAATTAATTTTTATTTTAAAAATAATTAATTTTTATTTTAAAAATAATTAATTTTTATTTTAAAAATTATTTTAAATTAAAACTAATCAATTTTAAACAGAATTACAAGAAGTTAGTAGTTATTATTAAATTACAGTTCATACCTAGAAAACAAGATGACCATGAAATGAAGAGTATTTTATAATATCCTCAGTAATAGCCTATTGAGGTTTGTCATAAAAAAGGCTTCATCAGATTATAAGTTACGAGTTTTCTTCTCAGTTGGATTATTAAACTGAAAATTTCATAGAAATGAGTAATACAGTAGAATGAAAATGCCTTACCAAGCACTTCTTCTTTGATGAAGCCCGTGGTGGAACCTAAGCCTAATTCCTCTTGACAAACACCACTCTTTGACCATGAATTACACAGTGGCGCTGATTCTTGGGTATCACATTCCTGCTTGACTGCAACCATCTGCAACAATAATTAATATGATGGAAACTGTGGAGTGAGCTACCATATATTCAATCATAATTGAACAACTTTATGCATAAAAGAACCAAGCGACATTTAGTCTGAAATGAGGAAATCGACCTCAAAGTTTATGGTGGGCACTCAATTCTGCAATTAATTTTTTTATGATTCAAGCATGCGTCCTACAACCAAACTCGCTTTATTATCAAGTAGATTCTGTTTTTTTTCCCACAAGATGGCTGCACTAACTCCATTTAGCCCAAATTGGCTCTTGGTTCCTTTATGCATTAAGACGGCCAATTGTTGCTTCTGTAGTTGAATAGGTTTTCGGATTAATTCTAGAAACTAAACTGTGCTGTCCATAACAATAAGAGTACCCCTCAAATAGTACCACCATTGTCACTAGAGCAGGGGTCTCCAAACTTTTCAGCCTGAGGTCCAACTTAATAACTCCAGTCAGTACCGAGGGCCAGAACCGATTTCATTTTTCTACTTTCTATATACAGACTGTTTCAGGAGAAATCCTCTTCCTTCTTCTTCTCTGAGCACAAACTTCTTCCAGAAAAATGATTTTAGAGAAATTTGTACATATTTTTTTGAAATAAATAAATTGTATTGAAAAAAAATAACTGTCATACTACTGCAACCCATTCCTTTCAACAAAATAAAAATTTAATAGGTGTATTGAATAGGTTTCATGTGAAAGAGTAAAAACTTGAGTAAAACATTACACAAATCTGTAACTACCGTACCTATTGTGATATTTCACAAAATACACAAGCTTTGCTATAAAATCACGGTTTTTCAAATTTCAAGGGATTTATCTAAGCTTTTTTTGTTAATAGACCAATATTGTTTTTTAACAAAACTTGTAAAGAATTCGATTTTTTTTTTTAGGATGAAGCTCACATAGGTCTGAGACCTGAGCGTGGGTAATGAGTTGGATGATGGTGATTGATGAGCTGGATTTAAAAACAGAAGAATCACCCAATAGCCGAAAACAACCCAAAATGAATAAAATTGTGTTTTATTGGTTGATACTTGATAGACACGTATTTTGCATGGTTGCTTGTAACTTGTTTAGGTAAAATAATGTTTAGGTGGGTGATGATAATATGGCTGTATTAAGGATTGATCAATTTTTCTGGTCACAATTTTCAAACTTAAGTAAAATTATTTATGTATCCTTGAAGTAAATCTATTTTTTTTATGAAAAAAAATAAATATAAACCTATTTAACTAGTTTTTAGTATTATAAAAAAAATATTTTCCAAGGTTTTACCTGTTGGCCATATTAAAATCATATGATTGTAATATGGCCAACATGATATTGTGAAATAAACTCCCCTTAGAAAAAATTATTAGGTATCTTAGAAATATGTTATGAGGATATTAAATAATAACTAGTACTTAAATCTATTTATTAATATATTTGGTCAATCTAAAAGTATGGTACAGTAAATTATTTTTCAGTTTGACGTCAGTTCTGACGTCTTTAATTTGCTTGGTTTAAAATCCCTCTTGACTCCAGATCCCACGTTTTTTTCCTCAGTATGCTCCTCAGCATACATTTCTGGAAACAAAAAATAATTACTTATAACCAATATTTCAAATAGGTGCTACTAATATGGTCAACTGCCAGGGTTGACCATATTACCAACAAGTGCTGGTTGTAATTATTACCAAAATAAAGAATTTGTACCAACAGTTGCTTACTCAACAATGTTACCCATCGATCTAGTATTAAAACCTGTTCTGAAAACAATGATAAGATCAATCACATGTGCTCAAAACACAAAGAAATAGTCGTTAACTTACCTTCAAAATCTAGTAACAGCGTCTATTTTTCCACAACAGCTCAGAAAAACAATGTCGACCGTGCTCTGAAAAGCTTCTACCCCACAAGTAATGGACTCTACCAGTCTAGGTGATCTGGTGGGAGAGTATCCTGATGCATTCTGGTGAAAATCATTCGAACTAGCTATAATACTACTACTTGGCCATATTACCAGCTTGGCCATATCATCACCCAAAGTTAATAGATAAAAGGTTGAACGGTTGATAGTTTTTTTAAATCCGACAGGGGATTTCTTCATGGATGACGTCACTTGAATCAGTTCTCCAGAATCAATTTCCCAGCTGGGAGAGATGCTTCATAAATGGACCTCTCCCAGCTGGTAAATCAAGAGGTCTTGTCTACCTCTGCCAATTTAGTGCATGAATTGGATTTATAATAAAAACTAGTGTATTATTCATATCCTTTCGAAAGAGAATTGCAATTTCTAGCTTCCTTCCAGAGGAAAAGTATTTTCTGTGTTTTTTCATTAGTTATAAGAGATTGAATACATATCTCCCATAACAGAGCATGTTAAAAATCTGAAAAACTGATTCATGTGACGTCATCCATGAAGCAATCCCCTGCCGGATTTAGAAAGAACTAACGACCATTCAACCTTTTATCTATTAACCTTGATCATCACCTACCTTACTCCCTGATTTGTTAACTTTTGGTATCATTTTCGGCAATTAGGTGATCCAAAATCTAAAAGTTTGGTCCATTCAAGACTAGTGTTTGTGGTGGTTTCACAAATTCGGAGGACCACCAAGCATAACACGTTATCCTTGGAATAAAAATAGGATGAAACAATATATTTGACTTATGGTCTTACTTTGCGGTGTAACAAAAGACAGCATGCGGCCGAGATGACGGAAGAATTCCAACTGAACTGGTAGGCTGAAAGCTTGCAACAGTGAGGAAGGGGTATGGTGAGGGGAGGAGAGGGTGCACTATCGTTTCTATTCAAGTAAAGCAATAACAAAACCAATTGTCTCAACTTGATTGAGTGCAGTTCTTACAAACTAGATAAGTTTCAAACAAAGCATTTAAAATTTTCCCAGACACAAACATTTATATTTTTTCAATTCTGTAGGCCTACAAACTTCTTTCTCCCATCACTCAAGGCGAGCAAAGCGAGCGTGCAAACTAGTTATCCAAAATTTTCAAACTCATCGAGTATATGAGTCCTCATCAAACATACACTTGCCAAATTTGATAATTAAACTGTGCATTTGATGCTACCATGACACGATGTCATCCACTGGGCAATAGTGAAAATATCAAGTGATAAAACGTTTTCAACCTTTTAAATGTTGCGGGCCGTAGTTTGGAGACCCCTGGTCTAGAGTTTTAATTAATAATACAAGTACAGTATAGATAGTAGAATATTCCACGATTATGCATTATTCTATCTTACTTGTAACCATTGGGCCTAGTGGAAACAGAACAGCTACCCTGCAGCTATCATGCTAGTTTTGATGAAACACAGAATTGGATTATAATACTCAATTGACAATAGGAAGTGAAACTGACAACTAATTCACTCAATGAATCAACAGAAAAGCATTGGACCACTTTCTCAGTCCTTTTTCCACCAGGCCCCACACCCACAGATATTTCAGTTTTATGACAGAACTGGTTGCAGACTGTAATAAAAGGGCCCAACTTCTCGCCATGAAATATCATGAACCACTGAAACATTTAAGAGAAGTCAACTTTTAGCATCAATCAAAAAGTTTACTGGAAGTTCTCTGTCATCGTTTGAGCTGTTTTATAGCAGACATGGTTCAGGTGGGTTCTGAACTATTAAGTTGATGGGAAAACAGAACAAGTATAGCCAGTGATTCCATGAAGACCCACCTAATTTTTCCATTGATTTGTACAACCAATACATTACCTTCGAATCTCCTCCATTAAAGAACTCAGCCTTCACAGCCATTTCATACTGGCTGTTATCTATATCCATTGGAGCATTCAAAAAGGCTTCAATCTCCTGTTTGATAACATATTCACTTGTCTCCTGTTGAAGAATGGAATAAGAAATTGAATCAATTATAAATGCAATACGCAACAAAATAAAGGTAAAAATTTAAAGCTCTGCAAATCAGGTGGAAATTTTTCTCTGTGATGTTTTCCATGATGAAATACTTGTTGAACAATCTAATATCAAAACTGACACTGTACTTCATTTAATATATTGCCTTTACTCACTTATATTGGAGATACTGGAGGAATGCATTTCATTTCTGAAAAGAAGCTTCGTCAGCCTGACAAAGGCTGAAAAGCTTATTTGCATCCCTCCAGGATCTTTTTCCATTGAAAAAGTTAGGACTTTGAACCGCAGCTTCTCTTTATCCACTTCCACTGCATTAGATAGCCAAGAATCTAACCTAAACATAGGCGCCCAAAAGTTCCCAACTATCAGTGGCGGATTTACAGGGGGGGCTAAGGGGGCTATAGCCCCCCTCTGGGGTCAAAACTTACACTGGATAAAACGGGAAAATTCCTGGATATGCGATATGCCAAATTGCCAACAATTTATCATGAGATTTACAGCCCTTTAAAATAATTAACACAAAATTCGCCTTACAAAATGATTGACAAATTGGTTTAGTTATAGAGTTGGAATGGTTCTGGAATTTCAGGCACAGAGTAGTAGTTGAAAAAATGCCTGCAAAAATGACACAAGAGCCTAGAAAATTGGGAAGAGGATTAAGTTAACTATTTAACTTTCTCAAGGTGAGTGCATTGTACTTCATGTTATTAATTATTCAATTAAACAGTAATAGCAATAATAAGTTAGTATGATAATCATAATCAAACAAGTTGGTAGTTTGGTAAAACTATTGTTAATAAAAATTGAATGGCAATTTAATATTTTGTGATAGCAAAAATGTATAAAGAAATGGTCGAAAACTGTCATTTTGGTCACATAGATTCCAAAAAAAAATTTGGTGGAGGACCCCCGAACCCCCCTCTTGATGGGGGGGTATTCCAGATCCACCACTGCCGACTATGGATACAGTTCGATATCCCATCCAGTAAAATAATCGCATGAGTTTCGATACCGGATGGAAGTGTCGATATTGATACTTCATACTATCGATTGGAATTGTGTAACAAAAATGTTTTGCGTATCAAAGTGTCTGTATAAAACTGCATTTTAACGCATGAATTGATGTCTGGAATCGTATTGTAAACAAAATGTAGTTTATTATTGATTACTTTACAATATTATAAATACAAAAATAAAACATTTAATTAAATTTTAATAGAGAATAAATAAATATTTACTCAAGTAGGCTGAAATGTGATATGTTCATTTGCAACAACTGGATCGGTAGTGTTGTAGGTTTAGGTTAAGTTATAATTTCATAATTTTATACTATTTATACAAAGTAATACATATATATATATATATATTTAACTACGGTATATATTTAACATGGGTATAACATTTTTGTGGCATTGAAGATGATATTTGAATCGTATATGTTTTAGTGCCAATACCTGTTGACAGAACTGCTCCGTATCGTTCTCTTGCTTTCTTCTGTATCATTCTGTACCTTTCTATGCTTTCGTCTGTTTCTATCCTATTACGAAACTAACGTTCAGTAGCATGAGTTTATTATAGAAAATGAATGAATTTTGGTAGGAATTTTATGTAATTAGTAATAAAATCAAGTATTTTTTTAAATTTAAACATATCCTAGCCCATCATCATTAATCCTTATAACAAAATAATGATAAAAGTGCCAAATAAGAGCTTACCAATATTTCAACTTTCTATAGTATCATTTTAAAGTATTTTCCATGCTCACCACAAACATCATAATCATTTTGAGCATAAACGCCTAATAACAGATGAAAATTGAAGTGATAATTTGATGTTAATGAAATGAAATTACATTTCATGAAACAGTTAAGGATGAGTTAAAGTAGGTGGAGTAAGGTTGTATTACCAAACTTAACCAACACAACCTAGCTTAACCAAAGGTATCCTAACCTAGCTAGGCTAGGTTAGGTTGGGTTAGGCTAGGTTAGATTGGCTTTGGTTAGTTAGGGGTATTGTAAAGTTCAAGCTAGGTTAGGTTGGGTTTGGTTAGTTATGGGTAAGTTAGGTTGGCTTTGGCTGATTAGGTTTATGAGGTTAGGCTTTGGTTTGGTTAGGCTATTTTGGGCTAGGTGAGGTTGGGTTGAGTATGCAAAATATGGATGGTATCCTGTAGGACGACCTAACAGTTTGATTGACGTACTGCTAGCTAACCAAACCTAACCTAACCTGGCTAGATGTGACTGAACACAACCTTTTAAATCTACACATGTGTGAACATTTTGTGCATGCGCAGAAGCGTAGTCTGCGTGAATGGAACGAAGTGGAATGGAAACTGGAATGGAACTGCATAACGAAACCTTTCCTAACCTGGCTAGATGTGACTGAACCACCTCTGTTTACTTGGTCGGTCAAAACGACAGTCATACAAATGGTTTCCTCCCAATAAAATGGTACATTGCGTTTCAATGACAAATTTACAGAGGTGCTTCAGTCACATCTAGCCAGGTTAGGAAAGGTTTGGTTATGCAGTTCCATTCCACTTTGGTCCATTCACGCAGACTACGCTTCTGTGCATGTAGTCCAGTCAAGGAATGAGGTGTAGAGTGCGTGAGCAGGTAACTAAGCGATTCCTTCAGGAACTTGTTCAGGGGGCTTAGGGTGTTAACATACCAAAAGTCCTGACTCCTAGGTGGTGAGCGGGGTAGAGGAGGAGGGGGGGAAGGTATGAATTTTAGGTTTTCTTCTTATATCTCGAAAACGGTGCATCAGAGGGAAATATTTTTAAATAATAAAATGGAAGTTCTTAAAATTATCTAAAACTTTTATATCATATGTTTTTTTCTAATTCCCAACCGTTTTCGAGCTACACCCTCGGAAAAAGTTGAAATTTACAAAAACAAATCAATTTACCTCAAAATATTCATAAAAATTTCATCATATTGTCTAAACCTATTCATAAACGAAAAGTATGCATAGAAAAGAAGTTGTAGATATTTAAATTCCCTTTTAGAATATATATACATATGCTGATTAATGTCCAACCCACCTAAAGTTACAGCTATTTTAAAACTTTTATAGCATTTTGCAATTTTCAGAAAATTGTTTTGTATATCATATTCTTAACCCACAACCTTTGTTCATTCATCTAATAACATTTATATGGCCACTTATAAGCAAGTTATTAAATAAAGTACAAAAAATAATGATGATAACAAATTTCACACTTTATTCTACAGATAGTTTCATTACACCAATACAATAATTGTAAACCCCATTGTTCTCAATATATTCCTAATGTTGTACTCTCAACTTGAAAAGTAATCATATTTTCATCCTCTTTGAAGTTGAGGGCCCAGGCAATGGTTGTTCTTCCATGGCATCTTCTTCCTCAGTAGTGGGTGGCTCTTGCTGAATGGGCTCTACGTCGTCTTCATCGTCCTCATCGTCAAGGCTGTTCACTTCCCTTGACAGTGGAGGCATGCTGCAGAACAGGTGAGCATCGCTTTTCAGCAGCCACATTTTCCAATTACACAATCCTTGATGCAGCAGCAAAATATAGTTTTCAGTAGAACCTCTGGTGCTGGTAGATTTTCCATTGTAATTGCCACCAGGGCAATAATTGTCTCCTACATGTTTCCACCCCCAATCTTGAGGGGGCAGCTCATTACCAAGCCACTGCTACTTGGTGGTAGGTATGCCAAGAGTGCTGTTTAGCTGCATTCTCTGTTGGAGGTAGGGAGCTGATTTCAGGCTTCATATTTGCCACTGACCTTGTAAATGATTGGAAGCGGTACTGGTTAAGGGAGGTTTGTTTTTTTGGCGCCTTATACCACTTCAGAAAGCAGGATGTGTTCAAATCCAGGGTGCTGCATCTCTTGGGTGGACAGTACCATTGTTTTGGTTTTCCCTCATCTGGGTTTCAGCATCAAGATATCTTGGGTCGCAGAAGTGGAAGCAATCAACAGAACAGCAAGGTCTACATCCTCACCAATGACAGCCACAGAGTTGTGAGTGGCTTGTTCAACAGCAGTCTTCATGATTAGGACGTCAGTTTCATCATGAAGCGCCTGAAGAGTATGTATCCCTTTCTCCTGCAGCTTTGTCTCCAGTAAGGAGATAAAGTTAGTTTTTTTGGTAGGATTTGATAAGAAGTCTTCCTGTTTAACAGGTATTTGTGTGTCCCATGACAAATTAATGTCAGCTGACCTTTTTAGTCTATAACAATGCATTTGTTCTTGTGATTTAGTGCTATTGGCTGTGTCTGTGTACCCATCAAACACCACAATGTGAGTAGTCCCAGGATAATGGTGGTCGATGTAGGTGATATAACTATTACAAATAGATGCAACAAATGCATCTTTTGGCCAAATACCTCTGTGGAGTAAAAATCCTCCATTGACTACAATGTTCATTTGAGGCAGAAGAATATCTTTCTTGGTTGGCTCAAACAAGTTGTACAGCACTGATTTGTTTGTCTTTCTCATGCCACTTTCATTGAACAGTGCTAAGGGAATTGGGCCCAACTCATACTCAAAATGTTTAATCAAATTCTCATCTGATCGTTTGCTTATACATACAGGGTGGGGGAAATGTTTGGAAACGGCTTAATATTTCATATACAAAGGTGATTTTGCGGTAGGTATGATTGAGGATCCTACTCAAATTGAAAATACTATTTTACTGTGACTTTAAAAATCTGGTCCGCCATCTTGGAACCGCCATTTTGAATGTAACTTTTTTTTTTAAATAGGAAGGGGGTCATGCGATACATGATTTCAATACAGAATTTTAAGACAAAATGAATGCCGAAAACCGCACATCGATATGTCAACCCGTTTCGGAGATATTTACATTATTAATCGATACCATGAAAAGCAGAAATGAAATAAATAAGTACATTAAAATCTTACCTATCAAATTTTTTGTTAATAGTGTTTGCTAATAAACATTAAAACCCAATTATTTTAATAAATGTTCAAACTGTTTTCCTTCAGCTGTTTGACAATGTGCTAATCTTAAATAATAGCCATCAAGCACATTTTGAATCATTTCGCGTGGAATTCTGTTAGCCACTTCAGTTATACATTCTCTCAGTTCATTAATTGTTGCTGGTTTCTTTTTGTACACATTGTCTTTCATGTAGCCCCAAAAGAAATAATCAAGTGGAGAGAGGTCAGGTGACCTAGCAGGCCACTCTATTGCACCTCTACGACCTATCCAGCGTTGGGGAAATGTTTGGTTCAATATATCCCGCACTCCTAATGCATAATGAGGGGGCGCCCCATCTTGTTGAAACCACAAGTTATGTAACTCTTGTCCGTTGATGTTCTGGATGGCTGGAACGATCAAATTTATTAACATGTTCTCGTAAATGGCACCTGTTAAATTATTCTCGATAATAAATGGTCCTACAATGTGACCATTTACCATACCAGCCCATACGTTTAATTTTTCAGGATACTGTGTATGACCCTCCTTCATCCAGTATGGGTTGACATCGGTCCAGAAACGATAGTTTTGCTTATTTACATTGCCGTTAAGCATGAACGTAGCTTCATCCGAAAATACTACATTATTAAAGAAGTTTGGATCATTGTCATACTTGTTCATCATTATGTCACAAAACTCTACCCGGCGGTCGAAATCATCCTCATTCAGTTCTTGTAATACATGAAGCTTAAACGGATGGAAATGAGATTCCTTAAGAACTTTTCTGACAGAACGAGTAGACATACCATGTTCCTTGGCAACGCTTCTAGTTGATGTATGCGGATCTTCAACAAATGATTGCATTACCTCTAAAGATTTTTCATTGTTGGTGGCAGTATTTGTTCTTCCAGTGCGAGCACGATCAGTCACTTTGCCCGTTTCTTGAAACCGCTTTACTGTCTTAAAAACAACACTTTTACTAATTGGATTTCTGTTGGGAAATGTTTCGTTAAATAAATCAGAAACTTCTTGGTAAGACCGTACTCTATCTCCATAGCCGCGCATCATTAACAAAGTTATTCTCTCGGTTTCATTTAAAAATGCCATTGCGAACGACTTTAAACACACTCACTACTTCATGATTGAAAAAGAATTCATTAAATCAGTTGGATTATTACAGATGATTTTAGGTTGATATCATGATTATTGTTGATATTATGATATCCAGAGTCAGATGTTCATCACGCGAAATGATTCAAAATGTGCGGTTTCATTTAAAAATGCCATTGCGAACGACTTTAAACACACTCACTACTTCATGATTGAAAAAGAATTCATTAAATCAGTTGGATTATTACAGATGATTTTAGGTTGATATCATGATTATTGTTGATATTATGATATCCAGAGTCAGATGTTCATCACGCGAAATGATTCAAAATGTGCTTGATGGCTATTATTTAAGATTAGCACATTGTCAAACAGCTGAAGGAAAACAGTTTGAACATTTATTAAAATAATTGGGTTTTAATGTTTATTAGCAAACACTATTAACAAAAAATTTGATAGGTAAGATTTTAATGTACTTATTTATTTCATTTCTGCTTTTCATGGTATCGATTAATAATGTAAATATCTCCGAAACGGGTTGACATATCGATGTGCGGTTTTCGGCATTCATTTTGTCTTAAAATTCTGTATTGAAATCATGTATCGCATGACCCCCTTCCTATTTAAAAAAAAAAGTTACATTCAAAATGGCGGTTCCAAGATGGCGGACCAGATTTTTAAAGTCACAGTAAAATAGTATTTTCAATTTGAGTAGGATCCTCAATCATACCTACCGCAAAATCACCTTTGTATATGAAATATTAAGCCGTTTCCAAACATTTCCCCCACCCTGTATCTGCTGAAAGAGCAATGTTGGGTCAACTACTACCCTTTTATCATGAACTGTTATTGATGAGTTAACAGAAGATATTGGCAATGCCCAATCCTTGTGTGATAACTTTACGTCTGCAAATGTCAAGTCAACTATTGAATTCATAGCCCTTTTACCATCTCAAACAGCATCATAGCATGTTATTGTGGCATCTCTGACAACTCCACTCGAAATTGACATGATTTGAAAGGTTTCTGGGAAGGGAGGATGAGAATCAAACCACTGATTGAGTTTGACAATGTCTTCTGCTTCTCTCCTCATGCGAGCCTGTCCAATGTCCTTGTGTTGTTCACTTGAAGTGAATATGACTCCAGAAAACTCTTCAAGCAAAATGCATATCTCATGAGTTGCACTCATACCAACTAACCATTTGCTAAGTATGTTGTGCGAAACACCTCTGCCTCCAGTTATGCCTCCTTGGCTTTTGAATGATCACATCAATGTGGTTTCAATTGTCATAGAGGGCGTGGCCTTGGATGTGCAAAACACTGTCATGAGTCATGAGGGTGGCAACTCAATCACAACACCGCCATGCTGCGATCGCATCAACATTGGTCTACATGGCAATTGTCACTCACATATTTGTGATTGACAATGTATTCTTGCATTTCCCACAAAACTTGTTTTTATTGAAAAATAATTACCTGGTTTTAATTTTTTTATATTATGCTTAGGACTGATTCAGATAGTTGGTGATTTGGTTAATCAGCATTCTATTGTATATGGCTCTTTTAATGTTGATTTCAAGTATTAAATTGAATTGACTAACAAATTGCTGATATTTTTATCTGTAACTTAAACAAAATACACATTTATCACGTTATTATGTGTTCCCACAAAAAAAACATATATTTAGCTTTGAACGACCTTGGAAAACCCAAAGTCTTGTATAACTGAGGCTCGGATAATCGATATTTAGAAGTAAGTCAAGTGAATTTTAGGCTGCAACATTTTTGGGAATTATACATATTTTAATTTTGAGAATTTGTTTAGTGAGTGTTCAAGTGATTTTTAAAAGTACTCAGTTACCTGGTGTGGATATCCGATTTAAAGAATTGTAAGTGGTTTTAACTACATTGTTCAAACTATACACACGCTTCTATTTGCACAATAGCCTCCATTTTGTCTACCGGCACTTTCCTGTAATTTGTTTATAATTCAATCGGAGCACGCTCTGACTTTGAGTTTGATACTGCTGGCTGTCGACCTTGTAACTACGAACTATCACTGATAGCAGTTCGACCGGCTGACAGGTAGGCCTACCGTTTATCAGGCCGCCGTTATCGGGACCAAAACACAGCTGATCGGTTGTTTATGTGAACATCATCGCTCGAATTTCGCTTTGATTAATTTTCCTTCATATCTCTTTTATCCAATAGCTGCATACCTATGTACTCAGGAGCTTCCTTTAATGTATCCAAGCCATGTTTGCTCTCTTGGCGCTTCCTTTAATATTCCTATCTGACCTTTCCTAACATCAAATAAACGATACAGTTTGGTTCTTTCAATATCAATTGATATACTCGTTATTACGACTGTAGAATATTGTCACGGACTCTAACAAAATGCTAACTAGAAGAAATCGAAATGAACTGTTGAAATTGTCTGATGTGGACGGTATGCATCTAAGTGATGGATTGATGAATGAGGAGGTAGTACAGTTGGCTGTTCAGATACATGGGGCACTTGGTGTCATATCTTCCAATTATTCTACAGATGCAATTGTGGATGTTGTCCCTCATCTTATCAGTACTCTGAATCGTCTGGATGCTTGCCTAAAAGTAAATTATGACCTTCAGAGTGATCTAAATGAGATTTCAACGGAAAACCTTCATTTAATAAAGAAATTAGACATTGAAAAGCAAAGAAGAATCGATTGTTTTGAAGAATCACTGAATATAGAAGAACAAACAGATAAGGAAATACAAAAATTAAAAAAAGAAGTCATTGATCTATTGAAAAGTATAGACAAACTCAAAAATGAGATTCTGGAAAAGGATGTAATTATTTCAGCATTGAAAGCTGATTGTCGTGACTTGAACGTAATAACACAGAACAATTCTTCAATAATACAAAACAATAAAAAGGATTTTGTTACATTGGGAGTGGACTGTCATGTAACTAAAGATAAGCTCAGTTTTCCAGTGAAAGTAAAGTCTCTTGTTCACATGTCAACGCAAACAAAAACTAAAATGACATGTTCAGACTGCTCTGGACTTCACGAAAAATTAAGAGATAAGCAGCTTGAACTAATGGAACTGAGACAACGTCGGTGGGAGGATAGGATTGAGATGGAAGGAAAAACTAAGGCGTCTTCAAATAATAGTCCTATACAATCTTCATATGAGAGACAACCAGATAGCATTCTGAAACATTCTTCATTCGAAAATAAAATTAGTAAATTTCCTGTTTCATCTACTCCAAGAGCTACTGATCATGCTACCCAGAGATTACCTACAAGGAAAATTGCTGAGAAAAATAAGGAGGCTGGAAAAATTAAAATTTTTGCTGACAGCCATGGCAGGCGCTTGGTGAAATTGGTGGCTGATGCGTCGGGTGGTATCGTGGATGGCGTCATCAAGCCGGGGGCCACATTCGATCAAGTAACATCTAGCTGCATCCAGGAGGGTGCGTGCCTATCCAACAAGGACATTATTGTTATCTTCGGTGGAACCAACGACATGGATAAGGACAGATCTGGGAACTTTCTAACTACATTGAAAAAACAACTACAAGGTTTAACACACACTAATGTATTGTTAATGAACATTCCATATCGTTTTGATCTTCCCCATAATTCTCCTATTAATTATGTAATAAAAAATACAAATAAGTCCATTCATGAGATTTGTAGGCACTTTTCAAATGTTAAAGTCTTGAATGTTGAAAACATTGGCCGTCGTTTCTATACCCGCCATGGACTACACTTTAGCTTTGTAGGAAAGCGTTTCATATCAGATTGTATAGCAAAAGCGTATCATAATTTGTCACTGGATCTTGGCCCTTCTAAACCTGTAAATGACAATATCTTGACTGTGGAATTGGCCGATAACGTTCCTGTTGGCACATTACACTCATACAGATCTGCTTTAAACGGACAATGAATGACAAGGCTCATAAGAGAGTTACTTCTCCTCATCAAAACTCAATACATAAAAATAGAACAGATATTGATAAGATTTCTATAATACATCAAAACGTACAGCACTTACCATCACGCTTGGAAATGTTAAAAATAAATCTACAGGAGTTGGAGCCAGATATACTGGCTATTTCCGAGCACAAAATGTCAAATGATGAAACAGCATTACTAAATGTACCGAACTATCAGATAAGCTCCAAATTTTCTAGAATTGACAGTACTGGGGGGGGGGTCATGATCCTAGTGCACAGTAAAGTTTTTCCTAAATGTAAACCTGTAAACCTACCAGCTATTCAGACAATAACGACTGAAAAAGCGTTTGAATGTTGTTTAACTGAGTTTTCACTTGATGGTTTTAAGTTTGTACTGGCTTGCTTATATAGAACACCTCAGCATTGCTTCTTGGATCCATTCTTAGAGAAGTTAGAAATCCTACTTGAAATTTTATGTAAGAAATATAAAAAAGTTATTGTGGCAGGAGACATAAATATTAATGTTTTAGAAAAAAATAACACATATAATAAGTTAATGAATGTTCTGAAAATGCATAATATGACTTACAAGGTGGATTTTCCTACTAGAATCACTACCACATCCGAAACAGCTATAGATAACTTTATTACCAACATTGTTGATTATAGTTTAAATGTGTCGAGTATCATCACTCACATATCGGATCACGATGCGCAGCTGCTCGAGATCCGGGGTGTGACTGGGGTACTCGATAAACCAATTAGGAAATTTTGTCGTAGATTTGATGACTGTCACTTGGAAGCGTTTTATAGAGAGTTAGCGCGTCTGAATTGGATGGACGTCTATCAATCACCAGTAGATGAAAAATACGATGTCTTTATTTCAGCTTTTTCACATTATTTTAATATTACTTTTCCAAAGATCCTGAGAAATGTGAAGGAAACCAACAATACGAACGGGACAAGTCCTGAGGTAATTGATAAAAAAAGAGAATTATTAGAGTTAGAGAATTTACATAGACAAACTAAGAGAGAAGATTTAAAGATTCAAATAAAAAATAATAGAAAAGCTCTCAAACTCATGATCGAAAAAAATAAACAAAAATACTTTGATAAAAAAATCTTGGATTCCAAAAATAAGAATAAAGTAACATGGAAAATTATTAATGCTGAGGTGGGTAAGAATAAAAAGAATAATTCAAATATAAGTGTAATGATAAATGGCACACACTCAACTGATCCTCACAGTGTGTGCAATATATTTAATGATTTTTTTGTTACGGCAATTGATAATTTTGTTATACCGGATATTCCTAATAATTCTAGACCTGTAAATGTACCAAATTCACGAAGTTTTCAACCTTCACTGAGATTTAGTTTCAAATCGATTACTGAGTGTCAATTAAATAAAATAGTGATGTCATTTGAAAACAAACACTCTTCTGGCCCGGATGATATTCCAATGACAGTGATTAAAAAAGTTTTACCAGCAATTATCAAACCATTAACTCATATTATAAATTCCTCCCTAATATCAGGGCATTTCCCTAACAAACTGAAGATAGCTAGAGTCTTTCCAACATTTAAAAAGGGTAATATCAAAGATCCTGGTTGTTACAGGCCAATAGCGTTGTTATCAGTATTCTCGAAAATCATTGAACGTGTGGTATATATTCAATTAATGGAATATCTAGAAGCAAACAATTTATTGGATAAAGAACAGCATGGTTTTTGCTCAAAAAAGTCAACAATTACTGCAGGAGTTGATTTCATAAATACTATAATCAATACTATAGACAAAGGAGAGAAAGTTGTTGGCACATTTTTAGACATGTCTCGTGCATTCGATAGTGTACTTCACAATGTTCTGTTACACTCGTTAAAGGCTTTAGGAATATGTGGTAAGGAGCAGACGTGGTTTTCATCTTATTTGATTGGCAGACGGCAATTTGTTGAGATAGTGCATACGGAAGAGAAAAATAATTATATATATAAATACAATTATCGCTCTGACCTGAGAATATTAAAGTATGGAGTTCCTCAAGGTTCCATTTTGGGTCCCTTATTATTCCTATGCTACATCAGGGGTCTGCCTGATATGGTCCGTGCGCACGCATCTGTATGTCTGTATGCGGATGATGCTAATATAATATTCTCAGGAAAATCAATTGAAGCAGTGGAACTCTCATCTGCCATAGGCCTGTCCGCTATTAGTGAATATCTAAATAGCCGAAATCTTTTGTTAAATTCAAGTAAGTCTATAGTAGTCCCATTCAAGACAAGGCAGAGTAGGAATGAATTATGCCCAAGTGTAGCGATAAATAACACCCTTTTAGAATCAGAAGATAAAACTAAATTTCTAGGTCTGTTAATAGATAGCAGTCTTTCATGGGATAGTCATGTTTCCCACGTTATAAAAAAAATATCCCCAGGTCTATATGCCTTGCGCCGGATGTCCAATTTATGTAGTACTAAAACATTGAAATCAATATACCATGCAGTGATACATGCGCATCTAGCATACGGTCTTTGTATATATGGTAGTACAAGTAAGAATAATCTCGATAAAATACTCAAGCAGCAAAAACGAGCAATAAGAATTATGCTAAACCTTAATAGAACTGACTCTGTAAAAATAGCTTTCTCCAACCTAGGAATCTTAACAATATATGGACAATACATATTTGATGTTATTGTCTTTTTCAAAAAATATGATGGTTCAAATTTAAGAAATAACACCCACAATTATAATACACGATACGGTCGTATCGCAGAAAGACACAGATTGGATCTATTTGAGAAAAAAACCGTATACAGAGGAAAGAAATATCTTGTGAAGCTACCAACCAGTTTACAAGAATTAGCAGATCCTCATATATTTAGAAAGAATTTGAAGGAATATCTGGTGAACCTATCGCTGTACTCTTTACAAGAATTTGACGTAAT
This sequence comes from Conomelus anceps, assembly GCA_948455865.1. Lineage (NCBI taxonomy): Eukaryota > Metazoa > Arthropoda > Insecta > Hemiptera > Delphacidae > Conomelus > Conomelus anceps. The sequence continues at coordinate 15,600,947 of OX418219.1, forward strand.
TTCTAATTGAATAAACAATCTCTTTCTTTTTTTATAGTCTTTTGATAATATAGGCTAGCCTAGCTTAGTATAATCATTAAAATTATTGACACTATTCATAACGTACCTGTACATGTTGTAATGAATAAAGATTTTTTCAATTCAATTCAATTCAATATTAATTGTACTGTGAACATATATATATATATTCTAAAAGGGAATTTAAATATCTACAACTTCTTTTCTATGCATACTTTTCGTTTATGAATAGGTTTAGACAATATGATGCAGTTTTTGTGAATATTTTGAGGTAAATTGATTTTTTTTGTAAATTTCAACTTTTTCCGAGGGTGTAGCTCGAAAACGGTTGGGAATTAGAAAAAAACATATGATATAAAAGTTTTAGATAATTTTAAGAACTTCATTTTATTATTTAAAAATATTTCCCTCCGATGCACCGTTTTCGAGATATAAGCGAAAAACCCAAAATTCGTACCTTCCCCCCCTCCTCCTCTACCCCGCTCACCACCTAGGAGTCAGGACTTTTGGTATGTTAACACCCTAAGCCCCCTGAACAAGTTCCTGAAGGAATCGCTTAGTTACCTGCTCACGCACTCTACACCTCCTTTTGGGTCATTTATTGACTGGACTAATGAGCGAAATGTTGCACATGTGTTTTGATTTATATGGTTGTGACTGAACCACCTCATACAAACACGACCTTTGTTTACTAGGTCAGACAAAACTAAAGTGTACAAATGGTGTCCTCCTGCAAAATACACAAGCATATTGCTAACCATATTATATTTGTTAGGCTTGGTGGGCTTTGCCTGATGTCTGCACAGACAATTTTTGAAAGAAAAACTGTTTAAAATTTTTGGATTTCTTGTTCCATGACGATCTGCGTTGTTAATATTATCTTCTTGTTGTAAATTTAACAACTTGCAGTCAATTAACGACTGCAAATCGTCCTCGAAGTGTAGTTAAAACGCAACATAACACATTATCAGCTGTTTTGTATCATTCGGATGATACAGAACAGATGTGTTGATAAGCAAAACAGTATCGATACTTCCATCTGGTATCGAAACTCGTGCGATTATTTCACTGGATGGGATATCGAACTGTATCCCCGACTATGATGAAGGTGTTAATTTTATACATAAATAGTTTTACATAATACTATAAAACTACGCAATATAGCTTTTTCACTCATGCCAAGTCATTCATACTTCGTGCAATCTATAGTCTTTCTTACGTTGAAAAGCTTTGATTGCTTGAGAAACTTCAAATAGTAAAACTTACCATGGTCGATTATTTGGGTGCACTAAATACGGAAGAGCAATCTAGCCTATATTTCATATAAGTATAAATTCTGTGAACAGTAGACATCTCAGATCTCACTCACTAAAAAAGAACTCTTGTTTGGGGCACGGCTTTGAGCATAGCCTCCTCCTCCAAGGCCGCGGCCAACGATCGACGAACCCATACCGTGGCCTACGCTACAAAAGGCCTTGAGACTGATCGATGACGTAATCTCATTTGGTGCTAATGCTCAAAATCATATGGTAGAGTAGATTAGCCAAGCAATACCTTATTCCCAATATCCATAAATTATTGAACAGGAGTTCACAAAAAATCTATATCTAAATTTATATCATGATGACTGCATTTGTTCTTTTTAATACAAAACTTGAAACAATATCATTCTGTTAGAATTTCACAAAGTAACAAAAAATTATTATTTATCAAACTCAGGTATTGCAAAAATTGCAATACATGCTATTTGCAGACAATAATTATTGATTCTGTAATATTGGAAGATAAGGCACTGTCAGGTCCTTAATAAAGTTACAAACATTGGGGAACGTTGGGGCCAAGACAGGAAACCCCAACTACTTACCAGATAAACAGTTTAATTTTTATTCATCAATCCTAAGCTAAATCATTATTACCATAACACTAATGATTCCACACAGTGGCGGTCCCAGGATTTAATTTCGGGGGGATGACCACCAGGGGGTCTGCCCCCCCCCCCCGGAAAAAATGTGGAATTTAAAGCCTAAAAACGTATTTTTATACGTATTTGAGCGGAAAATATGCTCAAGCTAATAGTATTTATGTTAGCTAATAAATAGTTTTTCATTTAAAGTTTATTGTACCTGGGTGAAACAGGACCCAACCATAGCATGTGTTTTTCCTTTGATTTCCTTTAGCTACACAAAGAAAATTGATTAAAAGTCAATGTGATTATTTTTGAGCTAATGAGCATGATGACAAAGTTCAGTTAAATAAACGTATAATGAAATAAAAAATAAATCAAGTGTTCACTGCGAATTTCTTCTTTATGGTTAGGCCCTATTTTGAACATGTAAATTACGAAGTAATAGCCAAAAAATACTCAGTTTGTTACAATGTAATGGATGTAAGGATGAACACATCCTTCATGTTTATTCTTCTAGCTAACAAGTAACAATGACACAGATTAAATTTATTTCTTGCAAAAACTATACATACATAATAAATTCTTTTTTAGGGAGGGATCCATCTTGATATTTCGGGGGGATATATCCCTCCCATCCCCCCCTGGGACCGCCACTGATTCCACACTAATACTAATGTGGTAATTTTAGTCATATGAAGATTATTATAGATGAATTTATCCAATTGAGCTCCCTTCACATAATTAGAACAGTCTTTCCATCCCATCTTACTACTTTTCCATCCAAATCTACATAAGAAAACGAACCCCTGAATTACCTCCAATTGCATCACTAAGAATTTTAAGCAACTACCACAAAAACGTCAATAAAATCTTATGTATGAGCCACGAAAATAGAAAACTTGATTATTGAATGATTTTTAATGCAGATGCTTACATTAATTTGAAAAAAGACAGTTGACAATTTATCCAATCAAATTTGAAGAGTTACTTCAGTTAAGAGAGTTAATTCCTAGATTTCTTGTTCCATGACAAACTGCGTTGTTAATATTGCATTAATAACTGAGATTCACTTTTTAAGTGAATTCAACGACTTGCAGTCAATTTAGAGTTAATTCCCTTTGCCTTTCTGCAATTACCTTTTCACACATGATTACAAGTAGTGAACATTAGTGTTTAGAACAGATTTATATTATTTGCAATGCCATACTGAAAGACAATTGAGTTGTTTCATAGAAAGGCTAATATCATATTCTTTGTCATAGATTCATTAAACCTTGGATTTACATAGGTTGGTCAGTTAGTTCATCACATTAGTAGATCACATGGCATGCTAACAAATTAAATTATTTAATAAAAAATGTAGTTTAACATCATTGAGATTCGATTTCAATTCAATTTTCAACGATGATTCATTTTATTATGCTGGACACTGTACTATTTAATGTATTATAATACATTCTTGCTGTATGAGGAAGACTAGAATAGCAATAATGCCTAGTAGCATGAACTTACCTGCTTCACATTAATAAAGAAATGATGCAAAGCATGATAAATAATGCACTTAAAACGGACATGCACATGCACATTAATGCACATGTTAGTCCAGTGGCGGATCTAGAACAGTCCAATAGGGGGGGCTAACCGGGGGATATGGAATACCCCCAGCGAGAGGGGTGTTCGGGGGTCCTCCTCTGAAATTTTTTGGAATTTATGTGTCCAAAATGACAGTTTTAGACCATTTCTTTGTCCATTTTTGCTATCACAAAATATTAAATTGCCATTCAATTTTTATTACGAACTATAGTTTTACATTCCTGGATTTCTTGTTCCATGATGAACTGCGTTGTTAATATTAACTATTCAAGTGAATTTCAACGACTTGCAGACAAATGTTTATTAAAATAAGTAGTATTTCACTTACTTCTGTAGGCCGAACGTTTTTGAGTTGTTAAACCGCCACTGATTCCACACTAATACTAATGTTTTAATTTTAGTCATATGAAGATTATTATAGATGAACTAGCGGTACCCGGCGTGCGTTGCTACGCCAGTGGCAGCAATGAGAGGAGGCATAGTGGGCTGTGATAATGAGGAATGCGTGGGGCAGGTAGACGGGCTATGCCCAAATAAAAACACACCTTATTTTTGTACATATTTTGTAACAATATATTTTCATCGAAATCGCTTCAGCAGTTAGGACACAAAATATCAAAGTATAAGTATGCCCCCCTCCCCCCCGGAGAAAAAAATGGGTGAATTCGAACTCCCAAACTTCACAGGAACTATCTTGGGACTATTCTACATTGTGCCAGAAAATTTCATCAAAATCGGTTCAGCGGTTAGGACACAAAATATCAAAGTATAAGTATGCCCCCCTCCCCCCCGGAGAAAAAAATGGGGGCTTTGAACTGCCAAACTTCACAGAAACTATCTTGGGACTATTCTACATTGTGCCAGAAAATTTTATCAAAATCGCTTCAGCGGTTAGGACACAAAATATCAAAGTATAAGTATGCCCCCCTCCCCCCCGGAGAAAAAAATGGGGGGCTTTGAACTACCAAACTTTACAGAAACTATCTTGGGACTATTCTACATTGTGCCAGAAAATTTTATCGAAATCGCTTCAGCGGTTAGGACACAAAATATCAAAGTATAAGTATGCCCCCCTCCACCCGGAGAAAAAAATGAGGGGCTTTGAACTGTCAAACTTTACAGAAACTATCTTGGGACTATTCTACATTGTGCCAGAATATTTTTTCGAAATCGCTTCAGCGGTTAGGACACAAAATATCAAAGTATAAGTATGCCCCCCTCCCCCCCGGAGAAAAAAATGGGGGGCTTTGAACTGCCTAACTTTACAGAAACTATCTTGGGACTATTCTACATTGTGCCAGAAAATTTTATCGAATTCGCTTCAGCGGTTAGGACACAAAATATCAAAATCATTTTTTCCAAATTGTAATATTCATAATTTCACTTCTTTGACCCCCCCCCCCCCCCCCCCCGTCCCATCACTCAGGGGGTGAGGGGCACTTTGATTTCTCAAACTTCAGAAACTATCTGGGACTATTGTACCAGAAAAATATCAAAGGGAACAAAAGCAGTTAGATCACAAAAATATCAAAGGGTAAGTAAGCAGCCCCTCCCCCCACTCGCGGAAAAAAATGAGGGAATTCGTACTCCCAAACATCACAGGAACTACCTTGGGACTATTCTACATTGTGCCAGAAAATTTCATCAAATTCGGTTCAGCGGTTAGGACACAAAATATCAAAGTATAAGTATGCCCCCTCCCCCCCGGAGAAAAAAATGGGGGCTTTGAACTGCCAAACTTTCTCAGAAACTATCTTGGGACTATTCTACATTGTGCCAGAAAATTTTATCGAAAACGCTTCAGCGGTTAGGATACAAAATATCAAAGTATAAGTATGCCCCCCTCCCCCCCGGAGAAAAAAATGGGGGGGGCTTTGAACTGCCTAACTTTACAGAAACTATCTTGGGACTATTCTACATTGTGCCAGAAAATTTTATCGAAATCGCTTCAGCGGTTAGGACTCAAAATATCAAAGTATAAGTATGCCCCCCTCCCCCCCCCCCCCGGAGAAAAACATGGGGGGCTTTGAACTGCCAAACTTTACAGAAACTATCTTGGGACTATTCTACATTGCGCCAGAAAATTTTATCAAAATCGCTTCAGCGGTTAGGACACAAAATATCAAAGTATAAGTATGCCCCCCTCCCCCCCCCCGGAGAAAAACATGGGGGGCTTTGAACTGCCAAACGTTACAGAAACTATCTTGGGACTATTCTACATTGTGCCAGAAAATTTTATCGAAATCGCTTCAGCGGTTAGGATTTATCCAATTGAGCTCCCTTCACATAATTAGAACAGTCTTTCCATCCCATCTTACTACTTTTCCATCCAAATCTACATAAGAAAACGAACCCCTGAATTACCTCCAATTGCATCACTAAGAATTTTAAGCAACTACCACAAAAACGTCAATAAAATCTTATGTATGAGCCACGAAAATAGAAAACTTGATTATTGAATGATTTTTAATGCAGATGCTTACATTAATTTGAAAAAAGACAGTTGACAATTTAGCCAATCAAATTTGAAGAGTTACTTCAGTTAAGAGAGTTAATTCCTAGATTTCTTGTTCCATGACAAACTGCGTTGTTAATATTGCATTAATAACTGAGATTCACTTTTTAAGTGAATTCAACGACTTGCATTCAATTTAGAGTTAATTCCCTTTGCCTTTCTGCAATTACCTTTTCACACATGTTAAACAACTCGAAAACGTTCGGCCTACAGAAGTAAGTGAAATACTACTTATTTTAATAAACATTTGACTGCAAGTCGTTGAAATTCACTTGAATAGTTCATAGTTTTACCAAACTACCAACTTGTTTGATTATGATTATCATACTAACTTACTATTGCTATTACTGTTTAATTGAATAATTAATAACATGAAGTACAATGCACTCACCTTGAGAAAGTTAAATAGTTAACTTAATCCTCTTCCCAATTTTCTAGGCTCTTATGTCATTTTTGCGGGCATTTTTTCAACTACTACTCTGTGCCTGAAATTCCAGAACCATTCCAACTCTATAACTAAACCAATTTGTCAATCATTTTGTAAGGCGAATTTTGTTTTAATTATTTTAAAGGGCTGTAAATCTCATGATAAATTATTGGCAATTTAGCATATCGCATATCTAGGAATTTTCCCATTTTATCCAGTGTAAGTTTTGACCCCACAGGGGGGCTATAGCCCCCTTAGCCCGCCCCCCCCGTAGATCAGCCACTGCGTTAGTCTGATCATTTATTAATCTATTCATCCATTTATCTACATTCAAACAGGATTTTAGTACCTACAAAACTTATTCTCACTAAATCTCAACTGAAAAGTTCATAAAAATCTTTGAAGGTTACATTGGCTACACACACACATTCATCTCACTAATGGTTTTCACTGATAAGTTCATAGGAGTCTTATTGATTTAAAGATAATCAAGAAAATATATCAATTAAAATATGCATTGAACAAAGAGTTCCTGGAAAGAGGACATTGAATTTTACTATAAACTTCAGAATCGAAACAATACTATGTTTGCCATACGTTCTCCTAATCTTACAATGGAATACTTCTACAGCTGATTGAGAAATTGAGGCCCGTATTTATGAACATGACTTTATCAAAGATAGAATAGGATAAGTCAGACTTAGCAGCAATAAGTCATACTTACACTAAAAGGTTCAAGCCAGCGAGCAGCTGTAACACTAAAAGCCAACCCAGCTCCCACAACAAAGATCTGACTCTTGATAAATAATTTAACATTAATAATTTACATTAAACAACTCTAATTTACACTAATATAAGAATTTATACTACATAAATGTTGCAGGGACAACTGGGTCGGCTTATAACCTCACTTTTCAGCTCATAAACTCACCAGTAAAAGTCATGCTTGAACTTCAGTTCATATTTATGAACCTTACTTAAAGATGAACTTATAAGTCAAGTTGTGCTTATAATTGGTATCTCAAATCCGTTCTTAGCCAAGCTAGGTACAGAGCTGACTTGAAGCTGTTCTTAGATTGTTGTGTTGTATCATATTTTGGTTTCATTTTTTAGTATGGCATCGGCTCATAATAATAAAATAAAATCATCATATTCCATTGCAATGTAATTCACTGTATATTCAACTTATTGAAATTATTTCTACTTATTTTATATAAATCTAGTTCTAACCTATACATTTTTTTGGCACTAGGATAGAATTCTCTTTCTACAAAATAGAATGAAGTTCTCTGGTCTGCTGGCAGGTAGCGCTCACTACACTGCCTCGAATGCTGTCAGAATTTAATTTAAATTAAATATCAGTATTATTGAAACCACAGTTTTCAAAACTACCGAAAATACATTTTAACCCTTTCCAGACCAGTGAGTAAAATTATGATCATGGTTTTATTGGTTCAGTTTTTCTTAGTGAATTTAAGTAATTTAGTGAAGTTTAAAGGTGCATTGTGACGCTCTAAGTTTGGGCTTTGTGGTGTATCAATTTATACCATCAAAGGTGCAGTTTTTTAAACTATTTAATGTCATTTTATGATTTAGACAATTTGAAGAATAGCTGCTTTGCAGGTTGGATTTTTCTGTGCCGGCCGGATTCAATGCATCTTATCTCTGGTCACAGATAAGTACTGACTACTGTGCTGTACTCGAATAGTCAAACAGCTGTTCTATAACCTACGAAACCAACATTATTAATACATTACTGCTATATATTATTGCTATCCAGATTTTCATAATCTCTTTTCCTTGTTCCTTGATTCCTTATTTCTTTCAGGAGCTTCCCGTTTTCCAGCCTTGATAGCTCTCTGGGCATAATGTACCCTATCTATTTTCCGAACTGCAATAACATTGAATAGTAGTATTTCCCCATTCAACTATTTCTTTTGGTGCAAGCAAATGCTGAAAACTAAGTTGATGCATAGTCCAAATATTAAAACAAGGACTTATTCAAAAAATAAATTATTAGAAATGCAGGACAAGAAAGTTTTGATTGACAAACGGCCCAGCTGCGTTAAAAAAACTGAGGAAGCACACGTTATTAATAATTTGACACAGAAAACAAAAAAGCAGGTTGTGAATACTAACGTAAAGCACATTGGCGTGAACACAGATAATAGGATAAATTTAGTTGCATCAATGCTCAATAGAGAATGGGTAACCGATGATTCTCTACAAGCTTATTTTGGTTTGATAAATGATACAATCAATAATGATTTTTCCATGTCTATACTAAATCCCATTATTGTTCAGGCGATAAAATGCCTGAATGATATTGAGCACGTGGTAACTCCTTTGCAGTTGGTGGATAAAGAATATATTTTCATACCAATAAATGATGCGAAGAGCATTGAATTGAAAGTAGAAGGATGTCACTGGAGTTTAGTTGTTTATGTCAGAGCTCACAAAAAATACTATTACTTCGACTCTATTGGAACACACAATCTGGAAGATGCAAGAAGAGTGACAACTAAATTGGCCGCGTTTATAGATCCTAATGTTGATGATATAACTTTAACACAAAGAGTAACTCCTCAGCAAAATAACACATATGACTGCGGCATTTACGTGATACTAATAGCAGAGACAATAATATCGAGAGTACTGAGGACTGAGTCTAGACTGTTGGATGACAAGTCATTAACATTGCCTACTTTTGGTGAACTGGAAATTTGGACTAAGAGAGCACAAGTTGCTTCTGTGCTGTTTAATTCTTTTGACTCTGTATATTGTGTAAGAAGAGTTATAAAGATGCTGATCAGAGGCCGGGGTAGGCTGGATGAAGATAACGAAAAAAGTGAATATATCGGGGAATTAGAAAAGAAAATACAACAATTGAAAAACAATGTTGAACTTGGTACTGAACAAGTGTGCGAACAGGACACACAATTGCAGTCAATGAAATGCGTTGATTTAACAGGGATGCACAGTCGAATGAATAAGAAGAAACATGTAAATTTTAATGCTGATAGCGAACGGCCAAAGCTAACTGTAGCATGTGACAGCCAAGGCCGAGACTTGTTTTCATATTTGGCAAATTTTAATGATGAACTTCAGAGGAAGTATAACATTTTTAATCAAGTACAGTCGGGTGCCCCACTGGAAGTAATCATTTCCTCTGTTATAAATAAAAATGACATTGACACTTACACAGCAGATGACTATATTATTGTGATAGGAGGTACAAACAATATAAATCCGAGAACTTTCTGTCGAGACCAAAAAGTGCTTACGAGATTCGCAACTAAACTGGAAAAACAAATAGCGGCATTGAATCATACCAATTTGATACTTGCGACGATTCCACAAAGGTTTGATTTGAGAGAGAATGGCTTGGAGAATGAAATTATCCAGGAATACAATTTTATGATTAGGGCGTTTGCAGCGCACAATAGTCATGTCGACATCCTTGACTTGCATCTGTTGGAGAGATATTGCCACACAAGGCATGGATTGCACTTAAACAAAAAGGGGAAAAGAACGACAGCGAAATACATTTTTGAAATAATTAAGATGAGAGAATCCTGTAATCGTAAGCAATCTATTTTGAAGCCCTACTTAAATGAAATAGAGACAAAAACGGGGAAACTGACTTCATCTGCCCTTTCATCGACTGCAGGAACTGCGCTCTCAGATTCAGAATTGGACACTGGCTGTGAGAAGGAGGACCCTGTAAATGTTGAGGGAGGGAGAGTAGCATGCGAACACGGAGAAAATAGAACTTCTGCTTCAACTCCAATAGGTCGGTGTTTGCCTCTTCGAGAGACTACCGGTAATGGTGACAAGGAACTGAGATGCAATGATTCTCTAGCATCAGGTTGCCAGGATTTTAACATTTCCAACCCCTTATTAGGGTTTGGCTCCCCGGAGCTTGAACCTCCATACAGTCTAAAAGTCATCCGGTCACAAATGGAAAGTGGACAGTCAGCAAGTGAAATAATTAATCAAAATTTATTACCGGAGCATGATTATTTAATTCCAGTAAACCACAAGTTAACTCCTCAAGTTAGTGCCGGGTCGGATAAAACTAGTTTAAACTCTATAGTTCGAAAAGGAAAATTGCCAACATAGAACATTTGAAATTGGACAGAAAACAGAAAAATAGAATTAAGTATAATAATTTTAATAATGTAAAAAGTAAGTTGACAAATAATTTAATCATCTTCCATCAAAACATCCAGCATTTGGAGTCAAGAATAGACTCGCTAATTATTACATTACAGGAAATAAAACCGGACATAGTAATTATAACTGAACATAAATTAGACGAAAATGAAATTCGAAGAATCAAAATACCAGGATATTGTTGTATGAGCTGGTATGTTAGAAAGTCGTTTAAAGGGGGAGGAGTTTTAATATTAGCATCTGAAAAACTAACCGAGTGCAGAAACATTATGGTAAAGGCGATAAATGTTATTAACGAAGATAAAATTTTCGAGACATGTGCTATAGAAATAAAATTAGATAAGAAAAAATACATTGTAGCTGGATTTTATAGAACTCCTTCAGAGAATATAGAGTTGTTTCTTGATAAATTGAATAGATTTTTAGTAGAAATTAGCAAAATAAACCAGAATGTTGTAATGGGAGGAGATTTCAATGTGGATGTTTTGAGGGAGGGTAGAAGGAAATCAGATTTCATAAATGTAATGAATATGAATGGATTTAGACATACCGTAAAAATACCTACAAGAATAACTGGAACGTGTAAATCAGCAATCGACAATTTCATCACCAGTATCGGCAAAACTTTTATAAAAGTGGAATGTCTGATAACAGCTCTATCAGACCACGACGGCCAAATTTTTCATATTTTAAACACAAATAATAAGTGTGAAAGTATAAGGACTACAACAATGGGTAGGAAGTATGGGAAGTGCCAATTGCACTGCTTTAAAAGTGATCTAGATAAATTGGACTGGACTGAACTTTATCAGTGTACTGTAGAAAATAAGTTTTCATACTTTTACAGTTTGCTTAAGTATTATTTTGATCTGCACTTTCCTTTTGGTAGAATAGTAAGAACAAAACAGAATGATAATAAGTGGATTGATGATGAGATTGTTGATGAACATGAAAAACTTATTGAAATGCATCAGCGATACAGAAAAGACCAAAGTAATATAAACTTAAAGAAGACTATAAAAGAACATAAAAAACATTTAAAAAGAACTATTCTCTGTAAAAAAAAGAATTATATTGACTCAAGATTTAAAAATTCAACAAATGTAAGCAAAACAATATGGCAAATAGTCAACAATGAAACAACAAACAAAAAGGACAAAAATTTTACTAGTAATATTGTACTTAAGGAGAATGGTATAGACATAGATGATCCGTTTAAAATTTCAAATATGCTTAACAATGATTTTGTAGGAATGGTTGACACTCATGTCATCCCTCATCTAACCAAAAGTAACGTGCCAGATGATGAGAAGGAAAAAGTTACAAAATCGAAATTTAAATGCAATACAATTGATGAGGATGCCTTAAGCAAAATAATAGATTCAATAAGACCAAAGTGGTCAGCCGGTTACGATGACATACCAATAAAAATCATCAAAGAGGTTAAATCGTCACTCATCAAACCTCTTCTGCACGTAATCAATGCAACAATTATAACTCGTGTGTACCCACCCGAATTAAAAATATCGAAAGTAATACCTGCATATAAGAAAGGAGATCCTTCAGATCCTCTCAATTACAGACCATTGGCGATTCAACCCTCTCTATCAAAAATCTTTGAAAAGTGTGTACTGGTTCAATTAATTCATTATTTTGAAACTAACAATATACTTGATAACGAACAACATGGCTATAGAAAAAACAGGTCCACCATTACTGCCTTGATAGAGTACATAGAAAACATTTTAGAAAATCTAGATGAGGGATTCAATACTGTAGGCGCATTCCTGGATCTAACAAAAGCATTTGACAGTGTGAATCATACATTATTATTGAATAAACTTACAAATTACGGTATTACAGGTAAAGAGCTTAGCTGGATCAAGTCATATCTGGAAGGACGTCAGCAGTATGTAAATATAAAGTTTTTAAGCAATAACAACCTGTACAATATTGGATCAAACTTAAAATACAATAGCTATTCTGTACCACAAGGATCAGTGTTGGGTCCATTTTTGTTCCTGTGCTACTTAGGGGGGTTGCCTAAATGTTTGTGCAATTTAGTTGAGAATAGTAAATTATGTTTGTACGCTGACGATATAAGCCTGTGCATTGCTGATAAAGACTGGAACACAACTGAAATTAAATGTAACAATTCCATATCATTTGTGAAAAATTACTTATGTCATAGAAATCTTCTACTTAATGATGATAAAACAACGTTTGTCCATTTCACTTGTAGAAATTCAGAGGTAAAGCAACTTAATATCAAAAATAATAAAGAAGAAATAAAATTTTTAGGACTATATCTTGATAACACACTCAGTTGGTCCGTTCACGTACAAAAAATATGCAAAAAACTAAGCTCAGGAATTTTCGCGCTGAGGAGACTAGCAAAAATTTGTAACAGAGAAACGTTAAAAACAGTGTACTTTGCATCGATCCATTCCCACATATCGTATGGAATTGAAATTTATGGAGGGACAAGCATCTCAAACTTGAACAAAATACTCCTATTACAAAAAGAAGCAATAAGAATAATTCTAAATCTTAATAGAGAGCAGTCATGTAAGCCATTTTTCAGGGAGTTAAACTTCATGACGGTGTACAGCCTGTACATTTATAGGACAATATTACATTTAAAAAATAATGAATCTAAATTACCGCGGCAATTGGATATACATAATTATAATACTAGAAATAAAAATAATTTTACAATAAAAAAACACAATAAAGAAAAATTTAAACAAAGTCCAACGTATATGGGAATAAAATTCATTAGTTATCTACCAGGTTGCATAAGGAATGAATGTAATAGTTTAAAGTTCAAGGAAATGTTAAAAAAATATTTAATAGAATTATCATGCTACAACTTGAACGAATTTATTGAGAAAAAATGAATTTTGACTTTCATACCACTATCAATGTTTGAAGGAGCAGCAGACGACAAAATTTGTGTATGTGACGTTTTATTGAATTTTATTTTAGTTTTTTATGCTTAAGAACATAGTTTTAGTACATGATTGTACTTATTATAAATATGATGACGTATTCATGTACATGTTCGTGTATGTTCTGAATAAAAATGATTGATTGATTGATTGATTGATTAACTCTGGCTCCCATTGACTATTATTTCTATCAAGGTCGGTAGGGAAGTATATCTAGGTTCTATTGGTAGCCCTGTTTTCGCGGTAGAAGCTGTTTTATTTACGTTTTCGAGTTTTCTGCAAAGGAAGTTATGGTGCTCTGCCAGATGGAATAGCATTTTGAAAGTTATATAAAGTAAGTATATTGATAAAATACGTCTAGTAATAAATTATCCAGTACAGATAATAGTTTTATTTGTCAACTTATCCAATCATAACTTCATTGTATCATTCATAAGCCATTATTTGGTATGAAATGTGCCATGATGGAAATGGTAATCATTGGGCATTTAAGGTTGGTTCAGTTGTTGTTCTTTCCCAATACACTATAATGTAACTAACTTTGAAGAGCACTTGATAAATACCATATAAATCAAATTTTCATAATGAAATATTCAATTAGCATAAAACCCACACAAATATATTTGTAAGGTTTTTGCAAACGTACCATATCATATTTCATGCATTTTCATGGAAGTTTAGGCTCTTCTTTCTGTAAATATTCTAGTGCTCAATCATGATACTGTAATACATTCACAAATACTCTACTGATAATAAATTTACTTACTGTGTAGTGGATTATACTAATACTTTACTATACTGACATTAGAAATTAAATATTTATGATAAACTTGCCATACTTTGAAATAATAAAAAGAGAAGTCTATATTTTTCTGTAAATAAATGTTATCAACCTTCTTATCAAAAACATTTTGCATAAATTTTCCCATCCAAATATTTTAGAAAATAAAAATTGAAAAGATCTACGACATGGGTTAAAAGAGGCGTTACAATCATGAACAGAAATAATATTCAATGTTGTTTGAAATTGTTTTTTATTAGTCTTTTTAATAAAATGATTCGTATTCACCTTACTTCAGAAAACTTTTATAGGAAGTTCTCAATATCTTAAAATCTCTCTACAAAGTGAAATACTTGTGGTAAGTATATAACTGAATTAAAATAATATCGGCTCATAACCAACATAGATAACTTTGGAATTGGGTAAGTTTATTATCCAACAGATAGTATCACACATGTCTTAAAACAACGAACAAGATCAACCATATTCATCAGACATAATAATTCACTTCACTGTGATCTTAGCAAACTCTAAGAGCATGTCGCAATTACAATCAAAGTTTCAACTGTGCAACTCTCCTTGGCTTCTAAATATACCTGAAATTGAATAAAATTGAATAGGTAAAGAGGCTAGAAAGAATTTAATTTACTTCAGTCAACTGCAGCGACTGTGAGAAAATATTCGAATAATAATTAATTGAGAAATAATAAGACATTATTGTGAAAAAATTGCCATACGGTATGAAAATGAAAAAGTTTCATTGTTGAATATCCTTGAAAGAGTTTCAGACCAAATTATCACTGCTAGTAAGACATCAAATCCTCCTGCAATCGGCTAGCTGTATCAGTCGCAAAGCTTTAAAATCGTGGGTGCAAAAACTACATTTGCTTTGTATGGCCTGTTCCGCTTTTAATACTAATACAACTAACTGATTGCATGTGGATTTGGGGCCTAAATACACAAATAAGAAGATAAAACAAAGGCGAAATATTTCAATAGATTGATAATAATTAGGGATCTAGAATAAAACAGTATTTATTTCCGATAGTTTCGCTTAAAAGAAGTCGAAAACATTATAATGGATATATCAAATAGTTGAATAGTAATTTCAAAATTACTTTTACTTAAAGGTTTAATAATTTCAAAACTAGTTTTTAATCGTAGAAAAAAATTGGACTTGAATAACATAATATTTGATATATTATTACATTGTCATGCTAGAAAACATACTATAAAATGAATAACCAGGTAATAATAATATTGTAAATAACAATGATACTGAAAACTGGTTGAATTTTCAAGATATATAAATTACTGAAATAACAATATTCCAACAGAACTTTCTATTGGAAAACAACTATATTCACCTTTCTTAACTGAGGATGAAAAGTTTTCTATCAAAATTACATTCCGAATAACTTATAAGAAACACATTCAATTTTATTCCATTGGGCATTGCAGTCAATATTCATTTGCACAAAAATAATTCAACAATACTCAAATTCACAGTGGGTATTCATTAAAAGTTTACGTTATAACACAGTGAGCATTAAGATGAAAATATGAGAGGCGGCCAAAAAAATGCAATACTTGCTTTAGCACTTGTTTGAATTATCTAACTTGGTAAAATATTAAGTTTTTTCTGTAATTTGTACGCTTTGTGAACTTCATTGAATACTTGATTTATTTAATTAGTCGAAGAAATATATGGAGTTGCCAAAGTACTAAAGACCGCAGCAAATTCTGGAATTATTGCTACATCCCTGTTGATTTATTTGCAACTGATCTTTATTAAAATTTAAAGATGATACCCAAAGTCAAAAGCTTAATATTTATGTCGAGTACTCAATCAGTACTCAAACTGAACAGAACAGGATTACTATGCAAGCTGCAATAGCAAAACTGAATCTAGAAAGAATGAGATAAGCATGGCAATCTTCAAGAGGGTTGCATTGTTTTATTCATTGTCTGGTTTAGAAGAGGAATTCAATGCGAAGTGAGTACAATTTGATTTGTGAATTATTAGCAATAGAATATTGGAATTATAATGGAAGAATGACAAACATGTTAATTGCTGAATGGAGGATCAGCAAACTTTTATTGTAAACTAATTCTGTGGTTAAGTTCAATCTGCATTACTAATTTTTTCGATCAATACGTTTTAGCATTATTTTTCTCCATTATGACTTATTTAATAACAATCAAGCTTGAGACAAAGTTCTCATGTCCAAAAACAGATATGTTTCTAGTCATGCTTAAAAACGAAGCGTCTAGTCTAATTCCCTAATCACAATGTCAACAGAAATTACCACAATGCTCACAAATAAAATGTTTCTAAATAATTTTTTACAAAATACTATTCTACTCTCCTACTAGAAATCAGTTTTGATTGATAAAGTGTGAGGCAATGTGTGTTCAATCAAGATTGCCGATGTATTTAGTAGTAATTAATCCATTCATTCAGTCGTTGATGGACCTACGTGTTGGCTCTGAAGCGGTGGGTGGGGGAGGGGGGCCCCTCTTCTCCAAGTCTTCCAGGTAAGCCATCACCAATTTTGTCCGCTCCTCGGGGACGTGATCCAGAACCAGGTACCGCCTGTCTTTTTTCAGAATTTCTTCAAACTCTTTCATGTGAGCCTCGTTTTCCTGAACCATGCTCAGTGATTTATGGGTAATTAGCTTGGTTTCCTGAAAAAAGCACAATATATATTTATTTGATTGTTTAGCCACTAGTCGTGCCAGGTATCTAATTATTCTGGAAGGATTCACTACAAATTGATTCAAACTGGACCATTGGTCATTAACTATTCGGTCTAAAGCAGCGTTTAAACGATGTAACAATGTTATACAGAAAAGTATAATTCTGGGGAGTGATTACTAAGAGGTGTACCAGGTATCTGATCTGTCAGGTAAGACACCAGCGCTGGCAAACCAAATCTGCTGTAAAATCACTTCCCGGAGGTTTTTTTTTTTTAATTTTAATTAGCATTCTCATTTATTTACATCATTTTTGGAACATTTAAAGAATTTCTGCATTGTCAATATAAAAAATGAAAATAAACACATTCAATTACAAACTGTCAAAAATTAGTAAAATAATAAAACAGTCACAAATGAGAAAAATAATAAATTAAAATACATTATAAAGGCACTACATTAATAAGTTTACATTAATAACTAAGGCTGTAAGGCTACAAGCGGTTGAATCCAATTAACTTATCAATAGGATGGATCTGAGGAAGAAAAGCAGTCAAGTGTCTGTCATTCGTCTAAAAACTCTTGAACCGAATAAAATGCGTTATCTGTCAAATAGTTCAAGACTTTCTTCTTAAATTTAAATTTGGATTTTCGTTACATTTGGCAGCTTGTTGAAGAATTCAACTGCTCTATATAGTGCTCCCTTTTCAAATTTTGTGGTCCTGTGCATTGGGTAAAATAATAAGTTATATGCTTTTGTTTCTCTTACGGTTTCATTTGTTTTCTGCAGTATATTGAGGTTTCTGAAAGCTAACATGAGTGTTGAATAAATGTAAATTGAGGGGACGGTGAGAATTTTGTGAATTCTGAAAATTTCTCTACATGGGTGTCTCCATCTCAAATTGAAAACTCGTCCGTCTAATGATATTTTTTGAGCTTTAAAAATGCTGTCCAATTGAGTCGAGGCACCCCAAAATACTATACCATATTTAACTAGGCTTTCAAAGTAGCCTCTGTAAACGTCAAATAAGACACTCAGACTGCATGTATCCTTTAGGACATTTATTGCCTAAGATGCAGAACTAAGCCTTTTCAAAAGTTGCTGGGTGTGTGTCTTCCATGATAGGGATTCATCTATAATAACTCCAAGAAATCTTGTTTCTGCGCTGACTGAAATATTTGCATCTGGGGCATTTAGTTGAGTCAATGGTCTCACAGCCCGTGAGGATAACAGGAAATTCACAGCAGTTGTTTTTGCAGGATTTAATAAGAGGCCATTTGCTTCAAACCAAGAGTAACAGTTTTCCAACTCCTTGTTCTAATTTGAAATAAGAGAATTTTGATTATTGCCCTTTACCAGCAACGAAACGTCATCAGCATACATGCATAGTTTAGATTGATCATTCTCACATTTCAGGTCATTTATGTACAGCAGAAATAGGATAGGCAATCTAATAATAAACTAATAAAACTGTAGGTCCAACTCTTTAGTCATCATCATCTAAATCATTACCCAAACACAGGTCTCAGACCTATGAGGGCTTCAACCTCCGAAAAACTATATTCCTTACATACCGTAATTATAATTTACTTATATATTTAATTTATTGAGAAGTGGTCAAATGCGGTCGTAAAAGCAAAATAATAATAAATTTAATTTACAGATCTTAGATCTATGAATATAACAGTTACTGACCTCACGTAATTTAGGGATCTAGATTTTTCAAAGTTGTAACCCTGTGAAATCCAAGTACCGAATTTTTTGCAATATATTGAATACAAGACGGTATCTCTTTGAAGAGATATTCCTAAAACATCATTATGTTACTGATTGGATTCTTGTCAAGATGACTTTTGATACTTTTGTCATTTCTGAAAATAATCTAGTGACAAGACAAATCACAGCAACCCAAAAACCACAGAACTCAAATACTACATCCTACCTAAATATCAGAATAATTTAATTTCTCAAGAAGCACACTAATATCAAACATTACCTGTAATAACTCCCTTATATCTGATTTTGCCGATACCATTTTGTCTTTGATATATTCTTTGAATTCTCTCTCACATTTCTGAAACACAAATAAACAATTACCAGAATATAACTCGATTGTCATTCATAGCTACCAAAATATAATAAAATTTATTTGGTAGAAAAATCTCTACATCGTTTTTTAAATACGGAAAATTTCTACATTTTTTTACCAGGTATTCAACAGAGACTACTATTTATTTATTGCTTCCATACAGGGTATGATTGCAATTTAGTACAGATTGAGCACATCTAGAAAAACAATACAAAATATAGAAAAGAAAAAAAGGTCCTTAGTACAGCTGGCTTAGCTGTACATTATAAATATAAACAAAAAATTAGATAAGGTATATATGTATACAACATTCAAGTAGCTAAATGAAGTCTTATAAAATGATTACTTCTCTGACTAGGGTTGAATGGGTGACTTGACGTTATCTGCTGCTTCATCATCATCATCTATACGGTGGTTCGGAGCCCACTTGAAACTGTAGGTTTCACTATGTTTCACATAAGAGTGAGGTAAAAATACTTGTAAAAGCATCCTCATCAATAATAACTAAAAGGTTTTTGCTGTATAACAGGAACAATCAACTTCCATTGTTGCTTTCAAAACACATATTCATAATCAAGAAACAAAAATACTTCACAAGCTAGACAGAATTAATTAATTTACTGCAATAAATCAATATTCATTTGCATTTATTTCCGTTAAAAACCTCATTCCGATAAAAGTCAGGTCAGGAGAGCCATTGGCTCGTCTGACCGCCGTATTTGCCAGCTCATTTACCGGCACAATAATTGTTTTTCATGGATAATCAAAGTTATTGACTGACATATAATTTAATTACTATTACCCATCTACAATATTATTAATTCATTAATAAATCACTTAATTATGGAACAATGTGTTTTCGAGTAAGCTACTTACTCTATCACTTGATGAGAACTTGCTATACCGTGGATCATCTTTTATTAATTTCCTAACTTCTTTCCAAGAGCTAGACAACGTTACTTCGCCTGTTTCATTCAACAATTCCCTGTAAATCAATAAGAAACAATTAAAAAATCATCATTTGAGATATGAAAAATAAGTTGAATGAGTTTCAAATTTTCACCTGTCATGGATAAAATAAATTATAAAGATAGAGAATAAAGGAAAATAACCTAAAGTTTTTTCTTTGGAAAGTTCGAGTTTTTCTTTAAATAAAATATTCTACAAATTTGTCTCATCTCAAATTGATACTGTCATATTGAATTTTGAATGTGTAAAACGGCGATTACATTGAGCAAGTTTACAAGCTGCTCGCCGGCAATTCACAATCTGATTGTAAACTGTCGCAGGGTAATCGTGTGCACTAGCTAATTAGCAAACTATCTGCAATCTACAAGAAAAGTCGAAAGCAGGGCTACTTTACTTACCAATCGCTGGCTTGCTATCTAATAAACCAGATGTGTGTGATCATGGTTGCTAGTACACTACAAGATGCAAGTATATTTTTATCATATGGTTCAACAATGAGGACAAATATTGACAGGTTTTATTTTTTTAAACGAGGGATTAGTACTGAGCGAGTGAAAAAATTTTAGTGTACAGGGTCTCGCTGTCCCACTCGCCAGCTTTTAAAGTCGCTGGCCAATGTAATCGAGGTTTAGTAAAATTCTAAAAGCTAAATTCTAATGTAACTATGGTAACTAGTGTAAAAAGTGTAGATTTTTGGCCCAGAAATTTCAAAATTCAAAACTATATTAATCTTTTTTTGGACTGTGATTGTGTTTTAAGAGTAAACAAAATTAATAATATTATTTTTCTGAAAAAGACTCGTGAATTATTGTGCTTTAAGGTGAAATTTTTAGTGAAACAGACCTAACCTAAGATTTTGATTCCAATTTGAAATTTTTTGAAATGTAGTATTGGGCAATAGCCTGTTGTATTCACATTGATTGCATGTTAGTTAAATTAATAAATATGAAATGCATGTTTCAACTAACCTGAACTTTTCTTTCTTCTTTTTCGATAACTGCTCGATGTGCTCATTAAAAAGTTTTTCTTTTTCATCACGATCTAGAAGTTCAGCTAGCTCCCATCGATGATCTTTTCGTAATTGTCGTTTTGCTTCCCTCCATGCTAATTCGGAATTTCGCACCTGGAAGAAACAACGTTATTATTATTATTATTATTAATAATAATAATAATAATTATGATACTTCTTTCCTTTCCTCTGAAGATAAAGTGAATTGGTTACAAAATTGTACAGACTGGCATCATCGTTTATAATGCTCGTCCCTGGTTGGCTTAAACCTCTTGCCAAACCGGTGCCGTATGCCCGTTTTGTACCAACTGGTTTAGGTCATTTTAACCCTGCGCACTAATAGAAAGACCTCGGTTCCATACTATAAAGGAGATACCAAAAAGTTATTCAGATGTGTATAAGGAAACTACTCTAGCAATTGAACATACGAATTTGCAATAATATTCTCATTTATTTCGGTGGCATTTCCTCGACACTAAAAATTAACACCTGAAAAGCTGCAAGTTTGTGCGATATTGGATGCAGCTTTCAAGAGTATGATTTATAGAGCTTTAAATATTCCAATGAGCAATCATCATTTTGAAAAAGAGATTAGTACGATTAAGCAGATAGCTATTACAAATGGGTATGAGGAAATCATTGTCAATAAAATTTTAAATAAAATAAGTAGGAGACTAGCAATCAGTGCTAGCATTGCTGTAACTGATACTGGGGAAAGGTCATGGATAACGGTTCCTTACCTTGACCCAGTTTCTGATAAATTAGGAAAACTGAAAAAGAACGGTTTTGATGTAGCTTTTCAAACCAAACCAATTTTAAAGAGTTTATTGGGGTATAGTAAAGACAAAATTGATATCTGGGATAAAAGTGGGGTTTATAAATTGAATTGCGGTGATTTTAATGCTTGTTATGTAGGTCAGACTGGTAAAAGTTTCAAATGTAGAATAAATGAACATATCAGGGATTGGAAAACCCAAAAGAGATTCAAATTTTGCTAAACCTCTTTTTTTTTTAAGATGAAGCCCACATAGGTCTGAGACCTGTGCGTGGGTAATGAGTTGGATGATGGTGATTGATGAGTTGGACCTACAGTTTTAGGTGGGTTCCGAACCACCGGGAAGTGATTTTACAGCAGAGAACAGTGTCTTTTTTGCTGGCCAATCTAATCGGTCACCGTTACGAACAGGACCTACGAGAACGCAGCTTATCTCTCTGATTGAACAGATACCTGCTACGGCTCGCGGCTATCACTTCCCTAATTTGGGTACAAGTTCAAGGCTGAAGAAAATGTTGAATTTCTGCATTTGATTGGCAAAGGTAGACAATTGAACATTTTAGAAGCTTTGGAGATAACTAAGTTGGTAAAAACGATTCCAATACTAGTTTAAATGACCAAATTTATTTTAACAAATTCAATACAACTAACTTTGTTTCATCATAATTCCAGCCTAAATTAAAAAAAAAAAAAAACAGTTCTTACGTGTACTTCTCAGTTGACCTTGATTGCATCTCAGTGAGCTTCTAATTTTATTAAATTCTAGACTTATGATGTATTTTTTCTTCTTTGTTGCATTCTTGATGCTCACAGTGTTTAGTTATTGATTTGACTCGTATTTTTGCTTGTTAGTCCTCCCACCAGAGGGCATGACTTGACAGCCAATCACAACGTCCGATGAAGGTCAGCCTCTTTCCCGCTTAGCCAATAGTATCATTCCATGGTATATATTAAGCTTCTCTGTACTTTAGTTTTTAGTTAGATTGAGATTGATAATGGTGTAACAACCGAAACTAGTTTCTCCAAGTTTTAATAAATGGGGTTGTGACAATTTCGTCTTATTATTCATTATGGATACCTTCCACAATATCACCTTCGCCACTACAAAGAAAGTATCTATTTTTTTTTTTTTGTAATCTTTATCTATAAAAGGATGATACCCTGACTCACTCATCAATGCAGAGCCAAAACTACTAGGCCTATGAACTTGAAATTTCGTATGAACAATCCTTATAGGATTTCACCGTGCAATAAGAAAGGATTTTTCAAAATTCGCAATTTTAGGGGTGTTTTTAGGGGGTTAAAGTTTTGCCTATGCAAAGCACGGGTACATGGCTAGCTAGCTTACTGGGATCTTTTAATCATATGGAAAATAATTTGAAATTTTTCGATCTGCTGTACACGCTGTTTCGATGGACAAGCTGTTTGTGTGCTTTGCAAATCATCATTCTAAAAACAACGTCTGTCTATCAAACCGGTAAACGTATTTTTGCCAATCATCTGTAATGGTCATGCTTTTTCAGTGCTCAGGTAATTTTTTGGGCATACGGGATTATACTGACTTTAACCAATAACAAATGTTTAACACATGTTTTTTTGTGATCAAATAAAAATTGAATATTCGAAATAAGGAAATTCGAATATTCAATTTGTTTATCAACTTTAGACAGTTTAAAAATTGTAACGTCTTCCCGAATTATTCCAGTTTAATAAAAATTATTGAGTACTGGCAATACCTCCTAACAAAAAAAATGTGTTCTAGATAACAGATGATATGAAGTTGAACCTGAAAAACGATTCAGGCAGTTTTTCTATCTCATGGAGATTCATCTTACTCTTTGTTATTGAATCAGGCCAATTATAATAATAATAAAATTATTATTATTATTATAGGCCAATTAACATGTTTTTAAATGTTTCTTTATTCAGAGGTGGTGATTAAGAAAACAACGAAGGAGGCCTCTATGATCAGCTGGAAGAGCCCTAGGACTAACTTCTTTCCCAATTTGAAATGTAACCTCAGCGGGAGGTGGCGAATAATAAAATCAAGGAGAATTTTTATGAGAACGCAGCAATGCGCGTCGGGCCAGCTAGTCTATTTATATTTGCGAAGTTCATTACTAACTATTTTTTGAAGCTCTGTTACTAATAATTGATGGCTAATGAGGCAAATGAAGGCCAACTCGAAGAATTAATTGCGTCTTACTACTGTAGTAAGGCCGGGTTCACACGAGCTACAATCGCGCGATTCAATTAGTAGCCAGATCGAGAGTTGCGCGATTCTAGTAGAACACATGATCAGATTGTGCAGTTCCTACGAGCTACACTTCGCTGCGATGTAACCGGCCTGTAGCCGATTCTACTAGAATCGCGCGCTTGTAGCCAGGGTCATTACCATTTTTAACTCAGCTAGCAACAAAAAACATAAAATTTTGGATTTTTTCAATTTTTTAAAATCCTAGCGTTCTCAGCTCACTGTTGTAAATACGTAGGACCTTGAGATTTGTTTTAGCATGAATAATAACATTTTTATAGAATATTTGTTTGAACTGCATAAATTGCAGTTTAAACAAAATTGTGTGATTTTCGTGAATTGTGAATTCGTGATCCACGAAGGTCGATCTATTTTATAGCATAAAAATGTTAATTTTAGTGATAGGAGAAAAATTAAAGTTGGTTTGGATTAAGGAGGCTGATTACAGTAGCATGGGACTTTGAAAAATTTAAATTTCTGACATTTTCATGTTATTTGTATTTGTATTAGCAAAAAAAGTCGGCGACAGCTCTGCGATTAATAATTGCTATGGCGTGGCTGTTGCCTGTCAGACTAATTGATCTGGCTACAATCGCGCGATAGTAGCTCGTGTGAACCCGGCCTAAGGCTATTTGTTGAGCTAAGACTCAATCAGTTCTTCGAACTAGCCATCATTTGCCTTATTAGTGCTTAATTAATAGTAACAGAGCTTCTTTCTTATATAATTATTATAAGCGCGTTATTATAATGTGTTTATAATTTCAATAATATAATTCTGTATTAATAATTTTTTTAGGACTGAGCTATTAATTGTCTTAACTTCATGAGTGCTGGATTAATGATTTTATTACTCCACTTTAATTTTAGAAGGAATAAAATAAACAAATTTGGATTGATTTGATTTACCTATTTTTCTTGGGTTAAGAAATAATGTTTTTTCAATACCAATAATCATTGCAATTGAAATATGTTATGCTAGAAAAGTAGAATTAGGTTTAAACCTGTTCCATTCGTATAACGTATTATTACAAAAGCGAATGAAGCAGTTATTTACACACTCATTCTACGTAGATTGTTCTATTGTTTTCATGGTTGTACGTGACTTTGAAATCCGACCTTCATTCTCTTGCTCTTCACATGTCTTTGTCACTCTTATTCTTCAAGTCTGCAACTCTCTCACTCAATTAAATTTCTCGAGACTTCTCAAGATTTCTTCAGACTTCTTGAACAATTGAGATCATGTTCTGTGGCCTTCTCGAAGCGTCTGGTGAGCTCCAATTCTTGGAATTATACAACTACAGCAGCTATATAAAGGAGTCCACGTGGACCAGTGAGTTAGTTTTTACAAACCCGCATGACAGACTGTATTTCAGATCTCGTGAGAGAGACAATCCAGTGCCAGTGGAGTAAACAGTGCTTTATTCAGTCTTTAGACAGTGTCAAGTGCAGAGACAAGTGTCTACTGTTTATGCAGCTTAATAATAGTTTAAAGACGTTGTGTTAAGTGATATTATTAGGGACTGTCAAATAACGAATTGGACTGTGTTTTTGTAAGTGATTAGTTGCACTTTTATTAATTTCTTTCTGCATTATTGTACACTTTATTGGACTCTTGTTTCTTTTATTATTGATCAGCCTGTAATTACTTATTCATTAATTCTTGTAAATAATTACTGAAAATAAGTATTAGCTTACCATTTGTTGATCTGTTTTTCTTTATTAATTGAACTTACAATTAATTTGTGTAAAAAAAGTGCAAATGTGAACGTTGCCAGCCTTATTTTAGCCATTAGAACCCGTAACAGTATAAATAAATAAAATCACTGATTTTGTTCAAGATACGCCACTCTCGATATTAAATTAGGTTTGTAACAGTACAGCAGTATTAGGTTATGCTCTCTCACCAGGTCAGCAAGAAGTGCGTTAAAATGTTGTACAGCTTCGTCGTGTTTGTGCTGCTCCCTCTCGTTGTCTCTATCACGCAAATGCACGGCCAATGTGCGCTGCACTTCTTTCTCTCTTTCTCTAAGACTAGCTTCCACTCGTGCCGCCTTCTCCAGCTCTTTCTCTTTCTCCTGGTCAACCTCCGATTCTCCTTCCTGAAATAAAGCATACATTTTCCTTACTCACACTTTTATTCACAGGTATTAAAAACTTAATTCAAACATTGTTTTTTTTTTAAATGTTTTCAAAAAAGATTAAAGCTTCCAAGAACAATACAAATCTGAACAGCTTACAATAAATATTGCACAAATTTTCAACATAAAAAGTAAGTTATCATGTGATAAAAAGATGATATTCCATATTATTATAATTATTACAGAAATGAAGTTCCAGTATGAAAAAGTAACACAAATGAGCAATATTGATTATTATTCAAGAAAAAAATGCGTATTAAGAGGCCTTAATACCTTTGGCAAAACTCGGTGGTGGAGTCCGATTCTTGTAATCGACCTCAGTAGAGTCCGAGTCATAGTCGGTAGGCGAGAGGTGGAGAACGGGGCAGCAACCGTGCCGTTCTGAAAACTACAGTCTTTCCCCCACCACTCCGCCTTACCAGACTACACTCCTCTCCTACAGTCTCAACTCTTCTCACTTACTCACAGCTTCGGTCTCCCTTCTTCGTTTTCGCCTTTACGTAGAGAATAAAATGAGCTGTGTTTATGATTCCCAACCGGTGGGTCGTGATCACTAGTTTCAGTACCATCACTTACAATTCCAAGAAAGACTTGAATAAATTACGCTTGCAGTTATAATATTTGAATGATGACTTTCAATAAAAGTGCTATAATATTCAACAATAATGAAAAATGAGCATGAATTATTTTCTTTAAAATAGATTAATTCATGATATGATAACAAAAAATTGTATTGGAATATTATAAACAGACAAGAGACTTAGAATCGCCCAATCTAAATAAGATTTAGTTTGTTTATAGTAAAATAATGAAACAGCTGAAAAAATAGAATTATCAAGTAAAATGAAGTACGGTAGCCTAGTTCAAAATGCATTTCATTTCTTGGATACCAAGACTCTAATCTCTCAATGGAAGCAAGCTAAAAGGTACTCACAATAAAAAGTAAAATCATATTGGAAAAAAATTAAATGATGTGGAGTATTTTTTTTCTTGTTTCCTTTTTGGAGTGCATTCACTATATAATCAGGATCCCTTATTTCCATTAAATCTAGGATGCCGGGGATCCACCAATTCCGGTAGCAAACAGTACATATAGAACTTCTTTCATTTCTCTTCCATCTGGTTTTTCCAAAAGTCATCATCTCTGAAAATAGTCTCAACTATGATGCCGTGAGGTGTCCATAAAGCAAACAAACATTTATCTCTCTTTGTTATGTGTATAACTGTCACTGAACTTGATAGAAGAAGTTGAGGTTTTTATTTACTTCAAATCTATCTCCCACTGAGTTGAGGAAAGGGATTTTTTTTGGATTTGATGGCATCTCAGGAGTAACATTTTTACAAGACTCTGGACATTTCACTTCAATTATAGAGCTGTCCCCAATAAGGCCATCTGGAATTGCACCTAGGTATAAAATTACCTATCAATAGATAAGCCACATTTTTTTATAGATTCTCCCAGAACCTCATCCATCTTCATGATGGCATTTATTTAAAAAGTAAGTACAGAAATGTACTTGTTGATGTTGGAGACGATTTAAGGTTGTACCTAACAAAACTTGAGCTGAACATTGAGGAACTATGTAAAAGAAGAAAGCTCATTCTTCTCATTAATTTTTTGTAATGCGTTTCAAATAATATATTTCCAAATATATATCGTGTTTTTGATGAAAATAGCTATTTGTGTAACTAGAGCGAAAAGTGGGAGATTTCTGCATCGAGAGAAACAGTTTTTTTCACGAGCCGAAGGTAAGTGAAAAAAGTTTCTCGAGTGCAGAAACAATACTTTGCGCTCGTATTACACATTAAATTTTTCCTACAGTAATGTATAAAGTAATCTAAACAGAACAAAACAGGACATACATAACCTGACAATTCCTCACATAACCTATCTTTGAATCAAATCGATTTCAACAACAACAACAACTACAACGACTATTTCACAGCTGAAGCAGAGTAGCCAACCTATTTTTGAATGCAGAATAGGGAACCTGCGTATTACATGCTCACTATTTTGTGTTGTTAGGTTGCAAATCTGGAGTGCGGAAAAGTACTTTCCCGCACTGGAATTTACTTTCCCGCACTGGTGCAGGAATAGACTATTTTGCGTGCTACAGTTAGTGCAAAAATAGGCACTTTTTTGGGTCACTGTAGGAAAAGATTATTATTGGGTTTTTAACTACATACCTATGTTAAAGAGGGTTGTCGAGCTCAATATATTTAAAAGTAAGTACAGAAACAAGGTTAATGTTGAGGACGATTTAAGGTTGTACCTAACAAAACTTAAGGTTCGTTGAATTACTCAACGAACCTTAACAAACCCCTCCCCGGCACACAATAACTAGGTGGTACGCAAAATTTTAATTTTTCATAAAGGGGTACAGTCTTTGAAAAAGATTGAGAACCTCTGATGTAGCCTATTAAAATTTTTGTAATGCTGCCATGTACACTACTATATCCAATTATCAAAATAATTAAAAGTTGTTCAACAATTCCAAATTCCACAAATTACAATTTCGCCTACTTGAATTTCATCACCTCCAACTCAAAAAAGGGATGATTTTTAAAAAAACTTTAGAATACTCTGTAGTCAATTTTTTTTATTGTTCATTTGCTTCAACAACAAATTATGCAAAGCATTACGGTATGTCGAAAATGTAAACTTTTTGTTTCCTTTTATTTATATTTAGGCCATCTACTCAACAAATTGGTTGTAATTATTTTCCACCATCAGCAACACTGTCACCTTCGAGGATAGAAAATGAAATTTATTGATAATAAAGTTTTTCAATATAATTTTAGAGCTCCATATTTTGGTCTAATCACAGTTTTGCGTGTCCCTCTCCAAAAGGGAGGACTTTGCAAACTGTCATCAACGTTTAAAAATTATTCAAGCTAGCCTGCTCCTATCCCATTTTTTTTTAGTTACAACTTTTGTCAAATAGAACTGTCTCTTGCTTCTGATAGAAAATCC
This sequence comes from Conomelus anceps, assembly GCA_948455865.1. Lineage (NCBI taxonomy): Eukaryota > Metazoa > Arthropoda > Insecta > Hemiptera > Delphacidae > Conomelus > Conomelus anceps. The sequence goes on from OX418219.1 coordinate 15,630,220, forward strand.
TTGAAATTGCCACCAAAAATATTATTTTGACAAAATTAAAAAATCCCATTTCCCCTGCCCTTTACTCCCAAAGAGGTAATTTTTTGGAAATTTATAATAGATAATCATATTCAATTCAAAAAGCTTTATCAATCAGAGGAGAGAATTTCTCAAAGGTGTCAACTACGTTGAACATTTTGAGTAACTCCTAAAACATAAAAAAATGGGTTGGTAAGCTTTTCTCCCAAGAACGTCTGCAGAATCACCTCAACTACATCTCACAAAAAATATAATTTTGAATAAAATATTTCAAAGTAAGATGCACTGTTCGAAAATGTAAGAGCCTACTCTACCTCAACCGAACGAACCTAAACATTGCAGCTGTACAGTGAATATCCAACTAATATTTCTGTCTCACTGTTATTATAATGACAATAAGGAAATCATTGCCGAGATAACATTGTCTGGCACCTAAATGCGTGCATGCGCTTGTGTGTGTTTATGCAACGGCCGGCAAGGCAGTGTGTGAGTGCAATATTCGGTTTTCGATGGAATGGTTAGTAGCAGCATTAGGTCTTGCAATGAAAAGTCTCCTCTAGAGTCAAAAACAGCACTTCGTAGTTTTCTGTTTCGGACGCTATTTTCAATCCAATAAAGATGAATGGTCGTATAACCTCCGAATTTCGAATTTTTAACTCTATCACAGCCCTATGAGCCGTTAAACTTTTATGAACTTCGACATGTAATTATAAAAAAATGGTAAGTGATATTCAAATTCCGAGGTTATAAGACCATTCTAGCAATATTTATCTACAATTTGACACCATTCACGTATCTCTAGCTTCAAAAATAGCGTCCGAAACAGAAAACTACGAAGTGCTTATTTTAGTGTTTTTTCCAAAGGTATTAAGGCCTCTTAAGAGCATTCATTTATAATCTGTAAATATTGGACAGAATTCAATATAAAGAACTCTTTCTCCATATATTTCTTCTGTTGTGTACATTTGAGAAACTATGTGTGTGTGGTTTAATAGCTTTGGTGAATGTTATGTGCGCATGCGTGGGAGACTGTGGATGTGAAAGGCTGAAAGATTATTCACTCGCTCATGTGTGTTAGAGGAGTCAACAAGTGTTTAAGTGTTGGTGACTCAATTTCTATACATTCAAATCCTATAGAGTCCACTGTGTATTCATTAAACTTATCCAAATATGAATTAATATATTTCAAACAAAGAACGATAAAAGAAGAATACAGCAACGAATGAAGTAAGAAAAAAAAGAGAAGGTAAAAGAAATGGAGAAAGAGAAGAAAAAATAGATAAAGAAGGTGATAAGAGGAAGAGGAGGAAAAAGAAGACAAGAGGAAGAGGAAGACGAGGAAGAGGGGAAAGAAAAAATTGCGAATGACGGGAAAATAAAGAAATTGCTATTTTTTGTTTGTTATCTCTATCTATAAAAGGATGATACCCTGACTCACTCATCAACGCAGAGCCAAAACTACTAGGCCTATGAACTTGAAATTTCGTATGAACAATCCTTATAGGATTTCACCGTGCAATAAGAAAGGATTTTTCAAAATTCGCAATTTTAGGGGTGTTTTTAGGGGGTTAAAGTTTTGTCTATGCAAAGCACGTGTACATGGCTAGCTAGCTTACTGGGATCTTTTAATCATATGGAAAATAATTTGAAATTTTTCGAAATGCTGTACACGATGTTTCGATGGACAAGCTGTTTGTGTGTTTTGCAAATCATCATTCACCTAACCTACTGAACTTGCCGGCCAAACAGCTTAAAGGAACAACTGATAGAAGTCAACAGTTTTTAATCATATGGAAGACCCTTAGCGGCGTTATTTACGCTGTCTGGAACGCAAAAACTTTGCATGTAGGATACCGTGCAGAGCCTTGCAGTATGTAGGAAACATATGACTGGGTATGATGAAATGTAATTATGCCGGGTTGATGACATGTGTTAACCAATGCAGCTAGAAATTTGAAATGTATTCTCAGTAGGAGGTGGCGAATAATAAAATAAAAAACCTAGCCTCTACCCTAATAGTCGTGGAAGGTTTAAATTTGAAATGTTCATTGAGAGGTGGTGAGTAAGGTCTTACTGTGTAAGAAAACAACGAAGGAGGCCTCTCTGATCAGCTGGAAGAGCCCTAGGACTAACTTCTTCCCTAATAGTCCTAGAAGGTTAAAATTTGAAATGTAACCTCAGTGGGAGGTGACAAATAATAAAATCAAGAATTTTTTATGAGAACGCAGCAACGCGCGTCGGGCTGCTAGTATACTATATAGCATGCCGAAATCGATGAAGGCACTGGGATTAAACTTTTATGAAACATTCTGTGTACGATGATAATGAATGAATAATTACCTCACTCTCGGCTCCTTCCGGTTTCGGCTCTTTATCGGCGCCCGCATGACTTCCACTCCGCTCCTTGCGATCGCGATCCTTTCGCTCTCTGTCTTTCTCCTTCTCCTTCTTTCGCTCTTCTTTCAACGCCTTCAGGTACTCGCGGAACCAGTCCTCGCGCATATTGCTAGAGTCGACACTTTTGTAGCGCGCATCCGAGTCGATTTTCTTTTTCACTTCTTGCCAGCGCGAGTGCCGATCTATATCGGGCTGCTCGCGGAGCAAGCTGAAGAAGTCGCGTTTCACCTACGAAAATAAACAGAACAAAGTTAGATTCGTCTGCACACGAAGCATGTGACACACAAATCCTGACACTCAATAAAAATAAAATTCAATAATAATAATAGGAGTGCCAGGACATTTGACAACAGTGAATACATCTTTCAGCTACCGCACATCAGCTACTGAAAAAAAGAAATTCAGTTAGTTGAAGGAGGAGACGTCACATCGAGTCACTTTGGAGAATCCTTGAAATATTTTCATTTCACCATAAAAAATACATGAATCGATATCACACAAGTTATCCATGCATGATGAAATTTCAAACACAGAATAATATATTTTATCAAATCAACGAAGAACACGTTGAAATTGGAATGCTTTGATCAAACTTCAAATCAACGTATAATTCACAATAAAAAACTTAATCTATTCTCCAATAACTATGCTTGAAATAATAATGATTCATTCATAACGAACATCTGTAGTGGAATATTGATGTTCACTGTGATCCACACTAGATAGATCTGAAATAGTATTTGTATTGTAATGCATTTTCGGTCACATTCCTTAGTTTTGTATTGAGCTTGCCGTTCAGAAAACATTATTATACACATTCGGACCAAAATTTGTAGCATTATTTGATGTTTCTTAGTTTTTTGAAGGTCATCTTGAACCACTGGATGAGACAAAATCTATAGAATATAACAACTAAACAATATCTCAACAACATTCAAGAGAACATCCAGTTATTAGATGCTTAGAAATTGGTCAACGTGAACTTTATAAAGAAACTCAAACACATTAAAATTAGATGAGCACTTTAGTGAGTGTTTAGGCACTCACTTTAATATATTCCGCATTTGAAAACATTCTAAATAAAACTATTATAATATTTATAACGTGAATAAGCTCTAAAATATAAATGTACTCATGAATTTTATGTAGCACTTTATCAAGTACATAAACATGATACATTATAAGCTTTTTAGCACACAATATTTCAGTATTACTTCCCCTTCTTTTCCAAAAAAGAACTAGATCAAATCTTTACCAAAGTAAATGCCAAGTACATAATAAATGGATGACACACGTTTCGTATAAAATTAATTTTATCTTAATGAATAATAAAGACATTAAGTTGTCACAACCACGTTTATTGAAAATAGTGAGATACTAGTTTAAGTTGTTACACCATCATCAATCTAACAGAGTTTGTTTGAAATTAATAATGGTGTAACAACAGAAACTAGTATCTCACTATTTTCAATAAATGTGGTTATGACAACTTTATGTCTTATTAGTCATATCACCAATATCACCTTCGCCACACTACAAAGAACGTTAATTTCATCTGCCTAAAGCTTGAGACTAATAATCTTTCTGAGGTGGAAATTCAAATGCTCATTATTTGAATGCCCAAGCTGCACTTTCAGCAAACAAGAAAAATATTTAATTTCTTGTTACAACATAGATTTTCATAATGGTTTCTACGAATTTCACCAATAGATCAACAAAAATAGACAAATTAATCCACCTAAATTATAGATAAAAGTATATGCATTATATTAAATCAGAATGAATGAATATTCAATCAATATGTTCTATCATCACAGATATCAATATATTATTTAGTAGTACTTTTTCAAACTAAGATTTTACTTTCTGAAAGTTATGAAGACTAACAAATAGCAAAAGCTACAGCTTCAGCTATATTTACGTGCAATCCATAAAATCTATGAATTGGAAAGAAGAATGACTTGAAAACAATTTTTCAAAAAATATTTGTTTAGTGTTCACGAGAATTAGACATGTAAACAAAGTACAAGATCCATTTCTCAATGAATGGAATCGACATAAGAGTTTCTAGATAAATGTTCTCATTATAGAATAAAAATACTGTAATTATTCTTAGGATACAAATCAAGAGTTTGGAGAAAATAATTGATACAAAAGTAGGAAGAAATAATTTTCCATTCCTACATTTCAAGACATATGGATAAAATACAACATAATAAGACCTGGGGTAAAATTTTATATCATCAATTTTGTGATAAAGATGTCACAAACAAATAATTATTTGGTAATAAAATAAGAAATAACGAACATTCAGCCATTTTAATAAAAATTTCCTCTGGTTTCAATCGCTAATAATAATGACTTTTAACATGTAAAATACTAATAAATCCATAAATAAATTATAGTGATAAAAAATTGTCACTATGCTTTCAAATTCAACTTAATAAAATACTATTATTTTTCAATTTACATATTTTTGGTTCATTAATTACAGATACATCAACTGTATGATACAATAAAGAAAATATGACAAGAGCATGCATTACTAGGCTTCAACACCAACATGACTTAACGGCGTTGCAATAATTAATTGTAGAAAACGATAAATTGAAATTTTCCATAGACATCAATCAATTGAATTCTATTCATTTCGTATTTGAACCATTTGATCAAATTTGTATCCAAATTATTGGAATCATGATTCCAGTTCAATAGTTATTCTGTTCTCATTACATCCGCACACCAACCTGAGTTAATGTTACTAGAAGTTGAGAACTCAATGTAAATTCTTAAATTATCCAATCTAAATTAAGCTTTAAATAACCAGTGGTGGCTCATGGACATCGGAAGTAAATTTGTGAAAATTAGAGTACTTACTTTTGAGTTTGAGAGACAAAACCAATCGGCTTTTTGTTATTTGAATATCAGTTATTCTATTGGATAAAAATCATTAGACAAATTACTGAAAGATGATACTACTTGGAAAATATTTAGTTTTCTTAACGACAAATTTAGTAAAAAATCAATCCTAACCTCAATTTGTCCATTTTTTATAAATCGGAAATATGCTACATTTGATACGCGAAATTTCATTCTCCTTTTCTTTGACAAGCACACCTAGGCTAAAGAATGTTTAACATGTCATATTTATTTTTTCTGTTCCTCCAACAGAGGGAATAAAAGAATCAATAAAGTCAAAATTTCATCTATCTAATCAGGATTACCTACTTATCTATTAGAGATAAACCAGTTCATTTTGATACTTTTTTCAATAACAAGGATTTGGTTTATAGGCTCCACCTACACTGAACAATAATCAATGCAGAAAAATGAGGCTCTTGAAAGACGTAACAATTCTAAAGATGTTCTCGAATTGAAACTCATTCCTAATATAAGAAATAAATACTAAAAATCTTTGAATAGAGATTCCGCATTTCCACAGAAGATTTCTCATGCATAATTCATTACACATTAACAGAGACAATGCGTAAAAATTGCAATTTAGCTTTATAGACAATGGAAGCGACCAAAAACATGGGCTACTTGAAACAGGAACAACATTCAAGGTTATTATAGATTTTGAGACAAAAAATCACTGACAAGGCATTCGCCGGAATAAAAAGTTTTTCAAAATGTTTTTACTTGATAATTAAATAGAGTTGATAGCGAATAACCTCTAAGTTTGGGTTCTGAAAAGGAATGATGAAATTGAAAATGAACCTAGGTCAAAAGAATAGGACACTTCCAACTAAATGCAAACGATAATTACTCACTTTTGCATAATTCAGCCAAGTGTAATATTCATTTGTGAACTTTGGGCAAATAATTTTGCTAACTGTCAAGTAAACAATTATATATAAATAAAAAAATTATATTTAGAATTTTTGTTTCGACAGATTGCTTTTATGCAGATTTAATGCCTAGTGAAAACGGACACCCCAAATTAGACTCTGAAAAAATTCTACTAGGGAAACTTTGTATAAATCAACATTTCAAAAACAATAAAGAAGATCGCACAGGAAGCGTTTAGTGGAGTTGACTCCACGCTCACATTCCGTGAGCGGCCTGGCCTGCATAATGTTTAAATCAACTAAAGCCAGAAATTGAAACGATACGATGAAATCGATGCAATTTGAATTTTATCAACCATGATTCTAGATGGTATAATCAATTTGATGTATAATTCAGTTCTATCCTATTCTAAAACTAATCCTTCATCAACAGCAGGTATAAAAACATAAACGAATTTTCATAAAAAATGCATAAATAAGAGATGAAAGGAAAAATCGCAGGACTGAAAACAGGCGTCCCAATAAGTGACTACAATAGTGCTCATCTTCACTAGCTAGTAAAATGGTATTATTTAATACATTATCAACTAAATACGCTACTTAATTATCATGCTACCAAATACATGAGCCTAGAAACAAATTTATATGCACAAGCTTTGCATCGTCACAGGAAATTCAAGTCGGGAATACTGATATAATAAGCCTTACACCTAATAGTATAAAATGAAACATGGAGAGCCTTTAGTTAACTGGATTCCGAACCACTAACATTTTATTAAAGAAGAATAGGGAACATGTAGTTTTTAATGGATTCCGTACCACCGATATGGTGATATAAGTAAGCAGACATCGTCTAGTCAGAGCTTCTTGATTACACTTCCAAATGGAGAATATAGCGCTCGCGAATTACTATCAAGATTACTTTATAACCATGCTTACCGCATAGCCAACACCGCCCAATCAAATCTAAAAAACTATCCAACTGTTATAAATATACCAATACCTATCTAACTGTTTCAAGTAGCCTTGATTTTGGACGTTAACATTTTCATTTCCCAAAAATTTGATTTTGTTTTCAAAATGTCCATAGCCCGCCACTGGTCTAGATTTGCAAGATGATTTACTGCTTGACAGTAAATAATAATCATAACGATAACAAATATTATCATAAAAAACTTGAAGTGTTATAGATTTAGTTTTAATGTGATGTTCAATATACCATGAAAGAATGGTACCGATCGTGATGGATTAGGCCGCCAGACGTAGTCCTTTCTTTCATTGGACGAAACTGACACCACTCAACCGACAGATGTGCAGAGGTCACTTGAAAGTCAATATATAGACAGTGGTTAAAGCCAGACATCACCAACTCAGACAGCTTGTTTTTGTTTGATATTTATCAAAACTACCATGCCGGCCCACAACCATTAGACCTCATTCGTATTTCCTCAGCGAATCAGCTCCATTGATCGTTATATTAAAATAGCTATATAAAAATTAAATATAAATTATGGGCCGATATGGGAAATAGACCTAACATGGCAGCACAATCTAGAAAGGGTTTACTTTGATAGTTTTTAAATTTGCCTCTTCAATAATTGATTTACATTGCCAATAATAATACTTGTTTGAAAGCCTACAAACAACCTAATTATTTATATAGAAAACCCCGTACTAATCAAACATACCACGCACACTATTCAAAATGATATAGTTAATAGAAAAAAACTGTTTGCAATTATTGATAAATAATAATTGTTTACTATCGATAAAAAAAATGCTTCAGCAGTTAAAGAAAATTGAAAAATACGATTTGAACGCCTCTTTAGATCGTGAAGCCGTGTTTTTCAAAGGTAGTAAATACCAAAGTAAAATGTATAACGTATGGCTTTTATTGACAAAATGGATGTTTTTTTGCTGATCAAGCCCACATGAGTCTGGGATTTGTGCAAGGGTAATACGGTGAATGATGGAATGGTCAACCTACAGTATTAGATGGGTGCTGAAACATCGTGTAACTGATAATAAAGCTGATAACATGATGTCGTCGCAACCGGTCACCCTTCCAAGTGTAGCCTCGAGAACCCGTGACTGAACATAACGATCGCCCTGAAACCACGCTCAGCGAGCAACCAATCACTCCCAATAAGTATTTCTAACAGTCACTCCCAAAAACACAATAATTTAATGATCTTAAAAGAAAAATGGTTTAAAAATTTAAACATGATAGAACTTTTGGGTAGATGATATAATCACTTTTTGTTCCTTATTCGTTTCATTTTGCAGTTGCAGAAAAAGTTTTGAAAATATTGTTTGAGTATAGAAGTTTGGACATATTATTCATCAAGCCATTTAAAGGACAAAGTAAACGTAGTATCAGAAAATGAACAAATGGAAGAACATCGAGCCAAGTTTTCAATACTTCAAGTTCATATAGTTCATAATTCAAGCTATAATTCATATAGAAAAAATTGATGAGTAATTTTTTATCAGTCGGAACCGTAGCTCAAGACGAAACAAAAATTTAATTTAATTGATAGTGTAAAATGTCACACTTCTACTTTCAATTTTGTTCTCAAGGTTAGTTCAGAAAAGAGATCTATAGATTGTTATAGATGGCTTTATAATTAAAAACCTAGTTAAAGCATTAGACTTTCCTAATCTTAAAAGGATCTCACTCTCGCACTATCGATAGTTTTTGTAAAAAATGTACTCTGAAGGAATAGGTGCGCGGCATATCTGACTAAATACGGTAAAACATTTCAAACTACAACAATTTATATTATTCGTGTGTATCAAACATTCAAATAAAAAGCATGCACAGTTGTTATGTGATGGGTGTCATCAAAAATTCAATTTAAAATGTTCAGAACAACTATTATTGTCACTAACTTACTACAGCAGGAAGTTAGTTATCAGAAAAAGACTGATAAGCTGTGATTACTTTACTAAAATTTTATGGAATAAAATTCATAGCACAGTATTTTACACCAAGTATAGGAAGTTTGAAAACAAATTATCCAATTTTTTACTATTTTTTCAAATTTTAAATCAAACCTATTTTGAGCAATAATTGCGGAATTTCAGTTTGACGTTGTCAATAACCGTTAGTGTCCGATGGCAAAAAAATGCTATATATCTATAAATGGTAGATATAGCATTTTTATACTTTACGAGTCTTAAAAATTCAAATTAATAAACTGCAAAACTCATAAACATAAATTGATTTTAAGATACTTTATGTGTTTTTTTTTTATTATTAGCATGCTTATAAGTTATACGGGATGGATTATACAAGTTTATCATTTATTGAATGATACTCATTCTAGTCGGAGTCTTTTAGTAGTTTGCAATAAAGCATGCATTTCATTTTTAAACCGCTAAAATTTGACAATTAAAGATAAAAACTATATCAAAAAGAAACTGTAATAATACGAGTGTAATCGAAAAGATAAGCGGAAGAAGCTAATAGTAGAAAAGCCCAAACATAAAAATCTTGATTCAATAAAAAAGTATTGAAAAATCAGCGCTACGAAGCATTTATTCTTAAGAAGAAAACTGCAAGCAATATACTGTAATTATTTGGTAAGGCAGGAATTTATTGAAAAATCAGTTTCTTCCCTTAGCAGATAGATAGAAGATGCAGAACAAGATACAGTACTACCGTAGTAATGATTACAATCGAATAGTAGAATACAGTTAGTAAATTCTTTTTAATTAAAACGTATTTAATCACACTGTACAAAGTTGTGTGTTGAAAAATAAACAGTAGTAATGGCCAAAGAGTATATTGAGAAAACGACAAAAAGTTGATTTTTTTCCAGAAATTGCCAAATGACCAGCTGAATATCGTAAGCATCTTGTTAGTATTGTCTATCGCTATTTATAGTTAGTATTGTGGATCTATTGAAATTGAAAATAAAGATAAAATTCTAATTTGTTTGAAGGATGACATTTTAGATATTAAATTCATCAAAAGATTGTTTATTGATTAGTGTCTGAATCTAAAATCCATGTTCCGATAACTAACTTCCCTTTATATTCAGCAAAATGTATTAATCTATTTTAACTTCGGTTATAAAAAGTAAGAAATTCAACAAAAACGTGGGCTAAAGGAAGCTTGAGCTTGCTTCAATTTGTTGCAGACAAAATCAGACTAAGAGAAAACATATTCAAAACAAAACTACCTAACAAGAGCATTAATTAATGCTCTTTTATCTACGCAATCAGCATAAAAAATATTTTGCTTATTGAAGAAAGTTGAAATTGCATTGAATAATGTAATAATTGAATTTAACGAATGGAAAAATCACATTTAATGAAGCACCCATAGTATTTTGAAAAACATGATAAATCTATTAGGCTGAAGCATTAAAACTGCGAGAAAAATAGTATCAACAGCATTTACAGAATAGATAATTTGTAGAAACTATCAATTTATTGAAAAATTGCTAAATTTTATTCCTGGTAAAATAAAATTTTCACAATTAACTGTGAAAACCTTGAAATTTAAATCCAACTGTTTTTCAAGATTCAAAAGGAGTCAACATTTTTAAAAGAACTCTAAATGTATGAGTATTCAATACTTTATATATATGGATTTAATGGATGGCTCAATTGAGAATTAACAACCATGGTGTTACCATGACGAAACTCAATCCATGATTAACCACATCTCAAGATAGCCAGCCATTCCAGAAGTAAGCATGAATTTTATATTTTTAATGAGCCTACAGAAATTACAAAAACTTATTAGAAATCAATTTGTTATGTTCTAGATGAACTACTGTAATTGACTCACTAGATTTGAAGTGCTATCCAAAAGCCCCCAATTTTGAAAAATCTGGGACATAGTTGAAATATTATATAACTGTCATAAATATTAAAATTAATAAAAGTAAGAGCATGTCAAATAGTTATTAATTGCGGTAAATTTTAATAGAAATACACTTGGAATAATTGATTCTATATTCCGTTAAATTGATTCTATAATTAATTGTTAATTAATTAATAATTAATTCCGTTAATTGATTCTATATTTAATACCGTTAAACATTATTCAATTGAAATAATGCGAACTCAATGAACTAAACAGTTATTGATTAACCTCAGATACCGTTCGGAACACTCTAATGGAGGGTTAGAAAGTAAAAGGATTAGATTGGTGAGTTGATTCCAACATAAAACTTCTAAAAGAATATTCATTGAAGTAAAACTAATGAAATATATGAAAAGAAGTACTATAACAATACTTAAATTTATAGAGCACGAGAAAAAATGAGTATCATGAACGTAAAGATGTAAATGAAATGGAAAAAGATGATTTCGTTCATGGGAGAAATAGATTTTGAATCGTGCATCAAGAATTAGAATTTAGTAGAATTGGTAGTTTTTACATTAATTATTTATTGAAAAATTACCAGTTATAGAAAAATTGGACAGTTAAATAGTAGAGAATTAGTGGACTCTAATTATAATACAATTTAGTAGAATTTAGAAGAATTAATCTACTCTACTTTAGAAAGTAGGAGAAAATTTGGACAATTTTATTAGAATTTAGAAGAAATAATAGTTTCTACTTTGGAATCTAGTAGAAATTTTGCATAATATTAGTGAATTTTTTATTTGACTAGGCATTTTTTTTTTTGTAGAATTTTTATCCTAACAAATGTGGCCCTTATAAAACATACCTATCAGAATTATTCGATTCTAGGAGTGAAAACAGAAAGAATTATGTTTCTTTGGGAGCTTTCAAATAGCACCTCATACCTATTTCCTTAATAAATTTATGTTCATTTCTTTTGAGCCTTAAGCTCTCAATGAACTTACTATCCCTGACGCTAACTTGAGTCTAGAGAGAAGAAAATCATGTATAGGAGGATTTCTAAAGATGTTGTATAAAGAGTATACATAATAACTCATTTTGTTTTAGATACTTACAGAGCAGGGGTGGAAATGACCTACTGCTCGATACTCTTGTCAAACTCAACTGTTAAGTGCTACGAGTAGCTAAGACTTGACAATAGTCGATAGAAGCCTACAGCATGTAAGATATACACATTTCAACACTGTCATCGTTGTTAAGCTTGACCGCAACTTTTTAAAAGAAACTGAAATAAAATGAACATAAAGGTTACAAATTATCAAGTCATGAAATGTACAGCGCGACATCAGGCAATTGTGCACCAAGGACGTCAGCCGAAAAATATGAAGTTGAAATTGCTTTTAAATGTGGATGAAATCAATCTAGTATCGGATAAATAAATTGCTAGTATTGGACTCGTATTGGATAATTTTATACGTTAACAACAAAAAAGATTATTGATTCATAATAAAACGTCGTTGAAAATTGTATCTAATAAATTGTAAACTGTACTATCACGTGAATAGAACTTGAAAACAACTATTTAAATGATGAAAATGAATCGCATTAATTCACATTCACAATAACTAGATACTTTTGGGGAGAATTTTTAACAAAATCATTTAGTTACTTCTTGGTTTCCTTTCCTTGATCTTGTATTCTAGTATATTGTCCAGTCAATATTTACACTGCTTGACAAGAATGAAATCCTCTGAGGGTGATAAAAAATGTCTGTTTGAAAGATAATTTATTATTTGGCAAATACTTGAAAAATAAATTATTTAGCAGAATCCTTACTAACTTTTCATAGTATTCAGGAATACACTATTGCTTATTTTTAAAACTATGACATTTTTCATCATGTTGATCATCTGTGTTTTGGACGGGAGTATTCGAGAGATTGAGCAAAACTACGCTAACGATAACGCTAATTCTAAACTCAACACACTGTCTCAGCTTGTTCAAAATGCTGCAGAAAAGCCTGTGATATAGAATGGTCAAGTTAGGATAGGCGTTACCATTAGCATAGTTTTGCTCCAACTCACTAAGACAGGTAGGCTGCTTTGGACTATTTTCATGTTCTAGTTTTACTAGTTGGGAGGTAGGGCTTCTGCAAACAATCTAGAGTATAATGTATATGTGTAGTTGTCTTGGAAATATATTGTTGAATTAAAATAATCACTAACATAGAGGCGTAGACAGTTTTGTAGACCATGATCATGTGGTCCTTCTTTACCAAAGAATATCCCCTAATTCGAAACTCAATGAAATGAATGATCTATCGTACAATGAAATTGTCAGTTTGAAAAATTAAATAGCATCCTCTAGAATACTGAAAAATTTAGTAAGATTCCTAAATAATGCTGCCGATTAATATTGATGATTTACAAAGTTCAATCCAACATCAGAATTGGACGTTCAGCCTAAATGAATATTGAGTACACTTTGAAAAACATTCAAAATAAAATAATTTCACCTGTTGACAACAAAGAACACTGACATCGAATAACACAAATAATAGCAAAAAATCCCAAAGTATCTGAAAACACCTGAAAGAAAACATGTGATGCTAGAAAATTTCAAGTCACTACTATGACCCCAACTAAAACGTTTATATTGCACATTATTCTTTGAAATTCTATTTTTATTGTCATACAAAAGCATGATTGATCGATCACTCAATGAGATCTTGGGCCGTCATTTTCGATGGCATATCTGGATAATCAGTTTATGTTGCATCACACTATAAATACTAAATAAAAGTTACTGTATTTCTTTCAGAATCTGGTAAAAACATAATATATCACACTTCATTATTTTTTCATCGATATTCCAAAAAACTTTTTACAAAGAAATTCAAATACTGTTCAGAACGAAATAATTTGAGTAATTATTACTCAAATACATTACATTAAAACCAATCACTGCATTTGTATGACATTTTTCACCAAAAATATATCAGAAAAACTTCGTTCTAAAATTTCATATTGCATATCGAAGGACCAATAAAGAACCATTTATCAAGATTCAAATTATCTTCAAAATGGATTAGAAAAATTTGATTTCTCATTTCATCAGAAAAGTTGCTTTGAAACGTAAAACTAACAACCAGCCAATCTTCATCATTTAGTCTTCAAATCGCTTTTCGTAGTACAAATTTCACAGCAGTAACTCGAACTACGTAAATTAGAATGGCACAAGAGAAGTCTAATTTCGCAATGTATAAGCTCAGATAGTTCATAAGTAAATAAAGTTTAATAAGGCGTACACTTCTCAACAGACAAATGTATTGTATGGATAAATTCCGACTACTCACATCAAATAAAAGTAAAATGGAACCTCAAACGTGAACAGAGTTTTCTTTCTCAATAAGTCCCTATGTGAGACCTCTATATTTTTTATCTCTTGGATATATTATTTATCTATCTTCCATGATTTTAGGTGATGGCATTCATAGTTAGGTTATATCAGTAGTCAGTAGTCATATAAATGTACTTTATCTACGACCATGTCATAATGTATACATTACAGTTTCACAATTGATGCCAAAACAGCTGTCTTTTCGAAATGCTTTTTGAAACCCGTTGCATAAAGAGCTCATTATAGTACAGGTTCTACATTATAACACGGGTTCTGGACCAATCAGAAGCATTTTTGATGGAGTCAATATCGTAATTCAATATTGTGAAACTATCAGCTGATTTGATCAAACTGTCAACTAAGCTGCTAACCTAACAATCTACTATAACTTCTCGTATTTGAGATGAGAGGTTAGGTATCTCACAGTCACAGGTAAAATGAAATTGTTTTAATTAAATGTATACTAGTGGTCGTAGATAAAATAGTGTATGCAACGATTTTATTTGGCCATTAAAGCACTCGTGAGATATTTATAACACTCGCATTCGCTCGTGTTATAACTTACATCTAACTCGTGCTTTAATAAGGGTCAAAATAAAATCGTTGCATAAACTACTATTTACTCAAATATCTGAATCATTTTTCAACAATTTGAATCAGCTGGCTGAAGTGATTCAATTGTATTATCAACCTTCATAAATCTACACAATTTGTTATTATTACAAATCATGGTTAATAACACCTCATCATGAAATCCATTCAATAAGGCCTTAGATTGGACAACAAGTTCAGTCCACACGTGGAGTGTTTGAAACATCGAGTCGAATTCACGCTTCAAATAAATGGCTGACATTGGTTGAGCCATCAGTCAATGACACCCAGCCAGTGGTAGCAATTTATATGAAGCGTGAAGTCAATTGCTCGCTTCACAAACGCTCCGTTTGCTATCTACCGTTTTTCAACTGTAAAACTCAATTCAACAGCCATACATTGACCCATTTTTAAAAAAAGGTATCAGTTGTAATTTTACAATTACATCGAACTTCCATGCATTTGATTGTGAAAATTATATACAATCCACAAAAACTATACGATTTATAAAATGAAACTTGTTAAATGGTTCATTATCGGCCATGTGACGTTTCCAACTGTAATGACATGCCATAAATGACCTACCTGATCACGACGCATAGCTTTCTCGTCTTTCTCTCGCTTTCTAACATCTAGCAGATACTCATTGAAAAGACTCTCCCTCTCTCTCATCTTCTCAATGTTCTTGAAGCGTTCGTCTTTGCTACATTTCTGCGCAAAGTCACTGAACGATGACCTGTGAAACAAATTTGAAAATAGTTCAAAAAGATCAAAAGAAAACGCTTTGTACTTAAGGTTGCTCTAAAGCGTGCAAACATAGAGAAGCGTTCGTAAAAATGAAATGAACGTTCATGGTATGGTGGTAAATCTTCCCCATAATGAACCAACATAAACATATTGTCATTCTCTCGAAGATAGAACACTAATTAATTAATACAGTATAACTGATAAAGTAAGTGTTGCCAGGGGCCTGTTGCATAATTTAAGATCTAGTTTTACCAACATACCTTATTCTAATTTCGAAATTCTGTTGCATAATCAAAATTTGCAAAGCAACAAAATAGAGAATAGTTCACCTTATTCCATTTGATATTGTAATATTATAAATAGATCTATTATCAATATCGAACTGTTTATTGATCCAATGCAGCTTAAAAAGGAAAAATTGAGCTGTAATACACATTAAAAATAGAAAAATTGATATTTATTTATCTTTGGTATCTTTGCCTCCGTTGAATAATATCGTTTCATTTCAACAAAAATACACAATTCATAGAGTTAAACCGATGTCATGAGACACGACCCGTTAATATTCTCTAATTTGTAGGAAATAGAGCGCATGCGCGAACTGTTAGCCTGCATAAAACAACAAAAAACCTAACCAACTAACCTTTCTATACAGTACTTATAAGGGATACTCTATTAAGTATAGAAAGGTTAGAAAGCTGTTTTTTGTTGTTTTATGCTGACAAACAGTGGCCTCGCTACACAGTTCGCGCATGCGCTCTATTCCTTGGCAATTGGAGAATTAACGGATGGCCATGAGACCAGATCGAGAACTGACTGTTCGTCTTCATTGCCCATAGTAACGCATTTCGATCAAAACAAAACAGATGATTATCCTAATACATTACTCCCTCAATCTCTAAAATAGAGCAAACTGAAAAATTTACTTTGCCGACAATATTATTCATGTCCCTTTTCGTTTCCCCCCTCATATTGAAAACTACTCACTTTCCATGAAGATTAGCTTCTTCCATCAGTTTACGGAATTCGTCTTTGCGCTCCTTCATCTTATTCCTCTTTTCGCGGCGTTCCTCTTCGGCCCGCTCCTTCACGTACTTCTCGAACACCTGTTTCCGTTCCTTGGACGTCAGAAGCAGGTAGCGCGGATCGAAGACTATCTTGTGCAGCTCCTTCTCCCAAGTACTGAACGCTGACACCTGAAAGTGGAATTGAAAAATGATATTTGGAAAACAAAGTATTTCCACAGACGATAAGCGTAATTCATGCAAATCACTAACACACTTTATGCTTGAGTTTTTTTTCAAATCCATTTATTGCCGAAGACAAATAATTTACAATTTGTATAGGCCACGTCCAAAAAATTACATAATGTTACATAAATATTACATATAAAATATATCACAAGAAATCATCACATTCATATTTAAAAATTCTCCATATTAAAGCTTAAATATCCATTATAATTATAAAAACAGTTTCTTATTAGAAAAACCTTGATTCTAATTTTGTACTCCCTAACAGATAAACTTCTTATATGTAGTGGTAACTGATTTAAAAAATCTTATTGCACAAGACCTAAAACTTACATGGCTTGATTTGTAACTACAATATTCATTTCTAATGTTTAGCTTATTACGTGTATTGTGAGAATGAACATGAGAATGACTAGGAAATAAATGCAGATTGAACCTCACAAACAACAAACATTGAAAAATAAAAATACACGGTAAACTCATGATTCCTAATCTGATAAAAAGAGGTTTGCAATGCATAAGAGGTGGAACACTGCACATAGTTCTAATTCATTGAAAAAGAATTAAACAACCAATTAAACGGTCACCAGCGGGCGAAGTTTTCTTTTTTCTGGTGATGCCATAAATGCTTAGAGATATTTATGTTTCTGTATTATTTATACAAAATATTTATAATTTATGATTGTTATGTATTTAATTTCTTTCATATTTACGATTTATGATTGAGTTTGTATTTTTCATGGCGAAATAAATAAACTAATATAAATTAAAACAAATTATTTTAATGTGGACAGAAAAATAAAAAAAAAACACGAATGACGCGTTCGAAATAAAATACATCTCTTCCTAATGAATCATATAGAGTATAATATTACAAATGAGTATGTTTAGAAATAAAATATTTATTTAATGAAATATTAGAGTAAAATGTTTATTTCCTTTCAATTATTAAACAATTCAACTTAAAATCAGAATTTAAAGAAAATAATTATTAAAAATATAATCATGATTTAATGCTAACAGTACCGTTTATCAAAAGTAGATTAAATAGAAATATAGCAATTCTTGCATGACACCGGAAAGAGAATTAGTATAGTTTGAATTACTTTTTAAATATGTGGCTCATCTGGTGCAAAATTAGTTCATTTCAAAATATTATTAATAATTTCCATAAGCTTCCAAGGGTTGAAACCCCCTTATTACATTGATATGATATACTACGTCCAGAGATAGAGCAATAGAGTCTACTTTCGATAGAGTCGAAGTGTCAACTCATAAATCAAAGACGTTGTAAACCTGTGTCAACGTACATCAACGGATCGTTTGTGGAATTAATCTGACCCTTAATTCTCCAGCTTCTGTATAGTTGAATACATTTTGTTCATAATTTGCATGCATTAGTATAAATGTTCATGATGTAGCACATGGCCAACATGAGAGGGTAACATGTGTAACGTTTGACAACCTAACATTCATTTCCATGATTGATTTCTTGAGTAAGAGAAGAAAAGTGAGTAACCGTGCTAGCGCAAGAAGCTTAGGTTTTGCTGGCAATGCCCATATAAATTATGAGTAATATCTCTATATTATTTTAGCTTCAAGCTTTTTTCAAACTGTAAAATATTTATTTTTGAAATTCTGTTCAATTTGTGAAATGTGGCGAATAAAGAATTTTTAATGTTTTTGTACCGGAGCAATCATTAATTTAAATAGTGTTTGTTTATATTTCATTACATTCTCCATAACTGAATGCCACTCCAAATCACTATTTCAATAGGATCGATAACTTTTTTACACATAATCATAACCCCACTGTGTTCTTTCTGATCCTTGACATCAGCTATCAACATGTAATAAAAACAATCTGCTTGAATAAAAAGGTGAAAATAAATGAATGAATCTTACATCCTTTTCGGCGAGCATTTCACGGAATGACTTGATGCGTGACTCGAGTGGCACAATGGCTCTCTCGCGGGCCGCCCTCACCTCAGCCTCCATTGCAGCCTCCTTTCCAATGTCTATTTGTGGCTTCTTGTCAACTTTCGGCTCTTCCTTAATTTCGGCTATGAACAAAACAAACCAAATTACAATTAGAAGTAAAATCAAACTTCTCACGTGAAAAACAGAGCCATGATAATTGCAGAAACAGTCAATAGAAGTACGTTAACATATTACAGAAATACTATGTTTAAAATTGTTTCAACTTGTCGACGTGAAAAAGAATATTACTCTAATTTCACTCCTGGTCCTAATATTAAAACGAACATTCATTTTGACATGAATCGGGTATTATAACAAGATCTTCGCCATAATAAAGTAGCTGATAGGCCAAAAATATACCAGACATAAACATCAAAATCTATCTAGTCACAATTGAATTAAATACACCATAAAGATACCTAGTGGTTATAATAACCCTTCATAAAGGGTTGATCGTGCGAGTAGATGTTGCAATCGTGATAGTCGAAGTTGGAAGTGATAGCCGAGTGCCGTTGCAGGTATCTCTGTTCTACGAAACTCCTGGGCGCTCTTTTTAAGGGTGACCGATTGGATTGGCTAGCAAAAAAGACTGCTCTCTGCTGTAAAATCAGTTCCCGGTGGTTCGTGAACCCACCTAAAACTGTAGGTCCAACTCATCTATCACTATCATCCAATTCATTACCCACGCACAGGTCTCAGACCCATGTGGGCTTCATCCTCCGAAAAAAATAACTGCATCATTTCTGAGATGTTATATACGGTGTTAAAATCCCTTAGAACTTCATAATTACATCATTTTAAACTCTTTCGCGTATTCTTGCAATAAGCTTTTTTTCAAACTATTTTTGACAACCAGTTAAAGCTGATGTCGGCGCAAGCGCACAACTAACCTGATGAGGGAAAGGGAAAGTGAGCTGCTCGAAATGCACAAATTCTGTAATGTTTGAAATTTACATGAAAGTTTCTTCATACATTACAAAAAACATCTAAAATACCAAAATATAAATTAATTATCAAATGACATTTTCAATGCATCATAATATTCAATCAAACAAGGCCCTCATTATAAAGAGCCACATCAGTCGCAGTTGCGAGCCATAATTTTGGCTAAATTACATCAGCTGAGCTTTTGATCGAGTTCAACATTATCAAAGTACATGACGGCAATAACATGTTTAGAACCATCAGCCGATTTTTAATCAAATTTACCCGGCTGGTGTAATTTATCCTTAATTGTGGCTCGCGACCGCCAATGTATAAGGACCTTGAATTAAAATAAATTGTATACCCTTAATTGGAGAGTCTATCTTCATTTTCTTATTTGGTGTGCTATCGTCGCCATCTTTGGTAGCGGTTGCATCGCGCTTTATGCCTTGCTGGCCTGCGTCGTTGGTTGTGCTAGCCTGCACCGACGATGCTGCTGACGTTGCAGAATTCTGCTGGATCACTTCGGGTGGATTCGACACCATTTTATCGACATCGGCTCGACTCACCAGGTCTTCGGGCCGTTCCCACACCGATGTGCGCGACGACGGATTGTAGAAAAACACACGACCGTCGCCAGTCCACACCACGCACCTAATCGTAAAGAGACAACAATTTTTGGCAAAACTCAAAAGACAAACAAAACTCTATTTTTTATTTCATACGGTTGACACATCTACTTCACCGGTAATTCATCTGTTTTACATCAATTTATTATTATTAAAATTCATGGCGTTAAGCTGCATCTTTGGGCTACAATTTATGTATTTAAAAGTAATACCAGTAAAATGTTGTTAGATTAAATTGTTTGTACTTGAAAAATTGCCAAGAAAAATTGTATTTTGTAAACTTTGTAAAGGTGAATAAAATTTCTAATACATATCGCGCATGGAAAACAAAAAAAGTCCAAATATTCTTTTTTCAGGCAAAGTTGAGACGAGATTTTTCTTCCCCTAGACCTACTTATTCGGTCACATGTCACAGGTACAATTACCGTTCAACCTTATATATTGTGTGTTATCGTTCACCTCATTATACACGCACAAATCTCAGACCCATATGGGCATCAACAGCAAAAGGAAGCAGAAATTTTTCGAAGCATTATAACTTTGACAATTTTGAATGTAAAATTTATCAAGATATATAACCACGCAGATGAGCTTCAATGTTTCCCAAAACAGTGGGCCATGTACGAGAAATAACATTCTCCAACTTATGACAATTTTCATTACTGCAATGCTGGAGTCTATAAATTTTCACTAAAATGTCCCACTAAAATATTCACACATTGAAAAAAATAAGCAACTACACTGTAAATAAAGAAAATTCAAAGTAGCTTTTTCTGAAAGCTAGAAAGGAAGTTATAGAAAATTCTTCCAGTCAGACTGCTGGTAGCAGAAAAAGCATGTCTAGTCAATATGAGGCACAAATCTAGTAATTTAATAGATTGTACAGGAAAAATGACTATGTTTGATGTAGGTGCAAGTGCATTGCTAATCCAATAATTTTATTCTCAATGAATTACTAGATTACAAGCTGCACCATCTGTTAAGATAAGTCACCAGCGTCTAGACCCTTTCTGTGAGAGTGACAGCTGGTTTGCAAAGCAAAAAAGACTGTTCTCTGCTGTTAAAATCGCTTTCCGGTGGTTCGAAACCCACCTAAAACTACACATTAATCATTGTCATCATTCATCGCATAACCGACGCACAGGTCCCAGACCCTATGTGGGCTTCATGCTGTGAGTAGCTTAGTTCTACAAACTAGAAAAAAATTAATGAATATTTCTAATAATTATTATTACTCATATTATTTGATTATTTAAATGAATTTATTTTTATTCTATAGTTGACTCGAACTCACGATATTAGTTATTTAGTGTAACATAAGATGGTTGGCTTAAATCTAGAACGTAATGGTCTCCATTTATGAAGTAGTCATAAGCATTTATAAGTAGTTAAGTATTAAGTTCTATTTTCCAGCTTAAGCTCTGTTTATTATCACTGCGTAGTTTTTGATGTATTATAAATGACGATGTTCAATTGTACTGCATTTTATAAGCTGTGTACTGTGTTGAATAAAAAATATGATTGATTCATTCATTATCCGAAAACAATATGAAAATTAAGATTCAACTATTCAATAGAAATATACTATTTATTCAGAAATAATACTATAATACGAGTATTCTCGTTTCTTGTAAACAAACTTGCTTCTGAACTTGAATATGATTTCTGATAGCTAACAGTCTGTTTTCTGATAGCTAACAGTCTGTTTTCTGATAGCTAACAGTCTTAACTCATTATTGGCAGTGAGTAACAGAATTAAACACAAATACACAATTCTGTTTGTCCCACTATGCATCCCAAGTAGCATATTCCAAGAGGATACACTGGAAACTAGCCATTCACCATAATAATGAAGGATGTGAGAACACCTCAAGCCTTGTAGTAGCATAAAGTAGTAATTTTTACAGCCAAAATGCGCGAGGAAAATTCATACAATTACCAAGAATGAGTTGACAAGCTATACAATACATTTCGCATTATTTTTTTCTAACTTTTCAACTACTGTTGATGTTACATGATGACACATAAAATGATGAAATAAAAAAATATACATATATATTCATTTTGTGTTATAAACTCACCATGGTGTACCAGGAACTGGAGTACTCGATATAGGTTTTGATTTGTCCTGCTGTTTCTGCAGCTCTTTGGCTCTTTCCTCCTCTTCTTCGCGTTTCTTTTTAGCAGCCAAATCGACCTGCGAGTCGATCGACTGATCGGCCTTTCTCTTTCTATCCGACTGAGACGTTTCGTCGTCACTGGCCTCTTCAGTGCCACCATTCATCATAGTCTGCTTGCTTTGGCCTTTGTCCTCCTCACTATCGGAAGTGTCGTCGTCACCAACACTATTCACTGAGTCAGACGTAGCCGCGTTCGTGCCCGCACCTTGTTCAACAGAAGAAAGGTTCAATTGTTCATTTGTCCAATATAATGTTTATCTTTCCAAGTTATCATAATCAAAATGTAATGTCTATTGTTCCAATGTATTTCAAGTGTATAATAATACAGGTTCACTAATGGTTCAAATATTGTTTCCTTAAATATCATATTTTTGTATAATACATATAACTGTCAATTATTGATAGCAGCAGTACTTCAGGTCTGTTATTGTCTTTGCTTAGTTATATGATTAAATTCTGATGTTGGTGAGACGAGCCATTCCTCCACACAGGCTTAGCCTAATGAGGAATGCACTTAAAATTTTATTGTATTCAATGTTTTTTTATATTTTTATTTGAGCGAATAAAGTGTTTGATTTGATTTAAAGGAGCACACATTAAAGATCTGTTATTTGCATTTAAATATTTCAAGTAGTTTAATTTATTGCTAACTGCAAATAACACGTAAGAATCTAATATCAGAGAAGTGATAGTCGAGTGCCGTGGCAGGTATCTGTTCAAAGTTTTTTTTTTGGGTAATGAGTTGGATGATGGTGATTGATGAGTTGGACCTACAGTTTTAGGTGGGTTCCTAACCACCGGGAAGTGATTTTACAGCAGAGAACGTGTCTTTTTTGCTGGCCAATCTAATCGGTCACCGTTACAAACAGGACCAACGAGAACGCAGCTTATCTCTATCTGATTGAACAGATACCTGCTACGGCTCGCGGCTATCACTTCCCTATTAGTTGGTTGGATCGCTTCTCTATGATTGGATAAGATTGTGGCTGGCTTCGTTTCCTGCAGTATCGAGTTCGAATCCATTCAACCATGGATGTTTCTCATCATTCACCCATTGACCTCATTACCACGCACAAGTTTCAAGACTCATGTGGGCATCATCCGGCTAAAAAAAGTTCAAATGACAAGCACTCTCTGTAACATAATAATGCCTCAATACTTCCTGGCATAAATCTTAGAATAAAGGCCAGTATGCACACAGAATTTAAACTGATCTCATCGTTTAATTTCAGTTCAAGCTAAACGACAGTTTACCACAATATCTGCGTGTTTATAGTTGACTCACTTATATCCAGAAAACGAAACCACAGATTAAACACAGTTTGAATTATATCATACTAAACACAGTTTAAACGCTCATTGTGCAAAAAGAGCCTTAGAGCTCTAATGGCCGGTTGCACAAACGCCATGTCATTGCACGAAAGACAATTAAGTGATACTCAATTAGAACTGATCTCCAGTGAATATTTGAGAATCAAACCACTGAACCCCGACCAAATGCTGCGCTCTACCGCAAAATTAGAAACATTCGTCACAAACGCGAGTTCACATTAAGACAAACCAAAGTGATTTTTTTATAATGATTCAACTCAATTTCACAGGATGTGATGGCGATTAACTGAATCGCTCCCTTCATTTTCCTCTGCTGGGTTATCTTCGAGTATTAGATGCTACTCTGCGAGCAACCTTAGGTATTTCATTTGCCCTATCCTTTACTAATAAATGTACATGTTAATATTGCACATGTCATCATTAAATCATCTGCATAATATATTATGGTTACAAACCAAAATTATTATTATTAATATCAAAACTTTTGATTGATATTTGCATAAACTTTCGAAATGTATGGGAAAAAGCAAGTAATTTACCTGAGTTGGTAGTTGCAGCAGATCCTGTGGTTACACTTGGTGAGCCAGACCTGGCTGCTTTGGCTGCATTGCCAACTGTTGTAGCTGCACTTATCACAGCCGAAGGTAACGTCGATACGCCCTGTGCAGCAGCTAGTTTGGCAGCTATAAAAGAGAAAATTTTAAATCTTAACGTCTCTTACATAAGGAACACAAAGTAAATAGAGATTGTTATTGTTAAATGTACTGGGAAGGGTGATACCGAATAAAAACAAAGCATAAGCCGGCTTTTCTAAGTTTCAGGTTACTTTTTGTTTTACACTCTATTGATAAAATTCAACATATCAAGTCATAAATTTCATTTTATTTATATTTGTAATATTATAAATATTATATTGAAAGATCTATAAAAAGTTAATCATATGGAAGAGAAGAAGAAGTTTGCCAAGTAACTTGGATTAAATAACGAATACAAAACATCAGTTGAATAAAACATATTTTAAAACAAAAAAAGAAACCGACTTCAGTGAAATGATAAAATACTCACATACTAAAAAGTTTAAAATAAAGTATTTACTTTAAACTGAGAAAATTTTAAATTTCATAAAGTAATCTTTTGAAGTCGGCGCCAAATATTTTATGAAGTTGATAAGAAATTCTATCTAATATCAAAACTAACACTGTATTTTTTTGGAGGATGACGCCCACATAGGTCTGAGACCTTTGCGTGGGTAATGAATTGGATGATGGAGATTGATGAGTTGGACCTACAGTTTTAGGTGGGTTCCGAACCACCGGGAAGTGATTGATAAGAAATTCTATCTAATATCAAAACTAACACAGTATTTCAATTAAATATGTGATTTACACTCACTTTTACTCTTTACTGAAATACAGTGTCATTTTTTATATTAGATTGTTCAATTATTTCGTCATGGAAAACATCACAGAGTAATTCTGCTATATTTTAGAAGTTTATGGGAAATTTGGCGCCGACTTCAAAAGATTCCTTGTATGAAATTTAAAATTTTCTCAGTTTAAAGTAAATACTTTATTTTAAACTTTTTAGTATGTGAGTATTTTATCATTTCACTGAAGTCGGTTTCTTTTTTTGTTTTAAAATATGTTTTATTTTAAGCTTTTTAGTTGAATTTTCAAACTATGAAAACATGAGAAATTGCTTAAAGCCTACATTATGAAATATTTATCTAATTAGCAAGCCAATAATTAATTTATAACATCCAAACTTAAGTAACTAAAAATCCACTTATAAGAAAAGATAAACTGATAAACTAAGGAAAATTCTACAACGTTTTATTTAATGTGGAATATTGTATTTAAGGAAAATTATAATAGCGAAAGGCTTCCTTAAAGTGAAATGGCTTTTGATTCATTTTGATGTGGTCCCTTTCAGAATATACCTACACTGAAATAGTAGGCCAGTAGGCCTATTATTACGTTACAAGTGTGGAAAATTGTGTTTACTGAAAATATGATTAACGCAGGAGATGAAGTTGAGTGCAGTATTATCATACGAGTATGTTAAACATCTTCCGGGATGAGTTATGTACGATATTTTTCGTGATATTAGTTATATATATATTATTTTAATATAAAAAACATAAC
This sequence comes from Conomelus anceps, assembly GCA_948455865.1. Classification (NCBI taxonomy): domain Eukaryota; kingdom Metazoa; phylum Arthropoda; class Insecta; order Hemiptera; family Delphacidae; genus Conomelus; species Conomelus anceps. The sequence continues at coordinate 15,656,430 of OX418219.1, forward strand.
CTTTGAGCTAGTACAAAAGGATCATTAAACATAACCTCAAAATAGCCTATTGTATGCACATGTATTTAATGGCGAATAAATATTCTTAATCCATCACAGCAGCGAAACTAAAAATACTTCTGAGATCAGCTATTTTTCCAAATTCTCCAACTTATGATTGAAACTAAATAACCTTATTCCTATGACTCAATAACATCAACTTAATTATTTACAATTTTCATATGAACATATGGACAGAAATATTATATTCTTCTTATTCTCGATTCAAATTAAGTAGGGGATTCAAGAAGGGGAATTTAGTAGATAAGAGCTCCATAATAATAATGCATCCATTGAGCGGTATCATATTTAACATCACTTTCTGTATTTATTAACACGATAATAAAAAAGACAAAAGATGTTGTTCAGTTTATTGTATAATCTTGACGTTCTCTGTAAGTACGAACTAAAATAATTATGCTAGTTGTGATAAACGGGACCTGGGACACGATATTGAATCAGAGTCTGTTAGATGGAACATAAAAATGCAACAAATAATAGGCTTGAATACACCATTAGAATTCAAGAAAGTGTAGATAAATCTAAAAAATACTTACTCTCAAGATCTTTCAAAGGTTGAGGCTTCTCCCAGACCGATTCTCCTGCTTTGGCATTATAATAGTACATGCGGCCGTCGGGCGCCCTGTGTTCAGTCCACTCTGAAGCTCTTGCAACAATATCAGGGTCAATCTGCAACCACACAAAGGAACATTACAAGTTACAAACACATATTTTCATCTAAATTAATAAATATTATTAATAGCATTTTCCTATATTCAAACTACAATAAGAAAATGCCTACAATATTCATGCCTACAATAAGAAAATCTAGAAACTTCAACTATCATAAATTTGAAAAATCATAAATCATACGCAACGCCCAATAATATTGTGCAATAATACATATAATGCACACGATGACCTAATTAATGATGCAAATGTTAGTTCAATTTCTGAAGATATGAACGTCGTGAAAGCTGGAGATGAAATGATTGTTACAGAATACAGGTACGTACATCACCACACATTGTACAATGTACATCCTTCCTATGGGTCACAGCACTTGAATTACATGAATATTATACGAATGTGAATAATATGTAAAACACATCAATATTTTCATTTTGAAATATCTGTACCAAATTGTCGTACTTCTGTGCAAAGGTTCTAAACGTCTCCCCACAAATCAAATTAATCTTTATTTCAATTTTAAACATTCAACAAAGATTGTCTGACCAAAGAAACTACACAAAGGCAAATTCGATAAGAGTTGAAACAATAAGTATATTACTAGTATATACTTTCCATGTTCAACCTTTAATTTTTCTCATTAACCAATAGGTTTATTAACTTCTATAATTTTGTGGTGTCTTTTTCCTTCTTCATATAATTTTATATCTTTTCCGTTAGGGCTTTTTTTTTATTTTTCTTTACCTACTATTCCCCACCTCTTCTTATCAAATTGGCATATTTAAAAATTGTAAATTATTATTTTCTCTCTTTTTCTGAGGATTTAAAATGAGAATTTTTTACATCATTAAGGCTTTTCACGGAGTATTCTGTAAGCTTTTATAAGCATAAAAATGAATATGCAAATAAAACAATACAATGAAGATTTTCTTATAGTAAGCAAAAAGGCTATATAATTTGATTTAAACTTTGTTACACAATGTTATTATATAAATATAATTTTCATTGATGTAATTGACACAGTGGAATTTATTTTTGATTTTATACTTATTGTTATAAATTTTATAAAATTGTCATTTTTATTTATGTTATTGAAACTGATCTATAAATAAACATAGAATGGTGAAGGATCTGCAGATTGACGTAATAAAATGAAAGCTTAAAAATAACAAGTACCTGAGGTCCAGCTGGTTCATCGGACTGCGAGGTGGTTTGGGAAGTGTTTGCAGGAACAGCAGCTGCCGATACAGTGGCCGATTGCGAAATAGTTGGGGGAGCCTGTGAGGCGATCATAGCGGGGGGCATCATCTGCTGGGGAGGCGGCATTTGTTGGCCGAGCATTTGAGGAGGCATTCCCCACGGAGCGGGACCCGGGGGGCCGAAACCCGGATAGGCGCCGCCGGGAGGGAATCCAGGGGGCGGCATTCCGAACGGAGGCGGTCCGCCAAACGGGGGCATGCCCGGAGGCGGGCCCATCATGCCCGGAGGTGGTCCCATCATGCCCGGTGGCGGCTGCATTGTATTGGGCATATGCCCTGGTGGCAGCATAGAGGGTGGGCCCATGCCCATGCCTGGTGGGCCGCCCATTGGGCCCACTGACGGCGGGGGCATCATGCCCAGGTTGGGAGCGAGTGGTCCACCCAGAGGAGGCACTAATGGAGGCCCACTTCCCAGTAGACTGCCAATTGTGGCTGATGACACGGGTGTTGTCACTGAAATACAAATTAAAATAAATTTCATTTCTACTTTTACACCCAAATAAAAAGAAAAATAGAGAAAGAAATATTCTCCAAATGGACGACAACCTGAGCTTGAAGAACAGCCTGGACTTTTTTTAATAATAATTTTAGTTAGGCTACCAAAACTACAAAATAATTTGACATATTAATCAACACTTGCAGTTAAGAAAATTAGAAAAAAGTAGCAATTCAAAACAAATAACAAAAATCAAAAATATAACAAATTGCTGGGGATTTTCTAAAATCCGTACGTAGGAGGTACATACAAATTGAAAACAAGAAAAAACTTATAAATAAAATATAATTCATGTAGAAAGTTTAGAAACCAAAAAAGAAGAGAGAAAATTATTATATTATATAGTTAACGTTCATATTTCATTTTAGCTATTCCTTACTTCATTTAGCTTTCATTTGGTTGAAATATTAGTTTTAATAATTTACGTGTTTTATATGAATGACAGATTGATCCGATTGAAGTAAAAATTAAAATATAATTTGATGTAAGACTAAGCTGTCCTTGGGGGCCTGTTGCAAACCACTTACCAAATTACAATTTACAAATAAAGCCTCACATTATGCCAGGTTGGTCCACTATCGGCTGAGGCTGATTTTGCACTAACTACAGATACAAATTAATACTAATCTGTCTAGTTTGTCATGCAACAGGCCAGGCCCATGATCTGACTTAATATTAGCAATAATAAATAATTAATGATCTTACCAGCTGAGCTGGTATTAGTGGTCGACGTTGCTGCACCACTCGATGTTGTCTGAGATGCTGACTCTGAAGAGTTTTCATTGTCAGAATGATTAGCGGATGAGGTTGTTGTTGTATTGGTAGTCGTTCCACTAGTAGAGGTTTGAGAGTTGATTCCTACCGCTTGCGCCATTGCTTCAACCTGGACAGAAATTTCAGCAACATCACACACTATTTCATACAGTTATAATAACAATGAATGAAAAACGACAAAGAATGGCAAAGCTTCCTGAGGATTTATTTCAATTTATTAAGAAGTTGACAACAAATTAAGACTTACGATGCTTAGAACGTTGAAAAGAATGACTCAAAGATTAAAATTCACGTCCGAAATGGTGTCTTCAATTTTATAACTTATCGGTATTTCAAAAGTTGTAAGATTATACTAGATCAACTAAATGAAACTCAGTACCATGTACTGTATTATGTGAAAAGTTTAACACGGTCTTGTGTTTCATTCTGTTAATCTAGTCAAATCGACAAACTCTTCAAAAATTGTAATTAGTCAACTAAAAATTTCAATTATGGAAATGTTTCACAATATCAAAATTAATTCTAAGGGATTTAATTTTATTTCAATTAACGATTTGAGTTCGCTGGTATGACCCATGTCAATAACCATTCGCTCTTCTACTCCATCTTGTTTCCACTTGTTTCAATGCTAGTGTATAAGACTGAATCTCGGAAGCGGCTGTAATTACGGCTTTCTTGACTAGCTTTTTCTATTTCTGATTTCAGGAGAGCCAAAAATCTTAAATCGACAATGATTTAGATATGGTCCTTTTTCTTAGCAGTGTCTGTACTCACTTGCTCTTGCAGTAATATTTTGACTCCGGTTCCTTCAGGTTTGCTCCAGGTCGTCTCACGTGTTCTCGCATTGTAGAAGTATGACTTTCCTTCAGATGCCTTTGTCTCAACCCAAATCTCTCCGGATAAATCCTGTCCGGCAGAGCCGCCTGCTGAACCGGCCGCCGCCATTGGTGGTGGAATGTTTGTAGGTGGCATTGCACCTGGAGGCGGCATATTCGGAGGCGGCATGTTCATTGGCCCTGAAGGCGGACCTCCCATGCCTGACGGTCCGTTCATATTTGGAGGCGGCATGTTTGTGCCAGGCATTCCGGGAGCATTGATCGGATTCTGCAGACAACATACCAATATTAAGCTACATTCAATCTAATTAATTTCATTCCATAAAAGCAAATTTAATTCCAAAATAAATCATATAAAAATATAATAATCATACTAAAAGATAAAATACAAATCTACAATAGTATTTCTTCAATAAAAAAAATATGAAATAAAATACTAAATACATGTGGCATTTCCAGCAGAAACATTTGCTCATCCGCTGGTGACCATCACTTAGTAACAGCTCTAGACATAAAAATATACAGAAATAACCCGTTACTAAGCTGGTTATCAACACTAAACAGTAATCAACATTAAAATATATGAAACCAAAAAAAGTCTACAGTTACAGAAGAAGAACGCCAAGAATACTAAAAAAGGCAAAAATTTAATAAGCAGAATTTGAAAAAAATTGCTAGCAATCCAGTTTTCTACAGTCAGTTCATTATTTTTATATTTCATGTTTTGGAAACATGCAATAAACAATAAATTATTGAATATAATAAACTTTCAAAATAGTAGGAACGAAATACTGTAAGAGTTAATGCAACAACGTTAGAAAGTCTCTTGTGAATTGAATTTATATTAAAATTGAAATTTAGGCTATTTACCAGAATTATTTTTAAATAAATTTTCAATTTGACTATTAGCTGTGACGTATGGTTACCAGATTTGTTACTCTATAGGAATCGAATATTGAATGTTTTGAATCGAATTGAAGGGAAGTGATAGCCGCGAGCCGTAGCAGGTATCTGTTCAATCAGAGAGATAAGCTGCGTTCTCGTAGGTCCTGTTCGTAACGGTAACCGATTAGATTGGCCAGCAAAAAAGACAATGTTCTCTGCTGTAAAATCACTTTCCGGTGGTTCGGAACCCACCTAAAACTGTAGGTCCAACTCATCAATCACCATCATCCATTTCATTACCCTCGCACAGGTCTCAGACCTATGTGGGCTTCATCCTCCAAAAAAAAAAAAAAAAAAAAAATACTCCATCCTCGACAAACATTTTTGGTAGAGAACTGATCACTAAAATAGTCAAAAGTTGTAAATAATTATTGTAAAATTTTCAAGTCAACTCTAGTACCTACTGTGAATTTTTTCACATTCTTATTGCAGCCAACAAAATTCCATTAACGAATATGGAGAAAAATAAAAGTAATGTATCAGATATGTTCAGTCGATTATCAATAAATAATTAAGATGCTAATCAATTCAAGTTGTGATTACTATGCTAATCAATTCAAGTAAGTTGTGACAAGTCGTTGAATATTTCATATATTTTTAATAAGAAACACTATTTCTAATTTTGATAAGCGTGAATAGAAACTCCCTTTTTTTACTTGTATCCTTTGCGATCTAGGCACCTAAAGTGATTTTGAAAATTTTTCAAACTAGATTAATATTGAAAAGCATAGTAGTTAGTAAATACCGTACCTGCATAAGTGGAGGTGGTCCTGAGCCATGAGGGGGTGGAGGTCCGCCCATGCCAGGCGGAGGCCCGAATGGACCGGGTGGGGGCCCCATACCCATTGGCCCCCCACCGCCACCACCACCGCCAGGAGGGCCCATCATATGTGGAGGCTGCAAAATAATGATCCATTTAAAGCACGAATCACAAGAATTGTGAATTAGGCTCATCTAAATATCATTAATATGAGATATAATCATTGAGACCTATTTTCGTATTATTGTTATTAAGAAATAATAACAAGATACAAACCAGAAATAGACAACCGACAGACTGTACGAAAGGTATTTATAGACGAAGAACGGCAGAGATCAGAACGAATTAAAAAGTCCTGGACAATGCGGAAAAGAACTCATCAAGGAGGACCAAGAAATGATTGAATTGGTGGTCCAATGAGTCCGTAAAAGCAAAATAAATAAATATTATTATAATTATTAGCAAATTCTCCCAAAAACACGTTCAAGCAATTCATGATGATTATTCAAATTGTCCACTAGGCTTTCACTGTTGTTGAAAAAAACTTTTCTATGTTCTTCTACCTACTTTGGTCAGTATTGGTTCTTTTTCGGTTGTTCTGTAGCTTTCCAAAATTCGCGTTTCTCAGGTCCGTAAGAATTTTGTCCAGCCAGGGTGTAGAAATTTTCAATTAGGTGCAAAGTATATTATTTTTCGTCTTTTCTCTGATCATAGACCAGATGCTTAGATGACCGAATAACTTTCAAGAATGTCGATTCCAAAATATTATTGTTTTGAAAAACTCTGGATATATTACGATTTTATTGATATACTATACTGATTGGTCTTTAGTTGAAATAGAATAATTATTATTATGAAAACACAAAATTTGAAACACTAATCACTAATCAAGGGGTAATTATGAAGCAAAGTTCTCTTGAAATTCACACATATTAGGTAAAACAGTTTTTAAAAATAAAAAACCCGGAATGTATCATTTTCATCAGGCTATAAGTTGCATTGCAGCTTTAAATAAATACGTGGAATGGACGAGAAATAATGGTCAATATGGATAAATTGAATAGAAAATGATTTTCAAAAAATTCACAAGAGTACTATTGGCATCAAAGTTCTGCAAAAATCAACTAAAATTATCAATTATCAATTATGGGTCGATCATTTTTTTGTTAATATGGTCCATCTTCTTTCTCATGAATAAATAAACTAAGAAGAGCTACTTCGAAGTAGGAATTAATTTATTACTACTTCAAAAAATTCGTTTTTCATAGATCAAACACAATATCCACCAAAACAACAGAGAAATGATAATTACCATGCCTCCAGGAGGGCCATCCATCATGTGCGGAGGGGGAGGTGGTCCGCCACGGGGTCCGGGAGGCCCGCCCATTGGGCCCCAATTTGGGTCGAAAGGCGGGGGTCCACCCCTGAACCTAGGTCCTCGCGGTCCACCAAAATGATGTCCTGGAGGTCCTCCTCGAAAGCCCTGGTGTCCTCTGGGTCCAAAACCGCCGCCGCGTCCCCGGAACCTCGGGCCTCCATGCGGACCTCCCGGACCTCCTCCATGCGGACCGCCATAGTCATAATCGTAGTCATCTCTTTCTCCACCCCCGCGATGTCCCCCTCGGTCACCCCTGTGTCCCCCAAAATCCATGTGGCCGCGGCCTCCACGACCACCTCTGCAATCAAAACATTATTAGTTGATGTAACATTTAATTAATAATGTATAATAATAATAATAATATTATTATTATTAATAATAATAATAATAATGTTAATTAATAGGCAAGAGGGAATATTGAAGTTGAATGGACAAAAAATTGTTCGTTTGTATCATAAGTATCATGCTAATAACAGGCTATCACTTAAACAGGTTTGCTATCTAGGAGTTAGACGGATTGATACCCCAACTCAATTTGTTTGTTCATTATAACTTTTTACAATCCGGCTAACAGTCAGCGGCTGTGGTGCACTATATGGGTTTCTGTCAATAACTTGTTGTCAATTGAATAACTTGGACGTTTACGATTATATGAACACGGGAGAGGTTACATACATGATTTTCAGATGGATATCTAGTCGATATCTTCAATTAATTCATTTTATTGACAGAAGCCCATATAGTGCACTTTCTCCCATCAGCTAAGCCTAATGAACTGTTCAGTTTTTACAAATAACTGCTGATTTTATGAACAAAGTTATTTTCCATTCAATATTTTACAAAAACGTGTAATTATAGCAATTTGTTAATGTTCCGGGTAAGGCTCATGAAAGTGTAGACAACTAAGTCATAATATTATAAGGATTCCGGTTCTAAAAGTGATACAAAAATAATTATACAGAACCATTTAACAAGGCAGTCACAATACTTTCTAATCCCATTATACATTTAATTTGAGACCTCGTACTATACCGTACAATCTATTTGCTAGTCACCACCCGCTAACTCAAGCTAACCAACTCGGAGGATGCTACTAGTTAAAATGGATTCTATTCTTCCACTAACGAGCTAACGAAAAATACTAGTGGAATTATTGAAAACAATGTAATGCACTGAACAGTAGCTGAATAACTTGAATAAATGTAACAAAATATTACCTGAACATCATTCCGCCCCTCCCTCTCACTTTATGCATCGGCCTGTTATCTCTTTCTCTGTAGTCGTCAAAACCATCATCATCGTCCATATCATTAGGTCCTTCATTATCGAAATCATTATCAGGCGAACCCGAATCTTCTATGGAGTTCGCCATCGCCTGAACAGAAGAAACTTCACTCAGTAAAAATTATTATTACTTGAAATAGTTAGTATACGGTAACTTGCAATGGCCGATAAAGATGAAGTCAAGATGGCCACCTTTTAAAGCACACCAAGCACTACTACCACTACAAAAAAAAACAAGAGCCACATTTTCTGAACCAATCAGGAATGAACATAAATGGAGACGAAATCAAGCTTCCATAGATAATTTGGAATAATTAATTATGGCAAAAATAATTAAAGTTAATGAAAATGATGCATAAAATTCATAATGAGTGAATTGCAACATGAATTTCGAGTAATCTGAACTAAATAAGCGTCTCCCTCAAAAACTGTTCAAAGGTTCTTAACACTTGTTATGTTGGCAATAACAAAGTTAAAACTATTTGGCGGCTACATTCAAAACTTATCTAATATCAAAACTAAGCTGAGTCTGAGCTGACTAGCCCAGTTTATCATTAAATTTTTCTCAAACAATTTGAAGTTTATTACAAGAAAATTAATCATTTAGCCTCATCTATATCTCCAATCTATTAATTTTATCTCAAACTTATTTCGTCATTCCAGTATATTGGAGTTGACTAAAATTATTATGAGTAGCAAGTAGGCAAATGATTAAATTGCATGTATTTATTATAATATTATGATAACAAAATTCGGTGCACGTTTTATCTTACTTGTATGTAGTGTAGCATATTTAACTTGCTAAATGAGTTTTCATCTTGGTCTTGGACTGTTTAAATGCAATAAATTCGATTTTTAATTGACCTCAGAACCTGCATGAAGATGGAATCATTGGAACATTTTTCCAATCACTATAAAAATAAGTTAATATATTCTGTGGCTGAGAAAAATTCAATGCCCGCCCTACCCAGCTGTAACATATTTAGCCCATTCCCCTGCTTTTTAGTCATTTTAATATTTAGGGAAAATTTAAGCCTCTATAGGATCTCCAACATTTATTGAAAGCAATAATTTCGATACCGGAACCGTTATTCACCCAAGGACTTTCATGAATAGATGATAAGTATTATTATCATTTTTTTAAATCGTATGTTGAAAATATTTTTATGCTTACTCTAGAGGTAAGATGATTTCATCTCATTTAATTAAATTTTGGAAAAATCTTTTTTATGATAACAGGTACCGGTCTATTTGAGTGGTACGGATAATGTCTTGCTATCTTAAACTTTGGTTAGCCATGACGACTGCGCAATTTTTCAGTTTTGGATCACTCGGTCTGAAATGTAAATCTGCTCGGTAAAATTTGAATTATTATACTCACGTGAGTATAATTATTCAAATTCCCTCAAATTTTGACTGCACAATCGTGAATATTTTAGTCCAACTATCTTCTTGGATAACATCAACTGATTATTAAGTTGGGTGTAGTTCCAAATATTTTGAGGAAGTTGAAAAATCGATTCCAAAGTTGAAATATTTTTTAAGCAAATATCGAAGAAGTGAAGAAACAAAAAATCTATTCCTGGATTTCGTGTTCCATGACGAACTGCGTTGTTAATATTAACTTTTCATGTGAAATTTAACGACTTGCAGTCAAATATTCATTAAGAACTTAATGAGATCCATCTTCAGAGGCCTCTCATAGAGGCAACCATAGAGGCCTCTGAAGATAGATCTCAAATAAGATTCGAAAGCGCTCGGCCTACATATTAAGTGAGTTATACTTATTCTTAATGAATATTTGACTACAAGTCGTTAAATTTCACATGAAAAGTTAAAAAATCTATATTCCTCTAATATTTATTTGTTCGTTCATAGCCTCTTGAAATCTATCAAAACCTCAATAGAAAGTTTCTCATCACAAATAACCAACAAGGCTCAGCAAAGATAGTGAGATTGATATAATATTGAAATCACGGGTAATAGAAGAGAATTCTATAATTAGAGAATTCAAGAATCAAGAAATTTATTTGCTGTAAAACCATACAAGGCAATGATAGAGCATCGTCAAATATTACAATTATTCAACAAGATATCTCGTTATTAAAGATACAGATCAGTAGTGTACAAACTTGATAAAATAATAACTGTCTCAAAGTAAATAATAATAATAATAATAGGCCAACATAATTCACAGATTTACAAAATATCCATAGCACTTTGGAGGTATTCCTCAGTTGAGTAAAAAGCCTTTTCCATCAGCCAGACCCCTAAAACTTTGTAAAATTCTATTCTATTACCCGTGATTGAAATTATAGAACGCTTCAAATTTAAATCGTGTAAGTAAAAGCATAGAACAACCATGAATCTAAGATTGATAACCATAATCTTGATGTAGTACAGAGCCAAGGTTAATAGATAAATCTATTTATCTATTAACCTTGGTACAGAGCTACCAGCTTACTTTAGATCATTTGAAATTTGCGCTTCTGGCTCAAAGAATCTAAGCTGCGCTCAAACGGAGTTGAAGTGAACTATCAAGACTGTGTGTGATCAATTCACGTTTAGTATGGCGAGAGGCTTCTAACTTCTGACCAAAATTTTTAAATATTTATTTGTTTATGGCAATTTAAATAGCGTTATTCATTTATAACAAAAATTTCCTCAACGATTTCAATAGATTTCGAGGTGAAATTCTGTAATGGTGTTTCTATAATAGCATTTGAAAGTTGCAATAAATAACTACTCTGATCCAGTTTCTGCTTTAGAATATATACGTGTTCCGAAACTCTACTTTCCGTACTTGCTTCGGCAGTACATATACTAAAATTGGAACGATACAGAGAAGATTAGCATGGCCCCTGCGCAAGGATGACACGCAAAATCGTGAAGCGTTCCACATTTTTTGCAAGAACTTTCCTTCAGAAAGTTATTAAATTAATATTAGTTTTCTTTTAGAATTGATTCTAGTTTTTGATCCATTTCTCATCCAAAATTTTTCTGTTAATAAAATGAAACATAATATAGTGTTTCTTGTTTCAGGAGGAATGTCAGGAATAAAATTAGGCTACTGCGCCAACTTATTCCTCTCATCAAAATGAAGAAAAAAGCTCATATATAACTGAGTCCGGAAACACTTCGTTACAGGAATAAAAGAGGCTAAAGCTGGAACCTATTTATATCATGTTACTCAGTCAGCAGTCTCCGGGGCCTCCATTTGATTAATATGATAAATTTATTTCATGTAAAACGAGCTGAAAATCGAATGATACAGTCATAAAAACAGTATTCTACAATTTCTACTAATGATCATTTCATCTTATTACCACTTTGGTTGCATTTTGAATGATTGATTATAAATGAACTGCATTTAAATAGTTTCAGAGCCAAGTATAGTAAAAATAAACTGAAATCAGAATCCACAAAGATAAAAGGATAGGGTGTGCATATAGGTAAGTTACTGTACATAATTTTTCTCAACATAATTAATGAAGGAGAAAGTATTCCAATAATTATTATATTTCCATGGAGGTCCTTGTGCCACATATAATTAGGTGAATAATGGGATTACCAAATTATATTTAAACAGTACAGTACTACAGCCTATGATGAGTATATAACCATAGACGAACCATCAACTTATCATCGAACCATCACGACTTACTATCCCTGATCAATGATATAACGTACTTAATATGGGTTTAATCTGGGATAATAGGTGAAAATGGGCTTAAATTTCTCATCGCTATAGGGTAGGTCATGCATGGAATTTTTCTCAACATGGTTATTAATAGAAAAAATAATGATAATTTTATCTTCACTAAGCTCCTTAGGTGAATTATCCAATTGAATGCATATTTGAAGGAAATAATTTCATATATGCTTAAAAATGGTAGGGCGAAGCGACTTGATAACAATAATTCATCATCAGTAGCCTACCTATCAAACTCATCCAATCTATAAGAATTTATCGATTGTGATAAGTACTCAAGAAATTCTTTAAAATCCGTCTAATAGCCAACTGAAGTTAGAAGTTTAGAAAGTTAGTTTGAAGGATTTTGGGAGATTTTTAGCTCTTCCAACAACATCGTATATTGGATTTTCATTTCAATCCCAGTTCTGACCGAAATATTTTACCTCGGGCCACTCCCATGTTTCGGAGGACACGTTAAGCTGTCGGTCCCGGCTGCCTAAAAAACAGTCGTTAAGTCACGTCAGAGGCCCTGAACTTATCCAGGTGCGACCTGATAACACCAGACCTGAGCCAGCCAGGTCACACGATATATTATCGATTAATATTATTATTATTTCAAAGACCGATAAATGGTTGTGGAATTCTGTCAGGAGAGAGTAATTGATAAAAATATTCAATTTCATTTTGAATAATAAGACTTGAAGTTCTCACAGCCACATTTATTAAAAACAGTGAGAATCACTGTCTCTGTTCTTTGTAGTGGCGAAGGTGATACTTTGGAAAGCATTCATAAAGAATAATAAGATGAAGTTGTCACAACCACATTTTTATTAAAAACAGTGAGAATCACTGTCTCTGTTCTTTGTAGTGGCGAAGGTGATACTTTGGAAAGCATTCATAAAGAATAATAAGATGAAGTTGTCACAACCACATTTTTATTAAAAACAGTGAGAATATCATCCACAATATCACCTTCGTCACGACAAAAAAAGTCAATTTAATTGTTGTTAATGTTCATCTTTGTGGGAATAGCAATAAGTGTTTCTTGAATTCTTGAATATAATCTCAACTGTTTTTGCATTGCAGAGCTATACATCTGTATAATACAAGTATAAGTAGTTCTGCAATGCAAGACACATTAATGCTCATTTAAAAATATTTTCCTACAACTGCAGTTCTGGATTCCAACACAATAAAAGTTTGTAGGTTGTAACATTACATACCATGCACGGATTTGGTTAGCGTTCGCCTTTTTTGAGGTTATGTGAAATTCACGGATTCAGTGATCCACCAATGAGAAGACATCAAAATCAAAACAGAAGCGTAAAGAAAACAGCTGGCGAGCGTAAAGTACTTTACCGCTTGCGGAGCAGTAAAGAGGTATTTTACAATTAGTTTTCAGTACGTAAAGAACTACTTTACGAGCAGTTATAGGAAATAGTTATTTATGTATTAAGAGCGTGAAGCGCGACTTTATCGCTCGAGCCAAAACATTTACTGCGCGACGCGTAGCGGAGCGCAGTAATTTTGCGAGAGCGATAAAGAAGCTTCACGCGCGAATTACATACAATATTTTTCCTAAAACTGCAGTTCTGGATTCCAACACAATAAAAGCTTGTAGTTTGTAACATCACAGACCATGCGCGGATTTGGTTAGCGTTCGCCATTGTTGAGGCTATGTGAATTTCATGAATTCCGTGATCCACCAATGAGAAGGCATCAAAATCAAAATAGAAGCTTAAAGAAAACAGCTGGCGAGCGTAAAGTACTTTACCGCTTGCTGAGCAGTAAAGAGATATCTTACAATTAGTTTTCAATATGTAAAGAACTACTTTACGAGCAGTTTTAGGAAAAATATTGTATGTATTTCGCGCGTGAAGCTTCTTTATCGCTCTCGCAAAATTACTGCGCGACGCACAGCGGAGCGCAGTAATTTTGCGAGAGCGATAAAGTCGCGCTTCACGCTCTTAATACATGAATAACTATTTCCAATCTTATTTATTTTCTTTAATTTAATATGTTTTTCGTATTTTTTTAGACCACATAGGAAATATTATATACTTCCTGATTGGAGAGCCTGACTATACTGGCAAATAACTACTCGCGGTTTTGCTGTAAAATAACGAATTTTACTAAGCTAACGATGACGCTAATAAAAACCTGACCACACTTTATGCCAGGTTTCTGAGTTGTTCATTAAGTTTAATGGATCATTATCCCATTGCTCCAGCATTGAGATAATGGTCCATTAAGTTAATGAACAACTCAGAAACCGGGCATACGCCTCCGCTTGTTTTAAAACTGAGGCATAGAGAGGTCAGATTAGAATGATTAGCGTCATTAGCTTAGTTTTACTCAAACGCTATTGCAAAATTATTTAAATTCTACGATTTTGAGCTTTGATCTGTGATAAAAAAGGAACAGGATGATAGATTAGGGCAAAAAAGTACATTATCTCAGCAATTTTCACATTGCTTTCATACTGAAGACATAGAACTATACTAATATAGTTCTATGGCTGTAGTGTAGACAAACAGTAAGCTACACCTCAATTATACTATATTCTTGTTACACTTACGTAACTTACGTAATAATATAATCTATTGACAGAAGTTTGATGTGGGAATAAGAGCGTTACAAGGTAAAACACAAAAAACGTTATAGTCGTCTTTTATTATAAAAGTATAAGATTTACATCGATGAACGAATCATTTAAAATGTTAATAGTTTCACAGTCATCATTTAATAGTACACAACCGATGCACATATACATCAGAATTGTACACATATTATAAACTTATAGAATATTTTATCTATACTTATCTATGTAGAGTAATTAAACACAATAGAAAACTGTCTGAAGTTGGAATATTTAATCGTGTTTTACATAGGGTTGGAAATATTTGTGCTAATTCAAATTTGGTGGTACTGTATATCAAATAATTTAGAACTTCAAGTCAAAGATAATTTGTTATTAAATAGGAAATGAAAGTTTTAATGAATAATTTAACCATCAAACAATTTGTTGACAGACTTTCATTTTCATTTTGACAGACTTTTAATTTGTCATAATTTTTAAATTGGCAAAACAGATAGTTAACAAAGAGTTTGTACAAAAATACAATGACAATAATGCTTTTTCTTACCTGAACACTATATGCCTCTACTTGCTCTGAATGCTGTATAGTAGAACAGTTTGAGACATAGAGTAGTCAGGTTTTTTTGGAGGATGAAGCCCACATAGGTTTGATACCTGTGCGTGGGTAATGAATTGGATGATGATGATTGATGAGTTGGATCTACATTTTAGGTGTGTTCCGAACCACCGGAAGTGATTTTACAGCAGAAAGAGTATTTTTTGCTGGCCAATCCAATCGGTCACCCTTACAAGGAGCGACCAGGAGTTTCGTAGCTTATCTCTGGTTGAACAGATACCTGCTACGGCACTCGGCTATCACTTCCGGTTAGAATTAGCGTTATCGTTGGTGTTGACATAGTTTTGTTTAAACTCTATTGCGTCGAAATTAAGCTATTGTAGAAAGGGATGAGAGATATTCGTTAATTTTTATTCTTGTCACCCAGTTTTAAAAACTGTTTTACACAAATTCATAGTGCCTCTACTTGAAGATCATCCACATGATGTAATCTTTTTGAAAATAAAATTGAAATTGAAAATTGAAGAATGTAGTATTGATTAACTTCAACTCAAGACCATGATTAAAAATGATCAATATCTTTCATTTTGTCTAATTAATTAAAAAATATTTCAATTCTACTTATGGAATGTTAATAGAAATATGAAAAAATGATCGATACAACTCAAGTTTCAGGACAGATTAGATTGCAGGATACATGTTAGGATGGATTTCAAGTTATGCTCATAAATATCACTAGGCCTACAGTAATTATTTCTGTAAATATTTCTTCCCATTGCATTGATAGGCATTCTAATATTTTTTAATGCAATTGTGTAATTACTCTAATATACATGAGAAAATATAAAAAAAATAGAGAATCGACCAAACTTCCAAATGGTCCATACACACAAAAATGTTCTTAAAGCTTTTTCAAAATATACATATTAGGGATTTGGGCAACATTATTGAATAGTGTGAAGATTTATATTGTTTAATACCAAGAGTGGTGTGTCCTCACTTCTTAAGCAAGAAATCTGAACTCGGCTAACTTGTGCTTATCTCTACTTACAAACAATCCAACCTTTTAATAATGTTATTCATCAATACTAGTGATTGTAATATAATGAACTGAGTAATGGCCGTATTAAGACCATAATTATCGCAAATTACCAACATTGAGCAGTGAATAATACTTTGAAAATCTTCTAAAACCTGTTCAATATTATTGAAAACCTCAAATATTGACCAATAATATCGTATGCGTTAATGGTGCCCATGTTGTATTCTATCAAGAAGTATTTAAAATTAGAAGTTAAAGTACTGTTTATTGCTTTGAAAAAATTGGACAAGAAATAATATGGAAGAGATTGATACATATTATTTAGTACTTATTGCATTGTGAATATTCGACATATTTTGAGGTTTTGAGAGTTGATACCCTTTTTCCTCAAACATATTAAATCAAGACAATGTTGTAAAACATCGAATATACAAGATCTAGACATTTCTTACATTCATCTAATCGATTTTGAAATATTGTTCGCTATTGCTCATATATACTGTATTAATGAATAAGCTTGGGTTCTATGTTTTCACTTGTTCATATGAAAACTTATGGTAATGAATATATTTCCTATACTGTATTTCACTATGGTAATAGATTTTACTTTCTGAAAAAACTCACGAAGGAGGAATGTTGGTACCAAATTATTCATTATTTGAATTTCAGAAAATTATAGAAGCGCTATTGTTTGACACTCACGAAGTAATAAAAATTTAAAAGAACTAAATACGAAAAATCACAATAATTACTACTTAACATTTTCAATTTACTTAATCAATACTATAATCTATCTCTTACATAAAAAATTCGCTACTAACTAACGTTCCAACAAACAATGTTGCATTATTATTACACATTCAATTGTAGATAGTTCATTTATTATAGAATTATAATCTACTCTAATTATTATTACACATATTCTAACTTATTGTTACATTAGTTAAATCCATATATAATAAATATACATTACATATTATATTTACAATCATTTTGTACCGTACAAAAATTATTCTAATCGATAGAACTCATGGAGTTCATAAATCAAACTACTGTATAATATAGTTCTATCACAACTGAGGAGCAACTCAACGGATTGGGCGGGAGGTTCAACTAGAGAAATTCCATCGGTAGTATGGCACATGGGGTTGGATCAATAGAAAATCTTATTTACAGTAAATGGACAGGAATTTACAGTTTGCAATTTACAGGAGGAAAAATATATAAAATGAAAAATATTTTTGACCCTAGGGGGCGTTGAGGATTATCAACATTGATCTATAACATGTAAAACCATTTATAATAATACATGCATCGGAACGATTCAAACTATATTTTCAATCTTGAAAATTTTAGATCTTAGCCGTTTTAGTATCAGCTTCTTTAATTAAGTCAGACATGCCTAATTTCACATTGAATACTTTTAATGCTGCAATGTTCTTCCATCGAACTCAACGTCATTTAATTATTTGATACATTGAAATATTTTTCATTTTTCAACAGAATTTCATGAAACCATGACATTTTATGTATGGCGTTATTAAATATTGTGAATGTGGTCGATCAACGTTTTATATTCTAAATTGAAACTGGAAATGAAAAGTATAATTAAACCCAGCTAAAGGAGCTTTTACAGAAATTATTCAAGTGGAGAAAAATGTAAATAATATTAAGTTTTTTAAAGCTTAAATTGAGCATGCTCGTAAATCAATTTCTAATAGTTTCTTCTCATAAACTGATCACTTGGGTGTAATGTTATCTTCAATTCAACTAAAATCCTTGTCAAGAGACAAAATTACACATATATTAAATAATTCTGCTAAGTTTCGATTGAATTACAAAAACTATTTGGAAGTTGACTGAAAATTTATAAAGGATTATATGAAATTGATTTAATGCATATTTTTCATAACCGATGAGATTCCACCCTAATTGGTTAACACGGTTCAAATTTGAATATAATTTCAATGTTTATATCTATGCAAAATATAATTATTTCACTAGATCAGTATTGATTCTAAAAACAGCCTTAGCTAACATCAATGTATCATACCCGGTATTGAAAGCTAGTACAGTGGCGTAAATAAAAATAGAGTTCTTAAAAAGTGGAATTATCCAAAAATTTGAAGAGTATACCACAAAATCCAATTACATATTTTATTATGAAAATGGTTAGTTAGAAGAATAACCTTGAGACACTATAATAAACATTTAGATAGCTCAGAGGCGGACATACATTTAGATGAAGTCGCAATGAGTATGGTACTGAAAATCACAGGGAATAGACAAATTGAATATTAAATGATCGTTCTACCATTAGTACCATTTATACTATACTTTTAGCACATTCATTATTGTTGTTTAAGGCCAAAATGAATGAATTTAACTAATTAATTCAAGGTATTTTAACTCAAGCTCTTCATTATTCTCAAGGTATTAATTGATTCTTTTCCAAATTTCCAACTTCAGGTGAGCGTCAACATTTTATAAATTGTTTTACAACCAGAAAAACATTAACATACACAAACAGAAATTAATCATGTACCGAAAAAAATGACTTAATAATCTCTACTAATCGCATGCTAAAGAAGATCATTCATAGTATTCAACTTTAGTATTCTTATATAACTTTTACTATAAAGCAGGTTTCACTACAAAGTGTACATAGTGTAAACGCAGCTCATGTTGCACGCTTCAGACGATTTGTGCTTGCATAGTGCGGTCCAAATTATGGAGTTTATCAAGTTATTTTGCGGTCAACACGGAATTTTCGTCGTAAGGAAGTCGCATAGTTTTCTTCTATCAAGCATTCATTCAAGGTTTTTTCCTTTGATGAATTTGAAAAAGAGAAAACAGCATAAATATTTAGGTACTGGACTCTTTGACTCACAAACAGGCTAAGTAGGCTTATATGATTAATATCTCACAGTATTAATATTAATATATCAATAAAATGGATAGTGAAAGGTTCAAATTATATTGATAAAGCCATCAATATATGTGTATTGTTCTTCTTAGTACGATGATTATTTACTTTGTTTCATGTCTTGTAATGTACTCTTTTTCTATTCTGTGAATGGGTAAACGATTTTGTAAATATAAAATGTGGAAATAAATTCAAATTCAATTCATTTATGCAGAGTAATCATCAAGTCGGGCACATGTAAATGAACGTTTATGTAAATCCAGTAGTAGTTTCAAGTATGATGACTTCTGCAAGGTAGCATCCCATGTAGTACCGAAAACAAATCTAGACACCATTAAAATGGCTACATCGAGTTTACTGCTTTGTTAACAAGTCATTTTCTCAAGAGCAAAAGATCAAGCATGAAATTCATGCATTCAGTACTGAGCGAGGCTGCCATTTTGAGCATTTGATTTAAAATTGAAGTTTGATATCTGTACTGTTATATGTGAAATTTTTTTGGCAATAAAGAAAAATTATTATTATTATTATTAGTAATTTTTGAATATTGTACTAATAATAATCAATGTTTGTGAATACATTTGATTAATTTTTTGTTACCACTCTATTACTTTCTGATGTGTACAACTTAATGATCACTCTGTAGCTTATTGGCTTTAAATATTTACGCCACTGAATAACTTCAGTTTTGAATTTGTTTTACAGTGGAATTTCAAACAAAAAAGAGACTACTAGAGGGATGGGAGGGGGGTCACTTGGAAGTGGGTGTCGAATTGTTGGCGACAAGCGTAATGGAAGTGGAGCCGTCTTGCAGTAGGCGGGGAAAACTCTCAGGCAGAGCATCGCCCGCAACGGCGCCGCCCAGCTGACGACAATAGAGCTCCTTGTAGAGCTGCAGCTGCTGGGCGCCGAAAACCGACTGCGCAGCGGTTGCAGCGGGGGAGGGTGAGGGGGGAAGGAAGTTGTTGAACAGCGCCGAGAGGTAGATGGAGTCGAGTGGCACGGGAGCGAGCAGTGGCGACGAAGACGACGATTTGTAGTTTTGATGTGCAAACTGCACTGGAAAGTTGTTGAGTTGTTGAGCGGTGGGAGCATTCGATTTTTTCGACGATGATTTACGCCGGTTATTGTTTGTCGATAGAGAAACATTGGGTATTATTAGGGAAGACTGGAACAGGTTGGGGGAATGTGATGGTTGTTTAGAGGTGGCAAGTAGCGACGGCGATCGTGGCGCTTCCACGTGGCCGTTACTGAAACTATGCGCAGGTGCCGGACTTGCTTTCTTTCTCCTCTGTGTAGGAGGAGGGGTGGGAGCAGGCAGAGGACTGCTGACGGGAGGAGGGGGAAGTCCACTCATCTTACTCGCTTGTGTTGGCACCAGAGTAATTTCTAAATTCGACCCAATCGGTCGGTTGGGTAGAACACTTTTTGCAGTTGAATTTTTACTCCTTGTTAAATCACTTTCACTACTACTGCCTTTCATCCTCAAGTCAAGCACTTCCTCAGCCACAGACCTTTTTATGGTTGGTTGAATTATGTCCTTGGGATTGCCATAAATTGTGCGCTTTGTCCATGGGGACGCTGGCGGCGATGGGTATAACCGTTGCTGAACAATACCTTGGCCATTTTTATCGATAATACTGGTGGTTTTATGTGTTGCACCGTTACTGGTATGAGCGGAGGGGGGCGTCATCATGGTCGAGAGGTCTGGGGTCACCATGATGGAAATCTTCGATCTACTTCTGTCGGGTGACGACGTCTTAGTTTTTCCATCCAGCATCTTACTTCTATTTATTTCTGGTATGTTCAAGCAGGCTCGATTCATCTCTGGCACTCTAATACTGACTTTGCTGCTGTTTTCGGTGATTGATGTTTCGGGCACCGAATGACGGATGACCGACGGACGTCCTTCTTCAGTCTTCTGACTACTATCGCCAGCACAGTTGGAGCCGGCCGCTGCCGAGCTGACAGCTGTTGACGTGACTGGTGTCACTTCTAGGCCACCTTCCTTCAGGATTTCCAGTTTCTGTTTTTTCAGCGTAGGTTGTACAGAAACGTTTCCCTAGAAAACAAAACGATGATATATTTAAAATAATAAATATAGTTTATCTATTCAATAAACACCAAAACAAATAATATGATTTTTATATCTTCCATTAATAAAATTAACAATTTTTATGAGACTGACGTCCAGTTTCTCAGCCATGCAATAGAAAATTGTAGGGTCGAAAACAAATATATGGAATCTATAGCTCTCTCAATAATAATATAAAAATGCAGTTTATAATATTTATCGAATGTATAAATTTATTAAAGCTATAGCTATTGAATTATTTATCAAATGACTGATAAATAGGAAATCATTTCCACTTGGTCAAATATTGCAGCAATTTGGTTGGAACGCTTGTCTGTGATAAGATAAGGCTCTGGCTGGCTTCATTTCCTGCAGCCTTGGGTTTGAATCTCATTCAGCCTTGGATATTTCTCATCATTCACCTCATAACCCACGCACAAGTCTCCAGACTCATGTGGGCATCATCCGCAATAAAAAATTAAAAATGATTTGCAATTACAAATCCGTTTCATACAAATACATTCATTTGGTCCTAGACTTTATTATGTACAGCATCCTGTTGAGGTTTCTAGTTTGGTTCGCAATCTATACAAGTTTTATTTGTAGATAATTATTCATACCATAATTATATTATTTGCATGCTTTGAAACGAAATAAATTTAAATTTTGAAAATACTGTTTCCAATTAATTAATATCTTGGAAAATGCCACACATTTTAAAATCAATATCATAAAAATCAATAATACCAATAATATGAGATTTTAATGAATATAATTAACATAAAATTTGTAAATGGCCTGTATGGGCTATATATGGCCTGTATGTATATTTGTATGGGCGTTTAGCATCGAGACTAGTCAATTTGCCGTCTGAATAGTAAGCTGCTCGAAATTTTATCAACAATATTTTGAAACAATTATTGTATTTTTTGAAATACCAATTCTTTTGCAATTCAGGCATAATTGTCAAGAATTTCAAAGCAATGCACCTCTGAACAATGAAATAGTTTATTGAGATGAAACTGTTTGTTGCTCCGTGGAACTAAGTTTAAATGTAGTTTTGCATCTTGCATTCTACAAAAAAAAAGTTTTTTAAAGATATTTTAAAACGCATTTTCTCACAATTTTCTACATTTAGAAGAATACTTTTTTTAATACTTCAAATACAAATTTGAAGCGACAATGAAAGGCTGTATTAGATAAGAAGTGATTAGCTGATTAGCAATGATAAAGCTGATTAGAACTTACTTTGGTAGGTGACTGAGAATCATCAGAGCAGAGGTCGATTAGCTCTGAAGACAATTCTTGTTTGGAAGCAAGATTCGAACTGTTGGAAACTGGAATATTCTCTTTTCCACCACCAGCATCCACTAGCATCTTTTCAGGTTTCAATCTAATGCCTCTAAGTGATGTTATTTTATTGGATAACCGTTTTTCCTGTAGAAAATAATTCATATTACAATCAACAGGTATATTTGACGTCTTAGTGAATAGTATAATATTACTAATTGGGATGTGCAGATTTGCACAACAAAATACATAAATAAATGAATAGTTATCTAAATAAATTGTTAAATATCATGTTGCACCGTAATTGAATTAAATTCACTTATGCGGAGGAACTGGAGATGTAAATGTGCTAGTAGACATTCTTATTTTTATAGTCTATCAACACACTCTATAATAAAAAATTGAGACAATTTTTTTCAAGAACTACATACTTTGATCATGCTCTAGACAAGAAATATAATAGTGCTCTGTAAGAGTCTGTGAGATGGGCATGATTCACTTACAGACTAACTTATAATATTTTACATTTATACGACAATTATTTGCTCATGATTATTGTAAGAGAAAAACTGTTGAATTTTATTAAAAAAAAATAATATTAGAATAGTGTACAGAACTTGCTTTTGCATAAATTAAATTAGAAATAAATATCTTATAGATAGAAAATCTTCTTAAACTCGAATTAAGTTTGGTAAACTGTTAAAGAGAAATCGAAGTATCAAAACTAACAAACTCCAATTTATAAAGGATAAAAATTATTGAAATTCATTACAAATTCAACGGTTTTGACGATAGCCCCCAAAAATACAGCATTTAAAAGTAGAAAAGGGCTACATTTTCATAAACTGGTTTGTGCTTTTAATTTGAATAATTTTTGTCAGAAAAACCATGTTTACGGTGAGTGTGCTAGTTGTAATATTTACAAGCCTTACTTAAATGCTCAGTAATGAAGTCTAGTAAACCTAAAGCTAGTGGAATGACTGGCTGTTCACAACAGGTAGTAGAAAAAACATGAGATGACACAAATATATTTGGGAACCAAATCTCACGGGTCATGAGCATTGAAACTCATAAAATTTCGTGAGCATTGAAACCTGGGGCATGTTGCATAACAAATTACAAAATAGTGTTAGAACTTGTCGTACTTGTAGGCCTACTTGAAGTTACTTCAAAATATTATGGAAGTTTTCATAAGAAAATTGTGATATTTAATTGTTTAAAATCTTGTATAATCGACAATGCAGGGTACCCCGTAAAAGCGTGATCCCAGTACCATCGCCGTATTCTATATGCTAAAACAAACACAAGATGTCAATTTCTACTTAGTTTTCCAGTTATCAGTCATTTTGTTGTTTGAAAACAACAATAATCTCGTGAAATAATTAAAATGTTCCTTTTTAAATTTTGGAATGTATTGCAAAAAGTTAGTGTCCTGCAAAATAAGAATATTAATAGTGATAAACGTTAATATTTTCCAAAAGGAGGACGAATAAAGTTTTCAAACCGGGTTTACTCGAAAACCGTTGATTTAATCAAAAGTACTCAACAAAACAAAAAGATTGGTCTTCTTATGATTCCTCAATTACAGAAACTGAATCATAAATGACTGAGATATGGCCAGAAAATCGCAAGATGAGAAGATAGATAAATTGTATATGTGATTCTATTTGTTAATTTTTAATAATTTTTTCTTTTGACGTTGTCATGCATTTTGTGAAGTGTTTCAACATTAATCTTGAATCTTGATTAATGGCCAGAATTAAGAGCGGAGTTAGGACTCAAGGCCCTCTCTTCCACTCAATCCAAAAAAAAGAGAATAGGCAAAAAATCACAGATTTTTCGTCATATCTCAGTTATTTATGATTATATCTTCACAAATGAGATTTAATTTTGTATTTAATAAAAAAAACATTTTTTGCAAAAAATGTGTTTTTGGTAAAATTAATGGGTTTCAAGTAAAACAGGTTTGCCCGCAATTTTTGACAAAACAGCTATTGATCAATTCCGATATTTATATTTTGTAGAACTCATATCCACTAGTATACATGCCTCATTTAAAGACAAAATTCTAATCAATTCACAAAATATGATTTTTTTTCAATTATTATTACGGGAAACTAAGGGGAAATTAGAATGTTAGAGCTAGACTACGCTAATGATAAACAAATTCCAACCTGCAACTCTATGCCACAGCTTGCTCTAAAAAAACCCTGCTGTAGAGCAGTGGTTCCCAAACTTTTTTGCCTCATGGAACCCATGCCGTAATTTTCGGTTTTAGGTGGACCCCCTGCATAAATGTCATCATTTTGTTCTTAATTCATCAGCTAAAATGTCCTTTTGATAGCTGGTAAAGTAGGCCTACTACTACTGACAGCATTTATAAAACAATGCTACGCAAGTAGGTATATACTACATAACACATATACCCTATGTTATGTTATGTTATGTTTGAAGGGACGGATTCAAAGATCCAGAAGATTCAAAGATCCTCACACGTCAACCGAAGCTTATTGTGTGTCCCTAGTACGTTAGTTAGGCAAACCAATACCTGTGCCCTTTACAAGATCCAGGAGTTTCTTCCCTACATATATATACCCTATCACCCGATCCAAAGACAATCGCTATCGTGGATCCCCATCAACATATCATGGACCCCAATCTTATTTTTCACTAGCATGGACCCCTGGTATATCCCCTTTGACCCCAGACATGGACCACTTTGGAAACCAATGCTATAGAGCAAGCTGAGACATAGAGTGGTGAAATTAGAATTACCATCATCGTTAGCCTAGTTATTCTCAAACTCTATTTAGGATTTTTTTCTAATAACAATTTTTGCTAGTTTTAGCATGTAGAATACGACAGTGATACGGAGTAACGGAGGTATGCTTTTACGAGAATAAATAATAATAATAATAATATCGTGTGACCTGGCTGGCTCAGGTCTGGTGTCAGAGTTATGAGGTCGCACCTGAATAAGTTCAGGGCCTCTGACGTGACTTAACGACTGTTTTTAGGCAGCCGGGACCGACAGCTTAACGTGTCCTCCGAAACACGGGAGTGGCCCGAGGTAAAATCTCTCGGTCAGAACTGGGATCGAACCCGGGACCTTTGGGCTAGCAAACCAGCACTTAACCCACTCGGCTACGGCCACTCCTTTTACGAGAAATTCTGTCTCTTTTTCCATTTATTGCATTCGAGATAGGTTGTACAATATTAAGCACAAATTAAGCATGGAAAGCACAAATTACCTTATCAGATGCGGCGGTCAGTTTGTTAGGTAGGTTGGGTGTGATGGTGACAGAGGGCGTGATGCTAACCGCTGTGCTAATGTTGAGCGACGACATGATTGAGACAGGCGTGGCCGCACCGCCACTCGTTGACGTTGAAGCAGGTACATTCGAGCACGTTGCAGCACCGGACGACTCTCCGCCATGTTTCTTCAATTTGTTTGTCACGTGGTTGCCTCCGTGTTGCCTTTCGTAAGGCAGTAGTAACCTAAACCACATGGAAAACCATTTTTGTCAACAAATAATATGCAATTTATATGTTGATGTTGTGGAACTCCATAATAAAATAGAACAAAGTTGAATGTTGTAAATTCTAATGTTTAATTTGAGTACTGGACCATGGTTTCGTGGCCTTACATGTCACATTTTCAATAGTACTAAATGTCTAATTCTCTATCCTATATTTTAAATAATATGCAGTAGTTCTTACAAGTTGCATTTCAAGGAACTAGCAATTTATCAACTGCCAAATATATCGAACATAATTTATTAATTTCGAATTCCTCAAAGTGATATCAATTGTACTGAAGACTTCCTTCCGCAATGGCAGACACTGATAACAGCTGATGGAAATCGATAAACGCTACTTCTACGACACAAAAATATTTAGTCATGGCCGGGAATCGAAATTCTTTATTGAATCAGTTAAAACATTATATAAACGGACTCCCGAACTCCTGACACATCGCTTATAGAATGTGGAGCGATGAACCTCATCCCTCAGTAAATGCCTATTCCTGGTGTTATACAAGTGTATGTTATCACCAAAAGTCAAGTCAAGTGTCAGATCCATCCATAAACATTTTTCGATCATCTTGTAAGAGGCTTTGATCAGAACTACACGAGCAATGACGCTAATCCCCCCTCCAACCCCTCTATGTCACCCCTTGCTCTAAATCCAAGATGTTGTAGAGCAAGCTGAGACATAGAATGGTCAGGTTAGAATTAGCGGCATCTTCAGCATAGTTTTGCTCCAAGTTTCTATTGTAATCTATAATATAGATTTCTTGAAAGAAACATCCAGCAAATTTACATTCTTGAATGCCACAGAATCAAACAACTTCAATTTCATTTTCAATGTGCCAACAAGGATAACCCTTAGTTCTTCCACTTGTATAGACAATATTATCACCAATACCGGGCTGGATTCTGTAGTGGAGAAGGCAGTTGACACAGGGCTTTCTGACCACCTTGCACTTACAGTAGGTTTGACTGATTTTACTTTCAAACAAAAACCAGTCTTCAGATCAAAGCGACTTATAAATAATGCTAATAAAAAAACACTCTTTGATTCACTGAGCAGAGTTGATTGGTCTGAATGTACTGGCGCTCTCTCATGTGATGAAGCCTTCAATCACTTTCATTCAGTTTTCTGTAACCATTTCAGGGTGGCTTTCCCAGTTAGAACTTTTAGAGTGACAAATCAAGGGTTAAAAAAGGATTGGCTCACTAATGGGATTAGAATTTCTTGCAGGAGAAAACGTGAACTTTGTATTGAGGCTAGGACAAGTTGTGATCCAACTTTTTTGCAATATGTCAGTACATACAAGAAAATCCTTTCACGAGTCATAATGTTAGCAAAGAGAAAGGCAAATGAGATCTTTATTGCTCAAGCTAATAATGTCAACAAGGGTACTTGGACAGTTGTAAAAAGAGAATTAGGTAAGTTGAATAGGCCGGAACAGGAAATAGAACTTGTGAATTGCAACAGGGTGGTCTCAGATCCTAAATGTGTGGCTTCTGTTTTCAATGATTATTTTATGGAGTCCGGTTTAGAAATGTCTGGTACTGCAAGTACAGAGAAGAGCTTGGAGTATTTGCAGAATATTAATAGGCACTTTAAAGGCTTCAAATTTAAAACTGTGTCTGAGATGGATCTAGAAAGAATAATATTGGGTTTGAAAAACACAGATGCAACTGGTTGGGATGAGATACCCACTTCTGTAGTCAAAGCAATGTGTTCTATAATTTTGAATCCACTCACTCATATTGTGAATCGGTCTTTGAGAGAGGGTGTTTTTCCGGAGAAACTTAAATATTCCATCATAAAGCCATTGCACAAGAAAGATGTTAAAACCAATGTGAAGAACTACCGTCCAATAGCTTTGATCTCTGTTTTCTCAAAGATATTTGAAAAGGTGGCTTATGAACAGATGATAAAGTATTTGGAAAGAGAAAAAATCTTTTTTGAGGGTCAGTATGGTTTTAGGAGGGGAATGTCAACTAAATCAGCTGTTTTTGATATTGTAACTGATTTACTAAGTTGTATTGATGGAAAAAAGGGGGCCCTTGGAATGTTTTGTGATCTAACACGAGCTTTTGACATGGTGGATCACTCCCTGCTCTTGAAAAAGCTGAAATATTATGGTTTTGGTGGTGCTGCAGGAAATTTTTTAAAATCATACCTCCAGAATCGTTTTCAGGCTGTTAAGGTCATCTCAGGTGGACGCCAGATACTATCCTCATGGAGTATGGTAAAGATTGGAGTTCCTCAGGGGTCGGTATTGGGGCCTGTCCTGTTCAACATGTTTATTAATGACTTGCCATATAATATAGATTCAAAGATGATTCTTTATGCAGATGACACTACTGCATTGGTGAGTGGCAATAATGATGACGAAGTTTACAGGCAGTCTTTGAAAGTATTGGATCAGCTTCAACACTGGTTTGAGAGTAATGCCTTGAAATTGAATACTTCGAAGACAAATTTTATGAAGTTTGCGCCAGGCAGTCATTTGGAGGGTTTTCAGGAGTTGGTTCTCAATACAGGGGTGAAGTACAATGCTGTTTCATCGGCAAAATTTCTTGGAGTGGAGCTTCAAGGTGGTCTAAAGTGGGATAGGCATTTGAGAGTTTTGAATAACAGATTATCTCATGCTCTTTTCGCCTTGAGAACAATATCAAGTGTCTCTAATCAAAAAACGGCGCTCAGGGTCTATCATGGATGTTTCTTATCACTGATTCGCTACAGTGTTCTTTTTTGGGGTGGCAAAGGTTTAGATTTGCAGGAGATCTTCCTGATCCAAAAAAAGGCAATTCGTGTTCTTGGTGGAGTTAACCCCTTTGGCCGTGATTCCTGCAAGCCAATTTTCATAGACCTAAGGCTACTGACGGTTCCAGCTCTTTATTTCTTAGAGGCGATTCTGTTTGTTATGAAGAATGGGCATAAATTTGAATCAAGCAGATCCCAACATTCGTATAGCACCCGAAATAGGAACTCCCTTTTATATTATCCAATTCACAGAACGACTTTGTTTGAGAGAGGACCATATTACTCTGGATTGAAGTTCTTTAACCAGCTCCCCATATCATTAAGAAATTCAGATGTAAAGACTGTATTGAGAACTCTGACTCAAAGGCTGTTAGATAGAGCACCCTACACACTAGGTGAATGCTGTGAAGCTGTCAGGGGATGAAAGCAATTCCTGCTTAGAATAGGACTACAACTTGACGTGTTGCATGCTGCAAGAGCTCTGCTCACTTAAGCAGCCTAAACGCAACAAATTAATAATAATAATAATAATAATAATAGTACTGTAAAGAACAGTCATTTTCAATTTCCTTTCCTATAAAATTTAATTATTATCTCCTTTCTAATTGCCATGTAATTAACATTTATCGTACTTATAGTACATTAATTAGTAATAGTACATATTCTATAGGCAATTGTCATACAACATTAAAACAACTACTGTTTACATGGACTTACATATAAGATATAATTATATATTTATCTAGATGTAGGTTACTTTTGATCTCAACCATAAATAATATTCTTGAATACTATTAGATGTTTTTCTTCTGTTGCTAATCTTATTAGCCACTATCATTACTAAAATTACTTAAATTCATTTCACAATAATTTATATTATTTATACAATATAATTTGTGTCATGAGGGCAATAATAGGATATTATGGTGCCCTTCTCGAATGTATTTCAATAAATAATAAATATTTGAAAATGATGTAGATAATACACGAAAACAGTAAAGATTATCACAATTAGTTTAAAAAGACTATTAGGGTTTACGGTTTAAAAGCTTGTTAGTTAAAAAGGTTGAGTTTAAAAAAAAAGAGTACTAAAATTAAAAAGTGCGATTTCAAAGTAAATTCTAACAAAACTTACTGATGGAGTTCTAGAGAATAATGAACAGTGGTTCTAATAGATGCTAGACAATGAATGTTCTATATTTAGATAACTATTAATGAATGCAGTAGATTTTTAAAACGATATAATCATCCCACCTTTCATAATGTCTTCTGGAAATAGTGGCAGCACTTGTGCTATTCTGGTCGCCTCCCAATTCCTCATAGACATACTTCCACATTCGTCCAGCAGTGACTGCGTCATAGCCACCCAAATTCTGAACTTTATGGTAAAACGAAAAGAGATCAACTGTGAAATTAAAACAAAAACATTCATATTAATCAAATGGAAACTCATTGAAACATGAAACACGAGATATAAACTTGGCATATTTATTTTGAATGGTAGTTCAAAATGAAAAATGATAATCCACAAGTCGGATATAAAGTTTAAATTTGACAAAAATACACTAATATAGATTGTATTTCAGAATCAGCTAAATTAAACTATCAACACATACAGAATGAACTCTATTCAAGCTGGAGGAAATTGAATTTTTTAATAAGCATGTCCGATAAAAAAACCGGAATAAATGGAAAATTAATATATAGGGAAAATAATAACGCAAATTATAACCTCAACACTCTATGCCTCTGCCTGCTTTATAGCATTTTGCATGCTATAGAGCAGGCAGATACATAGACAGTTCAGGTCAGCGTTATCGTAAACGTAGTTTTGCTAAAGTCTCCAATATAAAATTTTAAAAAACATTATATAAACTGAAATAGTTATTATTACGTCACCTAGCTATACATTGAGCTGAGCATATACATTTAATATCATTTTTTGTGTGATTGAGATGACTGCGTGACTGCCGAAACACTAGTCTCGTTTATTCATAATAAATATGGTTTTGACAATTACAGGTCAAATTCATTATTTATTTACAAACTTTCAATGGAAGCAACAGGTAACAATACCCAATTATGCCACCTTAACATAGCAAAATGATACAAAAATAACAAATAAAAGTAAAATAGAAGAAAAGGTGTACAACTTATAAACTAAGGAAAAATATGGACATCTACCACCTACAATATCACCACTACCAATAAGAAAAATGTGGCTGTGATCAAGAAATATTCATTACGGACGTCTACCGCAATATCATAAACTCCAATAAGAAGAAAACGAATACTGTGCTTACCTTCTTTAAACCCAATGCTGGGTATTCTAGTGATAGGATTGTGTTTGCCTTTCATGAAAGCAAACAGCTTATCAAGGAACTCTTTCTCCTGTATGGAGCCAGTGCCGCGCGTACTTCTTCTAGGACTAAGACCATTCCTGCTTTTCTCCAGAGGATAGCTGACTTTGGTCTGAAAATAATTTATTCATCTTTGTTGAAACACATTATACTTTTACAATAAAACATATGTTAAAATTAATAGTCAGCAGGTTATAAGTTGTAGTACCGGTAGTACAAATATAAACCTATAATCTCATTATAATGCTTACAAATAGTTGAAATCTTGTGAAAATGTAGTAATAGAGGCAGTTCTAGGCTAGAAGCCTGTTGTTTCTCTTTACAAGAAGTTGTATTTTGACTGCATCAATAAATAAATAAATAATTACATCAATTAATGGCAGTATCACATCCCGCGTATGATAAATTTGAAGATTTGACTTAAACCAATGGCAGTATTTCAAAAAATTAAGCCTCACCTCAACTAATTAATATAGTAATTTTGGTAAATAGTGTATATGATGGTATAATTATTGTTGATCTGACTTGTCTTATACTCCTCAACTGGAGTCTCCAAGACTTAATCTAAAAATTAAAAAAAAGCATATCTCTGTAGTGCAAAGATAATACCTATAATCTCATTAGAATTACATCAATCATGGTTTGTCCATTGAATCAATTGATCCGACAATACTGTTTTCTTTTTCCTTCATTACGAAAAGCATTAGCAGAGTTAATAACTTGTTTTCAATCTTTCTATATCAGACAAAGATGAAGCTATAAGGAAAACTGCAGATTTTTAGTACCATGCAATGTACAATCTAACTTAGCACAAGAATCTAAACTATTCAATTTTTCTAGAGAAAAAGGCTTGTTTTCTTCAACAAAATGCAGGAAAAGAGATCGTTACTGACCTTAGTTGAAGAAGAAGTCGATTGCGATGACTCTGATTCGCAGTCTGAGCCTTCTGGCGTGTCACTGTAGATCTTTCTCTTTTTCCGAGGTCGTCCTTTGAGCTTCGGTGCTAGAAAATCACAAAAAAAACAAATTTCAGTTATTTTATGAGTTTATATAAATCTATTTACTATTTAAAGGTATGCAAATTTATTGTGTACTACTATCTGTGTAGTATTGGTAATATATAAAAGCTATTGAAATATGGGAGCCGAAAACTGTAGGTCCTTCCATAACATCATCATCATCCACTCATTACACACGCACAAGTCTGGGACTCATGTGGGCATCATCAGCAAGTAGCAAAACTGACTTGTCTTACACTTCAAGCCAGGAGTTTTCAAGACGTAATCTACAAAAAATATATATTTGCGACATGTTATTTATATAATTCCACATAATACAAATTACGCGCATTATGCAATAACGTACAGTAGAAAAATGGATCCCGATGTTCAACTTGATAAGGAGCATGAAATATATTTTCAACATAAAAACAAGCATAACATGTATTTTTATTGCAATATTTTACATTTAAAACTTGATTTAAATTATTCTTATATTAGTTGAGTGTGAGAAAATTTAAATTGGAATTTATTTGTTAATTCTATTACTGCATCTTTGTTAATATTACAATATCTATCACATATGTTATATTCAGACTATACGTTTAAGCGGTGATATGTCATATATGCTATGTTAAGGGTTATTCTATATAAGGTGGGAGTGAACTGACAAGCACAGACTTTAATGTTTCGATGGGCTTGGCATACTGATATAAATCTGTTAGCTCAATGAGTAAAGCAGTCGTAACCTACCTCACTACTCGTTTGCGTAGTACGGTCTTTGGAATAAAACAAAAAACTAATTGGGGCCTGAGACATACTACAGTTGAAATCGGCTAATGTACTAAACAAACATACAATCTATTGATATTTCATTATTTGGTCAAGGACAGCGGCCATTGGAATTATTAAATCTGTAGAATATTTCAGATACCTACACTACTACATCAGGGTTTGTGAAATGAAAATTATTGCCTTTTGTTTAATAAATTCTATTTGATTTCCATCAGTTTCTACCCACATGATTGCAAGGTTTTCTTTAAATGAATTACTTTCTTTAAATTGTAGTTGTAGTGATTTGACTATTTTGTGTTCCTTGGTCGGTCTGGCGCTCAAGCTATGCTTTGGTGGTCGAAATATGGGTACCTACCTCAATAGTCTAGAATCTCAGTTAATTTCTTATTATTTAAATTTATGTATTTTTGTTTGGTTGGGAAATAAATCTATAAAAAAAAGTCCAATGACTTGACCTATGTTCTGTCTTAAATACATGAAGTGTCTACCAGTGTATTTTATTTAATAGGAAATAATTAATATTCAATAAATTAGTAACATATAAATTTGAAAAACTAACGTAATAATTTTTCGCATGCTCTAATACCTTTATAAAGAAATAGACGAAATAGTGGCATCCCGACACATATTTATATAGTGGGAGCCACAAAATTCAGAACAGCAATACTTTAGATTTAAGACTTTAATTTATTCTCTGAAATGTTAATTTTTTTATTTATTGTGAATAAACTACTCTGGTAGTACTGTACTCACAACCAGAGAAATTATTATTATTAATATACAAAGAACAAAGAAATAATTAACAAAGAAATTCCAATTTCAGTTTTCTCACTCAACTGATGTTAGAATAATATTTAAATCATGTTCTATGGGCAACGGCGGCCATTTTAATAGAATTAGCGTTCGTTTATGATTAGATAAGACTCTGGCTGGCTCCGTTTCCAGCAGTCTTGAGCTCGAATCTCATTCAGCCATGGATGTTTCTCATTATTCACCCATTCACATTACCCACGCACAAGTTTCAAGAAACATGTGGCAATCATCCAACTAAAAAATTCGATACCTACACCTATTAGGGTGTATGGAATGAAGATGTTGATTGACATTGTGCATTTTGGCTCCACTAATTTTATTTCAATCAGTTTCTACCCACAAGATTTTAGGTAGTTCATTAGCCAATATGACCAGTAGCACTACCTTGAATGCATGAATTAAATTATTTTTCTGTCAGTTTTGTACCTAGATGATTACACAGGAGTTCGTGTCCTTCGAGGTCAGGGTAGTCGAAGGTGTCCTTGCAGAAGAGGACGCGTGTGTTGCGACAGGGCACAGTGAATCCTCCCAGGGCGACCACCAGCGCCGTCCTCAGCCATTTGTTGTGAACGCCCTCCAGCCTCTTCAGGATGCCTCTGTAGCGACAGTAGCGTGGAAAGCTCAACACCACCACTCCTATACTTGTCTCCCAATGCAACGCGTCTGCAACATAACACACAAAACATGAGTACATTCACTAGAACATTCATCAACACTGTGTTCAAGAATAATGAGAACTCACCAATACAATCATGTAGATTCACATGTTTATTTACTGATATATGTATGGATAAATATATATTTGAATAGAACACCTTCAAAGGGTTTTTTTTAAGCAGTCCCTACGAACACTAAGTTATTTGATTCAAGTAGACTCCTATATTAGTAGAATACTATCCTAGACCATACTAATACTATATCCAATCCTACACTAAATGCTGTCCTATACTCTAACGCAGGAGAATACGTGATTGAAGGAGGAGAGGAAAAGTAATGAGTAGAAAAAATAAAGAAAAACAAGATGGAGGAAAAGAAGTAGAAGGAATAAGAAACAAGAGACTATTAAATTATATTATTGTAGATAAGTTATTGCACATTCTTGAAATACAGATTCAATTGAATCGGGCAGCCCGCTAATTGTAGTATAATAGTAATAATAATAATATTATTTTATTTCGCCAAAATAAAAAAATACAAATATAAGAAATTCACAATATAAAGTGTATAACACATTTTTGGTACAGCCAGCAAAGTAAATACTTGAGCGCTAGCTGTGAGTTCATTCAATAATATTACTAGTAAACATAGAAAGCTCGTGAAATGAGAAATAAGAGAAATCAATAATGAATTTAAAGGTAAAGTAATAAAGATCTTACAGTACCTCCATGAGGTGACAAAACTAAAAAACAAACAATTCTCATCCTTTCATTGTAAAACAATCGAAAAACAAAGCAAAAAATATTCACCGAAATACAATTCAATAACATACTCTTTAAAAATATATAAAAACAAAATAAACAGATATAATTCTTCCATAACTTAAGAACAGAAACAATCAAAATATTAAAACAATACCCATACTTACATTATTACATAAGTAAGTTTAATACAAAAATCCATTAGAAATTTGATACTCATCAGCGGATGAACAACTCCACATTAATAAGCTTGAATTTATACATTTCAATAGTGCTTGGCGACGGCACTAGTCTTCAATTTTTTAATAAATTATGATGATTTAAATCCTTCTGTTAGGGTGCTTGAACAGTGGAGCAGTAGCGGCGTGTCAAGTTTTTCACTGGTGGGGATAATTTTTAAATACACCTGTGGGTCGGTCGTGAGGGCTATTTCAGTCAGAATATTGTCAAGATCAACCAGTATTCAAGACGAATCCTTGGATTTTTTCAAATCATCTGTTGAAACGGTACTGTCTATTCCCAACAGACAAGTTATAAAACTTATGTTGGACTGGCCAATTTGTAAAAAAATCAGGATTTAGGGTATAGGCTAGTATTGTCTTACTTAGTAAGAAAAAATAAATGGATAAAAATACTGGCACTAATTACTGTGCAGTACAGTTTTTGAGTGTTCCCGTGTCAGTGATTATTTTAACACAGTCAAGAGGGGTGTAGAGGATAGGTCAATAAACTAAATGAACTAAACGTCAGGCTGATAAAGATTAAAATTTTTGGGCTGATGTGTGCCTAACTCTTTTATTTGTTTTTTACCTCCAATGGCAACGTTGAAAACTTTGTTTCAAGTAAACTGTCAACATGATTTAAATTCATTGTTTACGTGAACTTACTAATAAAAAGTAATAAATAATAAGAGTTAATTAATAAATAATGCTATTAATAGTTCACTTTCCGTATGGGTGTTGTCCAGACAATGTATTACGCACTATTCCGGCGGAGCGCAAACTGTGGAACGGAGCCACTGGTCAACGTAATAACAACTGCTCAGGGCTGAGCCCAAACTTCAATAATTGCCTTCGACGTTAATCACCAGCCCAATATAAAAATTATGCTATGTATTCAGATGATTTTATTTGTGCAAATTTACAATGTAAATGACTGATTACAGTAAGTTATTATCATGATTAGCGAATCTCAGATGCGAGTGATAGTGAAACATTTTTGATAAGTCATCTTCATTTGCTAAATGGTTGAAATAGTCAAGATGATAAATAGTCCATGCGGGGAAATAAATTTCCATTGATCTTTATGTTGTATTGTATGATATATCTGTTTTATATTTAGTTAGTAAATAAAATAGAATTGAACAGAACAACCGAATTAACCGCCGATGATTAAATCTCACTAATGCCCGTTAAGTTACATTTTATAGGTTATGTTTATTGTAACAGAGCACGGAACTGCAAATTAGGCCGCAGGTGTTAAAAACGTTTCAAAATGAATAAAATCTATTAAGAATATAATAATATTGAGATAGTTGAATAATGATTCAAATAACTCACAATCAAATGATTCTAATTCATCTTTTTTCTCAACTTCAGAATCAGTTGTTGATCAAATCACAGTGTTGCAAGATTGTGTCCGTTCAGTTAACAAAAATTAACTAATGGATCTTTGTGCAACAGAAATAAACCCGTTACACTTCCGACAGTTAGTTAACTGAAATTAAACTCCTTCTTTAATTGGCTTTCGTGCAACCGGCCGTAACAATGTGATATCAACAAAATTCAATAAGCCAAATTTTATGTCACAAATAATTTGTTGATAGGCATTTAGTTTGTTAATGTATAATACATTTGATACGAACCGAGCAGTTCTTTCTCTTTGTCGACATCATCCATTTCAATGGCGGTGCAGTCGTTGAGCAGCTGCGGTCTCTGCACATTCTGAAACCTCTTTCCGCTGCAGTCCTGGTTCGAGACAGCTGTCAAGCCCCAACTCCAATCGGCCGCATCCGCTAGGCAAGTCAGCAGATCCTCCACTCGAAGAACAACCTTTTCGGTTATTGCTAGCACTTCATCCTGGAACAAGGTGAATTAAAACAAAATTAGTAAATTCTTCAACTCAGTAGAATAATTTTATATATTAAATATTGTAAAATACTTTTTTATAGGCTGCAGAAGTAAATGTACTTTTCGTTGAAAATATCTGCTGGTAAAAAGAAATCCTGATTCTGTCCCTACCGCCAGCCAGAGCAACAATTATATTGCTAATTTTTTTATTGCTGATGATGCCCACATAAGTCCGGGACTTGTGCGTGGGTAATCAGGTGAATGATATTACACATATATGCCAGACGGAGGAGCGGGATTCGAACTCACGACCGCAAGACAGCAAGCTGAAGTTGCGAACTGCGCTAAGCGGCCCGCTAAATTTATTTAATTTAAATTTAGTTGTGTATTTATTTATTTTCTTGTCTTCTTCTTCTTCTATTATATTTTCCCTTAAATTAACTCATTTTGGTAACCTTTCTTTTTCTGACCTACCTTTTTCACTTTTTATTTCTTACATTCAACATCCTCATTAATTATTATATTGCCTACTTAATTATTTTCTTTTGATGCACTTCTAGTGTAATTATGGTTTTTTTATGCATGTAATCATTTTGTATGGGCTCTTAATCATCTTCTGAAATACCCTTGTATTAATATTGCAAATAGATTGATTGGTTATTTAAAATACTGATTTTACACGGCACACAAAAGCCTTCTTTATCAGACGGAGTAAGGATTATTAGGTTCAAATTGTGAAGATGACAGAAATATTTTCAATTAAAAGAAGTGCATCTTGGAGATGAAACAAAACAATGCTTTGAAGTGAGAAAAGTAAAGAGAGAAAGATATTTGTTTTATATAAATAATACAATCAGTCAGAATTTATTAATAAATGATAAATTTCTCGCATGTAAAACTATGTGACTAACATGAGTTAAAGCAAAACCAATGCAATCAAACGTCAATGCAAAACTTGATCTACAAAATAAATCTAATAAGTAGCATATTTTTATTTTAAAATGTTAACAAAAAAACTCTGCAGAGTAGGCTGTTATTACTATTTTTTCATGAATTATGCAACTACACAATGAAGATAGCTCATATTCAAAGCCAGAGATTTTTATTGCATTCTTGTTTTTCTAAGTAAGAATAATTAATACAAACATCAACCACTGGGTCAATTTATTCCATTGTCATCCCATAATAAATAATATCTTGAATGATAGTAATTTTGTTCAACCTATACATTAATTATACATTTATATATTTGTAATAGAATTATATTTGAAAAAATAGATTATTTCCTCCTGCAAGACAATATAGTTATTGCTAATCATAAAATTAAAAGAGAAAAAAGCACAGATTATTTTGATCACAATTTTAGAACCTAATAGAGTTGGAAAACACATTTTCTTCTTTGTAATAGGATTACAACACAACCCATGATGCAAGACTCATATTCTCTCATAGCTTCATAAGAAAGTTTTGAAGGCTATAACATGAGGATACAATTTAATGATGGCTTGTCTACACTTTGACCTTCCCAAACGGAACAGTTTTTTTTTCAAGTTTAAACTACCAGATAGCCTTCTATGTGCATCCGAATCTCTAAAAACGAAATGATACGACCGTTTTACAATACTACATAGTAATAATTAGCTTAATTGAATATTGAGCACAAAGCTGAAAGCGATATTCTTCACATGGCTGCTCGATTATGTAATTATATTTCCTGTATATAGAGTGAATTCAGCAAATATAAAGCAACAATATTCAGCGAAAATTTTGTTTGAAGTTGTTATTTTCATTGATGGAAGTATTCCTTCAAACTGAATGTATTATTCCTATATTGTTCCTATTCCTATGTTGTTACTGCATTAGAAAAATCTTCAACTCCTTCCAAGAGGACAAGCATTGCTTTTCTAGGAGGGCCTATCAAATTTAAAAATCTAAAAATATAATTTTTTTGTCAGATGATGTACTTTCTAGTTATATACATCTAGTTGAAAAGGAAAGTTTGTTTATTGGATACCGAACTATTTAGTAGAGTAACTTGTAGACATCGGTTTTCGTTTTACAATAAAAAATTGATGAATAAATTACAACACATTATTATGTAATAATGTAACCAACAAAGTGACAATATGACACAATTGCCAAGGTTTTACCATGTTTTAATGATTGAAATAAATTATTGGGGCGTTCAAAAGTGTTTATCTAACTAATCATTGAGAAAATCAGAAATTCCACCTAGATATTTTTCTAATAATTGAGAAAACCAGCTATTGCACCTAGAAATTTTTCTAATAATTGAGAAAATCAGAAATTTCACCTAGATATTTTTCTAATAATTGAAAAAATCAGATATTCCACCTAGACATTTTTCTAATAATTGAAAAAATCAGTTCCACCAGATATTTTTCTAATAAATGAGAAAATCAGAAATTCCACCTAGATATTCTTCTGATGATTGAGAAAATCAGATATCCCACCTAGATATTTTTCTAATAATTGAGAAAATCAGAAATTCCACCTAGATATTCTTCTGATGATTGAGAAAATCAGATATCCCACCTAGATATTTTTCTAGTAATTGAGAAAATCAGATATTGCACCTAGAAATTTTTCTAATAATTGAGAAAATCAGAAATTTTACCTAGATATTTCTCTAATAATTGAGAAAATCAGAAATTCCACCATGATTATTTTCAACAGTCAACACCAATAAAATACTTTTTAATTTATTTTAAAAGCTGGACCCCATGAGAAAAGATGAAAATGTTCAATGAATGCAAGTAAGATGATGCAATTTCTTATAATTTCGAGGCGGGAATGAAAAGTGATTACTCAGTAATAATTTAAGACAAACTACAATACTACAATATTGTAATCAGTGTCAAAATGTAAGAGTAATTTCAGCAACTGATAAGATAACCGCATAACATTATTGTAGCCTACAACTCATTACTATAAAATAAGAAGATAAGCTACAGTGAGAAAAATAACTTTAGAACGTGCTTAGAACAGAGTTTGAGTTATTAAAACATAAAATCAGCATCACGAATATTCCGAGCCGGTGCGTTCAGTTTAGATAAAAAGAAAATACTTCAAGGGCCTTGAATCAAGGCCTTGTCTTTCGCAATTACTTTGAGTACATTAAATTTTGGTAATTCCAGAATTATTCATGTTCAATTGTTACGAAACAATGATATCACCAATTATCCATCACAAAGTGATTGTAATCATGAAAACAAGAAATTGAATTACAATAGTCAATAAATAATATCGATACTACATCATTTATGTCGAAATTTATAAAAATCTTATTGCTTCGTTTGATAGTTTAAATTGGCTTTACTGAGCAACAAAAATTTGATGCTCAACCTCTTTGAAAGCCAACATACAAGCTGGGCATACAAGTACAAGGACAATAACCGTTATTGATAGAGATAATCAAATTTTGATCCATGTTATACAATATTATAAAAAAATCAGAATTAAATGCATTCTCAGATTGAGATTGGCAATTAATTCATCGATATATTTAAACTTGCAATAAATTGAGTAATTCAATAACTTTATGCAATATTAAATGGTTGTATTTTTATACATGAAATTGGTTATTTATCCAATGGCAGATTTTGATTGAAATCATAAGTGTTTTATCCAATGTTATTCATTAGCCAATCCAATGTTATTGTTTGCGTAATGTGAATTGATATACGGTAATTAATTTTAAATGTATTGCTGAAAACATTAAATCACTACCTTTAATACATCACATTATTTTAAATAAAATGAGGCTGTGGAGCATGGGAACAAAAAGAAAACATTAACCTATTATTCTGGAGTTTTCTGAATACCATGCATGAAAACATAGTCACCACATGGTGATTACAACCACATCACAAGCGCTATTACTAATAATAACAATATAATTTGTTTAAAAGAACACACTATTTATTAAAGATTATAATTCTGAAAATATATAACAAAAACCTTCTCACAATACTAAATAATATTTACATTGAATTTCTATTGCAAACTCAGAATTTATTTTAATAATTAAAAAACTAGTGTAGCCTCTTTAGTGACATCGCATTAAATTAATCATAAATTGAATTCAAGGATAATTATTATTCTTGAATTCAATTTATGATTCATTTAATGCGATGTCACTAAAGAGACTACACTAATTTATTAATAAAGTGAATTAATGAGATTATTACTCATTATTCCAAGATAATACTCTTTATAATTGATCATCTATAATTTTATTTTTAGTCTGGGGGGGGGGGGTCACCATACGACCCTCAACCAGTGGCAATTCAATTTAGCAGCTTACCAACAGCATTCACAAACTTTATATTAAAGTTTCAAGAATAGAAAGCTATTCTGGACGGAGATACAAACATCTGCCTTATATTGCACTCTCAGTGCAGTCTGTTCCAGATGCTAAAATAGAAAAAAATGTTTAAAAAAACACATCACATCTATCAGAGTCGAGAATCTGAATTTCTAATAGCCTTTCCAGTTCAACATTCAATGTTATTATTCATTGAATGCGATGTCACCGGAGAGTCCACCCTAGTGGACTAATAATAAATGTTAAAATTGATTCATTATTTCATTATTCTTGTCGCTAGAATTGGGTTGAAAGAATCCGTTTATTCATATCCTATTCAGAGATGTGAAATACTGTAAAAATGACTTAAATTGCATATACACCAATGATGATTGTTTGAATGATTAAATCGGGCGATGAATAAATAAAATTATTGTTACATTTTAAAAACATTTTGAATATTACTAAATTTCTGGGGCACAAATTTACATTGGTAAGATTGTCAAGTGAGTACCAAGCTATTGTTCAGTACATTGATTATTATAAATATAAAGTATTAATTCTGTAGATGAATTTATTCTTAAAATTTATCAAATACTTTGAAGAAAATAAATTCACTTATCATTAAAGCTACATTAACCATTGATAATAGCCCAATATTTTTATTATTTTGCTACATTCACCATGAATAAACAAACATAGAAGGAATGGTCTTTCAATTTGTAGTTTGTCCCATTAAACTACACAAAACCTGAATCTGGTTTTGGTTTTTGGTGAGAGGGTGCTTCAAGATATGAAAAATATTCATCTTATGCCAACGATACATAAAATATTTACTACATGAAAGTAATCAATACATCCGGAGTATAAGTTGTTCCAGTCTAAATAGATCTGATTCAGGATTTAAAAAAACTTAAACAAGTGGTGTTCATTCTAAGTACGACAGCTCCCTGTGTTCCTAGGATGGACTTAATAAGACACACTTATATGAGATGTATTATTTTAGTTTTACTTGAATTAATTCATCATTTTCTAGCCACTGCAAATGTTATTAAATGTATCTTCATTCCACTCAGATGTTTATAGCCTATAGACTCCCGACAGTATTATTTTACTGCTAATGAGTTAGGGTTAGGCTTGACAATTTTGTTCTCGACAGAATCTATTTAGTTTATTATTATGATTCCTTCATAGAGAAACAGTAGTCTTGAAAATTAAGATTTATCAAAGAAAGTTTAATTTTCTCGTACAATCGAGTTCAATACAAAGAATGCGATGATTGCTTGCAAATCAAAAGAGGAAATAAGAATGAAAG
The DNA here is from genome assembly GCA_948455865.1 of Conomelus anceps. Lineage (NCBI taxonomy): Eukaryota > Metazoa > Arthropoda > Insecta > Hemiptera > Delphacidae > Conomelus > Conomelus anceps. The sequence continues at coordinate 15,699,449 of OX418219.1, forward strand.
GAAGGGATAAAATGGAATTGGGGTTGGCAGAGAACGTGTGCATTGATGTTGGAGGGAGCCGACAAGAGACAAAAAGAAAGAGTGAGACGTATGAAAGCGAGAGAGAGAGAGAGAAATGAGTGTGTGAGTGAGAGGATCCGCGAGCTCCAAATGGGGAGATGAAATCTCCTCCCACAGCGAGAAACTCAGCGGGAGTTTCAGAAGAGTTTTTGCAAGGTAACTCTGGAAAGCCAGTGATTCGCTTCAAAGCTGAACAAAAATAACTGCTTGCCAACAACATAAGCCATAATTTCCGTTTACAATAATCCATAAATATTTCTTTAGAGGTCCTTGAGAATAGGAAGATCGTTTACTAAAATTAAATTAGAAATCATTTCTAGGCTATTATGATCTAGTTTATCTTTTTTGTTGTAACTAATATTTATTTATTTCAGCATGATAACAAATACTAAATGAAATGTAATATTTCAACATAAAAAATTATTGGAACAGCACCCACATAAACCTGCTGGTATTTATGTGAGTTGATTGGTTTAATTTCTATTTGAATACTAGTAAATCAATATAAATTGAGTGGAAATAAATATTCAAATGAAAACCATGGTTTTTTAAAAAGGATGCACATAAAATATCTATTACATTTCCCCACCACTCTGCTGTATAATGTTTAGTGATACCAATTAAAAGTTTTGATGGATAAAATAAATTAGTTTTAGCACTACAATTCTGACAATTTCCAAAATGTTTTTGTTTTTAATTTTATTCAATAACCCTCTCAAATTAATTTATACGAAGCCCACAATGGCTTACAGGCCAAATCAATAGCTACAATAACTCACACAATACACCAAAAGATGTACAAAGAATACAATAATTGAGAAAGTATCAACATTAATATTGAAACCGTACAATGAAGCTTTACAAAAATGTTAATCTTTGGAAAGCTGGTATTTGAATTCTTTACATATTATTTTGCAAGAAATATTATGTCCAAGAAACTGTGCAACATATGAATAATCAAAAAAATATATTGAATATGATACTAAATCACTTCCCGGTGGTTCGGAACCCACCTAAAACTGTAGGTCCAACTCATCAATCACCATCATCCAACTCATTAACCACGCACAGGTCTAAGACTTATGTGGGCTTCATCCTCAAAAGAAAATATATATATTTCAATGTGATATCTGTTCCATGACTGGTGTTTCGACTGATTAACTAATTAATGTTATATTGCTTTTATAATAATAATCATACCTTTTTTTGTTGTTTCATGTGTTTTTATTGTAAATATTTTTTTTTTGAGGATGAAGCCCACATAGGTCTGAGACCTGTGCGTGGGTAATGAGTTGGATGATGGTGATTTATGAGTTGGACCTACAGTTTTAGGTGGGTTCCGAACCACCGGGAAGTGATTTTCAGCAGAGAACAGTGTCTTTTTTGCTGGCCAATATAATCGGTCACCGTTACAAACAGGACCTGCGAGAACGCAGCTTATCTATCTGATTGAACAGATACCTGCTACGGCTCGCGGCTATCACTCACAAATATTGACTTAGTCATGTATGGTTTACGGCTCAATAGATTAAACTTCAATTTAATTTTGGACAGTACCACTGTAATAGTCTACAATTTTGGAAAAACCCCAATGCTATCACTTTTTTGTTGTTAGCTCAATAAATTAAACTTTAATTTAATTTAGGACAGTACCACTGTAATACAATTTTGGAAAAAAAAACACTGCAATCACTTTTTTGTAAATTGACTATTTTGTAAAAACAGTTCTCAACAAGAATAATATTTACATAATAAAAATGCAATTTATAATAAAATTGGGGAATAAGAAATATTATGAATTCAATTAAATTTCTGGGAACTTAGGAAGCTGCCTGGTGAACCGCGATGGCGCTATAAGCTATTAGGATGTAGGTCATTTTCAGCAAAAGAAAAGACTTCCTCTTTTTTGGCAGCTGTACTCCACATTTGACTCAACTACCCCCTCTCATAGGTAGCGGAGGGTTGAGAGAAAGGGTGATGGCTCGTGTCGGTTACTGAGGGGTGGATTATAATGAAAATAGAAGCAGAGTTATGACTGAAATATTTTCAGCCACCACCCTTCCTTTTTTCATTCAGTACAGTCGAGCCACGCGTCAACCCTACTCGCTTCTGTGCTGGCTTTAATACCAGAGTGTTTTCTGATTAGATAGATCGAACGTGGCTAAGTAAAGCACACTCAAGAGCTTGAGTTCAAACCAGTTTCAGAATAAAACAAAGTACACGAACGCTACAATGGGCTCCACCAATTTTTTTTATTGAGGCTGCGTGGTATGGAAATGGAAACTTCTATCTGGCTCACTCTCTCACTCACTCTTCCATTCAAGCGCATGCGCATTCCAATTCAATTGCCCTTCGGCCCTTTTGATAAATAATGCACTGAACGGCGCCCTGAGATCACAGAGTGTCCTCTCATCTTCCATCTCGCTTTAAAATCCTTCAAATACACTTCACTTTATGCATCTCTTCTATAAAAATAGCTCTGCTCTCAATGATCATTCAGCATTTACCCGTGTGATAAGTGTACCTCTGTATGCTAATAAAGTATACTAATAAATTATTGAATTAAATCGACTACGATTACCTAATTCAGAAATATATTTTTCACGAAATCAATAGGTTAACAATATCATGAACCTTTATTAATCTATCTACATTCACAATAACACAATATTCCAATGAAAGCACTGGTATTAACCCAATCATGCTTCCTTAAAACATAACATAAAATCAAATAATTCATATTAAAGATAAAAAAGTATTTGGTTCTTTTACCCGACACGAATATTGTGTAATGTACTTTGAAGTGGCGAAGGTGATATTGTGGAAGGTACCGTAAGATGGGGTGAATAGCAACTGCAGGGTAAATAGCAACAAAACTGGGGGAAAACTTTCATTTCGTTACTTTTTGAAAATCAAACGATAGAATCAGCATTTGTTATGTTTAAAATGAAGTCCAGTATGTTGATTATGGATACATGCCAGTTGCCATTGAAAGTGGGAAACAAACAGATTTAAAAATGATTGAATGTGACAATAATTTTATATAAAATTTTTCATGCTTCAAAACTTCAACTGCACAGAAAATATGAATTGAATAATGATATTTATGTGATTTTTCACCGTAATCAGCATTAATTCCTCAAATATACGTTTTTGAATTGAAAAAATATCTCTATTTTCTCAATTTATATAGATTTTTTCTGATGCAACCTCTTTGGTGCTGCTGGTTGGGTGAATAGCAACGGCTCCGCTGTCAAGTTGTAGGTTATGTTGTGGACACGTGACTCCCCGTTGTACCTTGTTGACTCAGTTTACCGCGATCCGTGACATTGAACTTTGTGAAAGCTACAGAGAAGTAAGGAGAAAGTATAATATAGACCATACTGTTTTATACAAACATCACAAAAAAATTAAAAATAAAGAGACAATCAAACAAAAATTCATATGTTTTTTTCTCCCAATATAATCTAATTAGTCTAAATACATTAATATAGTACAAACAATGATTTTTAGAAAGTTAAAAAGTGCTGTTATTCACCCCAGTAATGTTTCATAGCAACAGAATCAATTTATCAAGGTAAGACACCCCGACCGATGGGTGAATAGCAACAGACAAGTTTTTCACTTTTTTAATAATTGGAATTTTATTTTTTATTTATTCATGCTGATACTGTATCTACAGCTTAAGATTAAACTATTATCATAGTTTAAACGTTTTTAACTATTAGTATCTTTCAGTTATGCACATATAAATGTGTGGAACTGTTGCTATTCGCCCCATTTTACGGTACCTATGATGAATAAAAAGACGAAATTGTCACAACCACATTTATTCATGTGGTTATTCATTCATTTATAAATGTGGTTGTGACAATTTCGTCTTATTATTCATAATGTATATTCTGAGAATTTTTTGAAAAGAGTAATATGACTGTATGAGTGGTTGGAATCATGAAACGTACATGAATTATTCATATAAAAACAAGGAACATGTATAGGAATGCATTGTGACAACGAAAAAAAGAATGTTTCATTCATTCCGCTAGAAAGTTTACAAAACAGCTTCTAGGAAGTTAATCTGGGGTTTTCATATTTTAAATTGGTGTAGAAAAAATGAAAGGGAACTCATGGAATGTGTTTTATTTATAAGTATTATTATACACTCATACTGTATAATAGTATACTCTATAGAATATGTAATGATTCTTGAATAAGCAAAAATAAATCACTTGAAATAAAAAAAGATCGTCAGGACCTAGGAATGACACCTTAAATAATATATTAGAAGAAAAAATGCATTAATTTTGAATTTCCTACTTAATTTAGAAATGGTCTATTCGAAGGGAAGAAAGAACTAGAAGAAAAATATTGTACATTTATCAAATATTTCACTGCTCTATCACATTTCAGTGCACACCTGTCACAAAGTGCACATAATATTTTCATAGTAGTTATTACAAACTAAACACAATGAGAAAAATAATAGAACTTATACGTTATTATAAGTTTTGATATTAACAAGTAATATTTGCCAGAAACGATCATTGAAAAAAAAAATGATTTAACCGTAAACTTCTTAAACTTCAATCTGACATAATTAAAATTCAATTACATCATGCAAGAATAATTTAATAATACTTTAAGAATGGAGAACAGCTCTGGAATAATTTGAAGAATATTATTTCTGGCGAACTTCAGAAACCGAATACGTTTGCCTGAGTAAATTAACATAAATTTGCATTCTGTATAAGTTAATTGCACAATATTGTAATGGGATGAGACGCCCCACGCTGTAATGGCCGTCTTCCTAATTATTCCACTCAAGTACTTACATGGACCGAGCGGTGTATATATTGTGATAGATGGCACTGCTGTCACATGTATGTTAACATCATAGCACGTGTAGCATTTGATGCAATATTCAATAAACTGTACTTACAGTGGACGGATGGACTACCAAAGTTCAGTGATCCAAATGAAAAAAATAAATAAAATTGAAAAAAGTTTCAACTACAAAAATTATTAGTAAAGGTAATTGCAAAAGCAATATCTTGAAAATAATTGAAATACAGTAAATAATACCTTGGAATTAACTAATTTTCACACGACCCACAGCATTAATTTTATATTGTTGAATAAATTTCAATTTAAATAAATTAATTTAGTTAATAATTAAAATAATTATTTATTAATAAAATAATTAATTTATTATAAAATAATTAATTTATTATAAAATAATTAATTTATTATAAAATAATTAATAATTAAAATTAAAAGAATTTTAATTTAAATAAATTTAATTTGATAGATAACAAATTGGAAATTAGAAAAAAGAATTGAAAATTAGGTTTGATAAATAAGAAAATTTGTATTGGATTTTTTTAAAAGCAGACCCGATGTTAATTTTTAGATTGGGTTTAGTTCATTTCATTTCAACAGACAACATTATTGTATCCAATTTGTAATACTCTAACAATGTAGTTTGTATGACTGCTTATTAATAGGAGACAAATCCATTTCAACAGATTAATGCATCCAAATTTGAACAATGTAGTTCCTAAAACTGTTTTTACAGCTTATTAATGATTCAGAAATTTGATGACTATCGATTAGATTATATTTTTCAAGGTTCTTTGTGATATTTGCATAACAGGTGTTGTTTTCGCTCTTGTTACCGTACTGACTGAACAGTTTGTCTGGTCTTCAAAGGATGTAACGCCATCTGTGATAGAAGGTTACTCGCGACAACTGGAAGCAGGTGAAAACGAATATAGAGGTAGAATTACTTCTACTCGTCTTCTTTATTTTACTTTTTCTCGTCCAAGTATCTCCTTCTCTATTTCCCTCCTCGACCGTCTCTTCTGTGTTCCTGTTTGGAGGACAAAGACCCTAAAGACGTTATTCTTGTGAGCTACTTCTTCTTTTTCTTATTCTTCATCTTCTTCATAATATATAGCTAGCTGGACGCTGACTATGATGATGTTGATGATGATGATGATGATGATGATCCTTGCTGTCTTGTCCAATAAATGCACCCAGCATGAACGATATTATTAAAAACTCAAATTCATTTGTGTCTAAATTTATAGTTAGAAATGATCTCTTTGGAACAAGGAGAAAACACAGCCAATGAGATCACAGTACAGTATAAAATACAACTGCTGAGATCCCGTTTTGGATCTCACATGGCAAGAAATCAACAGAAGTTGAGATCCCATAAGGGTTAAATTTGGGTGAAACAAGCTTGGCAGACAAGTTGTTAATAACTATGGAGAGATTTTGAAATAACTAATGCCTTTATTTATAAACTGACTTAGAGACTTCCTCATCTCAAGGGAGCCTTTAAAATCCTTTTATCGGCTTTTAAAGTGAGCCTCGAGTTAAGGAAGCCTCAAGGGACTAAATAAGGGGCTATATCACTTCTCAGGAAATGCATAAGAGGGATGCTCCTTAAAACTGGGACTGGCTCGATATTAAAAAACTAACAAAAAAGTGTGTCAAATGAAGAGATACAAAAAACTTGTATCTCATGTTATTTATACTAATTTATCTTTGATGGTTCGGATGGCAAAACTATCCAGTTTCAAATTACCCCACAATTTGGACAAATTTTAAATATTGTTAAATTAAGAATAAAAAAAATGTTAAATGTTGCTAGAGTTATAAATAAGGAGGTCCCAAGTTATCAGGTAATAGACCCATCCGATGATTTCTAAAGTCCCCTGCAGACGGGGAAATTAGTGGCGGCCACAAGTAGAAGCCAGTAGTGGCCGCCACTGAAGTGGTCACATGATGACTCAAGTGATGGGGATAAACAGTTACAATAACATAGACAGGCTTTTATGAATAGACAGTCTATAAAGAAAATGGAACAAATTAATAATATGCTTATAAGTTTGTTAAAATGCTTGTAACTGTTTCTCGAATTTTCAATATGCTTATAGCTGTTGCTTCAATGCTTATTACGCTAAAAACTGATGCTCAAATGGTATATGTGCTTAAATTCTTAATGTAACAATAATCAATAGTAACACAGTAGTGTTAGGTTGATTTTATTAGGTCCCCTAGTTAATTCTATAGATTTTTGAAAACTATATATTTTTCAATTAATCTAAAAATACATGTACAAATAACAAACTAGACAAAAAATACAGAGGTATTAGGCTACTGTGTTAATTTTTTACATAGTATTATTACCAAACTCAACTAAGGCAAGCGATATGCAAGAGTAGAAAAATATTTTAGGTTGAAATTCTTTTGAATAGTAGAGATATTTTCTTTGTTCAGAGCGATAAAAGGAAAAGTAAGTGAATAGCTGTGAAAAGCTCTTCCGCCTAATGCTATCTTCTTATCGATTTGGGCGGCTATTGATAAAGGGAGGAGTGATAGGGCATGAAGTAGGGGGGGGGGGGGGGGGTAAGAGGTAGGAGGAGTAACCCCCGCCACTAAATCGCTCCTTCCGATTTCGTTTTCATATTTCTTTTCAAAGCAATGAATCAAACTAACAAAATACGTCATTATGTTAAAAGTGGAAGTAAATATTCGCTTCTAACCAAATGTGCATTTCAATTATTTCTACTTCAACAGTCCTTGTCAGTAGGCTTGTTGTTCTTGTAATAAATAAAGTCAATTTTAAACAAATAATAATTAATTAATTTAATTTTAAGCAGTCAATAAACAAATAGTCAGTTTTTACTAGAAGAATATGAAGATATTCTGGAATATTTTGAAAATAAGTCTCAGTTTTTTTTTGGCTTCTCCAGTTCTTTACAGTACATATCGCATATACAGTAAAGCCCCGATTATCCGCAGAATTGGGTGGCAAAAGCACCGCGGATAGCAAAAAACGCGGATAACCCGAAAAAGGGCAAAAATGAGGTTAAAAAATAATTTAGTATAAAAACTATGTTTTACTGTACAAAGAACACATGTAAAACGTTTTAAATATGTACAGTACACCAGAAACATTTGCTCTACATCTAAATCACTAAAATAAAGAACAGTAAACGAAAAATATACTGCCCTGTTAACAAAAAGTGTTCCGTTTCGCCTTTCTAAAAAAATTCAATCAATCGTTTTTGCTTCATGCTTTGAAAAATTAAAATTTAATTGAACATTTTTTTGTGGCACTCGCGGATAATCCATGGTGGAATGATAATGTATCGTTCCACCATGCGGATAATTTATTTATTTATTTATTCATTCATTTAACTAGCATACAATGAATGTGAATACAACAGGCTATTGCCCAAAACTGCTTTTCACAAAATTTTAAAGTAGGATCAAAATCTTAGGTTAGGTCACTGTTTCACTTGAAATATCACATTGAAGCACAATAATTATTCACAATCACAAGTCTTTTGCAGATAAAGAATATTAATTTTTTCATTTCAAACAAACACTAACGCAGTCTGAAAAAAAGATAATTTGGAATTTTGACATTAATTTATAAGCCGAAAAATCTTCACTAGCTGCAAATAAAATAGCTTCACTATCTTTTTTAAATAACATTTTGTGAAATCGGGGCTTTACTGTACTTGAAAGCAATACTTGCTCTTTACAGTACTGAAAATGGGAATCTAAATATCCCACTACTAAGATTTTTCAACTCCATTTATTCTACAATGTAAGCTGGTATCTGAAGCTTATATATTTTATATTAGAAATAATATTTATTAAACAGTTCAAACGCCAAATTCAACCGATTAAACGTAAATCATGAGATTGGAAATGGTGATTTTTTTTCGAACAATTGTTTTTTCCAATATTTGCAAACGTTGCTCTTTCTTTTAAGAGGTCAATAAGTGACTATTCAGAATATTCTGAGATTTATTCAAAATTTGTTTAATAATGCAATTTAGTGGTTTGCAATATTATCAGTTTAACTTGACATCTTGCAGAAAGAGTTTTGCAATTTATTGAAAGATAATTTGACATCTACTCCCCAAATCAGAATTTACAGTATATTGAATTAGTAAACACATTATGAATACAATATTTCCATTTATTGATCAGATTTATTGATAATTTATTGATAGCCGCGAGCCGTAGCAGGTATCTGTTCAATCAGATAGAGATAAGCTGCGTTCTCGTAGGTCCTGTTTTTAACGGTGACCGATTAGAATGGCTAGCAAAAAAGACACTGTTCTCTGCTGTAATAGGCTATCACTTCCCGGTGGTTCAGAACCCACCTAAAACTGTAGGTCCAACTCATCAATCCCCATCATCCAACTCATTACCCACGCACAGGTCTCAGACCTATGTGGGCTTCATCCTCAGAAAAAAGAAAAAAATAATTTTGACTGTTATAGTAGTGATGTTCATGGACGTAGGGCGAGCTTCTATTTCGCTATGAATTGTGATTTTGAAAGCAAATAAAGGGGAGGTAATGGCACATTCAATCTCACCTAGATTTTCCGATGTTGTTTGGCTACATGAACTAGCTTCTAGATTCATCGCAATTTCATACTCCTTAGTGTGCACATTTTCATCCCTTCAGCAGCAGAATCTATTCTGTACCAAGCATTTCCTAGAATTTCAGATGAAGTTCGGCTATTCAATTAATTCACGTCAAGAATTAGGTCAGCCAGTCTTCCAGGAAAGCCCATCTATTCAAGCGCAGGCATTCTCTTTCTCTTACTCTCTCTCTCTCTCCCACCAAAAGTTATCTGTTGATAGGGAAATTCTCTCCATGAATCCGTTTCTCAAGTACCAATTGAACTCAATAACTTCGCTAACCAATTTAATTAATCATCATTGAAAATTGAGCCACTGCATCTGATTCGACATGGATTTTAATTTCATTTTTATGGTTGTATAAATTTGTAATTCTACATTCCGACTTATTTACATTTTTTTATTGTCTTTCTCTTACAGGTTTAGTGAAGTAAATTCAATTACTAGGACATTTTATTTTCAATTTTTTTCTATATTGGACTTTCAGTTTATATGTTTGATAAGATTCATTTTTGTTTGTTAACTTATCTCTAAATTTTTTGTTTTCGACGTGGTTAAGTGGTAGAGTGGACATTACTGTCCAAACTTCGCCACGTCAATTAATAAAAAAGTATTTCTTTTCTTTTCTATTTCCCCCCTGTACTCATCTTCAGGGTCTTTCCTCTACATCTGCTCCTTTTCCTTTCCCCCTATTTATCATTCTATTACCCGCCATAGTTGGTTGGGTATTCTCCTCCTCTTTCCTCCCTCCAGCACACCCCACCACAGAGCCAATTTTTTTCTTTTAATATTGTAGTCTTGTTATTTTATGTCTTTGTCAAACTTTAATGTTGTATTTTGTGTGTTTATGAAAAACGAATTGAATTCTACTTATGATGTTATAAAGCAGAAACCAGTCACACAAAAATAGGAGTGAATATTTTTATAAGATATAAGAGTACAATAATAGTAGTTTATGCAACGATTTTATTTTGACCCTTATTAAGGCACGAGTTAGATGTAAGTTATAACACGAGCGAATGCGAGTGTTATAAATATCTCACGAGTGCCTTAATGGCCAAATAAAATCGTTGCATACACTATTTTATCTACGACCACTAGTATACATTTAATTAAAACAATTTCATTTTACCTGTGACTGTCAGAGATACTTAACCTCTCATCTCAAATACGAGAAGTTATAGTAGATTGTTAGGTTAAAGCAGCTGGTGTATCAGTTTGATCAAATCAGCTGATAGTTTCACAATATTGAATTACGATATTGATTCCATCAGAAATGCTTCTGATAGGTCCAGAACCCGTGTTATAATGTAGAACCTGTACTATAATGAGCTCTTTATGCAACGGGTTTCAAAAAGCATTTCGAAAAGACAGCTGTTTTGACATCAATTGTGAAACTGTAATGTATACATTATGACATGGTCGTAGATAAATTTATATTTTAGTTTTATAGTGAATTTTACAAATGCAGTAATTATAAGCATAGCACATTCATTTTTTATTATTATTGCGGATGATGCCCACATGAGTCTAGACTTGTGCGTGGGTAATGAGGTGAATGATGACAAACAACCACGGCTGAATGAGATTCGAACCCAAGGCTTTAGGAAACAAAGACTAGTGCTCATGAAAAACCGATACAAAAATCTTAGATTATAATTTAGAAATTACAAGAATTTTATCGCTAGTTCAAAAGGAATATAGCAACCTTGATGTCTGAGTTATGTTGGAATACAAACAGAAAACCTTCAAAAACACTGTAAAGAAATCTGGTTGTAGCGTATATTATAATCACGTTCCTTTTTCATCGTTCATTGGCATAATGCTCCATGGATGGCTGAGGTGAACGGTGGTAATATAATGGGAATGCTGTACAAGAAAATTTAATCCACCATCCATCAATCACCGCTTTTGCGAGAGCAGCTTGACGTCTTACTACTTAAATTTCCTAGACACATTCTCTCACAATATTCCACTCTTTTTCTTCTCTAGCTTACTTAAAAACCAGAAAACTATAAATAAATATAAAACCCTTGCTATTTTACTAATCCTGAATAGTATAAACATAATATTTACTATTTACTTTCAATGTAGTGGCGGAGGTGATATTGTGGAAGACATCCATAATGATTAATAAGACTGGAAGTTGTCACAACCACATTTATTCAAAACCGTGAGATACTAGTTTCGGTTGTTACACCATTATCAATCTCAAACAAAAATGTCATGAATAATAGAAAAATAATAATTACTATTCACTTTTTTGTTGTGGCGAAGGTAATATTGTGGAAGATATTCATAATAAATAATAAGAATTTATTAATTTCGAATTCCTTTAATTGCGATTACTTTATACTGAAGACTTCCGCAATGGCGGATATTGACAACAGCATTGAACAGCTGATGGGAATCGATGAATGCTACTGTACAAAAATATCAGTCACCACCGGGAATCGAACCACGGACCTCGGATATGGCCAAGTTGAAAATGAATGCTCCTGTGCAGAAGAGGTCTCCATGGTCTAGTGGTTAAGGGCGCTCAACCGGCAATTGAGAGGTCCGTGGTTCGATTCCCGGTGGTGACTGATATTTTTGTACAGTAGCATTCATCGATTCCCATCAGCTGTTCAATGCTGTTGTCAATATCCGCCATTGCGGAAGTCTTCAGTATAAAGTAATCGCAATTAAAGGAATTCGAAATTAATAAATTCTGTTTATGTTTATTTGTCAGTTTATTCAATTATCAGTCACTTCAAACTAAATAATAAGACTTGAAACTTGAAGTTGTAACAACCACATTTTTTAAAAACCGTGAGATACTAGTTTCCGTTGTTACACCATTATCAACTAAAAAAAAGAGTTTGTTTGAGATTGATAATGGTGTAACAACCGAATCTAGTATCTCACGGTTTTTAATAAATGTGGTTGTTAAAACTTCAAGTCTTATTATTCATAACTACTATTCAGATGCGGTTAGAGTAACAAAATATAAAAATTTTATTTAAAGGATGATGATGATACCCTCCTATAAGGAGTAATACTAACTTCTGAAAGGCTTAATCATGCTACAATGGAGAAGGATTTCATCCGAATTATAAAGAGAGAGAAATTCTGAAAGTTCGAACTGCCGAAAGTGAATATGGTGGTGGCAAAATAGGCACTTTGGGTAAAACAATAATCAAAGATTGTTTGCATGGAAAACTTTTCGACTTCAGCAAAATGTGTGCAATGGCTGATGAAATAGATTCAAGAAGGATTGAAGAACGACACATAGTTCGAGCACCCTATCAACAGCAATTTAGATGATTTCAATGTGATTTCTGACGAATATTTAATAATGTTAATTTAATATGTACAATTGATTGAATAGAAAGAAAAAACAAAATAAAATAGATTACTGTGACTGGCACATCCAATATTATAACAGCCTAATGAGAGGAGCTAACCAATGAAAATGAACAAAACCAGCAAATCATTGAAAAACAATTATTATTACTGTACTTGCAGCCAATTTGTCAACTGCTTTCTTTTGTTAGATAATCAATCGTTCACTATGTCTAGTTCAATATATCTAGTTCACTTTAAACACTATGCAGATAACTGTTTAGTACAATATTTTATAATTTATAGATGTTAGCTAATTTGATGTTCAATTAAATTATACTATAGATAAAAATGAGGTGCTCCAGTAAGTTACAAGAATCAAAAAGGTGAATTACCAAACCATATAGAATCTAGATAGCGTTTTACTAAAAAAAAAAATAATTATTGAATTGGAAAGAATTGGTGGATGCACTTCAATGTAAAATTTCATGTGAAAAATTGATATGACCTGAAATGTGGACTCTTCAAGGTTGAAAATTTGTGAAGAAAGAAGTTTTAGACGAGATAGCGTGTTGCATCTTATCTTGTATTTTTATCGTGAATAAACAAATAAAGATAAAAAAGTAATAAAACTCATAAATCACCATCATCCAACTCATTACCCACGCACAAGTCTCAGACCTATGTGGGCTTCATCCTAGAAAAAAAAATAATAAGCCGTAAACGATTTTGGAATATGAACCCTGGACGATTTTTAAAAGAAGACAAGACAAGGTTTGCAATCGCCATTAGACAGCTTAGTGAAAATCCGTGCCAGTTTTTCCTCAAATAATTCCTGATGATTTAAGACTGGTTTGCGAATGGAATTCGAAAGCTTCAGTGTCGGATCACGTTGGAAAAAGATTTTTCACATTTTGAAGAATGATGCTCCACCACTAATACCAGCAGGCGATGTTGCCACTTCGTGCCGAAACATTAATTCAAGGGAATCCTTTATTCTCACCATGTCAAGAGAACCCATTCGCTTTTCCTTTCTAAAGAAAACGTCACATTTACGGCCATCTTAAAACCAGCGTGCAGCGTGTCTCCAAATTGTGGGAGATTAGTTACTTTGTGTAACGGATTGAATAATGTAGAACAAAACGAAATGGAATATTTAAAGACAGTGTCTCAAAAAAGCATTAAAAATTCTATATGAGCTTATTGGCTGAAATTGATATGGTACAAAAATGTTAAACCACAAAGAATTGAGATACATTAGCATTAGAAGCTTAAATAATTCAATTTTCATGTTACACTGTTGAAATAAAATGTATACAGTTGAAAAGCAACAGTGATGAAGTTTAGATGTATTGGATCCTTGAAATAACGAACCAGAATACAACAAATTCCTTGATATAAAGAACTCATTGCCCAAAATGAACACCGTGCTTGCACACTAAACCACAAATATTTAAGAAATTATATCATTAGAGGCTTAAATTATATAAATACTGAGAACAACCGTAATAGAAACTTAAATATAGTATTCTCCTTTTACAAATTTAGTTTTTACAGTTTTTAATAATTGATAATAATGATACTTTTGAAAATAATTAATGATATCAATTTGAAAAATTACACCTGTACACCCAGCGAAGAAAATTGTAAATAAATCACAATATAACGAATTGTTGGACCTATTATAAATTCAATAACCAACTGTAACCAAGGAATGCCACTAACCCTCAAGCTAATAAATGAATGCTATAAAATATACTGAACTCGCATCAATATAATACTGTAAAACAATATTGTATTCAATAGAAAATAAAAATACAGTTTTTCCTAAATTACTATTTGTTATTACACACCTACTACATACAGGATGATTATTATAGCCTATTTATTTTGTGAACCTCTTTGAAATTAAGCTGGCCTAACCTTGATATTAGGGACATAGATTTAGAAAATTCTTTAAGGTTTCACTGGATTTAATTCTTTTAAAAAGGTGGGTATTAATAGATCTTATAAGTAGATTATTAATGTTTTATTATTAATTATCTTTTAATTGTTGGACTATACCACATAGATTTTGCTTCTTTAGTGGCCTTTTCAAAAAAAAAAAACATTTTTTGGATGCAATTGCTTTACTAAATGAAATGTGAAAAAAATCTAGCTTACCAGAATTAAAATGGAAGTTCTATGAAAAAAGCTTATTACCAATGATCAGTATTATTACTTTTTTAGTACTAATGATAAGCCTGCAAAGAATACAGTCTAGATCACTGGAAAAGAGTAAAGCGTTTATGTTCCGTAGTCAAGATCAGAAGATAATAAAATACTGTAGGCAAGTAGTACATGTGACGTCACACAATCACAAGACTAGTTTGTCCACTGGAAGTGTGGGAAGGGCGCGTAGTATGCTATTCTATTCAGTGAAAGTGGATTCTAAAAGATTACAGGTTATGATTTAGATTAACTACGATTTTATCAGCGGGAAATGCCTACAATTTCTCTATTTTACACTATTTTTTTAAGAAGTATCCCATTTTGATGTTATTAATGTTGAAAAATATTTTTTAAATGTTTGCCTTGAGTAAGAACTTTGAAGTTGAAGTTTGAACATGAAGTTGTTACTCAGGCACTGCCTTAGCCTTGCAGTTATATTTTTTTACTTTCGAACTACAATATTTAATAGAGTATTTACCAACAACTTATATTATAAATATCAAGATACTACCTTTATATTCAAATTTTCATGTATCATCTATTACAGCATGTAACTAAAATGCTATAACAAACGTAACTTATACTCTATTATGGGAAAAAATAAAACTACTGAACAATTAAATCTAGAAATTTTATAACATTATTTTGCTATGATTTCAAAGAAAGTTTGTAAATCTATTGATTCTTTGTTGATTATTCAAGATAGCAAACAACATTGTACCTCTGATTGAATCTTGAATCTTGTACCTCTGAATTCCATTGAAACATCTTGATCATCATTCTTACCTGAAAAATAAATACACAGCTTTTAACATACATTCCAATATAAACGTATGAAAAATTATGTGAAAATGGATTATTTCATGACAGTAAATATAAATGATGTAACAACAATAATTACTACAATCATTAGTGGTTAAAATAATTCAGTAAGTTGTAAATAAGTTGTTATTCATGAAATTGAAAAGGAAATATTGCAATGTGTGGTGTTTTCCATAACGAAATACTTGATGAACTCAATATCAAAACTGACACTGTATTTCTATTTAAATTGCGATTTTACCCACTTGAACTGGAGGAATACATTTCACTTCTGAAAAGAAACTTCATCAGGGTGACAGGCTGATAAAGCTTCTCTTCAGAAGTGAAATGCATCCCTCCAGTTCAAGTGAGTAAAATCATAATTTAAATAGAAATACAGTGACAGTTCTGATATAAGATTAAAAATATTGCTTTCATATCAGCCTAATGAACATTTTTTTTTTTTTTGAGGATGAAGCCCACATAGGTCGAGACCTGTGCGTGGGTAATTTTAAAATAAAATCTTCAAAGTATTGAGTTAATGTTTAATCCAACTATGTATGATATTTAAATCAAGATTAAAAGCTGTAATATTTTGAATCTAATATTAAAACTGACACTGTATTTCACTTTTATATAATATTTTTAGAAGCTTCTTTTCAGAAGTGAAATGCATTCCTCAAACATCTCCAATATATGTGAGTAAAATATTATATAAAAGTGAAATACAGTGTCAGTTAGATACAGTGTCAGTGTATTAGATTGTTCATTAAGTATTTCGCCATGGAAAACATCACAGATTATTTTCAAGTTATCATGTTTTACTTTGGTAAACCTGGAATATGAAATTGGAACTCAAATAACGAAAGGATCAAATAATTGATATAGATTACCCTCACAAAAAAATATAAATATGACATAATTGATTCAATAAATTTCCATTAATAACAAAAACAAACTCAAACTGATCTGGAGATAGAGAAAAGAGTGAAGAAATAGTTAAGAGATAAAATGAAAAGAGTGATTCAGATTGAGAGGGAACACGGCGGGTGTAGGTTAGATTTTCAGCGACATGGAATGGGAAATAGGGTTGGAAGCCGTTCACTCTGTTCCCTATTGTATATAAAGTTATGTTGTAATGGGAGTGAAAAGCCGAAACCCCACACTGTGTCGGTGATGTGAGAGAGATAGCAGATGGATCAATAAGACCATCAGTAGGTAGGGGAAGGGGAGGTAGCTTCATCTAACTGAAACTAAGCTTTTACAGCGATTCATGCACAAGTAGTCCAATCAGAATAAGTACTTGTCTGACTGTTTCAATTCAATTCTAACTTTACAGCTTTGATGTCTTTAATTAGCTCAAAATTCATTTGAAACAAGTTTAATAAATATGCATATAGATGATTTTGATGAGTGTGTTTTGATGAAATAGTAGAATACTAGTAATGACCGATGCTAAATACTTCGAAAATATTAATTTAATTTCAATTCAATATATCAATTTTATGCACTCAAAAAGTTTTACTCTCAATTAGCTTTACATTTATATAAAATATAAGTTGAATGGTTTTGTTTTGATAAAATGATAGAAAACTAATAACTAACGTTATAAAATTTAATATGTTCATTGAGTTGAATTCAATAAACTAAAAAAATTCAATTTTTAATTTCATATATTCAACATAAAATTCAATGCTCAAATTCAAATGCACCTTATCAATTTGTGAATAATATAAGTAAAAATGATGAGATTCATCTTATTAGATTTGAAAATTAGTCCTCTTTTTCAATCGTGTATAGAAAATAGCTATTTTTTGTATGTTATTTGTATTATTTAATTTGTATTTTTAATCTAATTAAATTGATATTTTATTTATTATTATTTTCCAAGTACTCCAAGACTTCACCTCCTTAGTGTAGTAGGCTACTTCTAATATCTCAATTCTACAGTAGGTACCTTCCTCTTGTACATCATTCAATATTCCAATCAATGGTAGAAATTTCAAAAATAGTGTGAAATGTTGGCTGGCTCCATTTGTAAAATAAATTCTTAATTATTTCCACTAATATTAAAGATTCACTGAAAAGATTTAAATGAAAAAATAATAAATATACTCACTGGACAGTAGCATACTAGCTCCTTGAATCCATTGTCAACCGTCAACAAGTCATTGTTAATTAACTATGGACAATTGATTCAAGGAAATCCAGCATGTAAATCCAGTCCAGTGAGTAAATTTATAGTTTTCTTACATAAATAATGTCTGCAAGTTGTTTATATTAGTAATGAATAAAATTGATGTTGTCACAACTACTTTTATTAAAAAAGTCGTTTTATTATTTTAATAAAGAGGTTGTGACACCACTAGTCATATTTATTATCATTGATATCCACCAATATATCACAATAAATAGGTTGCGCAAATCTACGCTAAACATCCTAAAAAATACGATAATCAGTGCAGTCACACTTACTCTGTTACAAAAAATAAACATGGCCGATCTGCTTCCCATATTATTTGAGCGAAATGGATTATGTTTTGACATGCATCAAGTATTAAAACATTCTCTTTGCCCTTGTTTTGGGCGTAATGCTTGTAGTCTTCCTTGAAATTATAATAAATCAATAAATAATGTAGCTGGTAGGCCAAAATATACAAGACATAAGTAAATATTCATATATAATCAGCCATAATTGAATTAAATATATTACAAAGTTACGTAGGTGAGGTTATGATTCCAGTATAACTATTTAATTGCAATGACATATTTTTATATTATGGCCAATCCCGGCAAACAAAGAGATTACAAACAGAAGCTGCCATCCAAAGATGTTGCACAGAAATATAATTTTTCATAATTACTATTGAATATTTCATTTTTATTAATTGATATTTTATTCATTTAAGTATTTAAATGAATGCATGATATCTTAACCTTTATTCCTCTGAATTTGTAAGAAACCAATAAATTCATCAATCATTCTAACCTCTTAGAGCTGTAAGATTATACCACATTCTTGCACGTGAATGTACCAGTGGCATTATACTGATTATCGTATTTTTTTAGCGTTCGCGGATTTTAACCTCTCTAATCACCAATATTTCAAGGCTATTATATATTTATATATATTTATAATATTGATAAATCACCGATCCAATTTTTTATGTGTCATTCTATAAGCAATTGTCGGCCTCAGTAACCACTTTTCAGCGTTTTTCATTTTTATATATTTATATCTACTTTTAGTTATTTTTATCTATTTATTTTATTTATTATCAAGTCACCATCTCACACATGTCTAGTACCTCGAGATGCAAATACTCAATTGGCAATTCATTTTATTTTGTAATATTATTTTTTATCTTGACATATTTATAATTATTATATTGCTCATTTCGTATTTTCTAAGATTGTTTGTAAAAGTTTTGTTTCTGCCAATAAACAAATTTCAATTTCAATTTAAAAAAAAAATACAGAAAACGTTAATAACCTGTTGTATCTCATATTAGTCATGATAGTTAAATAAATATCAGAGGAAAGTTTATGTTAACATTGCAATTCATGATGAATGAAGGTTGCTAGTTCTAATGGTATTGAAATTTATTCAATGAGAAGCCACGTGGGAAGAGGCAGGTAATGCAGGAGGAAGATGGTATTTTCCCCTCCAATTAAACTAGTAAAGCCACATATGGCTTCAGTAAAGTTGAAATTCGTCAACATATCAATGGTACAGTTTCAAGGTAGGGTTATGTCGTTAATTTCTCTAATGAATACCCCCTTACAAGTTGGGATAATAATTGTACTGGTCACTGGCATTGGAATTTTTCGTTCAAAGGTCTGAGCATATGTGCGTTCACCATTATTATGCCTTGTTCTTGTTCACAGGAGACGAGCGAGCCGTTGAAACCAGTTCTAGAGGACGCTATCCTTAGTTCCTTAGTACTGCAGTGTATGTGAGCACAAGCGTCTAGTTTATTTAGTTGGCTACATTATCACGTTCATCTGGCTCTCTCATACAAAAAACAACTTACAAGCAAACACCGGCTACGGCCAGTATTTGAACTGTATGCAGACTTTACAATGCCACTGGCTGGAGATACGTTTAATGAATTTCATTATATTTGTTGGAAGCTGTCACTAAGAGTGGAATGAGGAAAGAAAAAAGAAGATAGAGGATGAAGAAAACAAGAAGAGAGACAAGAGAATGATGAAGATAGTGGAAAATGAAGGAGAAAAGAAAACCAAAAGAAGAGGATCATAAGAAAAGAGTTATTGAGGGTAATTGATCAAGTAAGATAGATATTCAGAAAACAAAAACAATAAGCTCAATAAGAATAATGCGATTGATAAGAGAATTGATATTGAAAAACCAAAAGAAGTCTCAATAAGAATACATAAGAAAAGAGATATTGAGGAGGAAAGATTGATGACACAAAAATAATAAATAAGGAGATATTGAGAAAGGATGGCTCAAGAAATAGGGGAAATGAAGGAGACGAAAACCAAAAAGAAAAGGCTCAGTAAGAATAAATTAGCAAAATTATGTTGAGAAGCCAAAGTCTTTAACTGATATTGAGAAGTCTACATAAGAATAAATAAGAAAATTGATATTGAGAAGTCTACATAAGAATAAATAAGAAAATTGATATTGAGTAACCAAAGAAGTCTCAAAAGGAATAAATAAGAAAAGATATATATAGCTGATTAAGGAAGAAATTGAGAAAATTTATAAGAGTAAAAATAAAAAAAGAGGTCTGAAGAAGAATGCCTCAAGAAGTAGGAGATATAATCGGAATTTACTGAGGTCAAGTGTGATTGAATAAAACAATTTAAATTTAACTTTTCAAGTGAATTAAACGACTTGCAGTCAAATTTTATTTAAAATAAGTAGTATTTCACTTACTTTGTAGGCCGAACGTTTTCGGGTTGTTGAAACCCATCTTCAAGGCATCCTAGGATTTGGGTTTTTGGGCCTTTGGGTTTCAACAACCCGAAAACGTTCGGCCTACAAAGTAAGTGAAATACTACTTATTTTAAATAAAATTTGACTGCAAGTCGTTTAATTCACTTGAAAAGTTAATATTAACAACGCAGTTCGTCATGGAACAAGAAATCCAGGAATAATTTAAATGATATTGAAATTTATTCAATGAGAAGCCACATGGGGAGCTTGGTAATTATTTTTTTTCTAATAATCTCTCATGCTATCATAAGAAATTAATTTTAACTATCATAATCTAGAATCTAAGACTGTGCATTTTGTAATCTACATGAATAAAGTAAATAATCTAATCTAATCTAATCTAATGCTACAATGATGAATGATGACATATCAAAAACATGGTAAAATGCAATCTATCAAGAATCAAGGGAATGTCAACTCACTCTTGGCAACGACTTCACATATCACAATAATAATTACATCAACGATTTTTATTCCATTTTATTCCAAAATTAGAAAAACAAGATTTTCAATAAGAATAAATAATAAGAAAAGAGGTCTGAAAAAGAATGTTTTAAGAAGTAGTCGAAATAATTTACATTCACTGATGTAAAGTGTGATAAAATAACAATTTAAATGATATTGGAATTTATTCAATGAGAAGCTTGGTAATTAATTTTTTCAAACAATCTCTCATGCTACAATGATGAATAATGTTTTATCAAAATCATTATTGCATCCATCAACTATTCTTATTGCATTTTATTCGACGTTTACAAGAAATACATAATTTCAACAAAATAAAGAAATGTTTACGTACTGATACTGTACATCTGATGGCCAGCAGGTATGCAGAATGTGCTAAACGTTAATCAAGCGAGCTTTGTTTCAAAATTTCCATAAAAAGCGTTGCGTGCGCGCTGTCTCAGTACAGAGCCCTCTGGGAAGTAAAGCCTGTTTCTGTGTCGTAGTACTGAATCTAATGACCAGGTCGTTATGAATGCAGCCGTTGTTTCGCCTTTGTTAAATCTCTTCCTTCGTTATTGCTGCTACTGTATATGCAGAAACTAATATTCATTCTACCAGGGCCCCGCTGCAATGCACTGTACAATACTCCTGTATATAGTCTGATTTGGAATGATGAACTCAGTGACAGTACATACACCAATTGCTCACTATCCAATCTTCCACTTCGCATGTAGCAGCCAGCTACTCAACTTTAGCAGATCTATTTGTATGCTGCATTAACTGTTGTTTGACATCTAAAATGGCTTGGGGCACTCTGCTCTAGCTGACAGTGCATTAGTGAACTTTCCCTGCCACAACAACAGCATGAAATGTCACTAATCCCTTCAGTGTAATGAACCAGAAAGCCCAACATTCAAAGGATAACAAGTTCAAATTCACATCTCCATTGCAAAATTGCTATCTATAGAACGAATACATACAACGTTCCTTGTGTGACATGTAAATATAAAATATAAATAGATCTTTTTGAAATGATGAATTTATTCATATTCATGCAATATGTTAAATACAATCGATTGTAAGGAAACAAAGGGCTATTAGTCCAATACTGCTCCTATTAAAATAATTTAAAACTGGAGTCCAAATGTTTGAAGGTTAAGTTCACATAACCTATATTTCGTTTCTTTTCTTTTTAATGAAAATGTTGAGTAGCCTGTGAACATAGATGTTTTTTGAGGATAAAGCCCACATAAGTCTGAGACCTGTGCGTGGGTAATGAGTTGGATGATGGTGATTTATGACCGACAGTTTTAGGTGGGTTCCGAACCACCGGGAAGTGATTTCAGCTACAAACATTTGAACTCGTTTCAAAATTTAGTAATATATTCAGTACTGGGCTAAAAGTCTCTTGTTTCTGTACACCAGCTTTATAGCTATTTAGCTTGTATGAATAAATAAATGATGTGAATGATACAAAAAATAATTGTGTAGTAGCATATGCCACAAACTATTGAATGTTGAACTATTGACTATGTACTCGTATGGTGTGTATTTTTCTTTTCTTTTTTTTTGCTTATATTACTATAATATATCTCTGAATTTATATCTCTAATAAGTTAATTTAATTTTTCTATTTATTGCATATATTACTACTGAATTTATTTCTTGAAATGCACTTGTATGGACAGATGAGGACCGCTCCCGCTCACAGACTTTGCGGGTTCATTTATTCTGAATTATATTATGTACTGTACTTGTGTATTTATGTGAATAAATAAATTTTGATTGATTGAGATAGAAATATTCCAAAGATCGATATGTAACATATGAAATAAAAGTTGTCATTTTAATTTGTGTTTAGTCACACAAAACTAATTTGTATTTGTAGGCACGTTAGCTAGGCAGATGCAGCGTGTGGGTCATCAAAATAATCAGCAGTCATCTCTTGCGGAGCAGCGGGGACTCAAATCTAAATTAAAGTCTCCAATTGTCGTTTCCGTCCCAACACCAACTACATTCAGATCAACGTCGTTCATAGAACATAAATAGCTCAACAAGAGATCGCATAGCTGCATCCATTTTCTCTTGTTCTCTACTTCTATTATCAGCGAGTGCAGTTTTCAAAACAATGCTGCAAATTGTATCCAATTCAAATACATAATAACCATTAGGGAAGTGATAGCCGAGTGCCGCAGCAGGTATCTGTTCAATCAGAGATAAGCTACAATACTCTTGGACGCTCTTTGTAAGGGTGACCGATTGGATTGGCCAGCAAAAAAGACTCTGTTCTCTGCTGTAAAATCACTTGCGGGTGGTTCGGAACCCACCTAAAACTGTAGGTCCAACTCATCAATCACCATCATCCAATTCATTACCCACGCACAGGTCTCAGACCTATGTGGGCTTCGTCCTACGGAAAAAAGTCCAGAAAAGGTTGGAAGATGTTTAATCATCAGCTACAAAAAATGTTAAAAATGAACGAAACAAAACAGGCTGAAGATCTAATGAATAGTCGAGGATTGGTTTATTTTTGTATTATTTCTTAATATTCTTCGTAATAAAATCATCATCATACTTAACTATAATTTATTATAATGACGCATTATTTATTCGTTTATTACTTCAAAGTTGGAAATTTATAGTTATATTTGGGGATTCAATCATCAAAATATTTCACAATAATTCATTATAATGACTCATTATTTACTCGTTTATTACTTCAAAGTGAACAATTTATAGTTATATTTGGGAATTCAATTTTTGAAATATTTTTTCAATTTTATTAAAATTATTTTTCTAATTATTTTTTTTACAGCACTGTGGTGCAGAAGTATAAGGCAGAAAGGCACCCTTGCAAAAAATTTTGTTGGGGTTACCTAATTATACATAAAAAAAAACGAGTTTAGCCCAGTACTCCGCCTAAGCATAACAAATTTAATATTAAAGTTAAAAAAAAAACAATACAAGAAAAAATATTTTGAAAAATACGCTTTATACAGCTTACTCTCTCAAGATTTGAATAATATTTTCTAATATTGGTTACATGGTTTGTAGTGTATTTACAAAAACATATCATAAGCTGTATAAATATGAAGAATAAAATTAATTAGCTATATTTGAGCTCTTGTAATTGCAAGAATATTATAAGTTATCATTTTTGTAATAAAATTTAAAAAAATAGGCATTAATAATCATTGCTAGCTGTTATTGAACATTATATTCAGCAAATATTTGTAGATTATAAGCTCTTTACACTATTTACTGTGTCCTACAATAGTAATACTTGGAAGTTAAATTTTTGTTATATATGAGCTAGTATTTCTCGCTAGTATTTGCATGATTTAGATGTTATAGTTTTTTGTATTATAAATTCAAAAAATACAATAAAAAATAATTGCATGTTGTCATTAAACAAATACAACTCTTTGTAAATAATAAGCCAACTCTTCAAACTAATAAACTATATTATTTACTCTACAACATAGGCTATGCAACTACAATATAGGCTGCAATTATTTTGCAGTGATAAAGAAGTGGGTTGAACTAGCTATTACTTCCTAATAATCTATTGCAAAACAGGAAAATGATGTTTGAATTTGAAACACAAAGAAAAAAGGCTTACATCATTTCCAGAAAACAGCTTACTCTCTCAAGAGTTGAATCATATTTTCTACCAAAAGTCCACAAGGGGTCTTGAGAGTGAAAGGTGGAAAGGTAAAATTTTTCAGTTTTTTGCTTATAAATCAGTAGATAACGTAAATAATTTTTTTTGTTCTTATCAAAGTTAAAGCTGATAAAATTCTCTACAAAAATAAGCTCATGCATTTTTGTCGAATCAACCACAAGCACGTTGCAAGCTTCCCAAATTAAGGGGATGCATAGTAGCCTATAACACATTATGCCACAGGAAGAATGGTATTACAGAGCTATTCCACCTTGAATGTTATTTATTATAATGTAATTCAAAGTTTAGGAAGCTAAGCAATCATATCATACCGTTTTTTGAATGTAAGTAAAAAATATTAATGATGACTAACGAGTGAGGTGGGGTTGGGGGGTACCCACTATAAGCTTATGACAGACAATTAGATTTATTCCCAAATTCAAATAAATGGACTAAATTCACATTTTAATACTTCCTTTTCCATACAGAACTCCTCCTAGCCAATCCATTCATTCGTCAATGTTATTAAGGGACGGTTATTCTAACTCCCCCCCCCCCTCCGGAAAACTATTATGCATTGCACCCTATGAGTGATGGCTCATTTTATTCAGCTCATCAAGGCAGACCAGTTTCATATATTGAATGTGGAATACGACCGATTATTATTTTGAAATGTCACATGGACAGAGATTTGTCAGGTTAGGTTTGTCAAGGTAAGGGAAAGCGATTGGCAAAAACAACATTTCTCTATCAATTGTTCGATCCTCTCGATGGCCATATTTTTGTCTAATTTGACTAGGATATTAAGCCAATTGGATCTCATGACATTACGAGACACTATTAGACCAATTTTGAATTGTCATATGATGCTAAATAATTATACTGTACACGATCAATTAATCTGAACCAGTTCCTGATTTTAACAAAACAGGAATTGATTAGTCAATGTAAATTATTGATCCTAGTCAATTCTCGGTTTGATAAACATTTATTCACCGTCAAACATTAATATCTTTTTATAAAGAGAGCTGGAAATATCATTCAAACTGGCATTGGAGTGATTCGCACTCAAGGTTGAAAAAGTAACGCCCAGAAAGCGATTATAGTACAGATTAGCCTTTAGTTTCATATTTGAGCTGTGCTAGTTGTTCGAGTTACTTTAATTGCATCTCAATTTTTATCCATCACATTTCAAAAAAATCTTCTATTGTTTTTTTTCAACAGCCTACCTCAAAAATTAATTACCTTTTCTTCAATTTTTATCAATACCACTTGCTTTTTTAGTATTTAAAATTGATATTGACATAATAATACAACTTATTCTCTTCGATTAGTCAAACTATGAGCACAAAATAGGTTCTTCAGTATCTATATTCGTTGCTATATTTATAACTTTCTCATCTCAATTTTGAAAGCTTGATTGCATAAAGTGTAACAAGTCTTAACTTGAATTGAAAGCTGGAAATGTCTAAAAGTTATATATAAAATTGGCTTCAGTTCCATACGTAGTCTAGTGAAACAATAGCTGACAGAATCGATAGTCGATAGGTTATGTTTAGCCTTGGGTTTGGTAAAGATCGACCGACTATCGACCTATCGGTCGATTATTTCAATGGACTACATACGGAACTGCAACCATAAAATTATATAAAAACATCAAGAATTACATCAGTTGTAATCAAATTTTTCCATTATTTTCTGGCTTATCAACGGTGTAGTCTCTTCTAATGCTGTATTCTTTTTCAAAATCACCATCCGAAGAATAAGGTCGTTTACATTTCCTGCAACTTTTCCTTTTCGACGCAGCTTGTTCCGACATTTTCTTATTTTATGCTCCATGCCTGCAGTGCCACCGAGTACTTTTCTGGCCTCATCTTCAACTAATTCATCAACTGAGCTTTCTTCTATAATTGAAGTGTCAAGTTTCAAGTATTTACTTTTCTTGTATTTGAAATTACTGCCGCTTATATTTCTCACAATAGGAGCAGTTATTGGAAAGACAACGATGAAAAGTACAGCATTTGCGACAGCTAACAACATAATTTTACTGAGTAATGAACCGTTAGTTTTTAATAAATTATAACACTACTAAACTCTTTTAAAAAGACACAATCTAGTTCTGTACACAATGCTATGTGGCTTAGAAAAATTATTAGAATGAAAATAATAATATTATTATTAACCTGGCAAAATTAATAACAGATGATATCTATGCTTGGATATTATGTTAAAAAACTTTGAATATCACCATCAAAATTATAATTCGTGGATTTCAATCATCTGTAGAAAACAGCAAACTAGGGTCAAAGAATAGATACTATAGTTATAGCATCTATTCTATGCTAAGGTCTCGCGACAGCAAGGTTAGGTTAGAATAATTTCTCTACTAACCTTGTCGCCACAGAGCATAGAATAAAACACATTGAAAACAATAAAACTTTGTGGGTCTCGCAGATAACAGTAAACTAATCAAGAAGCAATCAATGGATGGCTAGAATTGCGATGTTGCAGTTGGACAGCAGACTTTGCAAAGAGAAGTGCAAAATGCACATAAACAGTGTGCGGATAGCACAGATTATCAATAAACCTGTGAGATCAGAATATTGAAAATTTCACATCGAAAGCTCTCAATTTTAATAAAAATTACAATATTATTCAATCCACCTAATTTTGTGAGTACCGTACTATATTATTGTGCATTATAGAACTCCCAAAACTTTAAATATAGTCTGTGCAAGGCTTAGTTTGCAGTACAGTCTTGGCAATGCTATTTCATTTCACATGGGGATATGAATATGCCATTTTGTCATTTACATTTTATCTCTCACATTGTTTGAAAAAGTGACTGCTTGACTAGCTCCGCTACTTATAGCAACTTGGTTATTAGCTGCTTATAGCTGTTATTAGCTGGTTATAGCAAACTGCTTATTAGCAACTTGGTACCGTAGCACTGGTCTCCGTGAGCGTGATACTGCAAACGTAATAATGTGCAAGGGTTTGCACAGACTGTAATAATTCTTATATTCTTTCTAATATAATAAAAGAAACATCCTCCAACAAAATCTTATGAAGTAATAATTACTATGTGATGACAACTATAGTTAATTAGTTACATGAGGTTAAGCTATCAGGATAATACCTAAATCTTTTCAATTTTCCAAGACAATTAACAAGTTTTTTTATTTTTTACAAAACGAAATGGGTTTTAATTATTCTGTAACAGAAATTGAATACTAATAGCTCGAGTATAAGCAAAATACATTATTATGTTACGTAGTTGAACTCTCATAACTTGTCTACAAGGAATCTTCATTGTTTTGGCTGCATTGTTCACAGCGTTTGAAAAGTTACATATCATCGTAGTCAAGGCGGGAGGCCTCAAGATCTCTGATTAGAGAATAATAAAATTTATAAGATAAATTAGTGAGTCTCCGGTGTAATTAACTTATCAAGGCTTTAAACAGGGACCTTAAATTTAATAGTTCTTATTGAATTTGTTGTTGAATTTTTTAACCCACTTAGTCAAGACAAGTGGTTTGTGCTACCTTTATTACTTGTTCACCTTTTACTACAGCACTAACAACCCTTTAAATATTAACTTAATTGTAACTTAGTGAGGGTTGAAAATGTAATTCTGAAGCAATTTTACATTTTTCATAATATTGGCATGGAAAACAAGGTATTCACAAGGAAATTTTATAGTGAGAAATGGAATTTTCTACAAAATGGTTTCTAGTCCACTTAGTTATTTGGTGTCAAATGAAATAAGCCCTAACTGCAAGAACTTTATAAAATTCACTGAGGAGGAAATGTAAAATACAATACAGAAATACATATGGAAAGATTAGTATTGACAAAAATAGTTTCAATTTTGAGAATTCAATACGATCATGAACTATTATAAAATTATTCTATAAATTTTACCCCTATCAACTTCAGTTTTGGAATTATTAGAGAAAATGTAATAAGGGGTAACATGTAATAAAATAACAGGGGATAGAAAATAATGATAAGATTAGATTATTTCACTATCGCACTGGTTATACCATTTGAATCGTAGAAGAATGGTTAAAAAAAAACTATTACCATAAAAGTAAAATGAACTTATTCATCAATTTTTTTAGTTCATTTCCTGTACAGTGATAAAACCGTTGCACAGTTGACAAAAAATTATCTATAACAAAAAACCTCTCAAAGACGTTTAAGTATGCACAAAAACGTGTTTCATTAATGATAATATACTGTAATCTATTCATGTCATTCTACTGGATAGAATATCCATTTTGAGTAATGATTGTTCACTAATGTTTGAACAATCACCAATTAATTTGAAATTGAACCAATCTGTCTGTGATAGCGGTACAAATAATTAATTTCTGTAGCAGTATGAATGAATCATTAATTTTTTCTTTCACATCATTTGATCATTACGACATCAAGACTTGTTGATCAGAGAAAAAATTCGGGTTTAGAATCAACTGAAATACTGAACAACTATAGCAAATAATTTTTTGTTCACTCGCAATAAAAAAGGCTATGTTGGGAATTTGACATAAAATTAATTATATCAATGTTGAAGTAAATGAGGAAATATTTTATCAAACAGATCAAAAAATATAAGATTTATAAATACTCTGAATAATTTTTTAAATTATAAAATGTACAGTAGCTATAAATTGATCTGAAAAGTAATGGTTAAATTATACGTTTCAGAAGAAAAATACAAACTTACTGTTAAAAATCAAGAGAAATCTAAAGAACATTCATTTGTTGAATGAAAATAATTTTTTATAAGCTGATTTCTCATTTTTGCTATCTTTACTAAACCCCAGTTTTAAAGATCAAAATTTTTCTACAGTTTTCAACATTTGGAGAAATTGGAAACCATTGTACAAATTCTATTGCATTATACTTAGAAAGTATACGTTTCCTTACATTTGTTGTTGTTTATCCATGTTTTCTCAATATTTTAGTATGACTGAGAGGCACTGAATATTTTTATAATAAATTTCGAATTTATTGATATCTAAAAACAATGCTCTCTATTTATCGATTTATTTTCAAATAACTACTGTAAGTGTATAAATCCATTTTATCCATTTTTTCAATTTTATACTTATTATAAATTAAAAGTTTTTCTTCTTTTTTTCTTATAATTTTTACTCAAGTTTTTTTGTTATTTTCTTCTTGCTTAAAATTTTGTATAACTTTTTAATTTTTTTTTTAAATATTGTTTAAACTTAATTTTTGGTTTCATTTGATATTCTGCATTTTTTTTTTAAGATGAAGCCCACATAGGTCTGAGACCTGTGCGTGGGTTATGAGTTGGATGATGGTGATTGATGAGTTGGACCTACAGTATTAGGTGGGTTCCGAACCACCGGGAAGTGATTTTACAGCAGAGAACAGTGTCTTTTTTGCTGGCCAATTTAATCGGTCACCGTTACGAACAGGACTTAAGAGAACGCAGCTTATCTCTCTGATTGAACAGATACCTGTTACGGCTCGCGGCTATCACTCTAATATTGGAATAATAGATGATAGTAATCGCGGCTATCACACTAATATTGGAATAATAGATGATAATAATAGTTAGAGCTGTATAGGAGGGTTAAGTGAAAGAGAGGGCCGGCTGCGACCTAACTTCACCCTCCAAGGATAACAAATAAAGGCAGTCATTCTATTCTATTTTCTCGAAACAATTCTTGCAATAAATGTAATTTTTCCACTGCAACTATATAAATCTTAAAAGGTTAGTTCTGTACAGCAAGCTTATTTAAAGTTTTTACATGACAGCAGTTTACACAAATTTTTACAAGTGATGAACGATTTAATGTAAATATAACAAACGTCAGTGGTCGCATTACTAATGAATGTCATGAACTTTTTTCAGTGAAATATTGTACACCAGAATTGAGAATTGATTCAAAAACCTAGCAAAAAAGGTAGACTGTTCACAAAGAAAGAAAAGACTATCCCAACGTCTAGAAAACTGTTGTAAATAATAGATTAGGATCAACAGCGATTCATCCTCAGTTTAATAACTGGACAGAAACTGGATCTTTTTTCTACCTGAGAGAAACATTTTAACAAAAACCTGTGGCCTGGCTATAATGAGATTCAAACGATAAAAGACTCAGTATAGGTACGACCTTGTGAATAGCCCGAACTATATAGTCAAGAAACGTAGCGAAGCGTGAAGGTTTTCAGAATGGAAGTTCGGATATCTTTTGAAATAGTTAACATTCAAGAATCTATTTTCTGTTAATAATAATAAATTAATACCAAGTTGACAGTACCTCGAGTTGGCGAATAAAATAAATTCCAATAAAATGCTAATTTATCTACTTGATAGTAACAGGTTTTTAATTATATTCCCAATTATCAACTATTTAAATTTCTATTGATTAATAATTACAATAGCTTTTATACGGTTTAGTTTAATAATGAGCTGATAGAAAATCAGTCTATATACAGTATACTTGAGAATATGTTGAAAATAAACATGATGAATACTTTTGCGGATGGACTCCTGTGCGCGGACAGAAAGTTATTTTCTTTGCGCACAGAACTTTTGCCATAAAGTATAAGTGCCATAAATCTCAGGATTACTGCTCGTGAGATACTTCAAGTTAAGATTTTTATTATTTAATTTATTGCTATTATATATAAATATTTATATTTATATATACTACTAGATGTAATATTGCTTGAGATGTTGGAATGTTTTATATGTAATTTTTTTTGTGGCAATAAATCATATCTATCTATCTATCTAAATTCTATAAACTCCAACCAGCGAACACATAATACCAATGACCAAGACCAAGATTTGGTCTTATGTGCTCGCTGATTCCAACAAGTAAGGTAAAAAACAACATTCAAGGTTTTTAATTTCAAAGAATTCACTTATCGCTGGAATTAATTAAGTGGTGCCAGCCTTTAGTTTCAAAGCTGTTTAGTAATTGGGATAGTATTTGACATTGTATATAAATCTGTCCATGTATATGGTGTAGAATGGAAGAGTATTATTTCTTATTTGAAAATATTGCAGATTTTGGCGGATCTGCAGGCGTAGTTGGTTGGAACGCTTTTCTGTGACTAGATAAGGCTCTGGCTGGTATTCATGCAGTGTTGAGTTCGAACTTCATTCAGCCATGGATGTTTTTCATCAGTCAACACTCACCTATTCATCCCATCACCCACGCACAAGTCTCAATATCCATGTTGGCATCATCCGACTAAAAATAATTTTTTTTCTTTGAACAGAGTTTATGTAAATGAATGTATCATAGACAATGTCATAGAAAACTTTGTTTCTTATAAAAAATAATGGCTTAGAGCCAAAAAATGGCGGCACCCGGTGAGCATGGTGTTTATGCTATTGTGATGTTCAGTTACGACGGCTCAAAACTGCATTTGGATGGGTGACCGTGCTTCTATGACTTTATGTTATAAGCATTATTATCACTTACCCGACGGTTTGGAACGTACCTAAAATTGAAGGCCACCATGTTCTGCATAGCATGGCTCAAACGGCGAGGTGGAACTACCATAAGGGTCTCAACACCATTAAAAGCCATAGACTTATTATTATTATTATTGTTGTTGGTATTATTATTATTATTATTATCATTAGTCATCAATAAAGAAGATATTTTCAGCTACATGAGCATGCGAAATTAAAACTGTAGCTATAAAACTTGACGCTTCAAAGTTTGTTGATCCCTTGCGTTACAGATAAATCGTCAGTTTGGATAAATTTGAAAGAAAAAATCTTTTGAAGTTTTGACAGTTTACAATAATCGCTCGTTAAGAAAATGACCATCCACAGTAATTATTATTTATTAGAGAGAAATATTCATCAATTCAAGTGTAGTTTATAGACAATGCTGATTTTCAAATATAATTTTGATGATGTGATGTTGAACAAAAATAGCCAGCAGTGAAAGACGATTAGTTTTCGGGTCAATGTCAGCACAGAGCTCAGTCAGCGGCACTCAAACCAGCCTGATGAATTATTGTCTGTTGCCTTGCCAACGCGCTAGTTGCTTGCTTTTTTCATTGCAAAAATCTGTTTTCAGGCTTCACAGCATAGAACAACAGCAACAAAGGAAAGGATTGATTCTGGCTGTTGCACATTCAAGTCTGCAGAAATGCCGGATCCTAAAACTCAACAATCTACCTTGGAATTCACCACAATTCTGAGCGAATGCTCTTGAATGTGATGCATAAGTGCATAAAAGAATCAGTTTTTTATGATAATAACTCACTCTTCATTAGTGACAATTTAATGCATTCATTACTGTAATATGTGAGCACATTAAAATAAATATCCGAGGATCTTCCGCTCTGTTTCTTTTTAAATTTTAAATATGTTTTTAGTACAGTATTGGTGGTAGTGTGATGGTAATACTGTGGTAGATACACATAATGAATAATACAGAAGTTACAACCACTACAATAATTTTCGATATAGTTTCGACTGTCACCATCAATCAATTTGATTAAGATTTAAAATGAGTTAATTGTGACTCTCGTGAGTTAATTATTTTAGTGGTTGTGAGAAGATTTGTATTATTCATAATTGTATTCAACTCGAATTATTATTAAAGAAGTACGTTGAAATGTTGCAATTCAAAAAAATATCAGTTCTATTGATTCGAACCTACTTACACTGTGTATTGGATACATTCTTGATTACTTGAGCTGCATTAATCACATACCTGAAACAAGAAGAAACACTATTCTTTAGATAAACACGGTAAACGACAAATTTTTCATAAAAATTGAACAACTATTAGAAAAATAGGCTACTGTAAGTTATTAAAATAAATCATAACATGCCTCAAACGGCGAAGTGGAACTACACGTAAGGGTCTCTCCACCAATAAAAGTCATACGAAAAAGTTATTATTATTAACAAAAAAACATAAGCTACAGTTTATTATAATAATTTTATTATCAGCATTAATTTGTAAAAAAATGGAAGATTTTTTGGGAAAATTATCTTTGACAAATAAAAATCTTCCAACTTGCAACAGCTCTAGAGTAGATTATACAGTTTCAATGATGTTTAGTCACTGAACAAGATATGAATTACGTAACACACTTCCAATAGACATAATCTATAAAAATACATTTCTAAGAAACTACATTACTTGCCAACTAGTTGAAAGATGAGATCATTTTTCAATTATTTTGTAATGGGAAATTCATGTCAACAATTATCTCAGGGAAAGTATTGGTGTTTTATTTGCCAGAGAAATAAATGACCCTATTGGTTTATTCTTAGATTAAATTCAAGTTAATACTCATAGTCATCTCTCCACACAGAGTCAAGGAAGAAAATCAAGGAGAATTTAGACTTTGGCTTAAATCGAAGAATGATACAAACATGTTTTGTTTCTCTTCTAAATTAATAAAACCGAGAATTTGATTGAGTCATGAGTGTGTGGGAAATAGTCAATCACGTTCATAGTAGATTTAATTTTGACAGCCATTTTCAGAAAATTACTGAGAGAATGCTCAGGTAAAATCCTATACTATTACTACCTTTGTAGTCTATATAAATAAAATTAGAGTTTTGTCTGTACATTTATCAGAATTATATATTTTTTGGTTATTTTTGCGTTTTATACATTAAAGAAGCCGAAACAAGTCTTCTCATTTTCTGTCTGTCTGTTACGGCCCCGAAGGCATTTTACGCGGCCTTCTCCTGAAAAACGAGAGCATCGATCGGGATTAGAGTAATTTATCAGTAATTGAAGACCTTTTTGACAATGTCTTCAGCTATAAAAAACCAAATTAACTTCTTTTTTTTTAACAGAATAATAAACGTTTAAAACCCAAGTATTGTGCAATTTTGGATACATTTCTTCTAAGTTTGAAAAACCACATAAGAACAAACACGTAATTTATCATGATATATCAATCAGCTGTTCTCAAATTAATATTCTCTCTGATAACTGTCACTGAATTGTTTCGTTCAAAGTTGTTTACTAAGCTGCTAACAACTTCATGATCGTTGCTATCAAAAAAGTCGAAACACATTTAGTCTTATTTCTAAACATAAACCGTACGAAGGACGGGTACTAAAGAAAGTATTCTTTAAAGTTCGTTCTCAAATAGTAAAGCAGCTGTGATGTCAGTGGCGGATTTATGGGAGGGGGCGACATACCCCAAAAATACCCGTTGGTCGGGGGGGGGGGGGGGGTATGGAATAAAATGTTTGGAAATTTAGTAGCCTTTAACCGCATTTTACACCATTCTAGCACTTAAAATGTAGTAGAAATATAATTTCTTCGTGTTTAAGAACAATCAAATTTCCCCTAGCTGGAGTAGTTTATTTCTGTATATTCATGTGGAATTAGGAATACAAATTTTTTTTATGCAATACAATATGTCTTGAACAAAAATTGCTTTGCTAGCTTAATTTTTATCAAAATTTACAGAGAAATGAACAGAGTCTAAGCAATTTATTCGTGATCGTGATGATTTTTAAACATATATATATATATATTTGAATTAATCTCAACATTCTTTCATGTTTCATAATACCAGTACTACAATAAATATGTATTAGGTCAAAAACAAACAGAGATTTATATGCCCCTACCTATTCTATAAAAGATTAATCTTATTCAAACTAATTTCACTTGATAGATTTCCTTCATTCTCTGTCATTTGTTAATTCGTCATTGAATTAAAATTATGTCAACAGTTAAAGATAAAGTAAAGGTAATATAGAAAATAAGGCAAAATAAGTATTACAACATTTGTTAATTCCCGGCCGGCGGAGGCGGAGTGGTAAGACAAGTTGGAGGTATTCCGTCTGTGGCGGGACAATTAAAATTTAACCGTGTGCATGTCACAAGTGTTAACCTTTTTAATTTTTTAAAATGTGCAAGCCCTCGGGGGGGGGGGGGGGCGGTCGCCCCCTCCGCCCCCCCCTTTAATCCGCCCTTGTGTGATGTAATCATAGAACCTCAATCTTTTTAACAATGGTTAATATTACTGTAACTCGTAAGTAGTACTTCCTACTACTGTACTATATACAGTGCAAAGTGCAGTAATCTAAATAGACGTTATTTTGGTGTTCCTGCTTCTCAGCTTGACTCTATTTTCTGATAAAAAAATGGTATTTCAATTCTTATCTACAACTGTCAAGCCTTATCTTACGCTATTTGAGCGTAGTTTTCAATAGTTAACTATGCTATATTTTTATAACCGTTATTTTTGAAATAACAAATTCATTTTCCATTGTTGTGAGCTGCCAGCTAGCGTAACGAAACAACATGAACGAGAAAGAAGCCGTCTGTAGCTTATAACATTGAAATAATTACTGCAATAAAGTGACTAATAAGATAACAATTGAGCTATAATTAGGCTTTTAGGCTACTATAATAATTTAGGCTTTGATTCAACTCCAAATAGTTCTCAGCATTTTCCTTTACTTGTCATTGCTTTTTATGAACTCAACATGAAGCAGCCTCCTGAATTTGAATTTATTTCAGCATGAATCGCTTAAAATGTTGATAAAACCAGTAATACATTCATACACAAAACTATATACGTTTCACTGATTTCTTACAGATAGGACGAATATGAATAAAGAGGTTATTGCAGGTTTGCCTTGAGGTTGGAGAACCTAGGCTTTTCGTAAAAACTTTTTTAAAAACGATCCTTGTATATGTGCTAGATTGTCATAATAATCTAGGCTCTAGTGAAAAATTATTTTAATTCTTCTCTTCAAGAGAAATGATTTATTTCAATTCAATTCTTTCGCATTCTATTAATTTTGAAATCGTTACCGTAACAATCTAGGATCTCGGCTATTACCTTTACAATTATTACTTTGAACAACCACCTAAACATAAATTTTGAGCTTCTCTAGGATACATCACCAATCATAATAATGAATTATGTTGAACAAAAAATTTATGTTATGAAATAGACTTTGAAATCTGAACGATGTAGCCTACACTTGTACACATATAATCTGAATTTCATCTTTGAAATCTGTATAAACTACATACTATGCAAATGACATGGTATAGCTGCGAACCTTACATAAGCATAAAGACTAGAAGATCTGAATTCGATTTCTGATCAAGTCCATTAACTCTCAACAGGGTCGGCTGTTGCGCGGCCATGTTGGATTAGCACTCCACAAGAGCAAATTTCGAAATTTAATCAACTATTTTTAATCTGAGAATTAATTACAGTCAATATTTCATCCTCACCATCATATTTTCACTCATTCATCTTTCTGGTCCTCTATATCTTTATTATACTGTTCAGGTCTAAAGAGTCACCCACAGCCAAATCTACTAAAGGAACTATCTTTCTCTCCATTCTATTCGCAAACTTCATGCTTATTCAGGATTCATTCCCTATCAAAATATAACATCTATGCAACTACCAGCTCTCAATTCCAGGCTGAATAGCTCTGCATTTGACGCTTTTGTCTTAACAAACTTATGAAAGCAGTTTGCATCGAACAAGCAAATCCCTGAAAAGAGAATACTCAAGTGCACGTAGTTTATAATTAACGGCAACACTAAGTAGAAAAGAACAAAAAATGTTCCTCCCTCCGCCTCCTCCTCCTACCCCCACCACCATCATCAAAACTCAAGAGTTCAACATCGTAAAGGAAGAATGCACAGTGAAGAGTACGTCGTTTGTGTAGGGAGAAATTTATTCCCTTTGCCCTAGTTACAGGGAAATATTTCCTCGTTATAAATGTGGAAACTCTTTTAACACTACTCATTTGCCCTGTTGCGAAGAGAGTGGAAAGAGGAGGTGGTGAAGGATAGGATGAAGAGAAGGTTGAGGAGAAAAAAGAATAAGGAGGAAAGGGAGGAGGAGGAGGAGGAGGAGGAGGATGATGAGGTGGATGAGCAAAGGGTAATCAAGGGGTGGTTAGAGGAATTAGGGCTAAATGAGATACGAAGAATTTTAGCGTCTTGAACAGGGGTGATAAACGAATTCACGAAGCTAGCAGCTAAACCAGGTTCTAGTCTTCTTATACTAGATACTACTAGTGTCTAGTAGTGGACAATTTATTTTAGTAAACCACTCATCGATTAATGTGAAAACAATATCCTTACTTCCTGCCAGTCCTTTTCCTTCGTCCTTCATTCTCTAATTTCAGACATGCGAACGTGAGAAAAAGTATAAAAACAGAATTTTAAGCAGTTTTCAAGCTGAATCTGGCGCTCTCAATGAGCCTCATACATGCTAGATTACAATCTAATTGCTGTTTTCCATGTAATTATTTTTGTAAACAACCTGTGCCTGCTACAAATTCAGGTAAGCCCTATATTTACCAGTTAACATTGCCTACAAACATTGGGTTTACGTCTATCACAAGAAGATTGTTAAGCCATTCTACATAATCATGTTGTTAGTTGAATAATCATGCCAAGCTAAGAATAGCAGTTCGTTTTTGAGTAAACCTTCAGTCTTTTCAGTAAACCTGAGCAATCTTCATAGTAAATCGAAACACAGTAGAATATACAAAGCCTCTTAACTGACAAAGTTTAGCTACACTAGGTACAATATACAAGATAAACATTTGCAGTAAAAAACATTTATTCTAAATGCCATCAATTCCATATTTTTAAATGAACCTTTCAATTAAGGCAAGTTAAAAGTACAACAGGTACAGTAAATACATTCTAAA
The DNA here is from genome assembly GCA_948455865.1 of Conomelus anceps. Taxonomy (NCBI): domain Eukaryota; kingdom Metazoa; phylum Arthropoda; class Insecta; order Hemiptera; family Delphacidae; genus Conomelus; species Conomelus anceps. The sequence continues at coordinate 15,738,065 of OX418219.1, forward strand.
TACCGCAAAAGAAGGCCGGTACACTATATATCACTTCAATATTTTTAAAATTAAAGATATTTTGAATAGAGAAAAGTTAGAGACACTCTTATCAGAATAGGGATATTATTAATTTGATAAAGGAAATTAACATTGTTAAGGAACTTAGCAATAAAGACAAGTGAGGGATACTCTATGATAAAAGTAGTGTTAATAATTTGAAAAGGAAAGACGATTTTAATGAAGACAAGTTGGGGATACTAAGAGTTAAGTGCTATTATTAAATTGAAAAAGGAAAGAACATGAAGACAAACTTGTGATACTCTAGAAAAGTGGCGTTATTAATTTGAGAGGAAGAGGCCTTAACAATAAAGACAAGTTGGTCCTCCGTACTGCGAGTGTACCCGGGTGAACCTCACTGTCAAACTCATTAGTGACATTGGTGAGGCGTGAGCGTGAGCGTGAGGGTTACAGACAGTTCGATAATCGATTTAGCAGCTTGGTACTGTGGGCCCGCACCATGGATGGCTCAGTGCTGATCCGCAGGATTGGATGGGAGCAATGATTCAGCACTGACATCACAATGCATCGTGACTCAACAAGGCTTCACTTATTTGGAGCAGCTGCAGGGACATGAACCCTATAATAATTGAGGAATAGATCAGAAAATATTCTACATCATTTGAACAACTATAGTTGCCAGTTTGTGCTGTTAAGTGATACTGGAATATTGTCATTAGATTAATAAAATTTAAAAAATTAAAATAATTTGTTTAGGATAACACCAAGACATATTTGCAATATTGTCCAAAATAGATTAATAAAATTGAAAAAATTAAAATAATTTGTTTGGGATAACACCAAGACATATTTGTAATATTGTCACAAATAGATTAATAAAATTGAGAAAATTAAAATAATTTGTTTAGGATAACACCAAGACATATTTGTAATATTGTCACAAATAGATTAATAAAATTGAGAAAATTAAAATAATTTGTTTAGGATAACATCACGACATATTTAAACGATTTCTAAGAAATAAACTGACCGCTAGCCAGCCCAACGCTATATAAAGATGCAGCTAATGTTTCATTTGGATAATTATTAGAATAATTTCAATACTTTTATTGAAAAGGCCTGTCAAAATTTATTTATTTAAATTTATAATAATTCCCTGTGTAAGATAGAACTCGCAATGCCTCATTCCTTTGCTGCCCATCGATTCTACACCAATTGAAAATCTCATAGAACATAGAATATTGGATAAATCATGTTTTATGTTGAAAATTTTACATGGGGTGCAACATAAACTTTTAAATCAATTTATTAATAAATTAATTGATAAATTTTAATAATTAACTGAAACTATTTATAATTTTAAAACATAAAAGTACAGTATTGTTTCATACCAACATAATATTCATTAAATCATGCAAACTTAGGTGAAAATGGATTTTTCTTGATTATTGATTTATGTGATTATTTCCTTCCTAATTATAGAACAGATCTACTTTCATACCGAGCTGTGATGAGAATAAATCCCAATTACAGTCAATTACAATTAATGTTAATTACAATTACAATAATTAATGGTATCAGTCGAGAATCGAACTGGGGACTGAGCAGGCAGCTATCACAAATTATCAAGTAAAAAATTTCATTCCAATTAAACACACCGACAATTAAAATATTCCAACAGTTCTAATTACATAATAATTATGTCCTGGAAAATGAAAATGGTAGAGAAAGTAGTAGAAGAAGAGTTTTGAACTAGGCGGATAAAACATAAATATAGAAGTACAGGTTAGAAGAATTGGAAATGGAATGGGACGGACATTAATTTAAGCAAAATTATAAAGTTTGTGCTAGTAAGCCGGGGCCAGGATGCTAAAGAGTAGGGGCGGGGAGGAAGGGGGTAGTGAATGATGAGAGGTAGAACGGAGAACATTGAAGTTTGTGTATGTGTGGGTGAGGAATGGTAGAAGCAAGGGTAAAATGAGATAGAAAGAGAGAGAGTAAGAGATATTTTCCCTCCCGCCGGACCCATTGTACGGATCGATACGTAATATTTCCCTTCCTGCCTATAGCTCCCTTCGCCATCTAATGCCAGCACAAATAGGGGTGAAAATATTCCCCTCTTTTGCTAAAAGAAGAACTCTAGCATCGCGTGACAGGATGTTAATAGTGCATGTTTATTGGTAAGTGAAAAGGGTGCCTTGAACTGTTCCAACTGATCATTTTGTTACTGACCAGTTTATATACAGAAATAACCAACATTTTATCATGTAAAGTCAAGAGAATTTGGCCTACTATTCCAATTATGTAACTTAATTGAAATAAATAAGAAAAAATCCAAATGAAAAACCTTCAATAATATGGGATAACGGTGGATGAAAAGAGTATTTCTTGAAGCTCTAAAAATAAAGAAAAAATAATAAGTGTTAATTAGATAGATAGAAACTTTATTTGCCATTAAAGAACAAAAAATTACAATTGGAAATGTCAACATAATTCACATATTACAATATAATATTTTGTATATTTTAATATTGTACACTAGTCACAAGTTATTTGATATAATGTGATGGATTTTTTTGTTTTTGTTCTGCATAAAATAAAAAGATGATGAATGATGATGTAACATGAGAACAACATATAACTGACTGAACAACATATGGCAAATGTACTGAATGCAAAGAAAATGAGAATGTAAGAATGCACAGGAGTATTAATGAAATAATAAAAAACCTTGAATATCTAAGCAATACACTTCTAATCGAAAAATTGATGGAGAATTGCAATCTTGGACTGGTCATTATGGACTGGACTTATGATAAAAAAAAATTATTTTTCAATACATGTCATATTTGAAAAATAAAATATTCATGTTACAAATGCACCCCTCTAATAATATAAAATAAATGGTGAATACAATTCCTATTTTTAGAAGCTCAAAGCATGACAAAATAATGAATATAAGAAAACAATTGTAATTAAACAACGATAGTACACAATCAACAGTTGATATAATCAGTTAATCAACAGTTGATAATAAACAGTTAATCAAAAGTTACTCATTGTTGAATGGTTTGGATAGAAATAAACTAACAATTGTTGTAAAAGAATTTTAATAAACTATTTAAATTTCACCTGTTATTATAACCTTGATCTGGCACTGATTTTTAGAAATGACAATTAATTCAGAAGTGAATTCCTTATTAGAAAATATTTTATTTCATAAATAAAAACACCTGTTATATTGTAGACATATATGAATTGCAAAATGTCTTGTAATTTACAATATTTAATGCGTTTAATGTGACTATAATTTCAATATAATGTGTAGAGCTTCTAGGGAATTGAATTTAGCACCTACAGTTTCATTTTGATAACACTTTGATCACATTCGTTTACGATGGATCTATATATTAATCGTATTTAGCGACGAAAACTCTTCAATATTCTATAATCAGCTTCATTATTTATAAAAATGAAAGACTTAAAAAATAAATATTGACAAGTAAACTTTTCTAGCAAAAAATGTAAACACACGCAGCTTCCAGTGGATTCAGAAAAGTGAATTATTCCATAATTTTTATAATTTATTATCGATCAGTTTTGTACTGCACTACCCTATCACAGCCACTTATAAATTATATTCCTCAAATTTAAAAGCCTCTCTAGTAAATTAATGTTTCATACTGTACAGTATACATAGTACATTGTAATAAGACTGGTATTGTAATAAATTATATAAATATTGTTTTCAATCAATTTATGCCTAAGCAAGTCACTTTACATCACCAAACTATAAAATAATATTTCTAGTCAAAGTAAGGAGCATTTATGAATATAAAGTGCTATCTACTTAGTTGAGTCTACTGCACCACCAATAAGTTAAGTAATGAAACTGAGAAGTTATTGGACATTGAGTACCTTATTGGTCATAAACTTAGTTTATGAGTGAAACCCAAGTTGTATATTTTTATTGCGGATAACATAAAAGAAGAAGGAAGCTCCTATGTCGGTGTAAGATATCAGATACGGCATACATTTAATTTTTTTCAAATTCAAATGAATTTTTTTTAATGTAAACTAGTAAAACTGCGAGGTCAGTAGCTACGCGGGATAACCAGTGAGAGTGCTTACACATAAAGTTGACTGCTTTTTTTTTTCAGAGGATGAAGCCCACATAGGTCTGAGACCTGTGCGTGGGTAATGAATTGGATGATGGTGATTGATGAGTTGGACCTACAGTTTTAAGTGGGTTCCGAACCACCGGGAAGTGATTTTACAGCAGAGAACAGAGTCTTTTTTAGCTGGCCAATCCAATCGGTCACCGTTACAAAGATGACCATGAGTTTCGTAGCTTATCTCTGATTGAACAGATACCTGCTACGGCACTCGAATATCACTGTGTTTTGTATATTATTTTGGTTGAATGATCAGAATTGATTCATTGTTCCAATTACAATGATGCAATCTGATATGTCAGATCTCTTAGTAAAGATTTTGGACTTGAAACGAAAATCAAATTTCAATGATAAAAATCAATGACTATCAATTTGTCAATTCATTTTAATTAGGAAGAATATTATTCGACAATACCTTAGTAAAGGAGTACTTGAGGCAGTTTGTAAATTGAAAATACAATAACAATTAATGGGAATTATCTTTAGATAGTGCAATTTTTAGCAACTGCTGAATCAAATCAATCAATATAGCTCAGTTTGGTGAAGCATTCTCAGCGAAAGAGGTCCCGGGTTCGGATCCAAGTGGTGGCAAGATTTTTTGGCTGATATATTTCATCGAAATTTCGCACAGCCATCTGTTATTGTTGGAAAAATGTGTAAACCAAAAGTCTTCAACATCTTTACATTTGAAGGAATTAAAAATGAGAATTTGTAATTTATTACCATCAATAAAAATTAGATTGAAACTACTTATAATCCATTAATCAATTTTGTTGAAGATCCATTTTCCCACTAGTATATAATAAAAACTTTAAAAAAAATACTTTAAAGTGGAAATTGTGACTCATGATATGGCGTCACGTCATAATACACTTTCCACTTAACACAGTCACAATTTCCACTTAGAAGTGTTTTTTTTTTTCAGTTTTCATCTGTGTTCAGTTTTTCCTTTTGACTTGAGGCGTTGTGTGTTTGTTTGTGTGTTTGTATGTTCCACGAAAACTTTCGAACGCCTTTATCAATCAACTTCAAATTTGGAACACAGATTCTTGGTATCTTTAGACAGGTCAAGTTCGTTGGCCAATAAAATTAACCGACTCCTTCATCCTTTTAGAGGCGAAACAAAAGGATAGGTTGTCAGCCCTTCATAATATATCTATATATTACTATATATAGAAAATAGTTGTTTTCACCATATAGAATTCGCAATAGATTTTAAAATATATTTTGAGTTATCAGCTGTAGGTGAATAAATGCGATCAGGCTTTTTATAGAATCTCTATCAGCTGATATACTAATTTCATTTCCCTGATAAAATATGGATGAATAACAGCTGTTTTTTATGTGGAAAATATATCTACTCTATAGATACACTAATTTCATTGCCCTGATATATAGGTCTATGAGCACGGTAGGTCTTTTTTGTGGAAAATAAATCTGTGTATCAGAGCAACGATGAACTTGAACTTCAAGTGATAGATGTCTTGTGAATTTTATGTAGCCTAAATCAGTATTTTCTAAACAGCCGTTTTTCGTTAGTACCTTCCCCTAGGCCTAGGATAAGCTTCCCAAATGAGTTTCCCTTTCCAAAATTAGTTGTTTGCAAGCGAGTTCTCCAGCCCGTTGGGCTCACTAGTTAATCAATGTTCAAAATACATAAATAATAATTGATTTTCTTGTTATCTCATTTACTTAAAGTTGATTCCTTGCAGAAAAAGTAAATGTGTTGTATTATGAATGAGGAGTTATTATAATGCGGTTTGTGTTTGTAGTTATAGCAAATCCATCCAATAAGATACTGAAAATACTGTACAATAAGAATATTGTAAATTTCTGCAAGTTGATTAACAAAGTGCAGGCCTATTAATAAATTGTCTTTGACTTATGAAATTTAAAGGAGATTTAAATAATAAACTAAAAACAGCAAAAACTTCAGTGAATCTCAAATTAGACAAATTTATTTCAGTAAATTGATTACACTACATGACAAGAAAATCAAAGAGGTCAATTTGTCAATTTGATAAGAACGTATTCCTCCAATAACTACTTTGTTTTAATTGGGAAAATAATAATCTACGATACCATAGTTGACAACTATATAAATAGTAAGACAGTTTCTAAATTGAAAATGATAAACTACAAACAATAAACTTTTAGAGAGCGATAACTTTATTAAACATCATTGGACAAATTTATTTTAGGAAACCTATTAATTTGATTGAAACATTTGATTTTAAAACTAATGCTTGGTGAGGACATTCAATTAATTTGTCAATTTGGTCATATTGATTAAGTCTCTCTCCACTGTCAAAACAGCTCAGTGATCAAGAAAGCTCAGAGCGAATCGATTCAATACACATGAGCAAATGCAAGTCAACAGCTTTATGAGCAATTCATTTTGAAAGGGCAGTTGATTGGAAGCTACAGAGAGTAGATGAGAGGGGGGGCTTAGGGGGAGGGGGTCAGGAAACTGCAGAGAAATAAAATCGGGTTCGAGCGCTTGCCCCCATTTTCGAAAATGAAACTCAATTTCATGCTGCCTTCAACAACTGGCTCCACTTAGTGCACAATACACACGCACATCTACTAGATACACACGCACAAGCTATATCCAGCACACGCGCGCGCACGAAATTTGAGACCGCCCACCAGGTATTCGTACCCCCACTCGTCCTAAAACCGGCATGGAATATAAATGGTTTTAGTGCAACTATGTATTATTAATTTATTGCTCTCTACCCCCTCCCCACCCATCCAATGAAGAGGCACAGACACTACAGGCTATCATAAAACAACCCACCGCTACCCCCTTCATCATCAAAATCATACAAAACCATTGAGTGCTTCAACCAAAAGCGTTGAATTTTGTTTGGTATATTTGCAACGAGGATGTATCAATTGAATTTACTTGATTTTATTCAATTAATTTGTAATCAACTCTATTAAAATCAAACTCACCACCTTTAAATAAGAGCAAATTGTATAAAACAGTTTTTTACTCTAAATTAATTAAATTTCCAACAGCATCTCTATCTGGTTTTATAATAAAATACGATTGATTCACTGCGTACATAATAAACATTTATTATTTTAAATATAACACATCAAGGAACAAACTATTGATGTACGCTAAGAAAAGAACACCAGTACAAATACGATACACCCATAAAACTCACACAAAGTCACTTTACTTCATTCACCCGTCATTCAACTTATTTATGGTATAGCAAGTTGCATTCAAAGTCTTATATCTCCAAATCCAATACCAAATTGGAAGTTGATAATTTATGAACACATGAACAACAAAGTGCATAAAGCTTCAACAATATTGAGTCATATTAATCAGCTTATACATTTACAATCTATTGATTCATTTGCTTTGTCCTCCACATTTCAAATTATTATTTTATATCGCCATAACTGCTAGTAACATCAGTATTTGGCACACTATTGCTTATTGAATCATCCCTGAAACATGAAATACTCAACTTTTATTGACTCACTCTGGCTTAGTGCAGTCAGCCTGACACACCTATAGACAATAACATTTTTATCTCTTTTATAAGGTAATAAAATCCCATAGATTCAACAGAGATTCTATCAATATTTCATTCAATTGTTTCACCATAAACATAGAAGGTTTTCTGAAATACAAAGGAGTCATTCGCCTTTCATTATGAAATGTACATGAGAAGATTTAGAAAAAAGAAATTAATTATTCCCTTTAAAACTAAATTAGTTCTCAAATTGAGATTTGCCTGAAAAATTATTAAACAACCAAATTTACTACAATAATTGTAACAGACTGTTCTCTTAAAAGATCCACTTCAAGGTAATTCATTTAAAAAATTTGGCAGTCTCTTTTTCCACTTGTATAAGTATACTTGTGTATTCCACTTGTATATGGTCAATTTTAAAAAACATTTTTCCTACAACTGCTCGTAAAGTAGTTCTTTACGTACTGAAAACTAATTGTAAAATACCTCTTTACTGCTCCGCAAGCGGTAAAGTACTTTACGCTCGCCAACTGTTTTCTTTACGCTTCTGTTTTGATTTTGATGCCTTCTCATTGGTGGATCACGGAATCCGTGAAATTCACATAACCTCAACAATGGCGAATGCTAACCAAATCCGCGCATGGTCTGTGATGTTACAAACTACAAGCTTTTATTGTGTTGGAATCCAGAACTGCAGTTTTAGGAAAAATATTGTATGTAATTCGTGCGTGAAGCTTCTTTATTGCTCTCGCAATATTACTGCGCTCCGCTATGCGTCGCGCAGTAAATGTTTTGGCTCGAGCAATAAAGTCGCGCTTCACGCTCTTAATACATAAATAACTATTTTATATTTTATTCTATTAAATCCTCAAAAATGAACATTTTGAATGTGAGTTTTACAGTGATAAAGACTGTTCATTTATTATTGATTTGAAGTCCTGCAGTCCAATATAATTCAATTCAATTAATCAATAACCAATTGCTTCCACAGTGGAGTATTCAATAATCAAGGATAATCACCATCGTAAAATCAAACACCTCCTGTGGAATGGTAAAAGAAATTCACACAGAAATATTCTACCGTAGCAGTGTGAATACCAGCATTTTACATAACGCTTTTGATTTTGCAATGGTGATTATCATCGAGAATTGGACGCTCCACTATGCAATCACTCTTACATGTTCTATATTGTAGAAAAATATAGAGTTTAATACTTCAGTACTGAATAGTATTTGGTATTCTAATACCTTTGAATCGAAATCTTACGTTCTTCACATAGTGCGAATGCATCAGGAATGTAAAAATAATCTTTAACATGTTTGCACTGACAATGACAAATTCGAATTTTAATAAATTGGGCAAATTTGAATTGGAAAAATCCAGAGAATATCATAATTGACAATGTCTTAACCCAGGTTCAATATAAGCGTTCTCGTTACAGAGCTACTGTAGTTCAGCAATGATTTCATAGTGGCATGAGACAACTGTTTGAAATTGGACAACAAAGTTTGCTATAATTGAATGGGAAATTGTGACGAGGGGAAAAGTCAAATGACACAGAGAGAGATAGAGAGAGTGAGCGAGAGAGGAAATTCTATTTCCTTCCCTTTTTGGTGTGCAATCACTCATAATTCTCTCTCTCTCTCTCTCTGACTCTTTGTCCCTCTTGGTCCCACACTCAACGCCCACCATTTACGCGACTTTCGTCAGTCTCGTACAGGTTTTAAATAAAATGTCTTGTTCTCTTGAATGTTTATTCTTTTCTCCCTCTTCCTTCTTTCTTCTCATTTTCTCTCTTCCTTTTTACTCTGTCAGTAAAAATAGAAATGCCTAACTCGCTCCGATTCGAAAAGAGTGGTCAAAGACACAATTTAAAAAATTATAGTGAAAGCGTTCACTAGAATGACGTTAGCTCTATTAGATGCGAAATTCATTTCACTTTTACTTTTCCCCGTACAATTTATAACTGACTATTGAACGGATATAATGAATGGGATGATATTCACTTTCAATAACAACAATAAAACATGTTAATTACAGAATATGCAAGCTGCAAAACATCACCTATGTTTCATTACATCACCCAAGTCGTGCATTATCACAATTGGCGTGCATGTACGAGAAATGAGATACCCTCTTGAAATACCCTCAGGGAAGTGATAGCCGAGTGCCGTAGCAGGTATCTGTTCAATCATAGATAAGCTACAAAACTCCTGGGCGCTCTTTGTAAGGGTGACCGATTTGATTGGCCAGCAAAAAAACTGTAGGTTCAACTCATCAATCACCATCATCCAATTCATTACCCACGCACAGGTCTCTGACCTATGAGGGCTTCATCCTCCGAAAAAATACTAAAATTAAAACTACTTTACAACTGTCAATTTCGGGTACCACAAAAAAAATGAACCGATTTGCCACTGATGAACTTTATGTAACAAAATAATAGAAAATTATAAGTAAGAAAAGAGCTGATACAAAATTTATAATAAAATTGTTATGTTGATTCACATGAGCCTTCTGTAGGCATTTTTGCACAGTAGAGCATCCAATACTCGATGAATAACACCATCGAAAAATCATGCACATTCAGTGCATGCAGTACTACCATTACACGGCATGGGATTGATTTTTCTATGGTGATTATCATCGAGTATTAGATGCTCCACTGTGTATGCACCCTTACTCTTTCTATTCACCCACACGTTCAATAATCTGGAAGCTGGACTCTAATATTCGAATGCCAAGTTAACAATCCTAGAATACCTAACTATTATAGGTAACAATATTAAAAGGTAAGTTAGGTACGTCTATTAAGTACCCTCCGAAATTTCTAAACGAAACAAAAATGATATATTTGTGTCTTTCGTAGAAGGTGAGACCGTTTTTACGTGGTACCGCCCCCATCAAATATTTTCACAACTGATATCTCCCCCCAAAAATTCTGAAATTTCCCCAAGTACAACAGATAGTACAGTATTATATTACAGATTACTCAAATGTTAAATCATCTATTTAACCTATATTATACAGAATTTATCAATTGTGCCAATTCTGTTCAACAATTTTCAATTACACACATAGTTCAGTCAAATTGGACAAAAATATGGCCACCGATAGAAACAATAGATAGATTGTTTTTTTCGTCAATCACTTCCTCGGGGAAATAACATACCAAAAGCGACATAGCAATATATTCTATTGAAATGTAATAATTTTATATAATTTCAATTCTAATCAATCACCTGAATCTTCCAGAAAACGTTTCCAGTCTTCAAATAGTGATAGAACTTTATGGTAAAAATGCATGTAAAAAGATAAATTGCAGCCAAATTTCTAATTATGGCAATGTCAACAATGCAGAGCACAAAGGATGAACACAACAATGAATGACCCGGGATGATGATGATGCGGCTACTTTGACTCCATTGACGTTGTGACCGTGAATCTAAATTTAAATGTTTCTTGGCAGACAAACCAGAATGTCATTATCAGTTTGCGTAATGGAATCTTCTATGGAATAGTTTATTCTGGAAGGAGATGTGTGACATAATTAGTTTTATATCACTTAATAAACTAATTATTAATAATATGACATTTGAAACTAAAAATAAAACTAGTGCTGTCTAATCTCCCGCCATAGGATTACAGGAAATAGTGTAAATTTTTTTACAGAACCTTTATATATGCCACTTTAAAACTAATACTCTGTTCACGCAAACGAGAGACAAACCGAAACAAACGTTTGCGTTTATATGAGAAAAAAGTGATGACTCATATCAGCTGTGAACTGATCGATTAATTTCTACCAGTTCACACTGTGTTCAATATCACAGTTACCGGTTCACTTATATACTATACATTAATTGTATTTCTGTAGTTAATTGTGAATCAGTCTTATTGTTCGAAGATACACTCTCGCACGCGCATAGTTGTTTACATAGTCTCCCCTTTCCGTGTTTCTTAAACTTTAAATCCTTTTATTAATTCCCAACCTCAATGTAACCCATTCTTTCTAGAAGCAAATTATTGCTACCGAATCTTTTGTCATCGTTCCAAAAATAAAGAAATATAGGTTTTCTGCAAACCCTACATACTCCTTGACACTTTTCCTATGAGTTAAGAAATTTAAAATATGAATTTCTTAGAAAATACCATTGACTATCTGAACAGTATATTGGGGTAAGATACGCAATATTGTATTTTTACAAACATACCAAACATTTTCTTATCATGAAACCCTATATTTTTCCTTTACATATTTCCTTATTAGATACCGCATCTTTAATAAAGCATTTCTTAGATAACATAACTTTCATGTAGGCTACAACCTGAATAGTACATTGAGGTATGGCGTTTTAAAAACATACCAATATCGTATAGCAAGCATTTTGCACTTAGTATATAGATTTATGTACTCTTGAGCTCTTGAGTAATATAATTTCATTCCACACAGCATTCACTGTTCACCCCAGAGATTTCCATTTTATTAGGCCAAGCTCTTTTAATACACATTCTATTACTACTGCTAGTAAGTTACATGGTTCATTCTACTTCACCTAGTAAATCATTCTCAAATTAAATTAGTAGATTCACCTAGCGGCAAAGCATAATAGGAGCATTTTTAGCCTTCAACATTTAGATTACTCGGCAAACAAAATCTCCTAAATTTCTATTATACCAATAAAATAACAATAAACAGTAGTTGATTCTGCATTATTCATATCAATTTATTCATTGAAAATTCTCATTTATCTAAAGGGGCACGAAACTAATCAAATGCATTCATAAACTGCGAGCTGCACTGAAACGCATTTGAGCAGGACACGAATAAGAGGCAAAGAGAAAGAGTGTGTGATAGGAGAGAGAGGGAAGTGGAATGACAGGCTGGAAAAGATTTGGGAGCGCGCCAAAATATCTTCTCGTCTGCTACGCTTGCACTCTCTTCACCAATTCTTTTCCCTCTCTTTCCTCTTTCATGGTGTCTAGCTCGGTCTCTCTCTCTCGCACACTTCCTCTCTCCCCCAACCAACTATTCAGTCACGTTCTACTTATATACCAACTACCAATATCGACGCTATCCATTCTACCCCAATAGGGTAGACAAATGAGTTTACCAGGAAAGAGGCAAAGAGCTCAGTTGAGCGTATGCAAATTAACTCTGTCACACTCCCACATACTCTCTCACTCTTTCACATTGGGAACAAGTTGAGAAGAAGAGAAGAGAGTATGTAAAATAATGAAAGACATTCATCATGTCACCACCGTTTCATCTCTAATATAATCAGACAGCATTTTTGGCAAAGTTGCCATCACAATAACAATTTTAAACAAAAGATGCTAAAATTAAGATTGAATTTTAGAAATTGCTCAAGTTTATCAGCAATATTGAAATTAATTCAATTTTCAAATTTGTATGAATATCAGCAATACTGATAAATAAATTCAATTTATAAATTTGGATGAAGCTCAACTTGGAAACCATTTTTAATTTTGAAAAGTATCGATAAACAAATACACATATTTCTTTACCCTTTTGGTATTTTTTTGAGAAAACTATTGCTATCCAGTCTTTAGACTAATGAGCAAATTTGTTCTTTCCTTTTTAACTAAAGCTTAATCTAAGTTTATAACTACAGTCAAACCTCTATATAACAAACCTCCAAATAACAAAATCCTCTACATAACGAATTTTTACCTTGTCCCATGACATTTTAGAATTTTTACTACTTATATACCTCTATGTAACGATATCAGACATCACAACAACGAAGTTTTCTCTTCACTTCAACTAACAAAATGTAGTGTGTATAGGAAGCCCTCAAAGTCATTTCCAAGGAATTGTTTATTTCAGCAGGAAGGTCAATAAAACCAAAAATAATGAGAGATTCAGGTAGGGTAGTAGACAGTTAGTAGAGGTTGAAACACATGTCAGAAATCGAATGCAGGAAATAGAATTTTAAGAACTCGTCATTATGTAGGTCTACTGGACCTTCCCATTGCTTTTCAATTCAATTCTTAGAACTGATTGTGATGAAACCGAAGAGAAGAATCCTACAGATCATGAAGTTTTACAAGCTTTCAAAATCATCAGGCGAGGATTTCAACTGAAAGATGGTGTACCAGACAACATTTTTGACTGTCTGAATAAATGTGAATCGTTCATTGAACGTGATGTTTTATTCAAATGCAAAATGCAACCAAAAATTTCTCACTTTTTCAAATAAACCATCAAAAACTAGAAAAAAATTTGAAAAGTTCCTATACGAAGTTATTTACAGGATAATGTTGTGTTTAATCTGATAGTTTCATGTGTAAAAAGTATTAAAATAAATTTAGTAAAGGCAGTTGAAAAATTTTGCTACTGAGTAGCCTATACTTCGATTTAATTCCACTACATTCAAGTCATGCTTCCTGGAAATGAATTGGTGAGTTTTATTACTTATTACATTCTATACATATTAAAAAAAAAGATATTTTATTATTTTCAAGAGCATGAATTTTCAAATTTCTATATTAACGTTGGCCTATAGGGTAATTACTGTAAGATGGGGTGGCAGTATTCTTGACACAACAAGCTCTCAATAACGAATACCTCTCTACAGCGAATTTTTCCTTAGGATAATCGACTTCGTTATACAGAGGTTCAACTGTACTTTCAATTAATTTACTACACAAGAAAACTGTACTTATCACTAATCAGTTGGGAATCACTAATTTTTACTGTTTTTCTATAATACTGGACTTGAATATTACGCTCTGCACTAACTCAAATAAATATTTTAAAGTATAAAAATATAGATGAAGAGCAAAGACCAATTTCTGAAGACCTAATAACGAGTACATTACAATAATCCAGATGCCTATGATTAGAAACAAGATAGATATATATAGATAGCGTCCAATGACTTCCTCTCAAAGGGGTATAAGGACTTGTCAAATAGTTGAAACTTATTTTTAAGTTATCTTTAAATTTAGAACTACACTAATTCAAAGGAAGATTTTAAAGTATAAAATATATAGATGAAGACCCAATGCTGAAGATCTGATAACGAGTACATTACAATAATCCAGATGCCTATGATTAGAAACAAGATGGATATATATAGATAGCGTCCAATGACTTCCTCTCAAAGGGGTATAAGGACTTGTCAAATAGTTGAAACTTATTTTTAAGTTATCTTTAAATTTAGCACCACACTAATTCAAAGGAAGATTTTAAAGTATAAAATATATAGATGAAGACCCAATGCTGAAGATCTAATAACGAGTAAATTACAATAACCCAGATGCATATGATGAGAAACAAAAAGTAATTAGAATCTATCCGGTGGTTCGGGACCCACCTAAGATTGTAAATCTACAATAACATGATTCAAACGGTGAGTGGACTTACTCGTAAGGGTCTCCCCCACCAAGATTCGTATTATGCTATTTGGCTATTACAAAAAAGTTGTCATAGAGCAGGGGTCTCGAAACTTTTCAGCCCTCGGGCCAAAATAATTACCCGAGAAGGTTCCCGAGGGCCAAAACACTACTATAATAATTCTATACCATCTATAGTGTTTTAGGAGGAGTCCTCCCCTCCTCCTCTTCTTCCGCTCCTACGTTCTCTCCCTCCTCCTCCTCTACCTTCTCATCATCCACCACCTCCTCCACCCATGAGCACGGCCTTGTTCCTTATTAGAAGAGTAATTTTCAGAGAAATTTGTGCTGTACATTTAAAAAAAAAAATAAATACATTGAATTGAAAAAAATATTCCTTTTATCAAAGATGGCAAGATTACAAGATTAAAAATGACTATAATTGACAGCTATCCTTATCAATTAGCTCAATCATTAATCTCCATGGCCTTCTTCTAAGTGGTAAATTGAATAGGATTTATGAAAAGAGCTGAAAAGTTGGATGAAACTAATTAAAAGTTTAAATAATTGCCGTAATTATTGTGATATTTCTCAATAAACACAAAAATGGCTTTAAAAACAGGGGCTTTCACGTTTTTAGTGAATTACCTTGATTATTTGTTGATTAAACGATATTGTGATATTGTTTTTCAACTAAACTTGTAGGGAATTCGATTTTAAAAATAAGATGTTGAATTAACATTAACAAATAGCCGAAAAAACCAAAATTCATAAAATCGAATTTTATTGGTCAAAGTACACTGCATTTGCAGAGTTGCTTTTAACTTGTTATTATTGTGTTTCGATATTATAAACCCTGATTTATGAACTCTGGGGTGATTTTCCACTATTAGGTGATTCAAAATGGTGGTCCACTTTGTAACGGTGACCGATTTGATTGACCAGCAAAAAAAACACTGTTCTCTGCTGTGAAATCACTTCTCGGTGGTTCGGAACCCACCTAAAACTGTAGGTCCAGCTCATCAATCACCATCATCCAACTCATTACCCACGCACAAGTCTCAAACCTATGTGGGCTTCATCCTCAAAAAAAATTGCACCTGCTAAATTTGTTAAAAAATGATGAATTGATAAAGTAGTATAATTATTACTTGAAAGAATATTTAGTGACAAAACCCTAAAAGCTCTCGCGGGTCAGATTTGGCCCGCGGGCCCGAGTTTGGAGACCCCTGTCATAGAGAATAGGCAATATTGAAGGATCCGAGCATTATATTAAGCACGTAGGTAGGTACTACAAATTAATTTATTTTAGTTTTTGAAAAGCAAGATGTACGTTGTAATTTGACTAACAGAGATCCAAAGTCATAAATTTAACTCTCCATTACAAATTCAAGTCGTGTGTGCCGAGAGATGTCTGAGGGAGGGCGATGGGCGGGGGGGGGGGAGGAATTAAAGCTTGGATAAAAGGGGACAAGGGGGGTCAGGGGACCGCGTTGCCATATCAACGCATTTCATGAAAGGCGGAGCAAAAGCTGAACTAAAGCGACTCGTGCATCTATATCAGATTCTAAAGCTTTCTGCCCTTCGCTTTGATAATGTTTCTCCACACGAAATTATAACCAAAGTACCAGACTACTTACAATATTGCATGTCAAACATTCACCTTCAGGGGCCGAGTAAATAGAAAGAGTTTCAAATCTTCTATTCTCACCTGAAACAGACAAATAAATATTTAATTAGTTACATTAATTTATTCAGTTAATTGTTGTTTGATGAACCTAAAATAATAGTTTTTAAATTAAAATGAACAGATCATTATTGAATGTTTAGAAAACAATTTTCTCTGTTGTCTTGATTGCTATTAAACTATTTACAGTTTAATAAATAATAGAGAAAACAACAGCTGGCTATTACGAGGAAAGGCACCAGAGAAGGTTAGAAAGATTGAATGAAAAATCCAAGAAATAAAATACAAATATTACAACAAATATGAACGTATAACGAAAACAATAAATATACACCAGGAAAAATGCAGCAAGACAACACCTCTAAACAGGAATCCTTAATTTTGTGAACACAAGCCCTTTGGGATTTCAAAATTCTAAAAAATAACTAATAGTCATTCACAAATTGAAAACAAAATAATAAAAGGCTCAAAAATATGCACAAACGATTTATAAATTTGTCATTGATATTGATGAGGATCACAAATGTTACTAAGAAAACTATCATACGTTTTATTCTACAAAATAAAATATTTTATTATTTCAGACTAAATGCGTCTTCATTCTAAATGTGATGTTCATTTCAACTGCACACTTTCAACTCAACTATTAAGCTGGTAGTTATAATTGCCTGTCAAGTTACTGTATAATAATATTATTAAACTAGTTATATTCTTGTTTCTTACTTTTTGTTGGATATTTGAAGATGTTGTTCAAATTTATAAATTTATAGTTTCACTGTATTCTGTATCAAATTATTCTATTCTTCACTGATGCTTTACTGCTTTTATTTATTGCAAAACATCAACCAAACCAGTAAAATATCTTTAGTGTAGTCTACAGACTGTATAACGGATATTTGATGATTTTTGTTTGTATAAAGTATTTAAAAAATAACATACATGTTATCCTACAAAGCTAAAAGACAATAATTGTGTTGTAGCCGTGTATTATTTTTCTTCAAAATTGTAAATTGTTTACTGTATCAAGGTATTCTTTCTTTACTGAAGAATAAGATGCTTTTTTTATTGTAAAACATCAACCAAACCAGTAAAATTTCATTAGTATCTATAGAGGTATAGACAGTGCAAATGGATAATGGAAGTTGTTTGGTAATTTTTGTTAGTAACTAGTCTTTCACATGCGGCATGTTTTCTCTCTTTTCAAGCCCAGAACTATTTCGCTCTACCTCTACCGGTTTCTTTGTCCAATATTACCTCACAGCTCTCTCAAATTCTCCGTCTTCGTCGATTGCTGGTAACCGGTTCTCTAGTCGTGTGAAGAGCTGAATTATTTTAACCTTCAGTTGTCTGAGTCATTATTTCATTCGAATCAATGGCCTCATTTCGACGAATAAATTCGTGCTTTTATTATAGTCTCCGCATTTTCCTAGCCGAATCTATGAAAAATTGCCAATAACATTGGCAGACGTTCAAAAGTTCTCTGTAAATTCAAACTGCGTCTTTGTCTTGTAGGTTGACATGTGTTCAGTAAATTTTATTAGCCTGTGCACCATGAACATAGGTAATAAACAAATTTCTTGCAGTTTAATTATCCAAACTCCATAAAACTTCGATGAATCTATGCAGGCCTATCACATACACAGAAATCAGAATTGATTTATTATTGAAACATTACTTCGTCAATGGTTTTAAAAAAGATAAGTGATATTGCTGAAATTGAACTAGAAATGGTTCTATACAAAACAAATAAACCAATCAGCAAAAGATAATTCGTTGTAGCTTACATTGTGATGCAGTCATATCATTTGAGTGGCGCATTGAAAACTCTTGGTTTATTGATTAAATAATTCTATTTTTAGTCAATGATTATTCAAAAGTTTCAATTCACCCATCAGAAAAATGATGCAATAAAGGGAATTTATAGAAATTTCATGACTAGCACCGACATTGAAATCAAACAGGCGATTCAAGAAAGAATAATAGTTTAATGTTTAATCCACAAATCGAATAATAGCTAATCGCTCACGTTTCAAATTATTATTATCATCATATTAATTTTGGTAATAGACTGATGGACTGTTTCAGACACTTTCAATTTCTATTTCATTCTACTATTTGACTATTTCTCTCTTACACACTTCATAAATTTCCACTTCAAATTAGTGATTTATCTCCATTGTTATTTTTCAAAACATGTAATAAAGTTATTCAATTTTTTGTTTATTAGTTATATTTAAATTGACTCAAGGCTGGGAACAATTATCCAATGAAAAAGAAAACATTTTACAATAATTGTTAAAAACAAACATGTTAGAACTTTTTTTTGTAACATTTTATTTCTTGTACATGATAGTAAAAGTTAGTTGAACTAAGTATTTTTTCTTTGTAACTTCTTGGTTTCTCTCCTAATAATTGATTGTTTTATAATTATTATTTTTTTATCATGTATTGTTTTTTTCCTGTGTATTTTTTTGCTTGTTTGTATTTGCGGAAATAAAGATTATTATAACTGGTAGAACATTCAACATTTAGAACTGTTAAAACATACAAACGCAAAAGCATACACATCGCTACAATAAAACCTCACGATCATAAATCATATTGATATAAAAAATGTCAGTAACAAAAAACTGTATGTAGTAATTGTATGTAATGTAATTCTAGTAATTTTCAAGAAAATGTTAACGAGAAGGTTCATTTGAAATCATTTATAATATAATATAGGAACAATAAATTTATTAAAAGAGGAAAAATAATTGAGCAGTTTTTCAATCAGATGTCATTCTTTGAAGCTAATCAGCTCCATTGTTTATTAAAGCTCCTTTCTTTTCAAACTACTCTATTCTATTAATAGAATACTTACAAGACACTAAAAATAGAGCGATAGAGCGACTGTTCTCGGTCACTGGACGACGATTTTTGTTATTCTTGTCCCTAAAACGAATCTGAATAGTCTAGTCCATTTTGAGGATGTCTAAAGAAAGGGGAGGGAGAGTAAAGTAGAATTATAATTGATATAAACTAATAAAAGCTCAATAAATTAAAAATTATCAATTGAAAAAAGGTTGAAAAATTGACTTTTGCAATAAAAAAATAATTTCTGGCAGATTTTATACTTCTACAACAATTATCATAATACAGTAATTACAATGTTACTTTGACACTTGTTTCTCAAATGAGGAAAACTAAAGTATTCATAGATAAGATGGTCATGAATAATGATGAAGACAAAATAACAATCCCAAAACGACTTTCTTCGCAAATTTTAACAAGGCTACATTATCAACAACTTTGCAGGTTTAAAGAAAAATTAGCAATCATAGAAGATGTTTCTAAAATTCATTAGCAATCTTCAATAAAGTAAAGAAAAATTATTTTAAGCAGCGATTTAAAAAAATGTAAATGCATAGTTGTGTAGGCTTATAATTAGTACGCTTAATTATAATTTAAATTAATGATGAATAAGAATAAAAATTAATATTTGAAGGTAAAGTATTACGGTGAAAATTATTATTTTAAGGTGAGGGATTTGACCCAAAATCATATTGATGAAACTGCTGGAAAGGACCAGAGGTTGGGGGTTCATACTTGTACATGATGATAACATTCTGATATCGTGGTAGATGAGGTAGAAGATATCACCGTAAAAAAAGTAATCGGATGTACAGTAGTGAAAAATGTAAATGAGGGAAATAGCTATTTGTGTGACTAGAGTGCAAAGTTGGGTTTTTCTGCACCGAGAGAAACAGTTTTTTCATTACCTATCTTCGAATCAAATCTATTTCAACAAACAACTACAGCTTACTGTATTTCGTAGCTGATGCAGAGTAGCCAACCTATTTTTGAATGCAGAATAGGGAACCTGCATATTACATGCTCACTATTTTGTGTTGTTAGGTTGCAAATCTGGAGTGCGGAAAAGTACTTTCGCACACTTGAATTTACTTTCCCGCACTGGTGCAGTAATAGACTATTTTGCGTGCTAAAGTTAGTGCAAAAATAGACACTTTTCGGGTCACTGTAGGAAAACTATATTTTCGTATCCAGTATAAGCCATTGATTGATTTATGAGCCTATCTTGAGGCTTCCTCAACTCCTTGAGTCTTTCAAGTGATTGCTTTCCAAGTCTCCCCTGAGTTGAGGCAGCAAGGCCTGTTCATTAATACTGGTCTGAGTCCTGTATTTTGTTTTGAGGTTATTCTTTCTCTTTCATAATTTGTATGGATGTAAGAAAAACGAATTTTTGTATTCAATTTGATATTTTTAAAATGAGTACCTATTTCAGATTTCTTTCCTCTTAGAAAACATTACCATTGATCAAATGAATTTTATCGGCACACCACGACAAACTAAGTATGCAGGCAAGCACTTGGAAAATTGCCCGACTCATTATGAAGCCAACTCGAAAAACAAAATAAATAACATCCCATTTGTATATATTTATAGGACTCTTTCCCCCACCCATTTTTAGTGCCATGCTATGTTTGATAGCTAGTCATATATTGAAGATAAATTATTCAATTTAAATAAGAGTAAATGGTCTTGGATAAAGATAAAGATGGACCATAATATAAAATTATGGGTGGTTAAAGGTAACCTACTTGCTAACGCCAGCGACATATACTTAACCTCGAAAAAGGAAGCGCCAAATTCATGTTATGCTCAGTTTGACAAAAAAAGTGCTGTCCATTTTACCACCATAACCACTACGTTAATATGAACAGTTATGGATTTTTCAAAAAATTTGCTTGAAGCCTACAAATATTTTTCCGATTTCAATTAATAATTTTCAAAGGAAAAAAAAACAGAACGATATACGTATTTCTTCTTATTACGAATATCAGTAGAATTTTATTTGAAAAGTTTGTGATATTTTGTAGAAAGGTTAATAATGAGTAATATAAATATAAATCGCCAGCAGGACAAATCGGAGCAATGACCTACCAATATGAAAGCCTAGATTTTAAAAGCTATAGAGAGAAAAGCTAGGCAACATGATAATGAATGAAAGTAACTGTAATGGCCCTCTTAACACAACTGAGATGTTATAAGGAAGATGTGGGAAACAAGTTTTTATCCACAGAGTTTCATCACCGTCTACGCTCAAAACCAGGATTAACTTGATCGTATTAGTTAAAATTCAATACTGGATTTGGCTATTAGAATAGAGATATGGAGCAATAATAATTGGAGAAGTGAGAAGGGCAGTGTATCAATATTGAAAATTCTGTAATGAAGTGTATTAGTAGACTAAATTAGGTCTCCTGGGCCCTCTTTGTAAGGGTGACCGATTAGATTGGCCAGCAAAAAGACACTGTTCTCTGCTGTAAAATCACTTACCGGTGGTTCGGAATCCACCGAAAACTGTAGGTCCAGCTCATCAATCACTATCATCCAACTCATTACCCACGCACAGGTCTCCGACCTATGTGGCTTCAAAAAAAAAATTGAAATTCATAGCTTCTAATGCATTACAAAATGAATACATATTGCTATAACAATCGCTACAAAAAGTACAATAATTGAATAGAATGTAAATCGACTTACAGTAAAAGTAAAGTAAAGCATCCATCAAAATGTCTTTGAATGCATTCTGTATCTCACATTATGATTGGCTGAGGAGAGGTAATACAATCCAGTCTTATAATTGGATGAGAATGGGAGCTATAGTAAGCTCAATCATTGGCTGTCAAGCGAATTCAACATTCTGCATTTTAATTGGCTTTCAAATTCAAATGCTATGGTTGAATGGGTAACAGTTGTGATAAATTTTTGATTCGCTGGAATTTTTTTAGTGGATTATAATCATGGGCGTAACGAGGGGGGGTTTGGGGACGTAAGTTGGCGTTAATTTGAAGCTACATTTATATTGTATAATGTATATTATATGAAAAGAATGAGAAATCTTTTTTGAAGGAAGGAATATGTGAGAGTGGTTGACTGGGTGGGGGGGGGGGGGTGGTAAATCCCCCCTCCCCACCATAAGTCAACACTAGTTAAGCCACTGATTATAATTACCAAAAATAATAGAAAACACACTTGAAAATCATTCTACTTAAATCATTAAGACGAATTAATTTTAACTTTTCATGTGAAATTTAACGACTTGCAGTCAAATATTTGTTAAGAATAAGATAAGACCTCTCAATTACAAAGAACACAAACCAACAACACAGCTTCAACATCTACAGAAAACCAACAATGACAGATACCCTAATACACAGCACCTCCAATCATCCAACACAACACAAACACTCAGCATTCAGGTCAATGCTACACAGACTCAACAACACACCACTATCCACTGACAATTACCACACTGAACTAAATACAATAAAATACCTAGCACAAGAAAACGGCTACAAACACGACCTAATTGACAAACTCAATCATAAAATAAGAAACAAAAAACAAAACACCAACACCACTGACAAAAAATACATCACAATGACATACATTAATCCACAATCAAACAGACTAGCAAAAATCTTCAAAAAAGCCGGCCACACCATCTCATTCAGAACAAAAAAAAAAAAAAAAAAAATGCACTTACACTCAAAACCACACTGAACACAAACAAATACGATCTCCCAGGGATCTACAAACTGAACTGCTCTGATTGTAACAAATTCTACATAGGACAAACAGGCCACACATTCAAACAACGTTACAAGGAACATTTTCAAGCCCTGACATCAAAAGCTGAATCGAATTTTGCCGACCATATCATTCAAACTGGACACACTTTTACTGACATCAGTACCAACCTACACATTCTACATATAAAATCCGTCAGGTAGGGGTGAGATAATTCACAAAAGAGAAAAAAAACTAATTGTTAATCTGTAAAAAAGTTTTAAAGTACATTTTTAAGCGAGTTGGATAGATAGTAATATTAATATCTTTAGTGGAAACTATTTATACTTGTAGTTACACTATCAGTATTCAAGCAGCACGAGGCCGCGAATTCACTAAATTCCAACCAGTACGATACTAAAACTAGTTTTCACGCACGCGAGCGCGCTAACACGAGCACTAAACTTCTACAACCACGGGCAAAGTAAATGAGAAGTTGAAAATGGTTCCTCTGTGAGAAGATTGGTTATCGACTTTGTTGACTTTCGAACTTGCCGAGTGTAGAAAGCGATAAATCGAATTTCTTTACAGCGAAATAATCTCCAAATAACACGGAAATTGGATAATAGAAGACGACCTCGTAATGTGTTCAACGAAGAACAGATAATTTGTTGACAATTCTATGCAGAACTCAACTGATGAAATTATTTTTAATATGGTTGGATTTTTTCTAACAAAAACAAAAAAATAAAAACACAACTACCACAATTGAATTATGTACAAAGGCTAAGACAATTACACGGATTACTACTTTTTAAATATTGGTACTGTATTTAAAAAAGGTCATTATCATAAAAACCCAACTTTATTGAGAAATAAGAAATTTAAGAATATTTTTTTTTTCAATTGAAGGATTCCATTCTTGTAAATGGGAATGAAACAAAACTAAGATATGATTGCAATATGATCGGAGGATATTGTTCAATATAAATGGATAATAAATTATTCGCAAGCCCATAAATAAATAATACATGTTATGAATTATGACTCCCAAGTCTTCACCAATAAACTCATAATTCTTCCTAAGTCGCGCACTAATATAGAATATAAGAAGAAATGAAATAAAAATTGCAAAATATATTTCAAGAAAATAGATACTGTGTGTTATTAATATACAATTATTATTTATTTAATTTACATGATTGTATTAACTATAAAAAATTTTCCACTAGGCCATTTTGAAATCCGAAACTGAATATTTGATCGAATAAACCTCATTTCATGCACATTTTTTTGGAGGATGAAGCCCACATAGGTCTGAGACCTGTGCGTGGGTAATGAGTTGGATGATGGTGATTGATGAACTTGGTTAATTGAATTTTGTTTTCAAACATTCTGAAAGCCAAGCTCAATAGTTGAAACAGACAATGAAATTATTTATAATGTTGTGACTGATAGCATTCTATATACAGGAAGGAGATGAGCTACTTTTTTAGTCCTCGAAATGAATATGACGTTGTTATTGGATCCAAACTCCTAAACCTATACCCAGCCTCATCAAGCGCACAGGCATAGGCAAACCAATCAAAATATTTTTTGTCGTATTTCCAATCCCCTCAAAATCAATAACAAAATTTATATAGCTACAGCTACTTAACACAGGATCTAGTAGGTGTTGGATAAAATTACGGAAGTTTAGATTAGATTTGAATGCATGTTACTACACTGTTGGTTTGACAAAATTCGGACTCAAACGTTGAAAACGAAATACTTCTACGCTTATAAAAGAGCATTATGCTGGTGCCGCCCCTACGGGAAATTTATTGGATCCAAATCACAAAACGAAGTGGGTTGGGTTGCTAGTGGATACCTCAGAGCTACAAAGTAACGAGGGTGAGGGATAGAGTGGGTGGAAGGGTGGAGGTCTGATGGGGGGAATCGAGACACAAAATGCAAGGGTGAGCCAAATGGTGCATCAAGACGAGGTTAAAATGGTCGATGTAGACAGAAACATAGAAATCGATATTTTATACAAACAAAATTCTCAGTGGGCTGCCCTTTCATTAGATCTTAGATCAGTTTAGTCTGCTCTTTGCTAAAGTGTTCCAATCTTCACTTTTTTCTTCATTGAATCAATTAGTAATATTATTTAAATCGAATAAACGTTTATTTATATTATTATCTTTGTGAAAAGAATGCATTCATAGAA
The DNA here is from genome assembly GCA_948455865.1 of Conomelus anceps. NCBI lineage: Eukaryota > Metazoa > Arthropoda > Insecta > Hemiptera > Delphacidae > Conomelus > Conomelus anceps. The sequence goes on from OX418219.1 coordinate 15,763,572, forward strand.
AATATGCTACTACATTTCATTTTTATTTTATATTTTTTATTTTAGTTTTCTTTATTAATTTTGTAAAAAAGTAGACATACATAAAAATAATACAACGTATGAAAAATATTTCCAGATTCACTAGATAAACATTTACAAGCTATATGGATCTGAATGTATGAGCAGTGAAAACTGCTTTCTACTTCCTGAAAATTTGTTTTTTAGCATATTCTCTTGGCATTCTTCCCAGGCATCTCACAAAATTATATCGATGATAAATTAAAAATAAACTTTTCTGACTATTTGTTTATTTTACTAGAGAAATATTTCTCAGAGGTGATGATTTCCTAGTTATGAATCGAATGAGAATTCAACAAATCAAGAGCTTTTCAATCATCGGTACCTATCTACAAACAAGAGCTCAAAAGAGTTCTCAAAACTTAAGAGAACTCAAAAGTTCAATACTTAAATATTTTCAAACATAGAGCTAAGTTACTGTTTGAAAAGAATTCTAAAGAGTAAAATCTTTCGAAAAGTATAGAAGCGCACATTCACTGGAACTTATTCCACAAGAAAGAAATGGCGGCCGAACAGAATTGAATGAATTATTTAAAACTGCTCGAAGCTCCCAAGCTGGAATATTATTTCTGAACACGAGTGACTGTTTAGAAGAGAAGTCAGTGTTCTGTGTAGCGTAGCAAGCTCATTTTACTCACTCAATAACTCTCTCGAACTCTCTCACACAAGCCATCTCTCTCACTCTTCAAGTAGGTGAGGCCGGGTGGCTTCAATAAATGCCTGCTTTCGATGCCCTAACACTTCAACCAGTCATAGCAAACTTTAGGCATTCTACAGTGTTATACATAATTACAGAAAAATAAAAATCACATTACAGCACGAAAAAATCAAAATCTAAATTAAAAACAAACAAACATAAAGCAAGTTTGCAAAACAAAAATATAAAAATAAATATACGGTACTCATAGTAGGGTTGCTAGTCAATGAAAAAGTGTGATAATTTATTGTCGATCAATACTTTAAAAAACGGTCTAATAATAAATAATGCATAATTATTAACAATGAATGATAAATGCATTAGATATTATTGTCTACGGCACTGTGCAGTAATTAATTTAACATTCCAACGGACGACATCATAATAATTATTAATTATTAAGTTACTGTGTTAGATAATTACTTTTACAACTACAATTATTATAAACATGATATAAAAACAAGTGATAATTATCACAGATGCTTAGCCTAACAAGCTTCCATTATACTGATTTTGGAAAAGTCAATATTGAAAGGTATTAACCTGGAATAAAAAACCTCAAATAGTTCATTGGTTTATTTGAATTTTAAACACAACTATCATTTATTTTATAACTTATTTGTTTAGTTTCTTTCATTTCATATTTATGTGAGAAAGAGCTAGAACAGCTGCATAACCCCTTACTTACCCTTATTTATTGATTTATGATTTTTTAAAGTCAAGGTGTGAACCTGAAGGATGCCGCTATCTCAACACATAAATAATTTGGAACTATCAGGTCGAAATGATTCGTTTTCTATTATGGACGGCTCTAACTAGGTAGAGGAGTTTTACATGAAGGCATGAAGCTAAATACTGATAAAATCGTTATTTTATTACTGCAATGCAAATCAAACTCCTCAAAGTAACAGCTTAAATTGGAGGAATGAACTAATCAACTTGACTATAAATTTTATTTGCTACAATCTACAATGTATCGATGAAAATATTTTGCTGAAAAAAGTATTACCTTTAATCATAAAGTATTAACTACAGTACACACAAAATTAAACAGGTACTCAAATTATCTACAAATAGACACACAATACTCGTGCATTCTGCATTGTGTGATGTGGGTCGATTGATAGACGGAGGGTGTGAGAGAGATGAAATTAGAGAGTGTGAGAGCATGAGAAAGAGATGTTTAATTCTGTTTGAAGGGAGTAGGGAGGAGAGAGATGGCTGAGTGTAAATCCCCCACCAAAATGCCATACTGCCGCAGCGTCTCAGTATTCAGCAGAGGAGAGCAGAGAGCAATAATTCGAAAATTGTTTCACTTCACCTAACCCCTACACCCCACCCACCACAAACACAATAGTGCGAGGCAAACGGCATGGAACCAACGAAAATCTGATAATAGACAAAGCTGCACACACTCACACCAGCTCAATGCAAATAATAAGTGGACTACAGTATTTGAGATGATATCCAAAATAATATCTGAGGAACTAAAGGGTATCTCCTGTTGTGAGAGAGCTCATAATTCACTTAAATCACTAACTAAAATGAACGAATACCACAAAGAAAATTGCTTCATTAAAATCGAATGTTGGCACAGTAAAATATCCTGTGAACAACAGACCAAGCCAGGCTTAAAAATGTTAGCAATCTTCAAGGCCAGCAGGTTTTTCTTAAAAGTATCTATAACGTTACAAAGTGAAACGGCCATGTTTAAATTAATTTCATTCCAGCAAAGTATTTTAGAATTTTTGTAATAAAATGCTTGATAGGAAATTGCCTACAAAACCTTCCGCCATTATGAAATGCTGATAACTGAACTAACTTATTTAAAAGCAATAATTTCACAGAATGTGATAATTGTATTTTATTCCTAGGAAAATTAGTAAATAGCTCATTAGACACGACCATAGGACAACATTTTACACAATAGACCTAATGAGGTACTTTGGTCATTTGAATTTTAAAATACACAATTCGAAGTCAAAATTCAGGTTGAATTGGCTTGAGCATTGTAATATCGATTAAATAGTGGGAATATTTGATGAATGCATCAACAGAAAGCAGTAGTCTTCTACAGTTTGGTTTATGAGGTTCATTTTGCATAATAAACCAGGCATAATAAGAGATATGTTATCTCAAATTATTCAATTACAAATTTATGTATAAAAAATCTAATGCAACTAATAATTCTAAGTTCGTTTAAATGCTAATCTAGTGTACTAAAAATAATAAAATCCTAGATGAGGTAAAAATGGCGAGAACGTCATTTTTTATTATTTATTGACAAAAATAAAATAAAATAGTGAAAAGACACTGATTTTAATACTTAGTAATTAAATAGTGTTAGTGGCAAAGACAAAATGAGATTTGCAGAATACCGATCAGTGTCACTTATGACATCCATTATGAAATTCATAATTCATTGGCAATGATGATGATAATTAAATCTGATAAAAATATATTAATAATTTACTAACCTCTCCATGGAAATCCTGTCTTCCATCCGGAGTGTTTTCTGGAAGAATGTAAAGTCGAAGACTTGCAAGAGTTTGTTCGGTGTTTTTATCCTCCCACAGCAATTGCAACTCACCAATGCTAATTAAGTCATTATCACTCCACATTTTAACAAAAAAGAATTCACTAAGAGCCAAAATATTGGCTTTGCCATTTTTACTATATTTGAATGCTTTGTAAAACGTATAAGGCCCATGTTGGCCGCAAGGTACTCCAATTAATTTGTAATCTGTGGCCATTATGTGCCTAATTAATAATTATAGAATTTGAAAACTATTTATGTTTGAAGATGATTCAATCATATTCACAGGAGGATGATGTTTTTGAAAAGGCATGATGGCTCGACGCACTTTTACTTGCAGGGTTATAATAGCTCACGCACAATAGGCCTACACACAAAGATAGGAACAGATTCAGCGATAGCAAGTGTCAATACTGAAATGGAAATAATTACAGACATGTGATTTTAAAAAATAAACTCTCTGCGCAGAATCGTTCCAATTAAAATTAAACATCACTTGACAAATTTTCACAACGAATCTCGCATTAAAATTTGAATACAATTTAAGAGAAATCTCTGAGTATACACAAACAACACGCCACTGGCATATCCACTTTGTATTTACTCTAATTATGTGACGTCACCGATACTCTTCTATACCCATAATGCTTTGAAACCAAATAACTATCATGGTGGGGGCATTGGAATACTAATGGCGACTTTGATAGCAGAAAGCATCTACACCGTTTCCGAAAACAACATTGAATCCTAGTGTCAATTTACAAGAAGATAAATATTATGTGCTTCACTAATTCATTCCACGTAACATATGATTCTTTATTTTGTCATTATCATATCACAGAAGCGTATAAAACTCATTCGTTTCGATGGCATGATTTGTTACTCAACCAAAAGTCATTGAACTTTTCAGACCCTTTTCAGGATATTTATTTTATAACTACAAGAATTTTGGACAACATTATGAGCATAAGAGTGAAGAAAGATGTTTTTTGTTACTTTTGTATAAAGTAACCCATTTATCATCACACTGGTGAGCTATTCTGCTTGGATAACCTAACTTTTGCATGCTACTTTAGGTCAATAATTTTCTCTAAATTGCTCTAATATAACTATTGTACTGGTGATTTTTGTTACGTACCCTACATATTCATCAATTACATGTGTCTAATATTTTTCATTTCAGTATAAATTGCAAATAACTTAGGTTAGTTGTAGTTAAAAACTTCCAATTTATGATTTTCTTCTCTTCTTTGCATCTGCTATCCCTACCTCTTATACTACCGTTTTATTTGAACTCCAATATCTTCAATTGTTATTCAAACAACTCATTTTGTCTATGTACAAAATGGCATGTTTAATGCAGAACAGAAGTTATACATGTTTACATATTTGAAGTATCGTTGACAATGTTTGCACTGTAGAAAAGCTATGGTATAGTGAAAAATTGTTTATTTTTCAACATAAGGTCCTTCTTGAATTGATAAAGGCCGGGTACCCGGGTTTTCCCAATCAACAGACTGGAGGAAACAAAAGTAGGCCTAACATGTAAGCTCTCAGTTGATTTTCTATAAATTTAATAGTGTTGCTTTTTATAGTCATTGTCTAGTCATATATATTGAATGAAACTAAAAACTTCAATACTATACCAACCAATTGAAATTTGGTTCTAAGAATAATCTCATATTTTAATCTTAATTCGAAATGCAAGATTATATCAATTGAATTATGGCTCAAAGAGAACTAGTTAATCTTATTCCTGATTAGGTATTAATTTAACTTTAATATTAGATCATTTTTCTGTTGCTTCTATTTTTGTCCAAAAGTTTTGGATTGTTCCTCGAAAAAGATTCACAAAAATAAAAAATAGATCGTCAATTTTTCACCAATCATGAATTATGGTTCAGCTGCATTAATGTATTAGGTTACCTGTTAATATCTCGACTTCGTTATTTTTTATGTAGTTATTTATTTATATTTTGAGGCACCTAAAAACTAAATGGTACTGTATAGAACATTATTACAGTAATGTTTTTAATATTCATATTCTAATGTCTAGCTACCATATCTCAAATTTACTTGATACTATAATGATATAACGTGGAACTGTTGAAATAGTAAATTAAATTCAATGCATAACATTAGAATGAAAATTTCCAGACTAATTTTTCCAATTTTTTACAGGATAGGACTCAAGGAGCAGATAATACTTCAGGACCTGGCTCCATCACAAAAATATCAGGCTGAAAGCGACTGTGTAAAAAATCTTCTAGCTCTGATTTCATTAAGTTTTGGTGAGTTTTTTACATCTAGACGGCTTATCGTATTTCCTTCATTTTCTGTGATCAGTCGAAAGGTCCCTAGCCTACAGTATAACGAATGCATAGTACACCCAAACAGATTTATTATTCTCTCAGGCTTTTCATTTGCTGATGAAGCCCACATGAGTCTGAGACTTGAGCGTGGATAATGAGATGAATTATGTTATACATGGTGGACCTACAGTTTTAGATGGGTTTTGAATCACCGTGTGAGTGATGATAAAGCTGATTGTCATGTCATCGCAGCCGGTAACCCTTCCAAGCACGGTCCCGAGTGCCCGTGACTGAACATGACACCGAGGTCAGCGAGTGGCCTATCACTCCCAGCTAACATTTATAACAAAAGCATTTAATAATTATAAAATAAGTCCAAGTATATATTTCTGATTATGTCTTGTATTTTTGTACTTCTAACACAATAACATAAAATTAACTATGAATTCTGTATTACACGATATAGCTTTAATATTAAAATTGAGTTCCCAAGATTTGTTAATCCATCCCCGAATCAAATCTAATAAACTGCGCTAACAAATTATAAATTTCATTTGTACACATTCACTAAAATATAAAATCCTACTGTAGTTTTCATATAACTTGGCAGCAGTTGGGTTCAGATGTAGCAAGTCCTCCCATCTTCTACACGCTGCCAACTTATATGAATACTACAGTACTTACTGAGTACATTGAATCATGAAAGCATATTACAAAATTACATTTTCAACCAATCCACATGACGCACACACGCTGAAGTCACGTGTGTAACTCATATTACATAGTTTTTTAAAAAGTTAAACTGAAAATAATTAATATAAACTTTAAAAAACACTTTTAAATGGAAATTAAGTCACGTTATGGCGTGACGGCCGTTTCACTCTGTTGTCAAGAGCATCGTCAGACGACCCACAGTACACTGATTTAAGCCTTAAATCATGGCATGTGTACTGTGGGTCGTCTGACGATGCTCATGACAACTGATTGAAACGGCCGTCACGCCATAATGTGAGTTAATTTCCACTTGAAAGTGTTTTTTAAGTTTGTATTACATGTTAGTGGAAACAAGATGGATCTTCAACATCATGAAAATAATTAATAATTTGGATAAGATCATTTTTTCATTCTTCTTGGTATTGGTGTTGGTGATATTGTGGTAGATATCCTCAATAAATAAGATCGATGCTGTCTATACCATTTAATTATTTAACACAAGAAACTAGTTGCGACTGTTACATCATTTTCAATCTCAATAAACTAAAACCATTTTTATATTTATTAAAACATCAGTCTTATTCATTATTTTTATTAGATTTCAGCTATCTTATAATATTTAAGTAATTCCATCCTGTTTGTATGTCAGCATTATAGGTAATAATTAGATATAGTTTGAGATCAACACAAAAAATCTTTTTAGTCCTTAATCCCGGTTTCGTATTTGTTTAAATTAAAATACGCTAGTAGTTGGAGGTACCAAATATTTGTTTAATAAGTAAGTTAATATTTGTTTTTATACGATAGAGTACTACTTGCCTTTTTAAATAGAGGTTCTTGATGAGGAGCTCTTGAAGTAGTGAGGTTCATTGTTAGAAACAATGAATTTTTTTTCTTTCAAGAACTTTTTTGTCTTTCAGTTCCTTTATCACACAATGATAGAGACAGGGTGTCTACTAGTCGGGAAAAGGTCGGGAAGTTTGAATTTTTTTTGGATTTGGTCGGGAAAATGAGAAAATTGATTGTAACACGTATTTTGACATACTTTTGTTACGAGTGCATAATTAAATTGGCTAACAAGGAAACAAGAATAATTCGATATGTAGCTGGGAACAATTAGTCAATAAATTTTTGCAATAAAATAATCAAATGATATTTTGTACATAGTGTGTGTTTTGCTATTGTACTGTGATTCTCCATACCATTAGTTCAATTTATTTGACCTTATATATTTTTTGTCCAAGGTTGTAAAAACTTGAATTGGGTAATTTAAGCAAGTATAACGCATTTTTGCAAGCAACTGTTCAGTCTCAAGCTATCTTTAATTTTTTCTTAACATAAATATGATACAAAGACAACTATGCCTTTTTTAATATAAATCAACCTCACATTGTGTGAAATAGCCCTTTAACACCTTTGATTACTGCAATTAAACCAGATGATAATGATGATATCTTACCAAAGATACTTATAGAGAGGGTTTAGAACTCCCTGGGTTTAAAAATAATGTTATTTGGAAGATTAAAATTTTAAACGATTTTCTTAAGTACAAGGTCTAAGTAAATTATTTAATGGCTTGAATTTCTAAACTGCCCTCTACTAATGTTAGAAAAACATTACTTAACAACTTGCAATATGTAGCTACTTGCTATTTTGATGGAGTCATCAGCCTACATTGCCCTGAAGTGGGTGATTTTATTTTAATTGGCATGTCAGTTCCCCCGAAGGGTGGCTGTTACATTTTTTGTTGTGTTTTATAAGATTTTACTATTTTTTTTTTGTGTGAATAAAGAAAGCAAATGAAATGTTCCAATCATCTAATTATTATTAGTGACCTCTTGTATACGCAGTGGCGGATCCATGGTGGGAAGGGGAAATTCCCCCCCCCCCAAACGCAGAAGAAAAAGAAAGAGAAGAGGAAGGAAAAGAGAGAAAAGTAGAAAAAGAGAAGGAAAAAAGTAGAATTATTAACGAATGGATATAATAAAAAAACAGTGAAGAAGTGGAAAAGAGATGACAATTTGTTGAAGGATAGAAATAATTTCAACTCTGTCCTACCAATTATTGGTAGGACAGAGATGAAAATTAAAAAATATGAAAAAGGGTAAAAATAAGGATAAAAAAGTAGGAGAAAATAAAGGAGAGTTTTCAAAGTTGCTGACAAGGGAGGAAAATGAGACAGTAATGCCTAACCAACAATTGATTTTCTATTGCAAACTATTGTGTACTTCAGTACTTGGTCTAAAAATGATGCCAGCTTTGAAAGGTTTTTCTGGATTCTGCAGGTTATCTATACATGGCTGAGGACTACTATGGCATAAAAAGCAGACTTGTTTTATCAGCACTACTTTACATTCACTCAGATAATCACCCTAGAGGCTAGATCCTGGATCCTCAAAAAATGGTTGGGAGATTTTGGTTGATTACAGAATAGTTTTTCTTGTGATTTTAATTTTTCATTAACAGTTTGTGCAGTGGCGTAACTATGGGAAGGAATCAGAGGGATATTACCCCCCTCCCCCCTAGACAAAAATGACAATTTTTGGCAAGAGTCAAAGAAGATGTCAGGAATCGCTAAAATGTGGTTTTGTATGAATTGTTGTTTTAAAAACGTTTTCAAGGAGTACACCTCAATTTTTTGGAAATAAATCTTCAAGTATCCTATGGTACTCTACGGTACCCCAATCAGGAGCAGTGAGGGATCAAGTATAGAAAAGTAGAAGCTTCAAGTAATGTCCGATCTCCCATTGACAATAATACAAGAACTAGATAAAATTTGCATTGACCCATAACGTGTGTTGAAGTGTTAAGTTAGAAGAATCACTCCCTAGAATCACTTAAAATGTGGCCTTAGAGAGGTAATTTTCAAAAAATTTCTTGGAGATTACCCTAAACCCCCGTTTTGGAATAAACCCCCGTTTTCTATATTGCTTCAATTTATCTTTAGAGGACTACTACTCAAAATTACAAATTACTTTTGTAACTATTGTACTGAGAGTCCAATTCTCCCAGCAACATCATTGGTCATCCTTCACCCTAGACTGACCCTGTAGTTATGCTACTGCTTTGTTTGATGTAACGATACACATTAAAAGAAGGTTATTAAAATTTGTGTTTCGTAATTTTTATACTGTTATGGGTTCTATCTCTAAAATAACGCTGGCAACACTTAAATTTATCACTCGCAACTCAATTTAACACCACAACTCACACTGTTCAGTTATTTCTTACGCAAAATAATGAAATCAGAACAGATAAATTGATAATGTTCAGCTAATAAAGATTTTGCTACGGTATACTATTGTTCAAAAATCAATCACTAAATGTCAAAAGGCCGATCTAATATTAAATAATAACTGTTCAATAATTCAAGGAGAAGCGTCTAATGCATAATTGTTGAAACTACAAGCACTTTCGAGTCACTGTATAACTGTCAAGTAAGCCTGAATAATAATCTATCAAGATACTGAAATTAACACTACAGACAACGAAAGTTCATTAACACAGTTTGTAATAGCGCAAACGGGATTGCACTGTCTATATTAACGGAAACGGGAACTGTCACAGTACACTGCCACTTGTTATGAATGTAGAACAATAACTGAACTCACTTTTACGAAAGTATCTACTATTTATACACCTTTCAACATTCCAGAAGGCACTCCACCTTTCTATCTACTTCCAAAATAAACAGTTAAGGACTCTCGTATTTTCCACAATATTTGATTAAGTCGATAAATTTCTATGTAATTCTAATTAAACATTTTCATGACATTTAGATAAAATGCAAGGTAAAGAGAGTGTGGGGGAAAAGTAAACAATTAGCTTAGAACGGAAAACTTGTTGACACAAGCAGTTAACACCGAAAATCACTGTTTATTCTTCCACAACAATACTTTCTTGGTCAAGTACCTCATAATGTAATTATTTTTCGAATAAATCTCTATTGTTTATTGAACAAGAGTTTTATAGCAGACAGTAGACAGTCAAGAATCCCACATTTTTGAACTAAGGATTTAGGGTGATCAATGATTGTGTTATCTGGGTGAATGTAAAGCAGGGCTAAAAGGGAACAATGGTTGTCCCTGGAAACAAGAACTTTGCCCAATGATAAATTTAAAAAGAGGATGAAGAGATTTTTTAGAAATAATTCTTCTTTGTGAATTCTAGTCAGCTCCCAGGATTCATATTATCTATTCATAGAATATCATCTTTCAATTCAATTGATAGCTGCTATCTTAACCAATAACATAATTTTTTGTAGTCAAGTTCATATTATGAACATTTCATTGTGATATTCCCACTTAATGTTTATGTGAGATACAAACATTAAATTATGCGTTGAACTTGAAATTTTTGCTACATTGATTGCTCTATTTACACTCAGAAATTAACTTATATTCTATTTACACCCATTAGTTAAAGTTTCTGGCTTTTTTGGCAGTATAGGACGTTGTAAAGGCATTTAATCATTAATAATTTTATATCAACAATATAATAGTTTATCATTACAGGCAATAGGTGAACAATTAAATTTGGAAAGTTGGTGTCATTTCACCTTAAATTGCTTCAAATTCTCGATTTTAGGCCTCATTTTAAAACACCCCGGGCCACAACCCTCCCCCCCACATACTGGTGCCTGGTGATACATACCCACTCAGGTATTCCCCCCCACCCACCAAAAAAATCTGCTGCTGGATCCACTCCTGTGTATGTAAGCAATCAACTTGCAGACTAATTCACGCTATCGGTGTTGCATCTGCCTCCGCTGTTCTTAGGTTCTCATTGTCACAAGCCCGAGGAGTCCCTTACAATATCTAGGTAAAAGAGTCTTAGTTACTACCGCCTTTTTTCGAAATGTTGTGGAATATATTACCTGAAGTAAAATGGGGTTTATAGAACTTTAGAGGTCGGGAATTTTTGAAATGTGGTCGGAAAAAGTCGGGAATTTTACAATTAGGAACTAGTAGAGAGCCTTACTAATAAAAATGTATAAGAAGTTCTACTGGCAAAATAGATGTTGCCAGGTTGTCAAAAGTATTAATCAGTTATTATTCAATTGGTAATTTGGAATTACAATTGATTGTCATATTTTTTCACAAGACTCAGAATTATTTGTAATTTTGTTTTTGTTTTATCTATGGCAGGGAGGAGGAGGCAGCCCTCATGTGCAGTTTTCATTCAGAACCAGGATTTTATCAGTTATTTGGAATGATGGTATGGGAATGCGCCGATCGTTACACTTCGATTATTTTAAGCTTATTTTCGAACTGAAAAAGTGACAATTCAAACTTGCAGGTCACAAAACAAGTTTACTCTTATCTATTCATGTTCACTTATAATATTAGATAATAACTTTTCGTGTAAAAAGAATGAATGTGCGAATGGCCTGAAGTGAAAAAGCAGTAAAAAAAGTGAAGTGAATAGTATTGAATTATAATATGAACTCATTAAAAGGTGCAGTAGATCAATTGTAGCCTATCTATTATTATCATAAATTTCCATTGAAGAAGCCGCATAGCATTATGGTTTCTAAAAACATTAGGAAATTGTTCCTTTCTATTATTTTACCAATAGGACTGTGTAAAGTCCAGAGCATTTGATATTTTGTAGCGGGCTTCACCCTTCCCCAACACACCATTACTACTCTGAGTTATTTTGATTTTACGATGTTTTTGAAAGAACATGGCTCACTCGGGAGTTAGGCTTGGAAAGTTTGTAAGTTTTAGGCTCACATTGCTAAAATATAAATCTTCCTTGGATCAATGAAATGAGGCAGCCTAATGAAATTTCACACCTCAGATAACAGCACTTGGCTGTATTTTTCAAAGATACAATATCCAAATTAGAGGAAATTCACACCTTGGATCCATTAAATGAAAAAATCTTTATAGAAAATTGATAATAAAATAAAGATATTTTAATTCTTAATGGCAGGTTATTACAAATATTCTCTTCTCAATCACAAGATAATACATTAATCTTATACCAATGTAGGGATGCATTCACTAGAAACTATCTTAAGAAGAAAATTATTGCAGTCACTAGTAGAAATACACTAGGCCATAGCGTGCCCGTCTCGAAACATGCAAAATAATTATTCTTTGTCATAATTATGTATTGAGTATGCCCAATGTGTGTACTACACATTCACACTATTGTTCAATCACATGGCACATGCCCACAAACGAATGCAGTATCCACTCAAGTGATCGGAACGTTCTTTGCCAGGCCTGACCTGACACGGTCCTAGTATGGTACAGTCTAGTATACTTCTAACTTTAAAATGTTGAACAAATATTTCTGGTCAACATACTAGACTGAAAACTAATAGCAACTAGACAGCTAACTAATCGGCTTTGGCCCTTCGGGGCTGTAACAATTCAACTTAATAATAATAATAATCAAATTAAATGATAACTGTGATACTTATACTATAACGTATATTCATTGCAACAATAATTTGATGAACAAATACTTCATTTATCAACAATATCAGCTACAAGAACTAAGAAAATTAACAATTTCTTGAATAAGGGTGCATTTATACTATTTAAGTAACAATATTATCCAAAAAAGTTTCTATATGACATTTAAATTAAAAACTATTGACATATAAAACTTTGTTATACAGAGTGTTTGAAAATGAAAAAGAACGCCCTAGTTTTAATGTGTCCTAGAAACTGTACGGGGACGTTTATTACGACATGTTGACAGAGTATGTCTCTCCCCAATTGAGGCAGAAAAAGGGCTTGTGTTTTCAACAAGATGACGCCCCACCTCATTACATTAACCATGTGCGTGCTGATATGTTGGTGGATACGTGGCGAGAAGTGGAATATCGTCTTGACATGTGCAGGGCAACAAATGGATCCCACGTTGAAGTCTACTAACATTCAAACAAAACTTGAAGGTACTCACTTTCATTGTATGTAATCACTGATGTAGTTTTTCATTAATTTCACCAATTCATTTGTACTTGAAACTAGGGAGTTCTTTTTCAAACACTCTGTATATCACTTAGTTTTTGTGAAAAGCTGTACATGGTTATATTATAATAGTGTTTTGTTACATAGTTCATAACAGTGTTACAACGATCTTTGAGATTTCGATGTCATTAAAACAGTGGCGCAACTGTGGTGGGATCAGGGGGATAGATTCCCCCCCCCCCCCCCGGACAAATATGGTTTGGAATTTTAGCAATCCTTGGGAGACAATGTTTCACAAAAGTGAAACCGTTAGGAATGTGGTTTTGAATGAATTATAGTTTCATAAAGTATCCGAGGGAGTAACCCTACCACCATTTAATAAACATTCAGTACTGTACAGTACACCAAACAGGTGAGTAGTGATAGGACTACTTCGAATTTTTTACTAATACAATGGTTCTCCCATTGATAACAACGCAATACCCAGATAAAATTTACTTTTGACACGTGGGTGGAAATGTTGAATTGGATAAATTAATGCCTAGATTCGCTTAAAATGTGGTTTTAGAGGTTATTTCTCAAAAATTTCCGGGGGAGTACCCCGAACTTCGTAGTAGCTCGATGAAATGGAACTAATTAAATCAGAGAGCAATATTCGAACTCAATCAAGAACTGATTCTTAGACTAACGATGTTATTTATTTATTGTGACAAAATCACAATGAATGTGACGGAGCAACAGACTCAAGTCCAAAACTGCTCTCTTCACAAATTTTGAATAATATTATGTATAAATAATATTAATATATAAACATATTATGTTGCATTGTACAAAACATTGAGGTTAACATAGACTAAAATTTTAGATTTTCCAAAAAACCACTCAAAAAATAACAAAATTATTCTTTTTTACTTGACTATTAATTTAAATGTTCACTTGAAACGAAACACCAAAGGTATAATAGAAGGTACATTATATCAATTTTCAGAAGAAATAGTCATGTATATCGTCCTAATTTACTGTTAAAAGACTCCTTCACCCCTTGCTGTGTACTTTTAAGTGCCTAGAGCCTAAACCCCACCCTCCTGACAACATATCATTGGTCGCCCCCCGCCCCCCCAAGAATGGCCCTCTAGTTACGCCACTGCATTCAAAGCATATTTTATTGATAAATAGTACGCACTTCATTGAAGAGAACAAAATTCAAGACAAATTAAATATTAACAAAAACTTAAACTCAACAATCAGAAGCAACATAACATAAAAGAGTCACCTGATTTGTAAAAAAATGTATTCTGAGTCATGACTGACTATTACAAACCATTCGTGTTGTCATGTGTGAAATAAGGCTTAACTGTACAACTATTGAACAATTGTAAAACCGTTTTTTCTGCCTCGATTCTAAAATAAAAATATTTTTATAAACCAGCTACAATTGTTTTTTCTCTCAAATAAAATGCATGTTGTCTCATTGAATACAGTAATGTAAAAATATCACCACTCTTATGATATAAAAACCATTACATAAGTACTGACTTCTTTGAGTTTCCATACTAATGGTAATCAATATAAAAACTTCATGTTAAAAACAATCAATTCCTAGATTGGATAAAATTCAACTGAATAATTGGAAATTGAAGTAAATAAGCCTACAATTACTTACTCATTTAAAAAAAAAAATTAAAAAAGTTCACTACCAAGATAGTCTTCACCAAGTCCCAAAGTATACTGATTTACTTTGAATAAGAAAGTTCTTACAAATTAATTGATTAAGAAAGGTATGCACCAAGAGCTTTGTAAAACCAAAACTTGGATATTGTTAACTGAAAATGTTCATCTGTACATGGAAAACATGTTTCCCCAGTCACATTTGCTCACAAACACTAACTTCCATTGTAGACGTAAGGATTGTCCGTGATTCCAAATCGTCACATAGCGCTTACTCGTGCATTTAATTCTGGAATGCAGATTGTATAATGCTCATTGCCGAAGCTTCTTATTTCAGCTTCACAAATGTCAAGAGCTGATTGTGCAACAATCAATTTTTCATAAGTAACGGTTGATGGCAAACCTGGAAAAAAGAATATGGTTCATACGTTAGAGCACGGTGAGTGCTAAAAATGTTGGGTGAACAATAATCACCATTCACAACTATTTTTACAAAAACTAGTTTTCAAGTCTAGCAAGCAGTTATTAGAACTTAGGCTAGGCGTACACCAGTTAGTCTAGACAAGACAAGACAAGACAAGATTAGTCAAGTGACATACTGTGACTAATCTTGTCTTGTCTTGACTAACTGGTGTACGCCTAGCCTTGAAGTGGCTATTAAAATTTATTTATTTTCTTAATGTAGAAGCCTGCTTTTCATGGATGAGTCGTTTTAGTCCTGTAGGTGCTAAATGTTATATTTCTTTCCAAAAACGTTTTATTTTTAATAATTTTGGTATATTCTATTCTTTGGTTAATTAAGCTTTGTACTTATCAATATCTCCTACAGTATTTTATTTTTCTTGGCAATAACTTTCATCTATTTCTGAATTTCATAGTACACACAATTGTTTTTGTATTATATATATATATTTTTTTTTTATTACTGATGATGCCCACATGAGTCCGAGACATGTGCGTGGGTAATGAAGTGAATGATTACACATAAATGCCTGACGGTGGAGCGGGATTCAAACCCACGACCACTTAAACGACAGCAAGCTGAAGTTGCGACGCCCCAACCAACTGCGCTAAGTGGCCCGCCAAATATGTATTTATAATAAATTTCTAGTTGTGAATATGTTTAAATTCAGTTCATCCTGTACATTAACTGGCTACATCTTCCAATAAAAATGAGGTTAGTGTACAAACAATCTTGGCACTAATACAAAAAAAATTATAATAAACAAAATTTCAGTCTGGTCTCTTCAGCCACATAAATACTTGAAATTAAAAATCACTTTTTTTTTAAACAAAAGTTTTACAAAAATGTTAATAATAATAATAAAGTATGGTTACATTTATGTTTTACGGTATTCAATTCTTTACAGTGTAATGTTCCCTTTTTTGATGAATTAGTCCCATAAGAGTTATGATTGAATCTACAATAAACCAGAGTCTCACGTAGCGATCTATTGCAGTTTCAAACCCTCCAATACTAGACCAACTCATAAAAACAGGCAACATGTACAATAAACAAGACAAAATACACAACAAAATCAAATAAACTCTCCTTTAAAATAAATCTTCACAATAATATGCATTTCACCTCCTGTTGCATAATGGATCATAGGCATCGGCCAACCTTGTGTTACTCAGTTTTGAGTTTGTGAAGGATATAAGTCAATAAAAGAATGAATTGTTTCTTACAAAGTTTAATATTTGATGATTTCTTTGATCAATGGCAATATCAATACATGAAATATGAAAATTGATTAGTGAAAACGCCTCGAAACCTATCATACAATGGGACGCTAGTTTCATTCCAAACAAATACAACTAAATCTAAAATACCTATTCTTCCCTTTTTTGAAGAATCTTGGCTGTCTTGTGATAGGTTTTACATATTATTCTCACAACAAACAAGTTTTCATAATCCATTAAAGTGAAAAAACACATCAGAAACCGAAAAGTCAATCTTATCCCAGGATCAGCCATCCGAGAAGTGCCCAAACAGAAGCTTCCACCCTTGATTTAGCGCGAACTCGCCTAACCTCAAAATGCATCATACAAATGATAATAAAATAAAAACTACAAACTCTATTGCAAAATTACAACTATTACATGAACTTTTGCATTATTTGTCATTTATTTCAGCCATAACATTGTGTTACTTTCACACAAAAATATGTAGTCCAATATGTATACATTCTTAGTTAAATTATTGTACATGTAATAAAATTGATATGTTATTATTTAATAAAGTTACTATTTTTTATTTGTCTTTTAACATCATTATTTTACCTTGTCTTAATTTATTTTCTTCCAACTCAAAATACACTTCATGTAAATCATCAATGCTTTCTACTATCGACAATCGATATTGATCGATACTATCGACAATCGTTAAAGATCGATATTTATAACTTGAGCGCTCAACTGGAAATATGTAATATTACAACAGTAAAGTGATTTGGGGTGGAAGTATTTCGAAATAGTATAATTACCTTCAGCATAGCAGTAAACAGCAAAGGCTGGCAGCTGCATCAAATCTCTGGGCATCTTGTATATCTTTTTAAAACTTACTTCCATCTGGCATCCATAATCAATATCTGCCACAAGAGCCTTCTCTCCATTCAATATGCTAACGCATTCAGCTCTCGTCAGAGAGTCATCTGCAATTAATCAAATTAAACATTAGATATGACTTTTTTTAAATACAACAAAATGGCGGATAACGGGAAAACAAAGAGGCAATAGTTATAATTATGTGTAACTAGTGCGCAAATTAGCTTTTTGCTGCACGAGAGAAATGCATTACACACGAGCTGCAGGCGAGTGCGGAATAGCTTCGAGTGCAGCAAAGATACTTTCAGCAAGTTGAACATTACATTTTTCATACAGCTGGCGCACCTGGAGTGCGGCAAAGTAAAAGAGTGGAGGAATCCTCTGTTTTGCGTACTATAATGAGTGCATAGCCGCTTTACTAGATAACTGTAGGAAATAGTTATTTGTATAACTAGTGCACAAAGTAGCTCTTTGCTGCACAAGAGAAATGCATTATGCACAAGCTGAAGGCGAGTATTGAATAGCTTCTTGAGTGCAGCAAAGATTCTTTCAGCACGAATTACACTAAACTTTTCCTACAGTTGGCACACCTGGAGTGGGAAAATGTAAAATGAGTGCTGCAGTCAGCTGAAGTATGCCACTTTGTTAGGCAACTGTATGAAAAGCAACATTTTCTGTTTCACGATTCAGATTATGGTGGTGGTACTGGAGGTACGCTTTAACGGGACAGGTCGAATTTTCAACTAATAAACATATGATTAGTAACTGGACTTTGTCAGGTACAAATGAATGCTAATTTGCTTAACCATCGACTACATTTAGCGAGATTACTAGCTGCTCGCTGGCGAATTCGCAATCTGATCGTAAAATTTCCCAGTCTAATTGTGTTCATTAGCTAACTAGCATAATACCATCTACAAAATAATTGAAAGCAGTGCTACTTTACTGGCCACTTGTTGACTTGTGCTTTGTTAGAAAGTAAACCTGCCGTGTGTAATTAGGTTGCTATAGTCTGTGCAAGCCGTAGTTTGCAGTATTACGTTTATGGTGCAGTGCTGCCAAGTTACAGAAATAAAACATCTTTACTCAGTGTCTTCCACTTTGGGAGCTCTAAGTCTAATACTAATATAGAGAACATCTTAAACATCCTAAAGCTAGAAAGGGTACTGTAGTATCAGAGGAGAGAAGAAAGACAAACATCGGAGAGAATGAAGGAGTACTGGAAGAAGCAACCATGAAGAAATAATTGATTCAATGTACCCAAAAGTGGGTGATTCGAAAAAAATAATATCACAGTTAATTTGTATCAACATCAAGATAGTCTTTTTCTTTATCAATTATTTATCAAATTATAATTTCTTTCTTTCAATCCTCACT
Organism: Conomelus anceps; assembly: GCA_948455865.1. Lineage (NCBI taxonomy): Eukaryota > Metazoa > Arthropoda > Insecta > Hemiptera > Delphacidae > Conomelus > Conomelus anceps. The sequence goes on from OX418219.1 coordinate 15,782,409, forward strand.
CAATCTTTCTTTCTTTCAATCCTAACTCCCTGGCACTATAGAAGCACTCGTCTAGAAGCCAGTTTTTAATTTTAGTTTTAATTCAATTAGTATATTTGGACTTAATGTTTTTTACAATATAACATATTCAACATTTGGGAAAAGAGCAGTTTTGGGCTTGATTCTGTAGCGCCTTCACATTAATTGTAATTTTGTCACAATAAACAAATAAAATTAATATCGATGCCTACCAGATGCGATGGCAGTTTAAAAATTTCTGCTAATTTGCAAAATGGGCTTGTCTCATACAAGTACACTATTAACATACAAGGATATGTTTACAATATATAACTGATATCTAGCCTAAAGATATAAAATCAAATATAAATTGGATACCACGTTATGGCAGGTGAAAGCAATGGCCACAATCTATAATATAAAGTCACGGTAGAGTAGATTAGGTGCGAGTATATTGTTTTCATATGGTTCAACAATGAGGGATTACGTTATTGAGCGGGTAGGAAGTTTTCTGTGTGTAGCATAACAGACTCGCCAGCTATCGAAGTCAATGTATTTTACGTTTTAATGGCTCTGTATAACTAAAATAAGCTAATAATATATAACTAATAATATAAATAAAATAAATAGAGTACTCACCAGCTGCAATACAAATGCAAAGTTCGCCTTTGCGAGGAACATACGATTGGCCAGCCGTTTGACTGGCGACGTACTCTTTTATCTGATTGGCCAAAACCTTATTGTAGACAACCAACAGTTTCTCGCTGGCCTTGCATACAACCAATTGGATCTTGTCATCATTTTTGGCCACCCATGGTGGTACATACGTCACTAATATTTTCTCTCTTTTTCCAATTTGTAATATGTCTTCTCGGTTCGGTTTCGGCAAATCTTGGGCCATTGGAAATTTTTGTAAAGCTGAACAAGAAACAATAATAGAGATCATTATTTCATCCAATAAATCAAATTCTATTATCTATTGAATTTAATAAAATACACTTGTACAGAGCTTTTTTATTTGCGGATGATTCTCACACAAGCATTAAAATTGTGAATGTGTAATAAGGTGAAATATTAATATAAATATAAGGCTTAGCTAGGACTCGAACCTAGGGTTATAATCAGATACGGAGGTGTAATAAATACTAAGAGGGATTAGGCTACATGTGACAACATTTATCTTCAATGTTGAACTTTGGATATTTCTTTATAAATAGATATCAAGTACAGTTTACTATACACTCCCCCCCCCCCCCCCCAAAAAAAGAGGAAGGAATATTTGGTTGCTTCGAACATGTTTTTATAAACATGATTATTCATTATCTAATAAAAATATTAGCACCTTTTACATAAAACTATAAAAATTCAAAGAACTTATAAATAATGGAGTTATCTAGTTGGAGCTTATCTGAGTAATTTCCATAACCCAAACCAGGGATATACAGCAGGAATTTAACCACTCGGAATCTGCTAATTGGACTATTCAAACACACATACAAGAGGCATTGAGAAAAGATGGGTAAAGCAATGGTAATGATCGGGCGCCTGCCGCATAACAATTTACAAACTAATTTTATTAGAACTACTGCAAAATCTTATGGAAGTTTGTAAAATGTAACAACTGTATTTTGTAATAATAATAATAATAATTATTATTATATATATATAATATATATAATTATGATGTTGAAGATCCATCTTAAGTTTATAATACATATATAATTAATCTATAATTATTATATATATTACAGAAAAATACCGTAGTTGAAGAGCATTCAAATATAGCAACAGACATGAGAAAAAAACGCCTTAAATTTTATGGTCATATCATAAGGCTTCCTGATCATAGAATTACAAAAAAATTGGTAAAATATGTAGCTTCGCTTGTCAATGGAGGAGAATGGATTCAAAATGTTAAAAAATATCTAGTTCTAGCAAAAATTACTGATAATGACATTTCCAATCGAAATAACTTTAGAACAAAAATTAATAAATGGGAAATTATTCCAGAGGTTAAAGCTCCAAGACTCGGAACAAGATGGAGTGAAGAAAGAAAAGCTGCTTTTTCTCAGAAAATGAAAAGCTGGTGGGCGAACAGGAGGACCACCACTAAGTCTAATAAGTGATCATTTTGCACAGCGTCTTCTACTTCGGGAGCTCTACGGCTAATAATAATAATAATAATAATAATTATTATTATTATTATTGTAACAACTCTTTACATTTCATTCATTTCTAGAATGAACACAATGTTAACACAATTCATTGACTGATCAGGGGACATACCAAAACTAAGTTTTTCAATTATTCAAATAAATGGAGTGTAGTAGCATCAGTTTTCTTTCCAGTTGAATGGATTTTGAGTGAAAACTTATAAGAAAAATAAATGAAAATTATTTACCTAAAGAAGTATTGAAATGAGGCTCTCTCATCCAGCTTGGCTCCAGAAGTTCACTTATTTTCTCACTGATGTTGGTGTTATCTGTAAGTTTTGTCAATTGAACTTCTTCAAGATCTTCAAATTCCTAGAAATATAAAAAACATTTTTATATATAAATGCAAAACTCAAGGTAGAAACAAAGAGAATGTAAACCAAATATTGTATAAAGGTTTATACAGAAGTAATTAGGCTAGTAAAAATTCGGTTGGTGGCACCTTTTTATGGAAACTGGTATATGAGGTCTGCTGTATCGCAGTCGCATTGTCAAAAGATTGGAGAGATGAATTAATTTGGAGATTTTATAGAATTTATTTCAAAATTATATTAACTTTTTAAGTGAATTCAACGACTTGCAGTCATGGAACAAGAAATCCAGGAATTCAAAATTATATTTAATTGGAAATGCCGACCTAATAGGCATGTTTTAATAGAATGGCTAAGTAAATAAAAATGTTATATATTTTTTTGACTAGTCACATTCTTGTTGGCTGCTTCGGATATGAATGTGCGCGCAGCCTAATATAACACAGATTTGCTAATGAAGCATGTTGAATGTAATGAACGGTTTTAAAATTTGAGTACCCTCTTACATAACATTTCGAGTTCTAATACAAACTTTACATTAAAAACATAACGAGTTCAAAACAAAGTATTTATCAAACAATTATTTTCTTAGCATTTTTTTAAACAATCTAATAACAATAAAACATGATATTATAATTATTAAGGAAATATCAACATACAATCGATAGGAGTTCCTCAGCCTCAATAAGTTTGATTCCATACTGGAAAGCTGCTGGTGTTAGCGTCTTGGCTCCAACATCTCTCAGTCCAACTTTAACCGCACAGCACGGTTCCTAAAAACAAAAGGTCTATTTTTAGCTGATAGAAACACAAAGCACATGATAATTATTGACAGTCAACAGAATAGTTCATGTATTAAGAGTGTAATGAGCCACTTTATCACTGGAGCAAAACAGTTACCAGACGACGCATAGCGGAGTGCCGTAATTTTGCGAGAGTGCTAAAGAAGCTTTACACTCGAATTACATACAACATTTTTCCTATATCTGCAGTTTTGGATTTCCATTCAATAATATTGTATCACTTCCGAACGCAATGCACCACCATAGTGGCTATGACAAATTTATTTGGCAATAACAAGCTGGCAAGCTTCAGTGTTGTCAAGCGTACGATAATTTGCTTCTATGATGTACGATCTGGCTACCTACGATCGGCACTTTTGTACAATAATCTCAAAGAAACCTCATTACAAAATTTTCAAGAAAAAAAAATTATTTTTAATAAAACTTGGATAATAAAAATTGTAAAATATTTGATGAATTTTGGACGTCAAGTACGATAATCGCAGGATGCAAGGTTGGCAACACTGGCGAGCAGCTAGCAGTCAAGTAGTTTACTGCTCGCACCTAAATAAAAAAGCAAATGCTTTATGATTAGTTATCAGCATTTAAACTAACTCTTTACAAGCAGTTGTAGGAATAAGTATCAGAAAAAATAATAGAAAAAATTAGTACTTACAGCTTTCAGTTTATTTGACAGTGATTTCATCATTGAAGTATGTATGTTATCAAAATTTCCGTAGTCGACGAATACGACCCTGTAAGTGCCTTTTTTATTGGTTTTTCCAAGAATTTGAGCTCTGTAGTGATTACCATCCTGATTCCACTTAGCAGCTACCAGCTCCCCCACTAAAGGATCTCTGTCGAGACAGTCAGCTGCAAAATTAAGGGCAGAATTAGAAAGCATCTCTATCGAGATTTCTAGACGTTATGTTTAAAACGAAGTAATCGCAACCTTCCTTGTAAGCTTGAAACCTTTTATTACACTAGAAGTAATCGCAACCTTCCTTGTAACCTTGTATTACACTTCTAACCTTTTGAACTTGGAAGAGTGGATCACTGTGACAGAAATTTATCCAATTGTGATCATAAACTGCTGTTAATTTTGAGGTACATTTTCAAAACACAATCACTGAAAAATCAAGATTTGATAATCTTACTGTATCATCATACTAAAGAACCATTTTAGAATAATTTTTCAACGATAATTTCTTTCAAATGTTAACCATAAATAGCAATTAGCATAAACCATTTTCAAGTCTATTTAGGTAATGTATCATGTAATTTCGGCACCTTATGCTTCAATAGTAGCTCCAATTTGGGTCATCCAAAGGACAACGTCTTAAGAGGTGATGCCTCATTATGCAATTTAGAAAGTCACATGTCCGAAATCTGTTCAAGAGGTTGTTATAAACACATTACTTTTTATTTAGTAAAAAATATAAATGAAAGCTTACAGGTTTCCTCAAACAGTTTACATAAAATCATATCACTGTAAAGTCATTAAAAGTTAAAGATACATTTTTAAGATAGAAAATGAAAAAATACCGTCAAGTGATATAAATAACGTAGATTCATAAAAAGAGAGGAAAACGTTTCAAGGGATATAAGTATGACTAATGTTATAAATCACAGATGAATGTTAAGGTAGCAAATAGAAAATACTGAAAAGAAATATAAAAAAGTAGATCAACAAAATGAGAAGAGGGAAAGACAGAGGAACTCATTACATGAGTTCTAATTCTCTCCTTGTTGATAAATCATGCGATACAGCACAATAGCAACAGCAACCAACTGCACTGCAAACTAGACATGAAATAGTATAAAACTAGATATGAATTGACTTGTTCCAAAGAAGTGAGAATGAAAACGAATGATCTCGTCAGGAAAGTATTAAACCAAACCTAAAAAGAATAAGAAATGGAAAATCCGAGATATCTTCTTAGTATTGGTAATGCTGATATTGTGGTAGACATCCACAATGAAAAATACAGATATAGTCCTAACCACTACAATAGCTAACATAAGAGATACAAGTTTCGACTGTCCCATAATTTCTAATCTCAAAACTATTTCTAAAGGCTTTTAAACGATTTCAGCAGCCTAAATTTCTTCCTCGTGTTTTAGCTGTTTTATTCATGCTGTTATTCATTCAAATTTCATCATTGTTGAAAATTGCGTTCAGCACAAACAAGATAGCCTACCTTTAATGCATTCAGCTGCCACTTCTTGTGACAGACACTCATACAGCTTCAAATAGTCAGCGGTAATCGGTCGCACATAAATCGTTCTGACATCATGGAATGCGGTGATTGTCACTCTGCCACCAGACTCCATCGTCACAGTCGCAAGTTGGTGAACTTGATCTGGCTCGATTTTCCAATCGGACAGTCGTCCAACTCCCAGTTGGAAAGGCGTTTCGTGCAGTAAATTCACAGAAACCTCCCACTCGCGCACATCAGAAGAATACTTTTGTAGTGTAACGCAAAACACGTCACCCTGTAACAAAAACAATTAATGAAAACATCATCAATCTATCAAGATATGGATTAGATTAAAATAGTCACGATTTAATTAATAATAAGACGAAAATGTCACAAAATATAGAGACACAGACCGTTTCTCGATGGAGCATGCGCGCTGAGCGCTTTCTCCCACTACTGTACCTGTTGCCTCACAGTACAGTCAAGTTCAAATATTCCTTTAGTCCGCTAACGCTAAAAAGTCCAGCAGTGAGTGTATTTGACGCGACTGTACTTTACGGCTGGAGGGGAAGCGTGGTGGGAAAGACTTTCTGTCTCTCTCGCACTGCCTCCCCTGCCACCAGCGAGACGCCATGCACCGTGAAACGGTCTGTACTAGTTTCGGATGTTACTCCATTATCATTCTCAGACAAACTCCTTGAGAAAATGTTTGTCTGAGATTGATAATGGAGTAACATCCGAAACTAGTATCTCTATATTTTTAATAAATGTGTTTGTGACAATTTCGTCTTATTATTCATCATGGATATCTTCTACAATATCACCTTCACCACTACAAAGGAAGTCATGATTTAGGCCGTTCTTCCTGACGTCCATGCACCAGGCCTTGAAGACGAAGCAATCAGCTTCGTCAACGTCACACTAGTCAAGGTTTCTCTGATGGTGTTATGTATGTGATGGGTGTGAGTACAGCTTAATTGAACAACTACTCGAGCGATTCTGAAATGCACGGCTTGTGCCTAAGGCCCTTATTATACAGTCACTTCAGTAGCCAATTTAGGCTAATTTATATCAGCTGAGCGTCTGACCGAGCACAATCATGTCAATGTATCTCAGTCTGCTCAGTGAGCGTGGTGTTCAAGTGATCGTGATGTTCAGTCACGACCGCTCAAGACTGCGCTTGGATGGGTGACCGTGCTTTAATGACTTGATGTTACAAGCTTTATTATCACTTACCCGGTGGTTCGGAACCCACCTAAAATAGTAGGTCCACTATGTTCCCCGTAACATGGCACAAACGGCGAGGTGGAACTACCCGTAAGGGTCTCCCCACCATTAAAAGCCATACGCTTATTATTATTATTATTATTATTATTAGCGAGCCTACGGAGTGGAGTAAACAAACATGTGAGTGAGTGCAAGCCAAGACCCAACGAAGCCCGTTTCACAGTATAGTTTTCTAAACGCATCGAATAGGCAACAGGTCTACCCATTGAAAACGCCTAAACTACTGTAAAATATAAACTACTGTAATGGAACAAAGAACTTACTAATAAAATTATTTTTAGAAAACTCTACTTGAGAAATCAAATTATACTTAGGCAAGCTACTGTACATACACAAACATAACGAATTGTTTAACACAATGTAAGACTTTCGTATGCTCGATGTCAAACACTGAAGCACAAACTGGAAGTGCGACAACAGCTGATAAGAACGAACTGTAGGTGGCAATGAGTGTGAACACACTTCCTCACAAGTTTCTTACCTTTCGTATGCGAACTGGAGAACAGGATTTCAAATTCAGCTTTACAGCCATTAAAGGGCACTTCTTGTACTCATCGGGTAGTTTCTTCAAATTATTTGAGATAACTAGTTGTCCGTGGTCAACCAATGCTACCGAATAAGATCCATTCATTTCTGACAGCACAACTCCGCGTCTCCAAAACGGAGCAATATTTTTGCAATAAACACCAACCATTTCCTTCATTTGAGGCCTAAATAACAACATAATACACGTCATTAGTGCTTGGAACTAATAAATCTTTTATGCAATTGATATTAGAACAAAATCATCAGAAAATCACATATTTACAGTTTCAGGAGGAATATCAAATATGTTATATTTTACAGGTTTCACCTTATCTAATTAATAAAAAGTATTCAATAAAATGCTTTGTTAAATATAAAATCCAAAAGTTATAATATTCCGAGTTGGAATACTGTATTTTTATTTGAATGTACGATAAATGAGATTTTTTTTCAAAACAAACATATTGAATCATATTGTAGCAAATACATTAATATCAACTTTTTAAGTGAATTCAACGACTTGCAGACAAATTTTTATTAAGAATAAGTAGAATTTACTTACTCTGTAGGCCGAACGTTTTCGAATCTTGGAGATCCATTTTCAGAGGATCTCCAAGATTCAAAAACGTTCGGCCTATAGAGTAAGTAAATTCTACTTATTCTTAACAAAAATTTGACTGCAAGACGATGAATTCACTTAAAAAGTTAATATTAACAACGCAGTTTGTCATGGAACAAGAAATCCAGGAATACATTAATCATGAAACTCGTTTAAATTAAAGAAATACTGAACAAAATTTAATATTTTCAGTGCTTTTAGTGCTGTTTATTTTAAAATTTATAATCTAATCTACTTGAAATAAAAAAGCACAAAGTACATAGATAATGCTTTTTCAAGTAAAAAGTGAAATGAAAAAGCATGTTACATATTTTTTCAATAAAACATTTCTGAGAAACTAAAAACTTTCCTAAAAAGATTTGCAAGTTAAAATGTTGTAGTACTAGGTTCAACGCCTCTTTGATGCATTGTTTATTATAATAACAAAAATTTATTTTATTTTTTGGAGGACACGTTAAGCTGTCGGTCCCGGCTGTCTAAAAAACAGTCGTTAAGTCACGTCAGAGGCCCTGAACTTGTTCAGGTGCGACCTGATAACTCTGACACCAGACCTGAGCCAGCCAGGTCACACGATATTATTATTATTAATAATTTATTTTCAACTCCTGTAATTATTCTATTGTATACGAGCCTGAATGAAGGAATACATTTCAAAATTGATAATAAAATACTTCTTAGTGAATATAACACCAACTTCATTTCACTGATAAGAATCCATGATTTCATTACATATTGTCTAATGCTCGCAAAATATCATTGCAATCAAAAAGATGTATCAATCTTATTGAAAATTTTGAAGTTGAAAAGGAAGCGCTAGTTAAGAGAAAAACTTACTGGTAAGGCGATTCCAATAGATCTCCCAAATCCATTTCTATGATCGTTTGGGAATCTTGTTTTCCAAAGTCGTCACTGGCCATTATGCATGTGAAGAGGTTTTCACTCAGCACTTCCGTTGCCTCACAGTATGCCGACTGTTGCTCTTTTGGTATATCAATTATTCTCTTGTAATTAACTAGGCTGAAATATCAAGCGAAAAATGCATTGTAAGAAACATTGGAAAAGGCACCAACGACAGAATAAATGGATTATAAGCTCGTTTCTCCGATTGGGGATGGAAATTCATTCACATGGAGGTGATCGGTTGTACGTATGTTGATTTTGTAACAGGTTAAAAGGGCCTAGGCCTACTATCACATTGCCAGTTTCATATTCTGTGTTTTGCTTGTTCGTCGGAATTATAAAACAAACTACTATAGTCTATAGTAATTAATATAGCTCCATACATAATTATTACATACACATTAGTAAAACCACCGTACTGTAGTTGGTTACACTGATTGACAGCCACTCCGAAGGTCATGAGTTCGATTCCAATTCTAGCATGGACTTTTCATCATAAATCTAAATTTCAATTTAAAATAGTGATATTTTGTAGAAAAATAAATCGAATAAATTGAGGTGCTTCGTTGAAATTGGCAATTGTGCTTTTCATAAGATTTAAGTTAGTCTCTCCTCCTCATGATGGTCCTATGAAATATAATCTCGTCAAAAATAATAATATTTCCGATAGAAGTGGTAATTGGCTTCAAGAATACCCGATTACAACAGGCCACGATTATCCAAAAAGAAAACCATTACTACTAGTTAGGAAGCTAACAATTAAAATCAGATAAATGTCCATTTCATTTTTCTTCAAGACAAAACATGCATTATTTAATAATTACAACAAAAATTTCTCAATTCAAGCTTGTCTGTGAAAGATGGGAGGAGCTGCTTACGGAATATAATGTTCCATAAAAATAACTTCCATTTGTGAAGAAAGCAGTTTTAGGTTATAGCCTGTTGTACCTACAAGATTATATTTTAGTCCTAATAAATGAAGGAATAAATAAATAACAAGCAATTCAGAGTGACTTGGTAGGTTGGTCAAAAGTATTTGAACAGTTTTTAAAGAGAGAATTACGTGATGTTTTCCATGACGAAATACTTAATGAACAATCTAATATTAAAACTGACACTGTATTTCACTTTTAAATAATGTTTTACTCACATATATTGGAGATGCTTGAGGAATGCATTTCACTTCTGAAAAGAAGCTTCGTCAGCCTGCCGCCAGGGGTCATGCTTTGTTAAGGTTAGGATGAGCGGCCATTATGTATTTGAAAATATTTCAAATGTTTGAATATTTCATATTGTTCCAGTGTATTTAGTTTGTGGCTTTTTTGGAATGTGTGTAGAATTTCCATAAACCAGCTCACCTAACAAACAGCACAATTCACAAATTCAACAAACCAGGCATATATAAGCTTAAATGCAACACATGCCCCAAGTACTACATAGGACAAACAGGCAGATCATTCAACATAAGACATAAAGAGCACATCAAAGCACTACATTCCAACTCTGACTCAACATTTGCAGATCACTTAATCAACACTGGGCACTCACACAATAACATCCAAACTGACTTGGAAATTCTACACACATTCCAAAAAAAGCCACAAACTAAATACACTGGAACAATATGAAATATTCAAACACCATAAACAAGATAGAACAAACTTACTCAACGACCAAACACAATTCAAATCAAACGCAATTTTCAAATACATAATGGCCGCTCATCCTAACCCAAACAGAGCATGACCCCTGGCGGCAGGCTGACGAAGCTTCTTTTCAGAAGTGAAATGCATTCCTCAAGCATCTCCAATATATGTGTGTAAAACATTATTTAAAAGTGAAATACAGTGTCAGTTTTAATATTAGAGAGAATTACCTTGAATTTTCTTCAAAGTTATTAGACAACAAACTAAGATCTGGGTTGGGTTCAGCCCGGAATTTTGGTTGTTCAGCAGTGACGCGAGTGATGATGCTAGGATCATTAACTGGCGTAGATACTTTTTGTTCAGCTGTTCCTGGGTTGCTCTTCAATTGCTGTAAAACAAAAAAGCATTATTCGTCCAATTAATTAAGAACAATAATGAATATAATATAATAAAATATAATGGCTACATGTACAATAGTTACTACTGATAATTTTCTATCAAAATTTGATATTATAGACTATTATTTACTGTTTTTAGTGTTTCGTTATGATTGTACTTTCAAATTGGTTTCCTACAAGCGAAAAGAAATAATTATATTATTTTTCGAGTTAAGTACTTTGGTAAATCTAAATTTTCAGCGTTAAAATTAACCTCAATGTTTTGGACAATATAACATATTCAAAATTTGCGCAGAGAGCAGTTTTGGACTCAAGTCTGTTGCGCCTTCACATTAATTTATTGTCCTTTTGCAACAATAAATAAATAATTATGATTATAGAATAAATAAAACTGGCCAAATAGTATTGTCTTAAAAGCATTAATATATTATGTTTTGGAATATCAAATCAATTACAAACAAGCTATGCCGAATGTTTTGTCATAAACACTTGTAATTTATGCATAGGTCTCTTTAGACGATTCCAACTGTGATTCTCAAGATCACAACAATACGCACATAAGACAGTATAAATAATAGTATAAGTATCGGTGTAGTAGTCTTAGTGGTTAGGAGCTCACCTAAAAGTGTAGGTTCAACTCATCATTCATCATCGCCACTCATTACCCACGCACAGGTCTCATACCTATGTGGGCTTCATCCTCAAAAAAGTGAGATGAATAAATCCAATCGAAACAATTGGCAATTATTTTTAGATTTAGTGGAGCATCGTTTTTTCTAGTAATAGATGCTTATTATTCGAAAACCACAGTGGCGTAATTGGTTAGGGCGTTATCTCGGATAATAGGCCTACTGACTGCTATGAATATATGGTTGAAAACCAGCCAAAGTAAAAATGTAGTTCAATTTATGTACCAATCAATAAAGTCAACTATAAATCACACAAATTTTGTGCATTTTTCATATCTAAATGTATTTAGGCTCTCTTAGATGAAACCTATTGAGTTACATTTACAATTTACACTGTAAAAGGTTCAGTGTGACTTGAATTCACAACTGCATTATTGATTCCTCAAGATAATATTGTAAACTACTGTATAAACCAATGTACATTGGTCCAATATTCATTGATAATATCTTACCTCAGCAGAAGCGAACTCAGCAAGCCAAAAACTGCCGTCTTTCTTGATCACATACAATTTAACAGGAGCAGAGTTTAGGGCAAGAAGCTGCTCTTTGGTAGGAGGACTAGTCAAACGAACCTTAGTTGTAAGCAGACCCACTTTAAATTTATCCGGCAATACCTTGACGTCAGCAGGTTTGCAAGTTGCTTCATTTCCATAGTCCACATATAACACAGTTAGAGGTTCCAGCTTCAGTACCTGTGCTCTGAACCATTCGCCATTAAACTTAGCAGCACACTTGCTTTTCTCAGCAACATTCGTCAGTTGCTGGGAGCTATCTGAAACCATACTGTTCAATTCAGCATGCAGCTTTTCAAGATCTCCGATAACATCAACCTTTGTAACATAAATTTCATTCAGACTAATGAAATCTTGCAATATTACTTCATAAACTTCATCTTCTTTGAAGTATCGAGATGTTTGTGGAGTTACAGGAGACTTGATATCTCTTACTGGAACACTTTTTTCTATGTTGGACTGCTTACCCGAATTGTATTTGGCTACATGTGGGACCTTTGGTTGTGATACCACTTCAGGGCTCACCTGCAACAAAAACATTTACAGATTATCACCTTATCTCCTTATCTATATGAATATGGACAGCCTCGATGAGCTGAGACGAATGAGCCGACAGCCGATTACATACAATGAACTGTTTAATAGGTATAAGGGCCCAAATTCAGCAACCCCTTGTGACCCCCTATAAAAAATCCCATCACATTTTTGGGCGACCACAAGGAGTTTCTGATAGCTTGCAGTCTCGAAAACAATATTTCTATTTCAAAGATAGATACCGATCCCCACTTTTTGGGAGATTTATTTGAGCTCTCAAATAAAATTTTGGGGATGCATGCAAGTTTATGAATTGCTACAGATCAAAAAATAGTAAAGATAAAATTGTGAAAGTGGTTTCAAATTGTAGAAAACTTAATTTTTCCAAGAGGGATTTTGACAAGTTAGTTTGAAGTGACTGACAATTGAATAAACTGACAAATATACATAAACAGAATTTATTAATTTCGAATTCCTTTAATTGCTATTACTTTATACTGAAGACTTCCGCAATGGCGGATATTGACAACAGCCGTGGTTCGATTCCCGGTGGTGACTGATATTTTTGTACAGTAGCATTCATCGATTCCCATCAGCTGTTCAATGCTGTTGTCAATATCCGCCATTGCGGAAGTCTGCAGTATAAAGTAATAGCAATTAAAGGAATTCGAAATTAATAAATTCTGTTTAGGGATTTTGAGTTACTCACTTAGGTCTTGCCATTAATAAGATACAGCTGTTTCAAATATTCAAAATAGAAAATTTTCAATTTTTTGAAAAAGTTACCATTATTTTGTAAACGTATAGCCGAGGACCTGACATAAGATACAAGGGTGTAATTAGTGTCGTTATTGAAAATTTTAATAAAAAGACAAGTAAACTTTTTTGTCTAAAGCATAGTTTGGCCTCAATTTTGAAAAAAAAAATTATGGAAAGTTTTTACAGTTTTTAAAAGATGGCGGACGAAGCACATCAATGATTCTTGGGGACTTTTAGTATGTTCAGCATGCTTTTCTGGACATATAACCCGATTTTCAGCCGTGTTGGAATTTTTTCTTTACTTTTTGCTAATTTGACTTGACTATTAGTTTTAATGAAGTGATATACCGCTTCAAATATTTACCTAAATAACTATTATTGACTATTTATATTTTCGTTTGAAAGGTCTGAGACCGAGATTCTCCTTGTTGTGACTTCAACGAATGTACAGGATAAGGTTGCAGGATTTTTGGGGGTTTGCCCAATGTTCGCCCAACTATTTCTCCTTCAGTGCAGTTCATTGTTGACCATCAGTAATTGGAGAATTGAACAAACTGAATTAGATTGCGAAATGTTCATATCAGCAGATGAATTTGATAATTTTTATCAAGACACTGATTGGGACGAATGCATTGGTCTAGAACCTGCATCGAAAAGTGACTCCCATTTCATAACAGATTCATTGTGCAACGGCTTTGATAGACTCGAATAAAGTCAGGTGTAAATAATAAAAGGCGTATGGCTTTCATTGGTGGGGAGACCCTTACAAGTACAGTAGTTCATTCGACCTCGCCGGTAAAGCCATGTTATGGAGAATATGGTGAAACTACTTTTTTTTTTAATTTTATTGTGGATGATGCTCATATGGGTGCGTTGGTAATGAGGTGAATGGGTGAATGATGAGAAACATCCATGGCTGAATGAGATTCGAACCCAAGGCTGCAGGAAACGAAGCCAACCAGAGCCTTATCACAGACAAGCGCTCCAACCAACTGCGCTACCAGAGCCGCCGATAAGTGATAATAGCTATATAACAGTGATAGGTAAATCAGGTGTTATGACATAATTTTCAAACTCTATTAACTTTATAATGTAGTTGTAGATTAATTTTATTACACTACAAAATAATTGGGAATTCTATAATATATAGAGATATAGCATATATAGAACCTAAAGGGTCAGAGAGGACAACACAAAATAACCGATTACAAAAGACCAAGAGAGCGCTAGGGATGATACAGAACATTTATAATAAGAAATCAATGTCGAGGAAATATACGTTTGCAAACCCGCCATCTTGTATGCAAGTGAGACATTAACACTAACAAGAAATATGAGCTGGAAGAAATTAGGAAAGAAGAAAGGGAAATAATTAGGATAATTATCGGTGCTAGATAGACAGCTGATGGATATAGACTGCAATCATATAAAACAGTTGAAAAATATTCAACATAGAAGCTGACATCAGGAAAAGACATATTCTTCGGACATTAAAGGCTGATTCACACATATAGGACTGGACTACGACTGGACTAAGACCGTACGCTGACTGTGATGGGTCGCTATCATTCACACATGTAGGACTGTACTACGACTGTACTGTTGTCGTTTATTTCTGCAGTTACGTCATTCCAGTGGATTTCACTTCAGTCTTCACTTGCAAAGATGGATTCAGACGAGAAGAAGCTAGAAGCTAGAAGAAGAAGCTAGGAAGAGACGGAAATATTGGGTGCATCAGTTGTGGAGAGCAAGAGATGAAGAAGGAGAATTCCATACAATATTTTCATGTCTTAAAAGTGACCAGGTTAAATTTTTCAAGTATTTTCGTATGAGTATAACAAAGTTTGAGAACCTGTTGAAAATACTTCAGAATGAATTGACGAAACAATACTCAAGGTGGAGGCGGCCAGTTTCACCAGAAGAAAGATTAGCTTTGCCATTGAAAACCCCGGACATTTCCCGGACGCGAGCTCGAAACCCGGACTGTCCGGAAAAATCCCGGACGAATGGATAGCCTAAGTATAGTGTTATAGTAAAAGTTTCCCAATGGGTTGTACAGAGTGAATACATACATTAGAGTAGATGTTATCAGTTCGATAATATTGTCAATAATAGGTTGAATAGGTAGTTTTTGATCATAATTATTAAATTCAAAATTAACTTTGAAAATTATAATTCAAAATAATAATAATTCAAAATTAACAAATATAACTTTCAACATATTTCTTGTGTTTCTACTGAATGGAATGCTTGAGTTGGCTCTTATAAGCAAGAATCAGTTCCATGTCATGTTTAATTATAACTCTAGATGGAAATTTCTAAAGTCAAAAAAATTGATACTATAGGCTACTTGAAATATTTTTTTCTTGTAGAACTTTTTTTCTCTCAAGAAATAATAGTAACTTGTGGAAGTGATAGGAACTGCCATTCTAGATGAAACTAAGTTCAACTAACTAGACAACTGTATAGGATGACTTGATATCAATAAAAACAACTTCCTCAATTTTGCTTATTTTTGAGTACACGCGAGGCAAATTATTAATTTTAGGGCGCTGAATCCGAATCTGAAATCACAATTCTTCTATCTCTAATTTTGGAGATAATGGAAACACTCGATCCTAACAGTACAGTCGGCGCACAGTCCTACGTTGATTCACACATATAGGATTGTGTTCAGGCCGGACGCAGACTGTGTAGGACCGTGTCCTTGAAAGATCGCTCTGAAAGTGATCTACGGCAGTACAATCGTAGTCCGGTCGTTGTACAGTCCTATATGTGTGAATTACCTCCGACCGTCTCTGTATATTTCAAATGGAAAGACTGTTTAGGCGAATCCATTCAAAACGACACAGTCGTAGTCCAGTCCTATATGTGTGAATCAGCCTTAAAGCGACTTCCGGGAAATAAACGGACAAGGAGAATACTTGACTACAATGCTTCACTCAAACAACTGACACCGTGGTTATGTCCCGACTGGACATGCCTATAGAGTTAGATGGGGAGTGAGAGGGTGAACGAATGTGTGTGTGTGTGCGTGTAAGCGTGAATTGATTCTTCTATTTGTTAGGTGGGGGGTTGGGGGGTTAGTTTCTTGAATAGGGTGAAGCTCTTTTCACTTGGGGGATGGGCTTTTTTCTTTTTCTGTGGCGGGGGGGGGGGGGGATGTCCGCTTATTATTTCATCAAATAAGTACATTTCATCAATGAACAAAATAAAAATATATGCGTCCTGTGGACTCATTCCCGCGCACAGGCAACAATGCCTATGCGGGAATTTATATTTCATATATATATATATATATATATATATATATATATATATATATATATAAGAGAAAGGATTTAATGTATGCTTATGATTTTTTCTTATGTTCTGGTACTATATTGATTATTTTCTTTCCGCATATTGTAGTGTATATTTCATGGAAATAAAGATGATTTGATTTGATGTGAAATCAAAGAAGATCTAAAGAAAACAGGTATCAAAGAAGCCGACATCAGCGACAGAACACTTTTAGGATTAAGGAGCACAAGTGGGAGATAATGCCAGAGCCAACCAAACCAAAGCAGAACAGACCAAAATGGTCAGAAGAAAGAAAGCGGAAATTCTCAGAACGAATGCGGGAAGTCTGGGCAAACAGAAAGAAAAAATGATACGATTCATCCTGCTTATCGTCTTTCATAAGGGAGAATTCGCCAATACTAATGAATGATAAAAATGTACTGAGTATTGAGAATGAGGAAAAGCATAATTACATTTGTTTGAGCCTTTTCAACGGTCCAGCGTCCATCAGCATCTTCAGAGAGAAAGCGTACTTGTATTGGTGCTAGCGGGTCAGCCATTTCTAAGCCTTCTGGATGGAGTACATGAATGGCGAATGGGGGCTCTGCGGCAAAATCAGATGGTAGCACTTTCAGCTGATCGAGAGTGGCGCTCTCACAGTTGCCATAGTCCACGTAAATGATTTCCTGTTGGTGCGGCCCAGCTGAGACGACACGGGCACGAGTCCACACGCCATCGTATTGTTTACAGCACCAATCACCCACCACTGCATTCTTCAAGCCAGGCGAGCTGTCAGTAATACGCTTGTTGAGTTCAAGTCCCAAGGCTTCTAGAGCAGATACTTCGTCTTGTAAATTGATCCAATAGTCATTTAGCGAGTCCGCATGAGCCAGACAAACTTTCTTTACCGTACCTGCTTCAATGCGCTTCACTTGCACTTTAGGTTGCATCTGAGAAACTTCAACTTTATTTTGATTTGATATTTTTGGTGGAGATGCAGGCATAGTTGACGGGTGTGAATCATGTGTGATAGTTTTCTTTAAACTGGCATTTGAAGATCTTGTTTCATTGTATTTTTCCACAGTCCAGCGTCCATCAGCATCTTCAGAGAGAAAGCATACTTGTATGGGTGCTAGTGTGTCAGCCATTTCCAAGCCTTCTGGATGGAGTACATGAATGGCGAATGGGGGCTCTGCGGCAAGATCAGCTGGTAGCACTTTCAGCTGATCGAGAGTGGCGCTCTCACAGTTGCCATAGTCCACGTAAATGATTTCCTGTTGGTGCGGCCCAGCTGAGACGACACGGGCACGAGTCCACACGCCATCGTATTGTTTACAGCACCAATCACCCACCACTGCATTCTTCAAGCCAGGCGAGCTGGCAGTAATACGCTTGTTGAGTTCAAGTCCCAAGGCTTCTAGAGCAGATACGTCGTCTTGTAAATTAATCCAATAGTCATTTAGCGAGTCCGCATGAGCCAGACAAGCTTTCTTTACCGCACCTGCTTCAATGCGCTTCACTTGCACTTTGGGTTGCATCTGAGGAACTTCTACTTTATTTTGATTTGATATTTTTGGTGGAGATGCAGGCGTAGTTGACAGCTGTGAATCGTGTGTGATCGTTTTCTTGAAACCGACATCATTATAAGAAGATCTTGCTTCATTGTATTTTGTCGTATTCTCATTTGTAATAGTTTTCTTGAAACCGGATTTGTTGTCTGAAAATTTTGACTTTGTATCAATCTCATTTGTACTTGATTTCTTGAAACCAGAACTATTTTTGGAAAAGTTTGGGCTTGAATCATTGTGGGGTTTGTTTTGATTGTAGTTTTTGTTGAAGGATTTTCTATCAGCAGGCCTCAAGTACATGTTTGATTCAACCGGTTTTCTGAGTCCTGTTTGATGAGTGAACGATTTATCACTTTTTTTATCACTCTCCATTTTGTCCAAACCCATGTCACTTGTAGATCCATCAACAGGCATTCCATTCCTTTGAATTGCATCCATTCCACTAGTTCTTATAGCTCCTTTCCTGTAAAATCATAAAACATATTTTTTTTTGTATTAAATAATAAAAATAATTACATCATTAAATTTAATTTATATTTAATAACAAAATATACACCCATTTTTCAATATTTTGTTTATTGTGGATCATTTACAATGAGTATGAAGCTAAAGGTGAAAATGAAGATACAAATTAATATCGAATGAAATTTGATAAGTCAGTTACTCTAACCGCTACCGGTCGCCAATTTCCAATAATTTTCCTTAAAAATAAAATTCCATTATTTTTAGACTGACCACAATTATTCTTTCCAAGAATTTAAAAGCATTAAGAAGAGTTCCTGTAAAATGATGGGTGAAGCATCTAATAATGAATGACCGAGAAACATTTTATTTGAAAGGTACAAATAAAAATTCAAAACATTCAAATTTTTTATAAATACAGTAAATTTATTAGATAATAGCTCAATGCTTACAAAATCGAAAAAGTCAGGAACTTCATAGCAATTAAGTGCATAAGATAAAAATGACATACAGCTCCCAATTTATTTATTTATTTTTTATTTTTTGAGGATGAAGCCCACATAGGTCTGAGACCTGTGCGTGGGTAATGAGTTGGATGATGGTGATTGATGAGTTGGACCTACAGTTTTAGGTGGGTTCCGAACCACCGGGAAGTGATTTTACAGCAGAGAACAGTGTCTTTTTTGCTGGCCAATCTAATCGGTCACCGTTACAAACAGGACCTACGAGAACGCAGCTTATCTCTATCAGATCTCTCTCAGATTGAATAGATACCTGCTACAGCTCGCGGCTATCACTAAAAATTCAAATTATTCATTACATGGATATGTCAAGTAAGGCCGTGGTCAGACTGCATGCGACTGACGAGTAGATCGTTTTGCAAGCAGTCGTATGAGTAGGTCGTCAGAGTAAGAGTGGTCACATTGCAAACTTCCTACTCCTGCGAGTTTATACTTCAATGGCATTGACCAGTTGATAGACAATCTGTTATTGCGCATTTTGTTTGAAGAAGAAGAATGCTGGGTGAATGATATTAATTTAACAAGAGAGACGCAAGGAGAATTCAAGCTACTTTTTCCTTATCTACGAAAAGCTGATAGAACATTTTTCGATAATTTTCGGATGTCACTAGGAACGTTTTATTATATTTTAAACAGAATCAGCACAAAAATAAAAAAACCAAGCAATTTTCGGACTTGTATCAAGCCTGTGGAAAGATTAGCGGTCACATTGAAATTTTCATTCGATAATCCTTTGTGGATTGGTCCCACAATGGATTTTGGTCAAACACAAACGTAATCAACTCCTCAACTTTCATTTTTACACTGACGACCACGCAAAGAAAATCAAACAAACTTGCTTCCAGAATTGACTCGTGCGTGTGCGCAAGTCCTCGTACGACCAACTCTTCTCTACTGTGACCAATTAAACCGGTTTATCAACGTTTGTTTTAGGCCGGGTGTCCACGGACGACTATCGCATGTGGTAAGTGGGTACCACTGACCGGGAATTCGAAGAATGCGTACCACAAATCGCACTCACTGGTGTCCACGATGTGGTATGTGGCGGCTGCTGCTGTGCTACTGCCGCCACCGCACCCACTCCTCAGTCTTTCGTAGACCGGCAACGTAACTAGTACTGCGTTTTAATAAGTCGCCTATCTATACTGTGTGCCTGCTGTAGTTACAATGGATGAGCAAGATGTATTAGCTGTAATCGGTTACATAATAACACGTCGGATTATCCGTAGACGGAAAAAGGTTCGCAGACGGTTTTGGGTACATCCCATTGTAAGTAATAGAGTATTGAGTGGCCAGTTTTACCGGTTACACAGTGAGCTGCAAGAAGACCCAGAAAAGTTTTTTTCGTACTATCGTATGTCGGAGCGTTCATTTAAAGAATTGCTCATTTTGATTGAAGATGACAAACTGAACTGCGCTGATTGCAACAAATTCTACATAGGACAACAAGGCCGCACATTCAAACAACATTACAAGGAACACTTTCGAGCCTTAACATCAAAAGCTGAATTGAATTTCGCCGAGCATATAATTCAAACTGGACACACTTTAACTGACATCACTACCAACCTACACATTCTACATTTAAAATCTAAAGGACACGAACTCAACACCTTAGAACAATTTGAAATATACAATCACACCACACACAAAAAAAAACATCCTCAACAAATAACTAAATTTTAATTCACACAAGCTTTTTGATCACATTCTGCAAAAACCACACCTCTTTTAACAAAAAAAACTGACATCGATGATCAAGGAGGACGCCTCTGAAAATGGATCTCAAAGATTCGAAAAGAAAACGTCTGGCCTACAGAGTAAGTAATTTCGACTTATTCTTAATGAAAATTTGACTGCAAGTCGTTGAATTCACTTATAAAGTTAATAAAAATAACAACTAATATGAGATTGCCCATTGGTGTGTTTATGAAATAATATAATATGATGTGGTAAATGTTAATTATAGGAACCTTGCATACACATTCAAAAACAACTGTTTCAGTGTATCTTAAAGATTTTAAAATTAATATTACTTTAATAACAATTGAAAACAATATAAAAGTTAGATATGTCCAGCAAGAAATCGGAAACCTTAATATTAATATACATATTAAAAAATATTAATATACACGCACAAACACTGGGACAGAACGCAGAAAAAGTCGTCCAGACGACGAGCGAAACAGGCTGCGACTACCACAGAAGCTAGGGGACAGTGGTATGCACGGCGAGTCGGTACCACTAGCGCACCTCATAAAAAACCTACGACAAAACGCGTGGTCCGTGGACACCGATAGACGCGACTGCCATTGTTTCAAATGTACTGACTCGGAGCTGCGTTTCCGGACCGACAATTCCAAAAATTGTGGTAACTACGTCCTTCTGCGATAGTCGTCCGTGGACACCCGGCCTTACTCTGACGTCCAGATGCAAGCACGCACGTCCATTTACTCGTCGGAGTACGCATGCAGTCTGAACACGGCCTAAGGACGAAATGTTAAGTTGCTAATCATGAAGTTAGAATTTCATTTTTCGATTGATTCGGATAGCTCAATTCATACGAATCTACTATATTTGTAGTGACAAATCTCTATTGAGTAGTGACAAAATCACAAAGGTTCATAAGTATATGTACAAGATATTGCTACAATGTTTGAATAATGTTTTTTTCAAGTTTAAATGAATTGCAAACAATAAAATTCATCAAAGAGGGAATAAATAGATTTCCTGTTTGCATGATTACGCCAGTCGTTATTCATGTAGTCTGTAGAGTGTCGTCACGAAATCAAAGGAAAAAAGCGCACACATACACATAAAAATACAAAATTAATACATAATACATAGAATTCATAAATATTTTTAAGAAACGCAAGGAAGAGGAGAATGCCCTTCAACGTTGCATTATGCACAGTGCTTCCGGTTACATTTATAACAGGCGAACACTTGTTTCTCTATCTTCGTCTAGGCGCTCTCTTTTGCTCTCACAAGTCAAATGGGCTTCTGGTATTTCCGAGCTTATTCTTGATAACAATTTATCTGTGTAAATAGAAAGATTGGGAATTTTCTGGAAGCAGTCAAAACTTATATAAAGGGCTGTCCTTGTGAGGCGTCAGTTAGTTTCAATTCAGTGGGACTCGTGATAAGTTTATATGGTAATTCTTTCTGTGACAGTAAACATTTTTCTTTTTAACCGACTTCCAAAAAGAACAAGGTTCTATATTAGACCTGTTTTTTTTTTGAGTTTTTTTTTAATGTTTGTACATCAATCATTCAAACAATATTGAACAGATTTCGATAAAAAATTTTTTTAAATGAAAGAGCATCGCTCAGCGGTGGTCCCATCCAAGTTTCGCAAGGATCGGCCCAATACTTAGCCCAATATTAAACAAAAAGGAGCATTCTTCGATGTCTTCATTTCAATCTAGTTTGAATAGGATAGTTCCACACATAACCGCCAATTGAATAACCGGTGTCGTTTACCAGGCTGATCATTGTATCATATGGAGCGCTTCACATCTAGACGATTTTCGAAATCATATTGTTACAAAAGCAAGCAAAGCAGTTATTTGCGCACATGGAGCTGCGTTGTTCTACATAGATCATTCCATTCATGATCGTACGTGACTTGAGATGCAGTATGCATTCCCTTGCTCTCTTGCGTTCTCTTTTACATGTCTTTGTCACTCTTATTATTCAAGTCTGCAACTCTCTCACTCAATTGATTTCTCGAGACTTCTCGTGATTTCTTTAGAATTATTGAATGATCAAGATCATGTTTCTTGAAGATTCTCGAAGTGTCTGGTGAGCTCCAATTCTTGGAATTATACAACTACAACAGCTATATAAAGGAGTCCACGTGGACCAGTGAGTCAGTTTTCTACAAACCAGCATAACAGATTGTATTACAGATCTCGTGCCAATGGAGTGAACAGTGCTTTATCCAGTCTTTAGACAGTGTTAAGTGCAGAGACAAGTGTTTACTGTTTATGCAGCTTACTAATAGTTTAAAGACATTGTGTTAAGTGATATTATTTGGGACTGTCAAATAACGAATTGGACTGTGTTTTTTGTAAGTGATTAGTTGCTCTTTTTTTTATAATTTCTTTCTACATTATTGTACAGTTTATTGGACTCTTGTTTCTTTTATTATTGATCAGACTGTAATTAATTATTCATTTGTACAGTTTATTGGATTCTTGTTTCTTTAATTATTGATCAGCCTGTAATTACTTATTTATTAATTCTTGTAAATAATTACTGAAAATAAGTATTACCTTGTCATTTGATGATATGTTTTTATTTTATTAATTGAACTTACAAATATTGGTGTGCAAATAGACTAATTTGTGTAAATAAAGTGCAAGTGTGAACTTTAGTATTGCCAGCCTTATTTTAGACATTAGAACCCATAACAATATGATGAAATGCAATTATGCCGGGTAAACGACATCGGTTACCCAGAGCTGGTTGAGTGTGAAACAAGCAAGTAATGTCCCGTTTTGACCAATCACGTGAACTTAATTTGAATCGAGAATAAGAAGAATATAATATTTCTGTTCATATGAAAATTGCAAATTGTAAATAATTTAGTTGATGTTATGGAATGAGTGAATGATGTTATAAGAGAATAAGGTTATTTAGTTTCAATCATGAGTTGGAATGAAAAATGTTTTTGAAATCGTTAATTTCAAAAAAATAATAGAAAAATATTATTCAAAGTTATTAATTTTTTGTCAAACTCGCCACATTACCGAGAATTTGGAAAACAGCTGATCTCAGAAGTATTTTTAGTTTCACTGCTTTGATGGATTAAGAATATTTATTCGCCATTTTATTTTGAGGTTATGTTTGATGATGCTTGTTGTACTAGCCCATAGTTTATGTTTTTTATATTAAAAAATATTTAAGACTAATATTACGAAAAATATCGTACGTAACTCGTCCGGGAAGATGTTTACCATACTCATATGATAATACCGCACTCGACTTCGTCTCCTGCGTAACTTATCATACTTTCAGTAAGTTAAACACCATTTTCCGCACTTGTGACGTAATACAGGCCTACTGTTTCAGTGTAGGTATATTCTGAAAGGGACCACATCAAAATGAGTCAAAGGCCATTTCACTTTTAAAAAGTCTTTCGCTATTATAATTTTCCTAAATACAATATTCCACATTAAATAAAACGTTGTAGAATTTTCCTTAGTTTATCTTTTCTTTTAAGTGGATTTTTAGTTACTTAAGTTTGGATTTTATAAATTAATTAATTATTGGCTTGCTAATTTGATAAATATTTCATAATGTAGGCTTTAAGGAATTTCTCATGTTTTCAAAGTTTGAAGATTCAACTAAAAAGCTTAAAATAGAACATATTTTAAAACAAAAAAAGAAACCGACTTCAGTGAAATGATAAAATACTCACGTACTAAAAAGTTTAAAATAAAGTATTTACTTTAAACTGAGAACATTTTTAATTTCATACAAGTAATCTTTTGAAGTCGGCGCCAAATTTCCCATAATAAACTTCTAAAATATATCAGAATTACTCTCTGATGTTTTCCATGACGAAATAATTGAACAATCTAATACCAAAACTGACACTATATTCCAGTAAAAGTGAGTGTAAATCACATATATTTAATTGAAATACCGTACAGTGTTTTGATATTAGATAGAACTTCTTATCAATCACTGTATTTCAGTAAGTGAGTGTAAATCACATACTTAATTGAAATACAGTGTTAGTTTTGATATTAGATAGAATTTTTTAACAATCACTTCCCGGTGGTTCGGAACCCACCTAAAACTGTAGGTCCAACTCATCAATCACCATCATCCAACTCATTACCCACACACAGGTTTCAGACCTTTGTGGGCTTCATCCTCAAAAAAAATTCATAAAATATTTGGCGCCGACTTCAAAAGATTACTTGTATGAAATTTAAAATTTTCTCAGTTTAAAGTAAATAATTTATTTCAAACTTTTTACTACGCGAGTTTTTTTGTTTGAGTATCATTTCACTGAAGTCGGTTTCTTTTTTTGTTTTAAAATTTGTTTTTTGTAGCAGTATACACAGTACTATTGTGATTCCGCGTATCAATTGCCATGACAGACATTGTACTTCATAAGTGATAATTTTATTAAACGTTTATTACACATCTCTTATTGAGTCATTGAACAGTTTATTGGACACTTGAGGCCAGTTGCATGAAAGAAAATTAAATTTGACCACCGTAAGATTTAACGGAGCCAGTGCACCGACTTCCCTATTGAGCTCCGTAAGATGACATCATCTAACGGTGGTTGAATTGAATTTTCTTTCGTGCAACTGGCCAGCAATACTGTTAGTATTGAATTGTTGATCGGTTTATTGACAGTTACTAATTAGTTTTGTACAGTGATTAATCTTGTTATAGGAATATTCATTTTTGTTTGAACGTTATTGAAATGTTAGTTTGTTTCTTTGTTGATTTTCTTGTGTGATAATTACTGATTAATGTCTGTTGTGAGTTAATTGTGTAAATAAAGTTCGAGTGTTACTTTCAAGAGTTGCCAGCATTATTTTAGGGATAGAACCCATAAAAATATAGAGGATAGTACTAGATTACTACTACAGGAATAGTTCTATCTTAGTAATGGCGAAGGTGATATTGTGGAAGGTATCCATAATGAATAATAAGACGAAATTGTCACAACGACATTTATTAAAACTTCGAGAAACTAGTTTCGGTTGTTACACCATTATCAATCTCAATCAAACTGAAAACTGAAGTACAGAGAAGCCTTATATATACTGTACATGGAATGATATTATTGGCTATATTTGGGTGTAGTAAAGACAAAATTGATTCCATAACTAATTTAAATGACCAAATTTATTTTAACCAATTCAATACAACTAACTTGGTTTCATTATAATTCCAGCCTATTTTTAAAAAGCTGTTCTTATGTGTATTTCTCAGTTGACCTTGATTGCATTTCAGTGGGCTTCTAATTTCTAAATATATATTTTTTAATTTTAATTTGATTAAATTCTAGCCTTATTACAATTTGTTGTTACTTTCTTGATGTTCACAGTGTTTAGTTATTGATTTGACTCGTATTTTTGCTTGTTACTCCTCCCACCAGGGGGCGTGACAACCAATCACAACGTCCGATTAAGGTCAGCCTCTTTCCCTCTTAGCCAATAATATCATTCCATGTACAGAATATATAAGGCTTCTCTGTACTTCAGTTTTCAGTTTGATTGAGATTGATAATGGTGTAACAACCGAAACTAGTTTCTCGAAGTTTTAATAAATGTGGTTGTGACAATTTCGTCTTATTATTCACTATAAGTTCTAGACTAGATCTCAAGCAGATTCCACAAGGGAATTTAATACTCTTGAATTTACACAAAAAGATAAAGTTAGGAAACTTTGCCCTTTCTTAGGTCTGTATTTATGAACCTACCTTGAGGCTTAATGAACTCAAGGGACACTTGAAATACCTTTCAAGTAAGATCTGAAATCAACAAAGACAAACACTCACCCGCAAACTAATTTGTGTTGAGGCCAGTCCTTGTCCTGACAGTCAGGGCAGCAGTAGCTGACTCCTTTGCATCCATTGCAAACAAAACTGTTCAGCACTCCACAAACCGCACATGTCCTCTTTTCGAAATTATCCGGCAATGCAGGCTCTACACCAGACTCGAAAAAGATCTGAAATTAACAAATAATTCATATTGTATAGCCAAAATTTAAAATCGAATGGTTTTCTATAAATTTACGGATTTTTTTCTGGAGGATGAAGCCCACATAGGTCTGAGACCTGTGTGTGGGTAATGAATTGGATGATGGTGATGAGTTGGACCTACAATTTTAGGTGGGTTCCGAACCACCGGGAAGTGATTTTATAGCAGAGAACAGTCTTTTTCGCTGGCCAATTCAATCGGTCACCCTTACAAAGAGCGCCCAGGAGTTTCGTATCTTATCTCTGATTGAACAGATACCTGCTACGACACTCGGCTATCACTTCCCTATGAAAAGTTAGATTAAATAAACCGATACAACGGAGTATCCACGGACCTGACGAATTAAATAATAATAATAATAATTATTATTATTATTATTATTATTATCAATTGTGCTGATAGGCAAGAGCTCCATTCAAAAGGTGCATACTAGCCTCTCTACTAACATTCAACTACTTTGGTTTCTATAAAACCGAAGGACAGACAGACGACGGACAATAGCACGATTTTAATAATAAATGTCAATAATAATTAATATATAATATTGTCAATAATTGCCCTTAATAATTGTCAGTAATATTATCATCAGTTTCCTGTCATGAGAGAAAAAGGAATATGTTTACACTTTTCACATAGAAGCAGCATCTGCGAGGGGATAACATGTGACAGAGAAGCTGCAATTACAACACTCTCTTTTTAAGCAAGCATTGCGAAACGGCTTCTTCAAAAAGTTAACTTATTAATACAAGTTGGAAATTTTTACTTGTGTTTTCTTGGATAGCATGATGGCAATTCAGTTCCTCAAAAGAAACTAACACCGCTTCCAGACTTGAAAGATTTTTATCTTTGTCTTGTTTCTATAAAAACATTCACATTATGTTAGATTCTTCAATAACAAGACTATATATTTATATTTTCCATTTTTTACAAAGCGAATGTCTGACATTCTTATGATTTTATTTTCTCAAATAGCGAAAAACTCGTTAAATTATTAGTAAATATTGTCTAGTTATTTATTGATGTATGCTGTTCTGATTTAAATAAAGGTTTAAATACCTGCGTTTTGGTATCCGATATATTATTATAATATATATTGGATACTAAAACGCAGGTATTTAAACCTTTATTTATATTAACTGGTATCCGGAGGCTAAAGAATTCAATATGTTCTGATTTATCCACCTACATGGTACAGAACATGTTCAATAACTTACAAAAACTAACAATTTTCATAGATAGTTCAGAGGCACTACAGGATTTGATCTTAAAACTCGCTATTCCAAATGAAGGAAAGCCCAGTTACATTCTGATAATCATACATTCTGATAGTTTGGGACTGTCTAATTGTATGAATGGTCAAAGTAAATACTTAAATTTTTTTAGCTGATGATGTTCACATGATCCTAAAACATTAATAATAGGCAAGTACAGTACAATAGACTGTAATATTTGAACAAAATAGTTTGTTTGAAATTGAAACAAGAGGGACATGCTGAGCCTTGCTTGCGTGAGAATATTATTCTATGGATTCTTCCAAAATCAAACAACGGTTGGAAATTAACATTGAATTCCACAAAAGAAAGGAGGATTATCAAACCAATGATGCAATTGACAATTTAAATTAATTTATCTTTGTGTCTGATATTGAAACGTGAAAAATCAAAACAAATTACACAATAATCTGAACAGATTGGGGATATTACTCACTCTTTCTCTTGTAAACGTCAGCGCATCTAGGTTGTCTTGAATGATTTCATCGAATTTTCTATGAGATTTCCTTATTTTAGATAAATTTCTGAAACAAGAACAAGAGAATTACTCATTTTATACAGGGTGCGGCAGCATAATTTCCTTTTTTAATAAAGTCCATTGTATAAAAAAGGACAATTTTTTATAATGTAGGCACACATCTTAAGTTTTGTTTTATTTAGTTTTGAATATCAGATCAGATAGGTGACGTTTTCCACTCTTCATACACTGTTTTGAGAGAACACTTTCTAGAGCACCTCATCTCAATTACGGGCAATTTGGAGTGGCCGGCGGCACGCTTTTCTGATTTTACCCCTTGTGATATTTTTTTAAAAATCCTTTGTTTATAAGAGCCCTCCAAGAACCCTACAAGATTTAAAGACCAACATCCTTAAAGAAGTTGCCAATATCACTGCCATGCTGGCAGGAGTCATGACAAGCACCGGAGATCGGTTTACTCAGTGCATGGGAATGGGAATGTCACCAACTTGATTTGATCTTCAAAACTCAGTAAAACAAAACTTTAGATATGCTTCTATATAATAAAAAATTTACTCATACAATTGGTTTCAAGTTTTGAAAAAAAGAAGTTATGCTGCCGCACCCTGCGAACGAAGTTGACAAGATATTAAATGGGAATAAATTGCCACTCTATTGGTATCAAACAATATATTTGAATTAAATGACATCAGGAGAATTTCAACAAATTCCTCTTAAACTTTTCTTATAACATTAGTAGATAGGTGTATCAATTAATTTTCTTCAATGTTAGTTAATGATTTACATTCCGCCATTAGGCTTCACGTTGCAATGAAAATAAGAAACACTATCTCACTGTCATGCACTGGTTGCTATTTTGTTTTGAATAATTTTTAATCCAACTACTAAAATTTCACCAAATCCAATAAAATACATATAATTTGAAAAACGTTGGCGGCTTTAGTGCATACTGTAATAATTATTTATTATTATTATTTCTTCATTTATTACAAAAACACAGTCAAGTAAAGATACAACAGACACAGCCCATTACTGCTTTCTTTACAAATTTTCAATTAAAAATCCAAATTTTAGGTTAATAAATTAATAAAAACGTAAAAACATGTTTAAAACAGATCAACATTTTATTAGTGAGGTATTTCCCGTGGCTTAATATTGTATATTTATTGTATTATTCTTTATAATTTTTGTGAATAAATGAATATGAATATAACAAAAATCTATATATATATATATATATATATATATATATAATCGAAATACCACTGACTGACTCATTCATCACAGTTTCTCAGGAACCACTCGACCAAAAACGATAAAATTTGGTACACGTATTCAGTAGGGGGACTAGACGCGTGCTAAGAAAGGGTTTCAAAATTTACCCCAAAATGGGCCCAAAATTGAAGATTTTTGAAAATTTAGGTGACAACAATTTCTAGAGAACCATAAGGTCAAATCAGATAAAATTTGGTATTCATGTTAAGTATCGGCCTTAGATGTACCTTGGAAAAAAGTTTCAAAATTAGCCCCAAAATCGACGATTTTTGAAAAGTTTGGTGATAAACAGCCAAATATTTTGAAATTTGCACTTAACAGATGTCATCAACCTGGCATAATAACATTTCATCATACTCAGTCATATGTTTCCCACATATTGCAAGGCTCCGACTGTATGGTAGCCTACATGCAAAGTGCAAAGTCTTTTGCTGTTCAAAGACAGTGTAAATAACGCTGCTAAGGGGTCTGCCATATGATTAAAAACGGTTGACTTCTATCAGCTGTTTGGTTGGCAAGTTCAGTAGGTTAGGTCTATTAATGAATAATAATTTGTTTCAAACAAAGCAAACTTATCCCGAGCTACCAAAATAATTTCAATAGCTAAAAGCCAACGTTTATGAAAAGTATATGTTTGATTAAGACCCTAGATGCATACTAAGTAATGGTATCAAAATTCTCCCCAAAATCACCTATTTCTGTAAATTTATCTAATCACAATGGAAATTAGTTGGACCCCCCGGGGGTCCAGGGGGCGGAGCCCCCTGGCTAGACGGTTAAGGCGAGCGAAGCGAGTCTGCCGGCTAGTATATTTATATTACAATCTGGTTTCACTGTATTAGATTTTTTCAATGTTGAATTGTGATATAAATATAAGTGCATCAAACAATATCATCTGGTTGCACTTTTACTTTCAGTAGATTAGTATAGAAGCATAACTAAATCAATTGGCAGGTACTTATTAAGAGCTTCCACTTTATATTAAAATACACCGCATTCCGCACATCCATAGTAGTAATAATATTATTGTCATGTGTAGTAATTAACCAATACAACGGTTTATCCAAGGACCCGACTAATTTACATGAAATAATAATCAGTATTGCAAGGCATTAAACTTTTATGATTTCTAAAAACATTTCCGATCTACAAAAATGCGCACCAGAAGTTCTTACAATAACGTGTTGTTTCTTCTTAATTCATAGATCTAATAGCATTTCTAAATATTCTATGCTTTAATTTATAATTTATCGATAATTTAAAATTGAAGAGTAAATTTCAACACAATTGAAATTGAAAACTGCCACGCTTGTCATGTTAAAAAAATAATTGAGCTTTGCAGCAACCTCCATCTTTATTTTTTTTTGTAATCGATGCGAACCAGCTGTGCAATGTTATGATTTTCGCAATTCAAACATAAACTAACCTATATGCTACAATGTTGACCTAACTTTTATCACGACTATTTTTATATTCAACCCACAAAGTCCAAAATCAAAAAGTACCTCTCTTGGACTACGAGAAAGCTGTATACCAAGTTTCAAGTCTAGAATCTTCCTTTCACGAGCAAGAACACAGACGGACAACAGCCTGATTTGAATAGAAGACCCTGTCGGGATCTTAATAACTAACTTCTGCCCAGGAAAGACAAAATATATTAGTACGGTAATAGAAAACAACCTGATTTAATGAATTTTATAGATAATAATGTTGCAAAAAGTATTCGAATAAAAAACTTACTCAGCTGGTCGAATACAGTACACTCGTCCTCCAGAAACTTTGCGATTATTCGACACAGAAATAGACGGTTCAAACATCCTTCCAAGAGCACCAGGGTAAGGGTACCCTGACATGTTTCTAACGAGGTTGCACAAGAATGGAACAATTGGTAAAGCTGGAGCCTCACTGTAAAAACAATTAATTATACATTAAACCAGTGATTCTCAAACTTTTTACTTCGAGCCCTCCCTGCATAATTCAGCCGTAAGCCGGGCCCCCCTAAATGTAGGCCTATAAGAGTACTATACATTTAGTACTTATACGTATACGCATCTATAAGTGAGTCTCTTTTGACATTTTACAGTCAATGTTTTGCACATTCTATGCATACTCTAATGGGGTAATAGATTTAATCATAATAAAAAACAAATTCTATACAAACAATTATAATTTATTCAGGTACTATAGCTACATAATTGTTATTTGTAACTCAAAGCAATAACGATAAAAAGAGCTTCAGTGTGAAGGATGGGCATGTTTTTTTCCGCCCATAGTTTGTTGAAACATGGCGTCAGTTCTGATAACGCTACTCTGAGTTCCTTGGTCACATCCAGTCTTCATCGATATTTACTTTTCATGATAAGTTAGAGCAGAAAACCCAGTTTCACAGGAATAAATTGATGCGAATGAAGTTAATATTTTCGATGCCTTTTCCCTCAAAATTGAGTGTTCCTTTTGTACACCAATCCAGAAGGATGTAAGAGAAGATTCTTTAAACTTCATTTCAAGCACAGTGTCACCTTGAAGGTCAATGAGATTTTAGTTTTCCATCATGTTGAGCCAACACTCATTGACTGAGAGTTTGAATGGGTTTTGAATCCATGCCAAACCATCCAAGTTCTCATCAAAATATTTTTCAAAACTAGATTTGAGGAAATAAGTGTTCAAGAAAGCATTTCTTTTCATTGGTTGTAATAGTTAGATCCATTTCTTCAGTAATAATATTAGGAAATAGCTAGGAAATTATAACTTGCAATTTTTTAAATAAAAAGATTGCTTACCTTAATTATGTAAGTGAATTTAATTAATTTTCCAACCAAGCTTTGGCCCCCCCCCCCCTGAGCCTTCATCGCGCCCCCTTGGGGGTCGCACCCCACACTTTGAGAACCGCTGCATTAAACAATTGATGATTAATTAAACAATTTCCATATAAATCTTGTTTTACTTTGGCATAGATAATGATCAAAGTTGAATACAATTTGAAGACTTGACAAATTCCATCAGAGAAGCCTTGACTAGTGCGAACGTCGATGGCTTTGTCTTCAAGGCGCGCATCAGCCGAGCTTAAAGCCTTGCAAGGCGTACGCCCGGTTGCACGAAAGCCAATTAAATTTAATCCCCGTAGAATGACGTCATTCTACGGAAATTAAACTTAATGGAGAGAATTTAGTTGCACAAAGGGCAATTACAAGCTATAACGCCGATTAGGTTGACCGGCGTAAAAGATATTTAACCGCCCGATCACCGATGATTAAATCTCACTAATGCCCGTTACGTTACATTTTATAGGTTATGTTTATTGTACCAGAACATGGAACTGCAAATTAGGTAGTAGGTGTTAGAAACCTTTCAAAATGAATAAAATCTATGAAGAATATAATAATATTGAAATAGTTGAATAATGATTCAAATAATTCACAATGAAATGATTCTAATTCATCTTTTTCTCAACTTCAGAATCAGCTGTTGATAAAATTACAGTGTAGCCAGATTGTGCCAGTTCGGTTAACAAAAATTAACTAATGAATCTTTGTGCAACATAAATAAACCTACTTACTACGGTTAGTTACTCCTTATTTAATTGGCTTTTGTGCAAATGGCCATTACTTTTATAAACTAACCTTAAACGAAATTGAACTTACCTATCCGTTGACTCAGCAACTTGTTGTTGTGTGGCTATAGCCATTTCTTCATTGAAGACAGGAACGGTTTGACGCTCTGGCCGCTCTGTTTCAGCAACATCCACTTTAAGATTATATGGGTCCTTATTGTCAAACCTCCTAATTGCTGCCTCCGCTTCACTGGAATAATACAGAGATATTTTGAAAATTGTAATACCGCAAATATTTTCAGCAAGATAAGCATATTTGGAGTCTAATACAGTGAGAGTAAGTAGCAAGTCAAATTAGTGATCTTAATACTGTATATTTTTTCACCGATAATAGTGATAGTTCCTTAAATTTCGATGAAAACGTGTAGGGAATAATTTATAAGTATGAAAATCCTCTGCGAAAAATGCATACTCAAGTTTTTGAATTGAATGGCCGAGTTTGTATTCTCATTGAAGAGTATTACAACGTTTATGGAAAATGGAAAGACATACCATAGCATGGTATTACAAGTAATTTTGTTGATTAATAGTTATTATTTCATTTAATTTTGTACTTTCTTATAGTACAGGCACCTGCTGAAAAATCTAGTATGGCTTAGCCGGACCATTAAATGATTATAAGTTTTGTAAATAAATGATTGATTGATACCTCAATTTACTATATTCAATAAACGCCTCCGAGAAATGTATGTTAGATCCCTTCTTCATATAAATATTAGTAGGATTCCCGCACTGTGAAAAAAGGTTTTCCAATTCCATCTAGAACACAAAAACAAACATTGTATTTTGGAAAAATGACACTGAACATATTAAAAAAATTAGGGTATAATAAAAAGACAAGCAAGAATAATTTATTAAATGGGATTTGCGAATATAAATTAGGGTAACATGTTATTTATAATATCTGTTAAGGAATTAATTTAAGGAAACGAGCTTCAAATTAGAAATTCAATTTATTGACCGAACGAAGTGAGGTCTATCCTTTAAGAGATCAGAATTCTCTGTCTGTCTCACGATTACGGACGAACGCCTTGACCAATTGTTATGATTTTTCATATGGATGTTCCTTATTTCTAGGCACAGTGATGTACATATATATTTTTAATTTTCAAATCCAATATGGCGGCCAATTTTTTTCAAATAACGCGAAATTGTATCAATATGAGCATCCTTCTAGTATACAGTTAATAAGGTAGGTACTAAAAAGTAAATTCGTATGGCTTTTCGTGGTGGGGAGACCCTTGCGGGTAGTTCCACCTCGCCGCTTTTTTAACGACTGCTTTTTTTTATATGCAACCGGGACCGACTGCTTAACGTGTCCTCCGAAACAAGGGAGTGACTCGAGAAAAATATCTTGTACTCAACTGGGATCGAACCCAGGACCTTTGGCTTATCAGACCAGCGATAAGGTAGGTACTGAATTTGTATTAATATGAGCTTCCTTCTTATTAATATGAGCTTTAATACAGTACTGTAATTTATTCAAGCGATATAACAGCTGAACATAAATTTAAATTTGTCATTTTGAATTAGTTCAATGGAAGCTGGAAACTCTCAATTTCAGCTGACTTTTTTAAAGAAATTAATACCTGTGGTAGTATTATTTCAAAGAGGAAATTCGTTATCTTCCCAACAATACTTTTTATAACTCTGGCTCTGGGAGTGAATTCAACAAAAATATAGCCGAC
Organism: Conomelus anceps; assembly: GCA_948455865.1. Taxonomy (NCBI): domain Eukaryota; kingdom Metazoa; phylum Arthropoda; class Insecta; order Hemiptera; family Delphacidae; genus Conomelus; species Conomelus anceps. The sequence continues at coordinate 15,817,673 of OX418219.1, forward strand.
ACTGATTGTTCTTAGGAACTGGAAGCGTGATTGTGAACAATTCTTTTTACTGTTTGTCATTTTTTTACGAGTGAAGTCTACTGTTCACGGAACTACTAGTATTCCCATTCATATTTCCACAATTAGAGCTTGGTCCTGGCCCTTTCACCTCGAATTGCCGAGACTCTACTGTACATAAAATGCATGATTCTGTGAGATACTGCGAAGAATCATGATAACAACTGCTAATAATATTGAGAGAATTCTAAGAATGAACTTACCATATTCATTGATTTGGGAACTCTTGATACGTGGAGTTTCACAACTTTGACCTCTCTGAAATCCAAAAATTGCAAATGGTAAATACTTTTATGACAGAAGTATAAAACACAGACTTTCAAAGATGCAGACTGGCAAAAAGTCAAAGCTGCTCTCCTCTCAGGGCGGTGAAGCTTTTCAACCTGTTGCCAGAGGAAATATCATTGAGGAAATGCCAATTTCAAAAGAGTAGTCAGGAGGAGGCTTGTCTCTAGGCTACTATACTCGATAGACGAATTTATGCCGGACCCTTGGACATAAGGCCATTCACGGGCATTCGCTTCAATCATTGAAGGCTTGACACTGCCTATCCAGACTCATCTGGTCAACGGCGACACAGTGTTAATAATCATCACACAAAATGTATAGTCTGAACCAAAGGCTGCACTGAAATTGTTGAGCTAAAACTGTACTATTAAGATCGTAACTATTAGGATACTAATGCACTACCTATATGGTAATGTACTATTAGGATACGGTGTTGTATCTTTAATAGATAATATAAAGTTTTCAATATCATAAAGGATGATAATCTGAAATCTATATAAAAAATAAAATTAAATCAAGCAACAGACCTCTGGATAAAAAAGTAATTGAAAAAGTACAACTTGGAGATGTAAAAATTTGAAAATTCTTCACTATTTATAAAAATTTACTTTTTTGTAAAAAAATCAGCTAAGAACTTTTGGAAGTTATGTGTGCCTTCTGCACTACATGAAGATTTAATAATGAAAATTCACCAAAGACAAGGACACATTGGCATTTCAAAAACGTGTCAATTTATACAAGAAACATTTTATATTAAAGGATGTTTATTATAAGATAGTTTCTAAAATTACTATTTTTGTAAATATTGTCAATTGGTCAAGAGTACTAATGAAAAAAGACTGTTCGAAATGCATACTATTATGACTGAAAAGAAAAATAGCAAAATATTTGTTGGCATTTTGGGGAATTACCTGGTGGTAAGTTTGAATGTATGTACAGTATATACCTAATTCTGGATGGCTTCACCAAATATGTCAAGTTATACCCACTGGTTAAAGCAAATACTAAGAATATAGTGGAAAAGATGGAAGAATATATACATGAATATGGTACATTTTCGATTACATCATTAGTGAGTGATAACAGAACTTCCGAAGCAAAAAATGGAAAGAGGAAATGGAACGATCCTCAATCGAATCTAAGTAAAAGGCCATTAAAGGAAGTGAATAGGATTTTAAGAACTTATGTTCTAAAAGATAAGCATATTGTAGGCATATAAGTATATTGACAAAGCTGAGTTTATCATTAATAACAATTTCCATGAAACAACCGGCCATATTCCAATAGAGTTTATGTAAAATAAGAAATTAAGCCATTTTATTTTTAAATAAATATTTAAAGTATCCACTGGATATTAAGATTGAACTAGAACAAGAGGAAATTCGCAATAAGCGAATATTAGCACAAATGAAGAATAAAAGTTTGATAAGGAGATTCAAACAAATATGAAGTATAAGTCTAATGAGAAATTTATTATAAATTATCAAGTATTAATAAAAAGCTAAGTATTATCAAATAAATTAACGAAGTACTCTGCAAAGCTTTGTCCAAAATATAAAGGACCATATTTAGTGGAAAAGGGTTCGGGTAAAGGCAGTTATGAATTAAAAACTGGGAATATCTGGAAAGTAAATAGGTTTATGATGAAAAGGTTTATTACAAGTAATAATCAGCAAACATGATAGAAACTTGAAAATTCTGATGAATTTTTTTAATAAAATTATTCTTACTGTGTTTTTTCAATTACTGTATCATTAAAATCCAACTTGATTGATAGTAATGAAATTTGTTAGTTATATATAAGATAAGTACTTACCCATTGGCAGAACATTCTTGGAGTTTTGCTCCCAGACCAGTAGTGTAACTGTTGAAATTGGTATTTTTATACGCTTCCAGGCGTGGATCAAATTCCATTGCGTTTATTGCTGAAAAAATGATAATAGACGGCACGCTGTTATGACGTTGAAATAATGAAAGCACAGTAATAGTACCTGTATATAATGTTACAAGTTCAGGAAATGGAGTTTGAGTTTACCTTACGATTATGATAAGTTAACGCACGAGAGGAAGTCGAGTGCGGTATTATCATAAGAGTACGGTAAACATCTCCCCGGATGAGTAAAGTATGATATTTTTCGTCATACTAGTCTGAAATATAATAAAGATAAACTTTGAGCTAGTAACACATGCATCATCAAACATAACCTCAAAATCCATCATAGCAGTAAAATACTAAAAGTACTTCTGAGATCAACTGTTTTTCAAAATTCTCAATCAGCTGGAACACGGTAAAATCCATTACCGCACTGGAAAAAATGTGATAATGAAAATCAGCTGTTCTTTCTGTAAACAGACGTAAAGTAGTACTTTAATGCTCGGTAAAGTGGTAAATATGTACGAGTATGACAAAAAAGTATATGACACCTTCAGGCATTTTCACTCTTATTATTACTGGATGACTCTAAGTTGAAATCTAAATCATTTCTTTCGTGCTCCTAGCACACTAAAACAATTAAAAATTGACTGGACGTTCTAGTACAAACGTAAATTTTGTAAAAATTTCACTCTCAATTTCATGTGCAAGAATGAGCTGCATATGAATGTTGGCAAATATTCATTCCATGAACGAAAGAAAAAATAGACTTTTCTTAGTTGAATTAAGCCACCGAAACCGCAAGATATTGGTTTTCAGCAACAGAATGATCGTTGCAAAAAATGATCGCGGGTGCAAATACTATAAAAATAGTCAATATCAAGGACAATATCAATACCACAAAGACAATCAATGTTAAAAATTCTGAGACACTTAGGCCTCCATCCAAAACTTATAAAAATGATAGAGCTCACCCTGACGAATACAACATCTAAGATCAAATTCAGAGGAGAACTGTCCGAATCGTTTGTAGTAAAAACAGGTTTGAGGCAAGGAGATGGCCTGTCACCACTGTTGTTAAATTGTGCCTTGGAATATATAATGAGAGAATGGTATAAGAGTAATCCGAAAAATATCAAAGTTGGAACTTCTAGAGACAATATAAATTTAAACTGCTTGGGATTTGCTGATGACCTAGCACTGCTAGCTAACAATATTCAAGAAACCAAGAAACAAATAATTACACTACAGAATATTTCTCAGAAGATTGGCCTTAGAATATCTTTTGAAAAAACGGAACTCATGCTAACTGATCCACCTCTCGCAAAGAAAATCCGTATAGGAGATCAAAAAATAAAAATTGTGGACAGTTTCAAATATCTAGGTGAAATCATAACGTACAATCTCAATGAGAAACAAGCATGGGACAGTAGAATAAATAAGTTGAGAAGAGCACAGTATGCCACAAATGTTATAGTATGAACCGGTTACTATGCCAACCCGATCGTGACAAAATAAACAGTTGATGTTATTAGCATTCAATTCAATTCAATTCAATTTCAATTTTTTATTTTCATTCCAACATACACAATCTCACAAGAATATTCCAAAATACAAAACAGTAGAATATAAGATACAAATCAACAAATTTATTTGTTCACTAGAAATACATTAGAATGTTTTTGAATACATGAAATAAATATTCCGAAAATTGCGTTTTTTGTTTTGCTAATTATATTTCCTACATAAAATACTGTCCTTCCTACCCCGCGAACAAATTGTGCAATCCATGATTGGAAGAAAAATTTAGTAAAAGCTAGCATAAGCATAAAGCTTGTGCGCTAGCAGTGAGTTGAATATTTTTTTTACACTTATACTAATCTATCAATACCGAACTTATGATGACCTAAATTATTGTAAAATAAGAAACACATTTGTTTCCCTCTAATCAGGAATACTTGCAATATCAGATTTTTGTGACCAATCATTTTTATTATCCTAATTTTTAACATCATTATTATTGTTATCTTTATTGTTATTATTATTATTCTTTTTATTTTTATTATTTTTGTTATTGTTATTTTTGCAACCAAAATAAGGAAGAACGCAAAAAAAATGATAAAGACATGTACAATAATTGTAAATAAATGTACATTCATTCACTAATGTCGCTACGTTAAGCAATGTTCTAATAAATAATACTCCACATTAAGTTGATATTTATTTCCATTAAATACTAAAACATGGTGTCCGGTGTTATTAAAATATGAATTTAGACTTGGAAGAAGATCCAAAAGAAAAAATGGAGCTGAAAATGGTAAGATATGTACCACCACCCAACAAGATGGAATTGAACGGAAACCTGCGAGACAACGTAGAATTTTTCAAAAAACAATGGAAAAATTATGAACTTGCAAGTGGACTGGATTCAGAACAAGAACGAATTAAGGTTGCACAAATGATGGCTGTGATAGGAGATGAAGCATGCAAAGTGATATACAATTATATAGATAACCCAGAATCAAGAACTATCAATGAGATACTCGATGCACTCACAAAGAAACTCGCCCCAGAGCTCAATGTCAGGTATGAAAGGTACATTCACCACATGCCAGAGACATACTCTTGCTTCAAAAGAAGGTGCTTCGTGTGTTGACATTCAGTGAGTACAATGCGCATTGTCAGCCCATCTTCCAGCGTTTGGGCATACACACGGTTTTTGGGCACTACATACTGGCATCACTCCTATATGTTAGGAAAAACAGTTCAGCCTTCATGAGGAGAGATCAGGTGCATTCCTACAGTACTCGAGGAGGGGCAAACTTAGACTTGCCACGATGTCGGTTGTCTAAAGTGGAGGATAGTTTTCCGGTGCTGGCATTAAAAATGTTCAACTGCTTGCCTGATTTAGTGAAGGAGCGTCCAGTGAGTGCGTTTAAGGTCTCTTTGTCACAATGGCTGATAAAAAGGAGTTATTATAGCGTTGACGATTTTTTTGGTGATAGCTTTGTTGGTCTGTGACGCTGTTGCCATCTTGATCTAAGTTCAAATACAAATTTAGTTACCATAGAATGTATGGTATTTGACATTTCTAAAGTGAAATTTGACGCGATCTATCCAGGAGGGCCTGGTCAATGATCAAGATTTGGATATTGGACATTTTTAACAATCTCAAACAGTCAGATAATGAATCATTCCAAGACTATTTCATGAAATTGAAAACACAAATTAGGCTTTGCAATTACAAAGATATGGAAGACGAGCTAATGTTAGACAAAATTATATTCTCGATTAATAATATCCATTTGAGAGAAAAACTTTGGCTAATGAAAGACTTAACTTTGAAAAAAGCAATAGAAATTTGTAAATCATGTGAAGAAACAAAAAGGCAGTTAGAAAGTATCGAGAGTACAAAAGAGAATGAAATAAGTATGATAGCATTCAAAAACAACAATAACAGCATCTTGTAGAAATCCTCACCCTCTTCTAGACATTTTTTTATCATTCTCTTCATTATTTTAACAGATGCTTCTGCTTTGCCATTACTCTGAGGATAATGCGGACTACTGTTAATGTGGTTGAAATTCCAATCTTTACTGAATTCCTTGAATTCTTTAGATGCAAAATTTGAACCATTATCTGAAATTACCGTTTTAGGAACGCCATATCTACTAAAGTGTTTCTTACAAATTAGAATTAAACTTCTTGACGTCATGTCTTTCAGTTCATCTATCTCTATAAAATCAGAAAAATTATCCACAGTTACCAGAAATCTTCTTTTTCTTCCATGCATATCAATTTCAAAAACATCCATACTGATTATTTCAAAAGGTGAATTTGGGGCTTCGTATGATTTCATTTACAATTTTTTTTGTTTATTGGTGAATTTTGCACAGGTCCCACAAGTTTCAATCAGTTCTCTGATTTCTGTAGTTATATTTGACCAAAATATAGATTGTCTTGCTAATTTTTGTGTAGCTTCCACACCCATATGGCCCAAGTGAAGTTTCTTCAAGTATTCTTTTCTCAGTTCTTTTGGAATTATTAATTGGTTTTGTTTTAAAATAATATTTTCTTCTATGGTTAATTCACAACGGTAATTCCAAAAGCATTTTATATTATCGGGTACTTGTGCTCTAGTTTGTGGCCAACATTTTTGGATTTGAATTCTAAGTTGTTTCAATTGTTCATCCTTCGTTGTTGATTCAGCAATTCTTTCAATTGACTTTTCTGAAACATCAACTCTATATCCATCATCATATTCAATTCCAGTTTTCAGCGATTGTATAGTGCTTATTTCATCATACTCGTCTATTTTTTCACTATTCACTTCGTATATATCGTATTGTTTTTCAATGTTTTGCATGCTCTCAGGAGCTCTTGATAATGTATCTGCTAAATACATGCTTTTTCCTTGTCTATACTTAATCATAATGTTGTACCGTTGAAGAGATAAAATCATATTTTGCAATCTTCTTGGTGTTTTCAAAATAGGTTTCTTAAGTATGGTCACTAAAGGACTATGGTCAGTTTCAATGATGACATCTGATTTGCCAGAGTAATGGCAAAGCAGAAGCATCTGTTAAAATAATGAAGAGAATGATAAAAAAATGTCTAGAAGAGGGTGAGGATTTCTACAAGATGCTGTTATTGTTCAGAAACACACCAAATAAAATTGGCCTTAGTCCATCAAAGAGGATGATGGGTAGATGGTTGAGATGCGATATACCAAATATTAACAAAAATAAAATGTTGATAGCGCCAGAAGAAATAAAAAATCGAATTGAGGAAAATAAAACAAGAAGTAAAACATACTATGATAAGAGTGCAGTAACAAGAAGTCAAGATCTTCACATAGGACAAAACGTCTGGTACAAGAAGCTACCCGAAAATGATGAGTGGTCAAAAGGGAAGATTATCACTGATACAGGAAACAGATCATTCAACATTGAAACAGAAGATGGTTCAGTACTAAGGAGAAGTGAGATATTTGTAAGGCCTGATAAGACTGACCAAAGCCAAATAGTTGAGAATCAGAGACCAACTATTATGGTAGAAGAATCGCCTAGGCCTCAGAGAACTAGAAACATTCCACAGAGATTTAATGATTACTACTTATATTAATTTAGTTACTCTTTCAAATAAAACGAAGGGGATGTTATAGTATGAACCGGTTACTATGCCAACCCGATCGTGACAAAATAAACAGTTGATGTTATTAGCATTCATTCACTAATGTCGCTACGTTAAGCAATGTTCTAATAAATAATACTCCACATTAAGTTGATATTTATTTCCATTAAATACTAAAACAACAAAGAACACTTACAACAAGAAATCACTATCAATAGCCACAAAATTGAAACATTACAAGACCTTTACATTACTCAACCGTTAATAACTTACGCAAGTGAAACCATCTTTAAAACTACTAATACCATCGCAATAGACAAATTACTAAAAACTGAAAGAAGAATCATCAGAACTTGTATCAACAAAAACTATCAAGAAAATGGACACTGGAGATTAGCTTCCAACGAAACTGTATACAAAGAAATTGAACCTGTCACAAGTACAATGAAGAAAAAGCGAATTTATCTTTCTTCGGTCACTTGATTAGAGCTTCTGAGGACAGACTAAGCAGAAGAATTATTGAAAAGCTGTGGAAAAGTAAAACAAATATAAAATGGATTGAAGAACTCAAGGAGGATATGAGAGAGTTGCGCATAACATTCGATTCGAGGATTTGAAGGACAAGTCAGACAACATCAGAATCCTGAAGGACAAACAGACCAGACTGCAGATCAAAGTCGGACATAGGATGGGAAGAGTGATTTCGGACGAGGAAAGGAAATTGATTTCTGAGCGGATGAAGAGATATTGGGCTGAGAGAAGACAGAGGAAAGCCGGAAGATACTGACTATAGTGGTCCAATGAAGGCCATAAAACTATAATAATAATAATTATACAAATAAATTGTTGAATAGATTTTGTCAACAACACATATACACATCATTCTTTTATCAAAACAAAAATACATCATATCTTATTCTATTAAACGAGCAAGGAATTGTATGCACATAATATGTACCTATTTCCAGTCACTATCTCAAAAACGACTCTACCAATTTTGATGAAATTACGAATAGCCTATAGGGGCTTTTTGGTGCAAAAATACAATTGCGCGAGGTCTCATTCCTGTAAAAACTCGCTGAAGGACACAAAAAGGAGAAATCTATCCTTAAAGGAACAGCTGATGGAAAAATTCATTTCAATCATATGTTAGGCACCTTAGCGGCGTTATTTACACTGCCTGGAACACGAAATTTACACTAGTACCATGTAGTCGGAGCCTTGCAGTTATGTAGGAAACATATGACTACATTACACAGTGAGTTGTACACAGTGAGTTGACACAGTATGAATGTGTCGTTATTTTACTGAATTCTTGGAATTGTTTTCTATTGACAGGGAACCATGCAGGTTTTTATTGAAACAGTGATGGATTGTATTAAAAAAGAAATACAAATCATAAAACTTTCAGGCACATGAAACATTAACCCCAGAGCGGAGCTCGGTACCCTGATATTACATAAGAATACACATGTAATCGGGGTTACACTGCAGACGGCAGGCAGTCATTTCAAACGTTTTTTGTGAAAAGCAACAATGCATCTCATGTTCTTATGAGACTACATTTTACTCTAGACTAGAGTAAAGTTTGGTATCCTATAACTTGTAGTGAAGCTGTTAACTCAAGAATGTAATAAAGTGTACGTGAGAAAGTGTTATGTATAACAAATTTTGTAAGTAAACATTTAAAGGACGTGCTTAAGCCGTATAGGGCCTAGGTGACTCACGTTGTTACCGTATCTAGCTTGAAAATGTTCAGTTATCATTTAATTTGTTCTTTTTATAGCCTATGTTCATTTTATTCGTTCTGTTGATATGGTATTCCAAGATGTAAATAACATTTGGACGTTATGTTATGTTTCATCAAAGACAATGTAAAATTATATTGTCTTTGGTTTCATGTAACTCGAAATTTAATCGGTAAATTTACCAATAGATACCGGTTAAGGATAAGTTTGACTTTATGTCCAATATTTATATTTCAGATACGGTATGTCTAAGGTTATCGAAGTTAATGTCAACGTTTTCTCAACTCATTCTAATCATTCGTAACAAGAAAACCTTCAGAAATTTATAGTAATTCTCATTTTCCAACTCATGCCTGTAATGAAGAACCTTCCTAATATCGGTCACTCAACGTCTCACCAACGGGCAATCGCTTAAAATAGAGCCCTCAAGAGAACGGCAAAATTTCATTCGGGAAACACAGCCTTCTAATTTGTTTGTTTAAAAGTGGTCGATAATTGGTAGGTTTACCTTATTCTATGCAAAACAAAAAATTCAGCTAGGGGTTTAGACATCGTTACACCAGGATATCTTGATTAGCTAATCTTCATTGTGCTGTAGGCTACTCCTCAAATTTTCAAATCGACTTGCATTCCGAATGGCAATTAAACCGAATACTAGTTTTCAAGTGTGTCCACGTGTTTCAATAAATGAACAAAATACGCTAACAATAGTAAACATTAACAAATTAGCCTTACGTTATTGAGTTGAAATCCTCAATAATAAGATTCACTTTATCAACACCAGCAAGATAATGAATCAATAAAATTATGCCAAATCAACATCATAACAACATTGCTGCTTGATGGATTGATTGGATAGCTAACCAGAAATATAAAATATTAGTCTAACTTACTTACCTCCTTATTGGAGAGATACACGATGTTAGAGAGATAAGTTGAAGATCTTGTAAAGATTATCACAATAGAAAAATTAAAATGGCGAATGTCCAAAAAGAAATCACCGACATGAAACTCAACACACGAGCCGAGCAAGTAAACTGTACTGAACTGAACACAAAAGTTTTCAAGCTTCAACATTCAACAATCAGCGTCATACTCCTACTCACATCTCACGTCCTCACGTTTTCGGCTACTGCTGCGTGTGCGTAGCGGATTGATAGAGTGCATTACTACGATAGTGGAAGACGACAAAGTTGATCGACGACGGAGGTGGTCGATTTCTATCTAACGCTGACGATCTATTTTCTATTTTACGCTGACGACAGAATGGACTATGTTCCTGAATAGGCCGAGTTAAGGCTCTATAAAGACTAGAGACTATAAAGTCTAGAGTCTATAAAGTATTTATAGAGCCCTATCCCAATGTAATCAACCCTTAAATTAGAGTAAATTCCAGAACAAGGAAAAGACGACACAAAAATTCATAGAGAAAGCAGATAGCATAGAGTAGTGTGTCAATGCTGTAGTTTGTCGAGGTAGTGGAGGTCCTGCAGATGCAACGCAATAAAGAAGATCGATAAGGCATTGCTTTAATTTTCTCGAAATTAAGTTAGGTTATGTTCCATAAGTAAATGAACAAGTTATTACATTTTTATGGTAAGCTTGGAATTAAAGAGTGGAATTAAAGAATTGATATAATGGCGGCGCTAGCTAGAAGCTCAATGTTGTTGGGAAAATGTTTCCCGTGTGTTAAGAAGAACGCATCAAAAATCGTAGTTAAAAGAATGGTTTTGGATAAAAATTTATTGATGGTATGTATGAACTCAAGAGTGCTGTCTCGTTATCTGTATCATAACGAATAGATACCATTACTTTTGAGTCATAAAGAAGTTTAGTGTAAGCCTATCCAAATTTACGGTCTGATATCTAACCTAGTTATTTATTTTTGTCAGAAGTATAAGGGATAACTCTGTCTAACTATAGTTAGGGGTCACTCTGGAATTTTTTTGACTACAACGACTTCTGGCAACGAAGACTGGTGACTATGACTACACCATTAACTATAACTAGGGTTTCCATAATTTTTAAAGCCGGATCCGGACGCAGGTTATTCCTGGGGTTGTGGGGGATGGAATAGACATTTAAAACTCAGAGACGAAGTTTTTTTTTGTAATTTTGGAAAGAAAACTCCCTCTTTCCCACTCTTAACCCACTCCTTAAATTGATAGGCTATACCTTATACTTACGTTCTGAAATATTGTAGATACCGTATTATGTAGTGAAAGGTAGGTAGTTTAAAATGAATAAAAAAATATTTACCGGTTTTCGACCAACATAATTGACAATGCGTAATGAAGTTTTCCAGTGTTTTCGTTCATCTTTGTAAAATCCGGAAATTTCTCAAACAAGAACGCTAAAGTAGACAGATGTATCAAGTCCGGACCAAAACCGGACGTATGGTAACCCTAGCTATGACCCACCCTTGGCGCCGCCACTGCCATTCCTTCTGAAGTTCCGGAGACAAAATAAATCATCTCATGGAATAATTGTGGATTACCTAGATCGAAATTTCTGCCATACATCATATAGAAACACTTACTTTCAGAATTGAGGTATGAAATGACCGTACATTTAATTTATTTCACTTTCAACAAACGATTTCACGCCAAAATTTGGAAAAATTTCACTTTAAAGAACTAATTAAATTTCTTAGTTATCCGTTCCCGTTTTTTGTTAGAATTGAAAAATTTCTGTTGGTAACAAAAATATTCATCTTTTATCTTAGTTCCAAAGGAAACTTTTGTCATAATATCAGTCAACCTAAATTTAGAGTGCTTGCACAATACAGCATCACCACCGGTAAATCAAACTCATACTGTGGTATGGTAATTTTGAAGCAGCGTGAATATGTACATTCCATGGTATGTGTTTGATTTTTGCGATGACAATTATTATCCTTGAGTATTGGATGCTCCACTGTGCATGCACCATTAGAGAATAGAAGCGGGCTACACCTACAAGTCCTTCATTGATGTATTTCTATGTGACAACTTCCACCTTAGGTCTGAATTATTATAAAGTTTGCCTGTCAATGTGTTAAGGAAAAACATTAGTTCAGAAATAGTTGGGAATCCTTGTATTAATGAGTAAAATGATTAAAAGTAAACGTAAGTAAAAGTAAAAGATTAAAAGTAAAAAAGTAAAGATTAAAAGTAAAAGTAAGATTGGGCTCAGAACATTTTTTGTGTTAAATAAGTTTCTCATTTTAATTTCAGTATTTCGATGAAGAGGAAACCTACTTCGCTCATGATCCAAATAAAATTTGTAAAACAAACGACATTGTTCTAATAGAAGAGCTTCCTCAAAAGCTCACAAAATTAATCACACACCGAGTTATGGAAGTAGTATTTCCTCACGGTGATGTGACAGATCCAATCACTGGGAAGAAAGTTGTTAGAACAAAATACAGGTGAGTTTAGTTTTATTTATTGGTAGATTAATTTAATATTCTCCGGTATATAAAATATACATACACCGTATTTGTATTGGTACCAATAATAATAAACGTAACATCGTCATAAAATGTCTTAGCACTTACTTATGTGCCAGATAGGAAGTCTTGTTGAGCTATATTTTACTTACTTAATGTAAGTATTCACTTGCATATCATGTATTATACAAATTAATTATTGATTAAGCCTTTTGATTTTCATTACCTCTCCAAATATAGGTCAAGAACAATTGATTAGATATAGACAGTCCATATATTTCATTAAAATATCACCTGTTACACAACATAGAATTTCATTTACTCCGAAAATATATTGGAAATTTAATACATTGTTATATTTTTTATTTTATTGCTACTATACATTAAGAAATTTAAATAACAGAAGCTTGATGAACACATAGTGGATTCACTACAATAAAGAAATATTGTCATTTAAAGACACTAGAAAGGCAGTCAATAGTGGGCACTTCTCGTGAACATCAACATAAGATATTGCATACACATAACGGTGTACTTGTTCAGTTCGAAACAATTGATTTTAGATTCTTCCTCGAACTATGGGAATGTCAGCGCTTATTAAGATAAGATAATATATAATTTCATCCTAGAAACATTTGGTATAAACCAAGCAGAGGATGTGTCAACTCATAAAAAACATATATTACCACAATAATTTGTAAAATTGTTCTTCAAGAAACTCTAACACTGAGTAACAGGCCTTGTCCATCAGCGGTTTTCTCAATAATCCTCTGAAGTGCTTAATGTTCTCTAAATTTTTTATATTTTGTGGGAGCAAGTTATAAATTTTTGGCCCAATATACTGAGGGTATTTTTCAAACAAGCTAGTCATGTGAACCGCCACTGATAATAAGGCCGAGTGCCAAGTATTATAATTATGGAACTCAATATAAATCTTAAATTTACCTAAGTTTTTGTGAATGTAGGTACAGAGTTCCATAATGTACCTCTGCGGAAGAGTTCACAATATGAAAATCTTGGTGGTTTCCCAAAAATTATTCTTGCCATTTTCTTCTGCACTTGAAAAACCTTTTCCGCACATCTGGATCCTCCCCTGACCATGATACCATATTTGAGGTATGGGAAGATATAGCCATAATAAACTGTCAGGACTGAATCGAAACTCAAGGTGTTCTTAATATTCGCAAAGAAAACGAAGTCGAGTTAATCCTGGCACGCGTGTGCTGACTACTCCAACCATCCATCAAATAGCACACCTAAGAACCCAACAGGGTGGCACCGAAAATCTCCGAAAACTGGCCAATTCGTCAGAAATATGGGCTGCAAAATGGGGTAATTCAAAAGGCAATAATCTTGGTTTTGTTCATATTCATTGAGAGGCCATTTGTAGTAAACCAATTCTCAATATTAAGAAGCTCCTGAGGTATCTGGCTGATCAAATCTCTCATGTTTAAACCTGAAATTATGAATGATGCATATTGTCATCCGCATATTGTATTCTTAGAGGATTCGTAGAGCATGATGACAAATCATTAACATACACAATAAAAAGTGAGGGACCCAGATTGGAGCCTTGCGGAACGCCTGCAGCGACTGTAGCCCACTCCGACCTGAAGGTTTTGCCCTCAAAACGAATCTGAGTGGCCTGCTTTCTCCCCTTCAAAAAACAACTGAACCACGACAACTCCCTTCCCCAAAAACCATATCTCTCTAACTTTCTGATAAGAATGCTGTGGTTGACACAATCAAACGCCTTACTCAGGTCACACAACAAGCCACAATTGACATGCAGCGTCTGATGCACATGTTTTGATTTACCTGTATAGTTCCTTGGTTATCTCTTGGTGTGGCGATGTAAACCACCAATTTCCAAACCCCAAAGTTGTAATTAATTATAATGAATAAAAGACGAAGTTGTCACAACAACCACTTTTATTAAAAATAGTGAGATACTAGTTTCGGTTGTTACATCATTATCAATCTCAAATAAACTAAAACTAAAGTACAGAGTAGCTTAATATATTCTAAGCACGGAATAATACTATTGGCTAAGGGATAGGTTGACCTTGATTGAAGGTTTGTGATTGGCTGAAGGCCATAACAAGGGAGGAGCAATAAGCAAAAATAAGAATCAAAATCAAGAACCAAAAACCGTGAACATCTAGAAAGCAACAAAGAAGAACAATACACAAGTAGGCTAGAATTAAATAAAATTAAAATTAACAAATTGAAGCTCACTGAAATTCAGTCAAGGTAAACCGAGAAAAACACAAAAGAACCGTTTTTTAGATGTAGGCTATATTTATGATGAAACCAAGTTAGTTGTATTGAATTGGTTAAAATAAATTTGGTCATTTAAACTAGTATTGGAATCGTTTTTTACCAACCTAGTTATCTCCAAAGCTTCTAAAATGTTCAATTGTCTGCCTTTGCCAATCAAATGCAGAAATTCAACATTTCTTCAGCCTTGAACTTGTGTCTATTATTAATGAGATGCTCTGCAAAATTTGAGTCTCCTTTTTGGGTTTTCCAATCCCTAATATGTTCATTTATTCTACATTTGAAACTTCTACCGGTCTGACCCACATAACAGGCATTAAAATTACTGCAATTCAATTTATAAATTCCACTTTTATCCCAGATATCAATTTTATCTTTACTACACCCAAACAAACTCTTTAAAATAGGGTTGGTTTGAAGAGATACATCAAACCCGTTCTTTTTCAATTCTTTCCCTAATTTATCAGATGCTGAGCCAGGATAAGGTACCGTTATCCATGACCTTTCTCCAGTATCAGTGACAGTAATGCTAGCACTAATTGCTAGTCTCCTACTTATTTTATTTAACATTTTGTCAACAATAATCTCCTGACATCCATTTGTTAGCCAAATGGTCATTTGTTATCAAAAAATTAGTCTAGTTCTACCAGTAAGTTCAATCATCTTGTATACAAATCTTAAAAGTTTCATTATTAATCTATTATTACAAAAATGCAATAATTATGTCACTTTCTAATTGTCTCATGAATTTATACCTCCAAATTAATTATTGATTTAAGATTCATTGGTTATGGACCCAATCATGTTATTCAACGCTCACCTATTTTCCCTTTCTTAGTCTAATTAATTAATAAATAAAGCTTGGATGGTACTTTGCATCACTGCTTCTCGTTATCACCTAAATTAGTTGTGCAAGTGATAGAATGAATGATAATGAAGTGTAAAATTCAAATATTGCACCTACTACATTGAATAAGGACACATTCATGTTGTTCAACACTCACCTATCTTGCATATTTTTAGTATAATTGATTAATAAATGAATCGATGAAGGTGTTGTGCATTTCTGCTCATTCTGTCCCTCATACAAAAGGATTGATCAGTGATGAAATTGTTAAAAATATTGTTTAATGTTCAGAAAACGCAACTATTGAAAATGGAATAAGGCCACATCCATGCTGTTATGCCTTTTTCAGTTTAATCGATTAATAAATAATTATATGATATTGTATTGCCTCTCTGTTCTTGCCCAAATAAGATTTACGAGTTATAGATTGAATTATTTTATTGTTTAAAGTTCAAATGTAGTAACTATTGCATTGAATAAGGTCATATTCATCTTGGTCACCCCTCATGTATCACGACTTTCTCAGTATTATCAACTATTTAATAATTAGAGGCCGGTGCTAAGCATATTTTTTTATTATTTTTCACCTAAATAAGTTGTCTGAATGATGAATTTAATGAACATTTTGTTTAAGATTGAAAAATGCACTCATTGGATTGGATAAAGCCACATTAATGTTGTTTTTCATCTCTCATTCATCCTGCTTTTTCCATTATAATCAATTGATGAACTATTAGATGATGATACTCCGCATCTCAGCTTATTCTGTCTCGCCCAAATAATGTATACAAACATTTTGTGGTTAATTTAACGACTTGCAGTCAATTTTAATTGAGAATAAATAAAATATTTACTCAATTATTTATTCCCAATTAAAAATTGACTGCAAGTCGTTAAATTTGCCATGAAACGTTAATATTAACAACGCAGATCGTTATGGATCAAGAAATTCAAAAATTTAACATATATTATTGAATCTGCGGTCATATTATTAAAAATTCAAATAAAGCAACTATTCATCTTGGTCACCCCAGTTTTTTTGAATATTTTCAACTACAATTAATATCCAGAGGTTGGTGCTACGCATCTTTTCTCACCTGAATAATATGTTTGAGTAATAAGATTAATGCAAATTAATATTTCCCAAGATTCAAATAATGTACTCTTTGAATTTTGGATGAGGCCACATTAATGTTATTTATCTCTCATCCATCTTGGTTTTTTTTTTCAGCTTTATCAATCAATAAATATTTAGAGCACCTCTGTTGTTCTTAAAAAGTGAAAGTAATTAATCTCTTATAAGTTATTTCCATCTTGCATTTTTTCGTTCACTCGATGATCCAGTTTGTTTGATCAGATATGCAGTTGATTATTGAAGGAGTTTGCTGAAAAAGAGATGAATAAAAATTATTTTTTACAGGGATGAACAGGAAGAAATTGCCGAACTGTACGGGAAAACTGACAGGAGTTTCGACTATGAGTCTGCTCCACCTCGAGGTTGGCAGGAGGACAAAAAAGATTTTTCACACTTGGAAACCTACATCAAATATTCATCTGACGATAAAAATCCGCACGCCGTTGAAAGATAAGATTAACTTGTAATGTAGGATTTGTAATAAAGTATGTAATGTCGTTATTAATATATATTTTTTTTATTGCTGTTGATGCCCATATGAGCCCGAGACTTGTGCGTGGGTAATAAGGTGAATGATTACACATACATGCCAGACGGAGGAGCGGGATTCGAACCCACGACTGCTTAAACAACAGCAAGCTGAAGTTGTGACGCCCCAACCAACTGCGCTAAGCGGCCCGCCGCTTGTTGTTTGTAGGAAAATTGAAGTGTCTTCAATTTAATGAATAATAAGACGAAGTTGTCACAACCAAATTTATTAAAAATAGTGAGATACTAGTTTTGGTTGTTATACCATTATCAATCTTAAACAAAAGTAAAGTGAAAGTAAACTTTTGTTTGATATTGATAATGGTATAACAACCGAAACTAGTATCTCACTATTTTTAATAAATGTGGTTGTGACAACTTCGTCTTATTATTCATTATGGATATCTTCCACAATATCACCTTCACCACTACAAAGGAAGGATCTTCAATTTAAAACCAATTTTACCTTATCTGCAGTATTTTCGCCGCTGCAGCTATTCAAACGTTCATGCCTCTCCCAGAAACTTTTGAATTTCATCCGATAGCTCAAATATGTCAAAAACTGTGACAGGCATTTGTCTCTGGTATTTCGTTCCAATCTATCAAATAAGGATCATGCTTGCAATTGGATTTTAAAAATCAGAGCCGTCGCTTGGGGAGGGGGGTGGTGGACAAGGTGGTCGTAAGCTACGGTAAAAACTACTAAAAGTGAACAAAATAAGATAAAAATTAAAAAATTAAAAAAAAAAGTAATAAAAAATTTAAAAAGTTTTAAATAAAATATTAATTGGTTGGAAAATGAAATATGAAAATTAGCTTGAAATTAACAAATCGAATACTATAATGCAGTAGCGGCTGTTGGGCGGGGGGAGGGGGGGGGGGCTTCTAAGCCTATGAAGTTTAGTTAAGTTTGAACCAATAACCAGAAGTATGAAGTTCAAAAAATCAATAATTAATATGATAAAGTTCCAGTTGCCTAATTTCAAGTCAATTCATTTGCATCTAGATAAAATTCATTCTGATTCTCCTCTCCCTCTGTTGAGCAAAATGAACCATTTTTCACTCCTAATATAGCTATTATTACTTTTGAAAGAATTTTGATCTTGCAAAATATTGTCAGTTGTGGTTTAGGGCCCCCCAAAGTTTTAAATTCTAACCTATGTTGTAGGCAGTCGGCTGTCAAAATACTTAATACAGAATTCATTTTAATAATGAATTTAAGAAGAAAATAATTAATCACTTTTCATGACAAAAATCATGAAGACAAGCTTCGCTCACAAACTCCATTAATAACCTGCAAATAATTATTCAATTAGCGCGAATGTGACGTCAGCTCACTGTTTTGAAACAATTATTCCATACAGTGCGGTGTGCATGCCATGTGCTATGTGTTGGACTATGCCAAACAGCTACCTATCTGACTTCTCAAATACCCACCTACCTAGCCACTCACTACACATATCATCTGACTCTTCCAGTCGGAGTCCCTGACAGCGTTGCCAGTTTGTGTTTGGTAAATGAAAAGGAGCAAAGAGAAAAAGAAAGACAAATAAAAGGCGCTAATATTCAAACCACCTTTCATCTTATTGTTATGGGTTCTGCAGTGGTTGGAGGATTACCTCTTGACAAGGAAACAATATGTCGAACTAGACCACCATAAAGAAAACAACATAGTACAGTACAAATCCTCACTCAAATCAGTAAACAGAGGCGTACCCCAGGGGTCAATACTTGGACCACTGCTGCTCCTAATATACATTAATGACTTTCCCAATGAAATGGATGGCAGAAACAACTGTATACTCTTTGCTGATGATACCACAATACTGATACCACACAATAACCAGGAGTCAACAAATAATGTAATCGATGAAACCCTAGAAGAGGCCACCCATACCTGCAATAGACTACATCTAACTATTAACAAACAAAAAACTACACACATAAAATTTCAACCAACAAACAATAGCCCAGAAGTTCTTACAAATCACAAACAGCCAAATCACAACAGCCATACAGACAAGATTCTTGGGTATCGTAATTGACAAAAACTTGACGTGGCAGCCTCACATTGAACAATTAAGTAAAAAGCTATCATCCGCAGTATATGTCATTTGGAGAATATCCAATATTTCAGGGGAAAAGACAGCCTTTATTGCTTACCATGCTTTATTTGCCTCCCACCTGAGATATGGCATCGTGGCCTGGGGTTCAGCATCTCAGGTGCACCTCAATAAGATCCTTATAATCCAAAAGAGGGCACTCAGAACCATTCTTGGAGTGAGCATAATGGAACACTGCAAACCACTTTTCAGGAAGCACAAGCTACTTACAGTGATCTCTCTCTATATCCTGGAAACTACAATCCTGGCAAGGAAAACTAATCCCTCAAAGAGGTGTGATAAGCATGGGTACAAAACGAGGAATTTCGAGGACATGGACCTTCCAAGGCACCGCCTGAAAAAATTCGAAGATTCTCCAGCCTATGCAGGAGCCTACCTTTTCAACCTACTGCCGACATTTTTAAAGGCCCTGGAAGGAAACAGGCTCTTTGCCGCTGCACTCAAGCAATATCTGACAGCCCGACCTTACTACACACTGACAGAGTATGTCCAAGATCACACTTTCCAGCATCTGGCAGGTCGAGCAGCGGACCACATCCACTGACCTCAAAAATGAGGAAAATTTGACGATTCCCCGGTCACTGCACTGCGGTGAAGACGATACAAGTAACAAGTAAGTATACCTTTGTTCAGAGGGTATCCCATCGCTGAAACCAATAGGATTATGTCATGTCAATATCAAATACTAATTAATTTTATATTGTATATTAATATTCCAAAAAAATTCAATTGAGAAGAACAAAAGGTGAAAATATATAATACTAGCTGGCCCAACGCGCGTTGCTGCATTCTCATAAAAATTCTCCTTGATTTTATTATTCGCCACCTCCCGCTGAGGTTACATTTAAAATTAGGAAAGAATAAGTTAGTCCTAGGGCTCTTCCAGCTGATCATAGAGGCTTCGTTGTTTTCTTAATCACCACCTCTGAATGAAGAACATTTCAAATTTAAACCTCCTATGACTATAAGGGTAGAAGCTAGGTTTATTATTTTATTATTCGCCACCTCCCGCTGAGGCTGCATTTCAAATTTCTAGCTGCATTGGTTAAAAGATGTCATCAACCTGGCATAATTACATTTCATCATACCCAGTCGTATGTTTCCTACATATTGCAAGGCTCCAACTGTACGGTAGCCTACAAGCAAAGTGCAAAATCTTTTGCTGTTCAAAGACAGCGTAAATAACGCCGCTAAGGGGCCTGCCATATGACTTATATCAGCTGTTCCTTTAAGCTGTTTGGCTGGCAAGTTCAGTAGGTTAGGTCTATAAAATTGTTTAATTAATAATAATTATTAGCTCCCCTATTGAAATTTATGGTCAGAAACCATCCCCAATATTCACACAACATATACCCAAAGTTTCATTCCGATCTGTCAAGTAGTTTTGGAGTCTATAGGGAACACACATACATACATACAGACAGACATTCATTTTTATATTTATAGAGATTAAATTGATAGCATTTTTTTATTCTCCAAGTGATGGGTAGGCTTGAGCGTTTATGATTTTGAAATACCCGCTAAATGAATTTACTCGTCAGCTGACGTAATCTACCAGCTGATCACTTCGATCATATGGTTGGTTATTGGCAGACAGTACAGGAGTACAGGCGGCGAACGAAAAGTTTTAGGTTATGGCATGGATAATACGTTCATCGTTCATACCATCAGTAAACCATAAAGTGACAACATAAGAGACCTGTTATATTACGGTATTGAACGTGAAATAGATTGTATTTAAGTTTTGTGAAATGAAACAATAGTTTAAACTCTTGAATTAATAGCTGAAGAACAATTAAGTTACGGTATACCATTATGACGCAAAGTACGGCAGATATCCCACAGGGAAAAGTGAAGTTTCGTTCCATATCCAGCGTTGCTGATCCCGGATATGGAGTGAACAGGATTGAGGAAATGTCCCAGAGACTACGATCAAAATCAACTGATCCAAAATTGAAAAAGAAAGATTTGAAATTTACTTCAATAGAAAATGATGGTAAGATGAGCAATATGAACCATACAGCTTTCCTGACAGGGCATTTAACTTAGTCCTTCATAGTTTAGTTCAGGAGCACAATTTCTCAAATTATAAAAGAGCATTAATTATAAAAGTTGGTTCAATTTTTCATGAATGTTTGTTAACAGAATTCTGTGGCTCCCATATGAATCCCCACTGTTTTATTAACACGGATTGTGATACAAAAGGGTGCTTGCCAATCTTTATTTTACATCGAACGTAAAATTTAAATACCGGTAACAGAGAAAAGGGAATGACTTCTCTCTATCTACTGTTCTTAAAGTCACTGCAACATGCGCAACCGTTGTAAAGCGAACATTTCAAATACAGGGTTAAGTTTTCCTCGGAGATGCTACTTTCTTTTGCAGGATACTCTGATACTGTTGGTGAGATAGGAGATTTGAGCATAGGAATTTTCAAGTTTGAACAAGAAAAATCAATATAAATTGCATAGGAGTGAGCATAGGAATTTCAAGTACCATTCTTGGACTTTTTGTTTCATAACGATCTGCGTTGCTAATATTAACATCACTTGCTTCAGCCAGTGTCATATCTTCATCTATTTTAGATATTTCAAATTCTCTTTTCTTTTTACGACAGCTTGGTGGCATACTTCCTCTTTTCCTGGACAGCTGCAATATATTGTTTCCTTTGGTCTTCATTTCATCATTTTCATCCTGGCCACTTTCCTAGCCAAGCACCCATCATCCACCCATGCATTTCTTTCTTCCTTCTTTTTATACTAAATTGTTTCTTTTTCAGATTCCTTTTCAATTCGCTTGACATTTTCCCACTTCTCTCTACCTTGTCTCTCTTCCAACTTTTCTTTTAGTTTTTGAATTTATATTTATTGCAAATCCTTGTCTTTCAATAGTTTTTCACTATCAAATTCTTCTGTTTCACGCCTTTATATTTCACCATGTTGTTTATATTTTTTGTCTGTGCTTGAACATTACTAGATAGTAATGTGATATTTGTCACAGTCTGCACCACGGTAATTTCGTTTAAAGCTTATAGTTATCAATAAATAAATGAGTGTCTAATATATCCAGAAGAGTTCAGAGTTTGATCAGAACGCTTGGAAATTCATTATTACTTCCACGGTTCTTCGCTGTAAAAAATGATTGAAAGATTTTGACAGGAATACAGTTGGGATAGCCAAAGACGTGCATGCAATAAAAACTGCACTATCTTTTCAATCTTTTCCATACTTTAAAAACCAATTGACGATATAAAATACTTGTTTGCAACTAATATCGAATTCATAATAGTTATTTCTACATCAAACTCACAAGCCTATGAAGGGGTATAGCAAAATCAAACATTATACATAAAATGGAATACGAAATTGATTGTGTCATTTTTTTGTTATTTAGAATGATACGGTACTTTTTTCTAGTGAATGATTGCTCGTTCTTCAACTTTCTTGGAGTTGAGTTGACTCGCGGCTATGTGCTTGAGCATGATGAAGAGCAATACTCAGCCCGTCGAGAAAAGGTCTACTCGTTCATGAAAATTCCCAGAGAAGTAGAGAAGTTCATGCTTTATGGATTTTTCCAGTGTACAGACTCATTTCTGTTTGTCTACACTTTTCTTCCAATGCGCTTTCTCATTGCTCTGTGGACTCTTCTCACTCGACCCATCACTACATGCTTCAGGTTTGAACAAAATATTTCCAAGATATTTAAAACTATATTTTTTTTTAAGAGCTGTAGAACTTTATGTTGGCAGAACTGCTTCCAGTGTCAAACATTTTGTCAACTAATAGCTGATTTGTGTTCAGTATTGTTTGCCAATTCATCATGAATAGAGTGACACCTGAACAACGCTTGCGAATTGTGCAGATTTACTTTGAAAATCATGGTTCCATTCATGAAACATATCACGCACTATTTCCATTTTATGGTCAACATAATTGTCCATCAGAACAATTAATTAGCGATGGAACGATTTGCATCATGTGTACTTTAAATGATAATACGCATCCGTTCTGATGCAAATCGTTCCATTGTTAATCGAATTAATTTCTCTGATGGACAATTATGTTGACCATAAAATGGACATAGTGCGTGATATGTTTAATGAATGGAACCATGATTTCAAAGTAAGTCTGCACAACTTGCTAGCGTTGTTCAGGTGTTCATGATAAAATGACAACAATACTGAACACAAATCAGCTAGTGGTTGACAAAATATTGGCCACTGGAAACAGAGCTGCCAACTTGAAGATCTATACCTCTAAAAAACACCCTATAATTAAAGCAAAAGGTTGAAAATTGAAAATAATGTCAATTGCATTAAGAATACACATACATTTTAATATGCATTTTGTGTAGAGCTTGAAGTAATCGCCTGTCGATTACGATCTTCGGATGAATTTCATTTTTCAACTCATCGGGTGTCTAAATGAATTGATTTTGTTAAATCAAAACCTCGGACATCAGATGAGTTGAAATATGAAATCTGCAATCGATAGGCCAATGCTGTAGAGGAGGTTGTTGACACAGGTATTTTCGTGAACACCACCATTTTTAATGAAAATGGTCTTCACTTGGAAGAAGTTATTTTTCGTACATGACCTGATGCTTTAGACATTTTCGTAGCTTTTTTAGCCTATACAAAATTGAATTTCTGCAGTTCTGATTATTTGAAAGATGGCCGTTTCCTACCTTGTGTAAATGAATTGTGTATATCTCGATGGCTTACAATATGAATAAAAGACCGACTTCTTTAAATCCCAGTGTACCTTCTCCATACACATCAAGACTTTCTCCTTCTTTACTACTGAACTTTTTATATTGCAGAAAGAAGTCACAAACATACTTGAAACCAGCCGAAATATGTGACCTGCTGAAAGTTAGTATTCTGGTTATAGCCAGCTGCATGCTCTTCTATGTTGATACGTCAATGGTGTATCATCTCATCAAGAGCCAGTCTGTAATTAAGCTATACATATTCTACAATATGCTAGAGGTCAGTTTTATTTTTTTACTTGAAAATAATCTATTGCTCTCCCTATCATATTACAACAGCCTCAACAGACATATTGCATTTCTTTGAACTTACTGTTTGAAGAAGACATTATCAAATCCGACGAACCATTGTCACATCTATTAGGCTATTTTAAAAATGATATAGATTCAAATTATAATTAAATAATTCATACGATTTTTATCTGTATACAATGTCTGCCATAGGTTATAATATTTTAATATAATAATTTTTTTAACCCATCTGAGCAAATCATTTTTAAGAAGTCGCATTGTGATATTTAAGCTTCAAGTGCTTATCGTTATCTATCTGTCTTTGACGTGAATCGAACATTAGTTCGCCATTTACACGCTTTTTGTCATTTTGTTTGTTGAAAAATTTCGGTCGAACTTCATTCTAAATCTTGTGAACGAATTGAGATCTCCGTATATATTGACAAAAAATATACCAAGAAAACTGTTTCCACAGAGGAAAAAATGAATAAAAAGAAACGTTGTCATTGTTCATTTTGCCGCAGCAAATCACCAGATTCATGCTCATCATGCATCAAGCCTTCCTGTGGAAAATACCAAGAACGGTATATAAAAAGCGTTTATTACAAATTATGTGTTGAAAGAGCACAATAAATGCAGGAGCACATTTTTTATTTGGAATTTATTTGTGACTGAATTTATCAGTGTAAGCAATATGAATAATCAATCTTCTAATACAATACAGAATTCATAATTTACTTTAAATATGTCACAATATTAAATAGAGTATAATTTGAGTGGAAACAAAGTTATATTTTCATTGCGGTCAAAATGACCGTCGTTCTAGGTAGTTCAAAATAGCCGACGTTCTAGTGTTGAAGTAAATAATTATATTTAAACATTGAATAAATGCAAATACAATGAAAATGTATATTGCTTTCAATGCTAGTAAAGTGTGCTTTCGCTTATCATAATTATTTGAAATAAAAGTAAATTCATGTGAATGTTTTAGACGAAAAACTTGATAAAGTTATTCATTATAATATCAAAATACATCATATATAAGCTGATTGCTGAACATATATATTATTATGTATTTTCGTTTTGTTTCTATCCACTTCTATCCAAAGTTTTCATATTTCAGGTAGGCGATCGGCTTTTTTCAGCTTTTGGCCAAGATATAATTGATGCACTATTTTGGACAGCAACAGAGCCAAGAGATAGAAAAAGGGAACATCTAGGCCTCATTCCTCATCACACTTTTGCTATCATCTATGTTTGTATCCTTTTAAAAATTTTACAAAGTTCTGCAATAAGTGATCCGTCATAAGATTTCAATTTGAGTAAGTTTCTACTGGAACTGGTGTTGTGTCTAAAAATAGCCTAATTATTCTCACATGACAAAATCTCTGGAAGTTGATCAAAATCAAAATTTATTAAATATACTACAGTAATTATAAAACTGAATAATCCAGTATAATATTTTATAGCTCCGCTGCAACTGAACTATTGTTTGTTGTGGCTTGCATGAGTAATTGTAATGCAGCTATCATTGCTGAAAACACTTTTATACTTGAGGATAAACTGTTTCCCGATTTACCACTAGAAATAACCTTAAATATTTCTACGATGGAAGAAAGACCTCCGGTTGTACAAACGTCCTCATAATGATAGTTCATTATCCGGTCCACCTTTTTACCAATCTTCTATGTGAACGCATTTGATTATACCTATATACGTGCTAGCATTTGTATGATATATATCTTCAATGAATAAAGATACCACAATATAAAATGTATAAAATGGTTCCTTCATTCACGCACGTGCACCATCCTGTTATCTCATCTTGCCGTAACCTAAAACAAGCTTAATATTAATGGCTAATAGTATTCACTAATACATTTTTGTTTTATATAACACTAAAAGCTAATTTACTGTCCAAACCATGTAATAATAATATGACGTTCATATTATTCAATTTATAACGAATTATGCGACTAATTTATGTACTATATTTCAAGCTCAGCTGATATCGGAATTTGGAGTTTTTAGTTGGGTCTGTTGACTTTATTGTAATCTAGCCATCATTGTCCGAATAACAAAACACTTTTATACTGAATAGTGTGATGGTATAAAAGTAGCTCGGTATAAAAGTAGCTTGGTATAAAAGTAGCTTGGTATAAAAGTGGAACGAATAATGAACCATCATTATGATAGGACGTTTGTGCAACCGGGGGATGGTGTAGCATTTTCCAATTCTGTTTCCAACATATGTATCGTGTCGTTCTTATCTCGTAATTACTATTAGTTCGAGTAAATCTCCAATTATATTTTCAGATGAAATTAAAATCTTATAGTAATCATATAGAAAAATAGCTAAATCCTCTGATGAATAAATGTGATCCAAAACAGTGTCAAGTTTTGTGAAAATTCAGCAATCTCACAACTATCGAAATGAAATCATATTATATTAATCGTTTGGTAACAGAGTCAGCAGGAGAGCCATTGGCTTGTCTGACCGCCGTATTTGCCAGCTCATTTAGCGTCAAGTTACACAGAGTGCACCTAGGAAACGAACTAGCTTTACACCTAATGTTTTTGGTTATGTTCAGGCTACATTTAAAATCCACATTCAAAATTCGCACTTGGAGTAAACACTTCTAATTTGAATATGAAGGAGTTTCACATCGTTGTCTTATAGATATTTGGCACTAAACAAGTTTGAAAAAAATTCAATACATCAAATTTTGTTGATAACTTGATAAGTCGTGAAGATAACTCGTGAAGTCGTATTAATTTCCTTTATTAAAACTCTTAATTTTTTTTCATTTTTGTGTTTAATTCTTACAAATGCATATAATATTTAGTTCTTACAAAAGCATAGGTTTAAAAATATTTGATTTACATGCTTTCAATATTCTTTTGTATTCTATCTCCAACCAACTTAATCATTGGTCTAGCCCATTTCTTATTTTAGACATAATTATTGACAAGTGCTTGGCCAGCCTAGGAGTGGAAATCTGTAAAATTTAATTCTTTAAATATTGAAGCCCAAATATGTTACTTGGCACCTCGTTCTCTGGTTCCATATTGTTCATCAGTTCTCGTCCAAACACCAGTAGGTGGAATTTGTAAGATCGGTATTCACGCAAATTCGTTGCTTCACATTTTGCAGTGGCGGCTGGACTTATACCTTTTTAATGAGCTTCGATATTAATTTTAAAGCATTTTTGGTTTGAATGACTGTTTCCTTAATTAGATTTAAAGTTCTTCATGGAATATTGGTGTTATGTCAAGCAACAACTCTAAATGTTGCTATCAATTCTAACAATAAGGCTCTTCTCACGGTTATGATGTCAAACAATGTAAGTGAACTCTTATTTAATTAGTATTTTTTTTTCAAAGATTGTATTATGACTGCCTGTGAGCAACGAGTGAGATGTTCTAAACATTGCACGTGTTGCTTTATGGCAAATTACAATCGTTGCATATAATATTTTTATCTCAAGATACAATACATTGCGTTCAATTTAACTTACCAATGAATTTAATAACTTGTCCAAAATATAACATAACCTGCAATGCGTGATTGTTGACAGCCAATTTGAAATCCAGTTTGATTTCGAAATGTTTGAATCAGCCGATGTTATTATTGCATAATATTCATTTCGACACTGCTATGATGAAATCCTGAATTACGATTAGTCCAAACTCCTATACTGAATAATGACAGTAGTGTTAAAATAGCTTCATTATGACACTACTTTGATGAGACGTGGTATAAAGTAAGCTTTATTGACATCACTTTCTAATCTATTTTATTTGCCGCAGATAATATTTCATCAATTACGATTCTTTTTTCTTAATAGTATATAATATTTTGAAGTTGATTCAAAGTATCTTTAATTTTATGCTTCTTTGTTTATTCTATATCATTTCAAGGATACTTTTTGGTGGTTGCTGTATTACTTTTACAAATTAGGCGATACAACTTTTGTCAGTTTGTGAATTTCTGATGTAGATTCATCATTGTTTTAAAATAATTTAGAACTATGAATTAATGAATTCACAAAAATTATAGAGCCCAGTCTAACAAGATGTCAAATTATCTACAGATAAACTGTAAAACATACATAACAATTAAATATATTTAAGCGCTCATCCAAAATATGAAAATTATGCATAGTGATAAATAGTAGAAGTAAATGCGCAGTGATAATATAGTTTTTATGAATTATTAATTCTATTGTACATGTATATGTGTTTATAACTTTTTATTTTATCGATGAGGTTTATGTAACTATAATTAAATTAATGCTATTTTAATAATACTGCAGTTATGTTTTATAAATTCAATACTATTAATAAATTTTATTCTATTTTGTTGATACTGTAGTTATTAATACAGTTGTATGTTTAGTTTGTAGAGTTGAAAGGCAGCGTGTTCAAGAAGTTTGACAAGAACAATCTTTTCCAAGTGGCGTGCAGTGATGTACGAGAACGCTTTCATTTGGTCTTTCTCTTGCTCATTGTTATTCTCCAAACTATGAAGGAGTATGCTTGGAGTGAAGGTAAACAACTCAGTTTAATAAAGTATTTTGCACAACCCATAGCGTCTAGAATACAGTACATAATATATATTTTAAACTAGTGGTTCAGAACCCACCTTTAATTGTAGGTCCAACTCATCAATCATCATTCAACTCATAAACCCTTATAATACAAGCATTTATCTCTCATGTGTTATGAGGAATTTATTCTATCAAAATCATCAATCGTGCACGTACCCCTCCAATCTCATCTTGCATTTTTTGGATACTTACAATCTTTTTAACAAGGCAAGTTCTGTTTAAATTACACCAAACAAAACAAATTAGAAAACATTTTTATAATTAATCACAATCTGATTAATAATCTTATTATTGAAATTATTACACATTTTCAATCATTTAAGTGTCAGCAGCCCTCACGATAGGACCACTTTAGCAAAAGTGTTAACACAAACACAACACTTTCTGACAATGCGTAGCTATTAGGGGCCCAACAATGTTAGCAAAAGGGTTTCTCCTTCTACACCCCTCATCATATCAATCATCATCTCTAATCTTTAGTACTGTCATACACATCGTTAGATTCAGAAAAAGAAGTTCTACAACTTTTATTTTAAGCTATTTTCTGTAACATGACATACAAAAATGTCCCCCTAGATAATGAGAAAAAAACTAGTTGATAGAATTCTCTTTTTGAAATATTTCAATTTTTATAAGAGAAACTATCAGGTTTACCGGTAAAACCTTGGCACTAGCACGACAGTCGTGCGTATCCATGACATTTGTCGGCCTAGTGTGAAGTAGCTGATATCCCTCTTTGCCCTTTAGTCGTATGAACGACACACGACATGTCGTTGTAATGTGAAGCAAGCCATACTCACTTATACTGGAGGGATGCATTTCACAGGAGTGTAGACTTTTCCAACAATGTATTTAATAAATACTACCAGATTAGTCGAGTGATATGAGTAGCAGCTTCAATGTAGACGGGCAATGGAAAATGCGTGTAATTATACAATTTTTTAATATAGTGAGTTTTACTTTTGCAATGAGCATTTGTAGAAATTTTAGAGCATTGATGGTTTGAAGTACTGTTCACTAAATAGCAAGCGTATGGCTTTCACTGGTGGGGAGACCCATACGGGTAGTTCCATCTCTGTCATGTTATGGGGCACATGGTGACTTGAAGGTTTTTATTGAGAGTGAAACGCACAATAGTACGCCTACTGTAGGTAGGAATCTAGGCGAATATTATCTAAAATATAAAAAAACAAATACGCACGTAAGTACTGTGCATAAGAATCTGTTTCCTGAATTTTGATAAATAAGTTCTTCATGGGGTGGTTGAAAAGAGGACGACCAAGAAGATCTTGTAGGAATGAAGAGGATGAGCTTATGGATGCAAGAAATCTGAAGGACGTTGAATGGGAGAACTGACAGAAATACTTTAAAATCTTGACATGCATATTACAATCACCCAAAATGAGTATGAAATATATTTTTCCTCCACCTACTATCTAAAGTTGCATTTTACTCTCTGGAATCGAATACTAAAGTACTACTTTACACCCCATGGGACGAACCTACTTCCTTTTTCTCCCTAGGGAGTAAAAGTAATTACTTTTAGTCCCTAGGTAATTAATTAGGGAGTAAAAGTAATTACTTTTAGTCCCTAGGTAGTATAAGTAAACCCATAAGAATAACATGGGAAGAAGTCCGACAACGCCGCGATTGAAGAAAAAGGAATATGGCAACTCTGTCGAATTGTCGTACACGGTCGAGGAAAATTTAAGAGAGGTGTATTTGGATCTTTGGAATATTTCTATCTAGGAAAAAGAAGTAGCTGTATTTCGATTGTAAGGTCGAACGTCATCTCTATGAGAGCGTTCATCTATGACAGACAACTGAGCGAGCGTCTGCACAGAAAACTATACATTGTTATAGTTATTGGTGTAGGTGGAGGAAAAATGTTTTGTGCATCACGGGACTAAAGTATGTTTTCTCCCTCAGGAAAATTGTCGCCCTCGGCTACGCCATCAGGCGGCAACAGTTTCCCTCAGGGAGAAAAAGTTGCACTTTAGTCCCTAGATGTACAAATAACTAATATTTATTTATTCTGCATGCCTCTGAGCAAAAATTGATATCTTCGAATTTTTGCAATCTATTTCTACTGTTGTCAATATTCATATTCTGAAAGTCTTCAGGGCATTTGATGGAAGTTCTTGAAAATTCGAAATCCATTACCATCTACATTGATTCAACAATTATTAATGATTGTAATATCCTTGGATTATTTCCACCATCAATAAAAACTGATAACTAAACGTGTGTAATTTCTGTTGTTGAAGAATGATTTCTGTTGCTTTTTTCATGATTTCTCTGTGAAATTCAATAGAATATTTTGTGTTTATTTAGAAACATTCTGGGTACTGGTGCCGGACTGCTTCATTGTGCTAATAGCAGAGATGCTCGTCGATTGGGTGAAGCATGCCTTCATCACCCGATTCAACGAGTTGCCTGTCGAAGTCTACCGTGACTACACACTCAGTTTAGCTTATGATCTAGCACAGACGCGCCAGAAAAATGTGAGTATCTTATTCAAGCCCAGCATTGCATTTCCTTTATTAACATCTTCACACAATCCAATATTCAGCAACCTCTGATTATGTGCGAGACTATTGTACGTCTAGGGATAGCTTGAATAAAATGCTACAATAATTCTAAAATATTGTTAATGTTGCTAAGATCTAACACAAATATTGTACAATTGAAAAATCAAAGTAATAGTAAATAATTGGATAGTAAGCACAGGAAGACAATGTATAGAAACCATCATTTCAAATAATATGTGAGCTCTCTTACCCAATATTATTCCCCAAACGAACTCAGACCTACTAGAAGTCACGGTATGCCATAGATGATTAGAGTAATTTACATTGGAATAATGTTTTGAATTATTATTATTATTATTCTCTCTTTCTTGTAACCCAAGAACAGAGACATTTATGAAACCCAAAAATAAATTACAATAAATGAAACATATATTCCATAATACATTTTGCTAATCAATTGTGGCATCTCGCTATGGAAACTATGTGTCGGGACACATGTATCGCAATTCAGGTTTTTTCATGTAGCTTTTTACACAATATAATGTGTGTACAATAATTATGTAGCTATAGATTCATTGGAAATTAAACATTTATTTAATCGTTAACAAAATATCGGGTTATTCAAAAAGAAGGAATACATTTCAAACTACAAAAGATGGAAACATAGTTCAATATTTTAAAACAATTCAACAGCCCGGATTTAAGTCCCTATCACAGCCGGATTGACTCTGTTGTTTATCTGCAGTACAGTGATTCTATAGAGACTTCCATATAAACTTTTCTGTATAGTCACTGTATCTGCAATAATAATAAATAATATCGTTTGACCTAACTGGCTCAGGTCTGGTGTCAAAGTTATCGGGTAGGATCTGACCAAGCTCAGGGCCTCTGACGTGGCTTAGCGTCAGTAAAACTGCAATAATACCGATGACCGATCATTTTGTGTGCTGCAAATATCGAAATTGGCTATTAAATGACAATTAATTCGCATTTACAACGTATGTTGTAAGATGTTTCAGAATTCCCCATACCTTTGGTTGAGGAGTGTTCAGGTCTTTTCTTGCTCATGATGTGGATCTTTGTGGGCGCAAAATGATCGTGCCGGCGGTGTCATCGCCATTTTACTACAATCAAACAACAGCGCCAGTGCAACTGTGATTGTAACTTTTAAAAATATTTAATTTTCCTCTTTCTATGAACGTTGGAATTATATGTCTATCTTTTGTAGTGTGGAAGAAATAAATGTTTGAAATCTGTTTCTTCTTTCTAAATAGCTCGGTATATATTAGCTTTTATTGGTGGGAAGACCCAAAGCTTCCTCTTAACTAATTAAGTGCACCTCGAAACCTGATTTCTGATTTTATTCTAGCATTTTTCAAAATTAATGTTTAAAATTCATTTCAATTCAATTTATTTAACACACTAAAACATACAAAATATTTTAAAAAAAGCAATGCAAAATTAAAAATAACATACTGACAGTTAAAAATAGGTGGCTCCATTGTGGGGTGTGCAGGAAAACGAAAACTTATCCAACTATGGCAAAGCCATGTATTAGGATAAGTGAAATAGTAGATGAAAAAGGAAGGGGAGTTTGAAAAAGTAGAAAGAAAATGGTATGAGTAAGGGAGAAAGTTAATTAAAGAAGAAAAAGGTAAATAAAGAAACAGAAGGAAGAAAAAAGCATGCGAGTCCATTGTTCAAAAGCACCAATATCAAGCAACACTGAACATGCTCGGCAAGATTACAGGCAAACAACAATTAAGAAAAATAAAACCATTTGGTTACAGATCAAAGATTGAAGAAGTAATTACTCAAGACCCAGTTTTTTATTTCCAGTTTAACTTTCCTAGTAATTTTCTGATGCAAAACCAAGTGCTCCGGTATTTGGTTTATGAGTTTGGTACTTACATATATCAGCTGTCTCCTAATACTTTCAATATTAGTATTATATATTGTGTACATATTGGCTGTAGGTCTTAAACTGTAGCGATTCAATAAATTATTTGGAGCAATTGGGAAGTGATGTCTATTTTTATTCTATAGCTGATTACATCTTTTACATATAATTGTCGTATTGTCATCACATCAAATTCGCTGAAAATCAAGTTTGTTGGATATAATCTAGGTTTCTTCAAAATACTTTTTATTATCAATTTTTGAGAGACAAATAATTCATTCAAATGATTGTTATAACAGCCCCCCATACAGTTATGCCATATTGTAATAAAGATTGAGCCAAAGCATAATACAACATTTATGGACACTATTACTAATATTAGTTAAAATGTATAACTAAAACATGTATTAATGTACTAATGTATTACTAAATGTATTATTAAACTATCACTAATAAATTTTTACCGTGTTTTAATGTAATTTGTTTAAGTGCAGGAAGCTCAACGAACAGCTGATACCCGTCACTATGATGCAATTTTTTTGAAGATTACGTCTTGGAGACTCCAGTTATGGAGTATAAGACAAGATTAACAGTTATTAACAATTATTCTATCTTATACACTAGCTACCATAATTACTATGTTAACTAGTTTACGTGAGGTTTAAATTTGATTTGAAAGGAACTCTTATCTATATATATAAAAATGAATATCTGTCTGTATGTATGTATGTATGTATGTATGTATGTTCCCTATAGACTTCAAAACTACTTGACAGATCGGCATGAAACTTTGGGAATGTGTTGTATGAATATTGGGGATGGTTTCTGACCATAAATTTTAATAGGGGAGCTAATAATTATTATTAATTAATCCATTTTATAGACCTAACCTACTGAGCTTGCCGGCCAAACAGCTTAAAGGAACAGCTGATAGAATTCAACAGTTTTTAATCATATGGCAGGCCCCTTAGCGGCGTTATTTACGCTGTCTTTGAACATCAATAGACTTTGCATTTTGCATGTAGGTTACCGTACAGACGGAGCCTTGCAATATGTAGGAAACATATGCTTATGCTTTATTAGGCGGAGTTGGGACTTAAGAGTCCCCTCTACCACTCAACCTTGACAATTTATACAATAAATTAGTACAGCAATGTAAAGAGAAAAAAAACTTAAATTAAATCTGAACAAGTAAAACAACTATGTTTGACATTAAATAATAGTTACAAAAGAGTAAATAAATAAAAGTAGACTACCATTATATAATAATTAAAATTAAAAAAGAAAATTCTTTTGGATAAAGATAAGCAAAATTGCAATACCTATAAATTAAAAAGAGAAAGAGAAAAAAAATCAATAAAGAATTTCAAAATCATTCACACAACATTCATACAGCTCACTCATCAAGTTGCAAACGCCAACCCCACCCTACCCCCGCAGACCCCCTACCCCCCACGACTGGGTATGATGAAATGTAATTATGCCAGGTTGATGACATCTGTTAACCAATGCAGCTAGAAATTTGAAAAGCAGCCTCAGCGGGAGGTGGCGAATAATAAAATTAAAAACCTAGCTTCTACCCTTATAATCGTAGGAGTTTTAAATTTGAAATGTTTCTTCATTCAAAGGTGGTGATTAAGAAAACAACGAAGGCTCTATGATCAGCTGGAAGAGCCCTAGGACTAACTTCTTTCCTAATTTGAAATGTAACTTCAGCGGGAGGTGGCGAATAATAAAGTCAAGGAGAATTTTTATGAGAACGCAGCAACGCGTGTCGGGCCAGCTAGTACACTATAAAAAGCTTTATCAACTAAATATTTTTTCATCTGTTTATTAAATATTTCTATATTTTCGAGACTCTCTAAAAACTGCGGTAGCTTGTTGTAGAGTTTCCTACCAATATAATTAGGTTTTTATTTGAATAAGCTACTATTGTGACTCACCAAGTGATAATCTCCTCAGCTTCTTGTATTATAACAGTGTATGTCAAATAAGCTTTTAAGTCACAAGTTGAAGCAACACGTTTTTTCCGTATCAATCTTGCAACTCCTAATTACTTTTTTGGGATTGGTAGTTGAAATCCATGTATTACATGTTAAATTTTAAAAAATCTACCTTAAATCCCGTTGCAAAGCACGAGTAAACTACTAGTAGTAAATTTTTTGTTACACTGAATTGAATTGTATTAAGACAAGACAAGTTATTGATGGAGTTGTTTGTTGTTGGCGGCAGGCGTTCACCGATCACTCGGACCTGGTGGCGAGACGCATGGGCTTCATTCCGCTGCCGCTGAGCGTGGTGGTGGTGCGCGTGCTCGGGGCTGCCGTCCGCGTGCAAGGCCCGGCCGCACTCTGTCTGGTGGCGCTCGGCTACATCTGTCTGGTGGCACTGCGCGTGCTCAACAGCATCTGGATACTGGGTCGTGCCTGCTCTCTCATTGAAAACCATCAAAAGGTAAACTTAAACAAGGCCTATCGCATTCATTGTAAATGCCTTTTATTTCAAATGTATGTATGTATGTATTCGTATGTTTTATTGGCCATTACATTCAAATATCTTATCACATTATTCTAATTCAGGATAATTTTTTTTCTTTTTTTCGGAGTTGAAGCCCACATAGGTCTGAGACCTGTGCGTGGGTAATGAATTGGATGATGGTGATTGATGAGTTGGACCTATAGTTTTAGGTGGGTTCTGAGCCACCGGGAAGTGATTTTACAGCAGAGTACAGCAGAGTATTTTTTGCTGGCCAATCCAATCGGTCGCCCTTACAAAGACCCTAAGCCGAATACTCATCCCCCCCAACATTTGGTCTGAAGAGACGCGCCCTTACATTTGGTCCCACGGACCAGATTACGCTCTTACACTACCTGCGATTTCCGACCTCAGAAATCGGGTTTAAAGAGTATTGTAAAATTTTAGATGAAACTGTGTATTATATTCCAATAAAAAAACTTCATATAGTATTCTAAAACTTCACATAGCGTTTTGCTGAGAACTAGCAGCTTTGTAATTGTATAGTTGGAATATTTCAATGACTAAAATGCCCCTCATTTGATGATCACTTTTAAAATATATACTAATCCATTTGGGTGATGATGTAATCAGGAGCATATGCAGGATGGAAGCAGCCCGGTGCGGATAATCAAGGACTCAGCGACCAGTCCGACTCGGCCGATGGCCCCACTGCGCAGGTCGGCCACTGTGGAGGTCACCCTGGCCACACCCACCCCACCCCCGCCCACACCCGATGCCGACGCCGCCACTAGGACAACCCTTGGCCCTGGCGCCATATTCTCCAACAGTGCGGTTAGTACAATCTTCCTTTGTAGTGGCGAAGGTGATCTTGTGGAAGATATCCATTATAAATAATAAATTGCAACCTAACCTAACCTTACTACTTTTATTTATTCATTGAACGAGCATAGCGAGCACTTGACTCGAGGACCGCGTCTATCTGTGGGTATGTGTGTATATGTATGTATGTATGTATGTATGTTCAACGACAACTTTCTTAAGCCGCGTCTCCACCAACCGAACATGTCTGTCGAACATTGTTGGCGAATACAAAAACCGGGCAAACATTAAACATATGGGTCACCGAACATGTTCGTGAGTTCAGTTGAAATGTTCGGTCTGTGAGCGAACAGTGACGACCAACAACAGGTTCCCGCCACTAACCCTACCACATCGATCATAATGTTCGAGAAGCCGTCCACACCAAACCAACTCCAAAAAATTTTCGGCGACATCAGCTGATTCCAGCGAACACTGTTCGCCGAGCATGTTCGGTTGGTGGAGACGCGGCTTTACGCTTTGACCAATCAACTACACATTTTGAACACATATTCTTCCAAACTTTATACAGATCTATAATCATAATCATAATCATCTTTATTCCACAATAACATATAAATTATAAATACAAAATTAACTTAATATCTAAATATAACTAGAACACTTTTACAAAAAAATTAATTACTAAATAAAATAATTATATGAAATTTTTTAGAAGTTTCTCATTTTTTTTGTGGAATTAGGTATCTCCTAAAGCAAAAGCTGCATTGGAGGTTACCATATCCTAATTAAATTCACAGAGAAAGAAAGAATTAGAATCACAGGGAAAGATCTAGTTCGTTGTCCAATGCAATTGGCCTACTTCTTCATCTTATATTGTAAAAAACATATTGCCACTATAGGATCTAGGTAAGTTCTGGCTATCAAAAATAATATTGACCAGCTGGTTCAATTCGAATACGGAAAAAATTGAAGAGTATCACAAAGGTGCTGTTTAGTCCAATTATCCTCTTTCATAATTTTAGCCGTTTAAAGCGAGCCCGTTCTCATTTTTGTGTTGAAATATTTTCTTAAATTTTAAATCGTCAAATTAGGATTTTTCAAAGACAAAATATTAATGATATACTGTATAATGAGATCTTTTTTTTAATGCTCATTAAAACTAGTCACCCGGACTAACCAATGATGATGCTCTCTACCATGCTCTCTACTCACTCATTTTTGCTTTTTTACACTTTTTTCACTTCTATTTAATAATGAGATCTGTTGAGCAAGAAGAAGCAGAAACCCCCATATTTGTGAAAACAATAAATATATTTATAACATATTATTATGTGTTATATCACTAAAATAATGCTAGAAACACTTGAACTTTACTTACACAAATTACTTACAACACGCACAAATCAGTTACGCCACACAAGAAAAACTTTACTAACTGGCAATAGGCCGATCAATAATTAAATAACTGAACACTTACAAAGCACAGTCCGTCGCTGTAATTGATAATCACAATAATAGCACTGAGTATTCTGGCATAAAAAAGGAAGTCTACTGTCAAAGAATTTACCACATTAACTGAGCACGAGCACTTGATATGCGTAATCACAATGTCTATTCTGTCACTGGATACGTTTTGTAGAGAAAAAACAACTGAACTGCTTTTTAGAAGCAGATCCCTTGAAATACTGTTTTAAAGTATTCCAGGAAGTTCTGGAAACTGATAACATAATCTGGAACATTCTGGCGAATTCTCGAAATCTTCATGTTTCTATTTACATAGATAATGTTGTATCGAACATTATATGACCATTGGAGAGTAAGGAAGCTAGAGAGAAGAGTAGGTGAATAAACAAAAAATGCCTGTCATGAATGTAAGCGGAAGTACTGTTGACACAATGGATAGCGCAGAAATATGTTTTTTCTTTCTCATGTTTCCTAATAAATATGCTGCAAATATATCTGTGGTGAGAACTGCCGATGTGCATTTCTTTTTGTGAAAGCATATTATGATGTTTTGTTTGAATTTATTATTACATTATTTTATGGTCCTACCTTGAGACTTCCTTGAATCAAAAGAGACTTGAAAAGTTTTTTCAGAAAATGTTTTTCAAGTTTACCTTGACATCTCAAGTTTGTTTCATGAATATGGTTCTTGAACAGTTACTTTATTTCTTAACAGAAAACCTTTTACCTTTTGAAACTAGGAATAGTTTTACTAATTATTTCACAATTATCTCGTCGCATGAAAAATAAGCAACGAGAAACTGGATAATTCAAAACATAATTACCATGATAGTGTATTGAATACAGTAGGATGTGTATGCCATTTTCATGGAAACATTCAAAACAGAGAAAAAATTATTTTATTCTTTCGTTCACATTTCAAGTGTGGGTATGTCTTTCTTTCTGATTATAGAGATCATTTAAGATCCTACTGAGCAAAACTCAGGAAGTATTTCGATCAAGAGTGAAATATTATTAGTATTAAAGCACTCGTTTTAAAAACGAGTGAATCATCAATTAAACTTACGTGAACTTAATTTTTTGTTGGAATATTACTTCCACACAATTTTCCGTGAGACCTACTCATAGATTTATCGCATAATTTTATTTTACAGGATATATACATTCCACCTTCTCGAGGTTCAACTCCGATTCACTTTGAATGTAAAAAATTTTTATACATAATTGTCAATGAGATCTTTGTTGCATAGCATACCTTGTTTTGATTTTATGTAGGTAAACGTCCCTTGTAAGTTTCCCAATAAAATCATATTTGCACCTTATTATTTCGTTATTACTTTAATTTTATAGAACAATTGATCTCCCTATACTAATATAGGTTTACCCATTATACAAGTATTCTATGTATTTTAGATATTACTTGTTTTGGAAGCACATTTGATTATAATTTCTATTGCAACTTGATTTATATGAAATCAAATGTTACAATAACGTAGCTAATGTAGTAGCACATTCCCTTTAATAATACTGTTATAATACTTTAATAATACCATTAAAATCATTAATAATTGTAACAAAACCAATTAAAAATGCAATATAATATATATGCAAAATGTAATATATCCAGTAAAAGGCTTGTCTAGAACTTGAATGACATTTAGTTTTCGCTTGACCCCAACTAATGAAGCGGTATGAAGCGGTTTATTCGCATTCCAATGTGAAAAGCAGGAATTAGTCGATAGTAGGTCAGAAATTACTAGTTTTACTCTCAAATTATATGGAACATTCCCACAGCACATTCTTCCAGAAATCATTTTGTTTCCAGCAGGATAAATTCTTCAACAGGATACCCCAGAGCATTACTTTGGGAACACCTCCTGCCATGGTTAAAAAAGCTCTGGAAGATTTTATTTTGACCTCCCATATTGATTTAGTTGAGAGTTGTTACCATATACAGGGTTCGTTCCTACATCCATCACTCCTTATTGAATCCTGGAGGTTGCACTTTCAGACCCCTCAATCCTTTTTGTGTTTGAATAAATGCCTTATCTCATCTGGCTTTAATGTCATCAGCTGTGTGTCGTTATATTAATGCAATTGTGGATGGTAGATAATGTAAATCTATAAATTAATACATCATATACAACTAATGTACTGGATTTATAGAACATTTCTTCTTTTTGATGTGATATTTGCTCTTAAATATTGTATTTTGTGCCCTTCTTAATTTTCATTTCTTTGGAAAAAAATTCCATTCAAAAAAATTAGTTATGCTTATAGACTCCTGAACACGGACGGAAATCTTTGATTTTTTTGTTTATTATTTTTGCCTTTGTTTATATTGTATGCATTGTCTAGCCATTAGCCATATATACAATGCATAATAGCGATATCTATTTTTTGTATATTTTGTTATAAAATATTCTATTCTATTCATAGTAAGTTACTCTTGGCCTACAGTTTGTTCAGTAATAATTCCTGAATTTTATTTAATAATTTTTTACAATATGATCCATTTTTCGACTTTATACACTATCATACATCAAAGTGGTACAAAACAAATCATAATTGAAGTTAACCAAGATAGACTCTATATATTGTGGGTTGTATAATTATGGCTGCTTTTATGGCAGAGATATACAATGAATGATGTCAAACATCGACCTGCCAGCCAAATCTCTATTCAATCACTGTCTGATATCAGTTGCTTTTTAGATTCAGTTTTTGCAATCCAGCATTAATGTTAAAGCTGCAATTTATTTTTGATGGATAAGAAATTAATTTCTTGATTTAAGAATTATATTTGTAAATCCCCTAGATTTCCAAAAGTCGGGAACTTTTCCGCAATGGCTATAAACTTATTATCGTTTTAAATTCTGTAACTCTGTACCTATACCCTCAAAATCTTTGGTAACAACACTGTATAATGAGTTCCATACTTACAACACAAGGCATTCAGCACTGTTGTTTGTAGCTGCTCAAAGGACGGCGTTATTAGAGAGATCCCCACAGCTTATAGGGCCAAAAATCTATGATTTACTGCTACAAGATATTAAAAATTCAGAAGACATGAAACAATTCAGAATATTGATTAAAATCTTGTTTATTGATAGGGCTTATTACTCGGTGGCTGAGTTCCTTCAGGGAAATAATTATATGGCCTTTATTGGTGGGGAGAACCTTGGGTGGCTCCACCTCGCCGTTTGATCAATCAATCAATCAATCAATCATTTTTATTCAGAACATACACGAACATGTACATGAATACGTCATCATATTTATAATAAGTACAATCATGTACTAAAACTATGTTCTTAAGCATAAAAAACTAAAATAAAATTCAATAAAACGTCACATACACAAATTTTGTCGTCTGCTGCTCCTTCAAACATTGATAGTGGTATGAAAGTCAAAATTCATTTTTTCTCAATAAATTCGTTCAAGTTGTAGCATGATAATTCTATTAAATATTTTTTTAACATTTCCTTGAACTTTAAACTATTACATTCATTCCTTATGCAACCTGGTAGATAACTAATGAATTTTATTCCCATATACGTTGGACTTTGTTTAAATTTTTCTTTATTGTGTTTTTTTATTGTAAAATTATTTTTATTTCTAGTATTATAATTATGTATATCCAATTGCCGCGGTAATTTAGATTCATTATTTTTTAAATGTAATATTGTCCTATAAATGTACAGGCTGTACACCGTCATGAAGTTTAACTCCCTGAAAAATGGCTTACATGACTGCTCTCTATTAAGATTTAGAATTATTCTTATTGCTTCTTTTTGTAATAGGAGTATTTTGTTCAAGTTTGAGATGCTTGTCCCTCCATAAATTTCAATTCCATACGATATGTGGGAATGGATCGATGCAAAGTACACTGTTTTTAACGTTTCTCTGTTACAAATTTTTGCTAGTCTCCTCAGCGCGAAAATTCCTGAGCTTAGTTTTTTGCATATTTTTTGTACGTGAACGGACCAACTGAGTGTGTTATCAAGATATAGTCCTAAAAATTTTATTTCTTCTTTATTATTTTTGATATTAAGTTGCTTTACCTCTGTATTTCTACAAGTGAAATGGACAAACGTATATTATAATAAACGTAATAAGGATAAACGTAATGGACAAACAATATTATGGGGAACATAGTGGACATTGTTAGGTGGGTTCCGAATCACCGGATATATGATAATAATGCATATAACACGTCATAGAACCACAAGGATACTGGGATAGTGTGTTATATTGTATTTGAGAAATGTGTATATAATACTCCGTTCACGGAAAGGGGAGACAATGTAAACAACGATGAGTGTGCGACAGTGTATCTTTGAACAACAAGACCGATTCACAGCAGCCGATTCACAATCAACTACATAAATACAATTAACGTGCAGTATATAAGTGAACTGGTAACTGTGACAGCGAATGTGATACTGAACTCAGTGTGAACTGGAAGAAATTAATCGATCGGTCTACAGCTGATATGTCATCACTTTTTCACTCACACAAACGCTTACGTTTGTTTTGGTTTGTCTCCCGTTTGCATGAGCAGAGTATAGTTTCATGATATTTCCTATGGCAAAAGAAAGCAGTACGAATCATGTGTGACCTTGATGATACGTACTCATGTAGATCAGCTTTTTGTGAACAAAATATTATGACGCTGCTTGCTCTTTTTATCTACCAGATTTGATATGTGCAAGACAAAATATTTCCAATTTCGATTCATTCAAGCTCATTCAAGCTCTCACAATTTTAGTTCAAGGAATAGGGAAAATTTAACACTGCCTTATGTTCGCTTTAGAAAAACGTACAAATGTACTACAATCAGCAAATAAAATTATTCAATGGGCTACCACAAGAAATTAGAGTTCTTCCAGTTAGGAGTTTTAAGACTGTAGTTGACAAGTGGATTACATGCGAATACCTCTATTCAATAGAGGAATATTTTGAATGTGATATGACTGGTTTTTAGGGTTAATTGTGTCGACAGCATCTTGCGCAATTGTACTTTCTATATTGTATTATTTGTTTCTATGTATTGTGACTTTGCCTATTACTGTTGTAAGTTTATTGGCAATAGAGATATCTTATCTATAAATTATGTTGACGCATCATCTGTTTCGGTTTATAACAGACTTTTTGGGATGTACTAATGAATTAAATTTGCAGTTAGTGACGATGTTGGTTATTGTGTTGGTTACCAGGTTAGCATAACCGACGTGTGCCTGAACGAGGAGATGCTGCGAGTGGGCGTGGCCGATCAGCTGGAGAGCATCGGTGAGGCCGAGTTGGAGTGTCTGACGCGCAGTGTGCCCAACATCGCCAACATAGCCAGCTCGCATCAGCAGCCGGACAGTCGGACATCAGCCGGCGGACAGTGCGACTCGATCTCTTGTCCGCCGGTCACGCCCGAGCCGAAGCGCGCCGAGTCCGAGCCCTCCATTCCGCATCTGGTCGACAGCGAAGAGTGCTCCAACTCCGCCCCGCCCAACCACCCCCACCCCTCCCCACCACAATCACTTTGACCCTTAGATTCCGTCATCACGTCAACATCGTTTCTATTAATTGTAAATAAGCGTTGTAACATACTGTGTAAACTGACTGATTTCATAAATCGATTTAATCATGTTTATCACACAAAACCCATTTTGAAATAAAAATTATGTAACAAATAATAATAATAATAATTAGCGTACGGATTTTATTGGTGGGAAGACTCTTACGGGTAGTTCAACCTCACCGTTTGAGCCATGTTATGGAGAACACGGTGGACCTACAATTTTAGGTGATCCCTAACATAACAGATAAGGGCGGGTTTGTTGAATGTGTGTATATCTCCTTCCATCCACCCTCCTGCATGCAAGCCAACAGGTTTTTCATAGAAGACTTGTGCCTCTTCCAGCGCATGCGAGACACATCTAAACTCTTGAAAAAGTACTATATTTGTCTTTGTTCAGTAGCATATCCTTATAGTATTTGCGCCCGCGATACAAG
The DNA here is from genome assembly GCA_948455865.1 of Conomelus anceps. NCBI lineage: Eukaryota > Metazoa > Arthropoda > Insecta > Hemiptera > Delphacidae > Conomelus > Conomelus anceps. Next base: position 15,861,930 of record OX418219.1, read on the forward strand.
AGCTTTAGCAACTAACCGATTGCATGTGGGTTCCGTAGCCCGTATTTATGAACCTACCTTGAGGCATTCTCAATTGAAGGGAGACTTGAAAAGTATTTAAAGGAAGGTATTAAACACAATATTGGCGTAAACTTTGCTTTGTCACTGAAAGAGGATGCAAGACACTGTCCAGTCAAACGTTTTAACGCAGTCAAAATTATATATTCTCATCGAAAGATGCAATTAATTGTAAAAACCACTGGTCCAGTTTTCAAAATCATAGCTTAGGTATTCTTCAACAATTTCGCACAATTGTTGTGTAAAATGTTTGTTGCCTAAGCCAATGTTACACATAATTCATGAATTATTTTTTTTAAGTTCTTGATTGTCACATCATCAATGATAATTTGTTGAATAATAAATATTGCTGATAGCTGTGTCTTCTATAAGACTTATGTAGTTAGATATATTGGAGAAGTGATCCGTAGCTGGTATCTGTTCAATCAGATAGAGATAAGCTGCGTTCGTCTAGGCACTCTTTGTAAGGGTGACCGATTAAATTGGCCAGCAAAAAGCACACTGTTCTCTGCTGTACAATCACTTCCCTGTGGTTCGGAACCCACCTAAAACTGTAGGTCCAACTCATCAGTCACCATCATTCAACCCATTACCCACGCACAGGTCTCAGACCTATGTTGGCTTCATCCTCAAAAAAAATATATATACAGGGTGTTTCAGGAGGAAAGGTTCAAACTTCGGCAACTGATTCTAGGTCTAAAAATAAGAAAAAAATTCATAATAAACATATGTCCAGAAATGCTTTGTTAGCGAGTTATACAGAGTGAAAGATTTCGTCCAGAATTCAGTACCCTCGGTAAAAGAAAGTCATACTGAAATTCTGGTAAGGTAAATTGAGGACCAAATGCAGTTATTTCTTATGGTTTTTGATCTGAAAAAACGAATAAAATAGGTCCCAGAACTCTATCTTCGTTAGTTTTGATGATATAATGATGTAAAACAGAAAATTCTGTGCCTAATATGGCGTGACTAGTTAATTTCTATGCCGGGGTTTTAAGTTCATGTTGATGATAATGTTTTTGTAATTATCAAGGTAATTAATTTCGAAAATCTATTTTTCTGCTATAAATTACGCCGATACTACTGCATTAATGAGCACTTCCTACTGCTTTTGGAATTGGGTTAAATACTATTATGGACGAAATTAAAATGGATGAACGTATAGGGAAGGGTCATAATATTAAATGATGAAAACCTCGTAAGTTAAACTCCCCAAAGTCTTCCGTTTGTTGAACACCCACAATTTCACATTTCCCCAACAAATTAAATAAAAGTGAATAATTAATATTGGTGGGAGGTAAGGTGTAATGTAAATAAGTGAGGGAACAGAAATGAGGAGTTTATTCCACTGAGATTGTTATCCGCAATCCAACTATGGTTTTCCATGTATTAGGATAAGTAATAGAGAATTACTCTAAATTAGACAAATTTTGAAAACCATTTTCCAATTTTTTTGCTTGAATAAACTTTTAAAACGCTGAATAAAAAAGACGATTTTTTACGGAGGATGAGGCCCACATAAGTTCACTGTGAGTGGGAAATCAATTGGATGATGATTGATGAGTTGGGCCTACAGTTTTAGGAGGTTTCCCGGTGGTTCGGAACCCACCCAAAACTTTAGGTCCAACCATCGATCACCACCATCCAACTCATTACCTTCGCATAGGTCTCAAACCTATGTGGGATGCATCCTTCTAAAAAAGACCAATGGGAAGTGATTTTACAGCAGAAAATAATTATTTATAGCAATTTAAATAAATAAATAATTTATTTCTCAATAAACATGATTCACTCAATTAAATTTAAAACGTACTGGTACTCAGTATAAATGACTCGTATATCTCATTAAAAACTTGTTAGCCACTAGAATTATTTGATTTAATACAGACTATTGAATAGTAAAATTCTTTCACCAAAGTTCTTTGACGGTAAAAAATATATACATGATTGGTGGCATTGTTCTCATCGTATTTTCTTGAAACAACCGAATCCGAGAACTTTATGAGCTGCATGATAATGAATTCAGTTATAAATTTTATAAATTGACATTACATATAATAAGGATTAAGGACTCATCTGTTGAATTTGATGTATATTTGAAGTAATTGCTTCTGTATCATTGTTATCAGCACGTATATTTAAAAATGTTATTATTATTTTTAGTATGCCTCAACATTGCTTTTATATTACTTGAATCTAAATTTAACTTTGAAAACTTATTTCAAAGTTTCTGACAAATTTTTTCTCAATTCGAAGCACTGATACTTATATTTTATAAAAGCTTGTATATTCAATAGGTTTTTGTGGCTAGTCTTATTAATTATTTTTTCACCTATGTCCAACATGGTATTATGAATATTTTTAGAGTGCATTTGAACATGAAAATAATTTAAACTATTTTTGAAAAATGGTTTTCTAATTTTGTAAATAAACTGTTGATTTTTTTTCGTATTTGTTTATATTCCAATTTCCCTGCTATTCAAAAAAATACTTCATTTAATCGTATAACACAGTTGGTCCACAGGAAGTCCTTACTGCCATGCTGATTACATATTTTGAATAAAAATAACGATGTTTGAGATGAAAAATTAAAACATGATATTTCTCTTACAAGATCTCCGTTATTTATTTATTTTTTATCATCTCACACTTGCCATCTAGGTAACCAGGAATAAACTGGAAATAATTCAATACTTTTAAATATTCTTAAATACTGCTACTATTCATAAAACAATAATTATATAATTTCACAATTATCATCTACAACAGTCATTTTTTAAATTTGTAGTTTTATAAGTGATGTGGTGGAACTTGTTAATAATTAATTAGAAAGTCAGATATTGTTGAACCACTTATTTTGATACAGTACCATGGTTTCACAGCATTAACCTGTTGCATCCTGAGTAGTACCGTACTGGAGGAGCAAGTACTACTGAGGACGCATCAAGTTATGCTGTGAAACCATGGTACTGTATCAAAATAAATTGAGTGGCTCGACAATACCTTGCTTTTTTCGTATATATCATACTTTAACACTCAAAAAGACTGCTGTAGAAGTTCTTCCTTTATTTTTTGAAAGTTGGGCTATAGTATACAGTAATAGGTTTCATAATGGTTTTAGAAAAATTGTTATGCTAATTTTTCACTGCCAACTCTAGAAGCAGTTCTCTATAATCCATGCTTTTATTTTTAAACAAATTGAGTGATGAGTTACTTTTTTATTATTTTTTTGCTGATGATGCCCACATGAATCCGAGACTTGTGTGTGAATGATAACTCATAGATGCCAGACGGAGAAGCAGGATTCGAACCCACGACAGCTAGCTGGAGTTGCGACGCCCAACCAACTGCGCTAAGCGGCCCGCCAAACTTTTATTAGTTCAAAAAATTAATTGTTGAATAAAAAATACTTGGCGTACATAATAGTTTTGGAAAAACAAACTGGCGTACATAATAGTTTTGGAAAAATTGTTATGCTAACTTTTTCACTGACAACTACTGAGAAAACAGTTTTCTATGGTCCATTCTTCTACCGTATTTTTTAACAAAAATTAAATGATTGAGCTACTTATTAATGTTTCAGAAACAACTTCCTAATTGTAAAATAAATACTTAACATACGAGTACATTACATAATAGTTTGGAAAAGATTGTAATGCTACATTCTTTCACTGCCAGCTCTATAGAAGTAGTTTTCTGTAATTAATTATTTTAAACCAAATTGAACGATTGATAAATTATTAAAAAATTCTTATTAGTCGAATAATAATGAGGTTATAGCTTTTATTGGTGGGAGACCCTTATGGGTAGTTCCATCTCGCCGTTTGAGCCATGTTATTGAGAACATGGTCACCTACAATTTAATGTGGGTTCCGAACCACCGGGTAAGTGATAACAATGCTTGTAACATAAAGTCATAGAAGCACGGTCACCCATCCGAACGGAGTCTTGAGCGGTCGTGACCGAACATTAAATGAACACCACATAATACTCTAGAAGTATAGGTACTAAATAAATACTCAGAATACATAATAGTTTTGGAAAGATCGCTGTTAACCTCTTCACACCACACTGTATCATAATTATTATGAAAGAAAAAATGTTGAGAGCCTTTGCAGTGTATGGTCAACACGTGAGATTGAAATTGGTTGGCTCCTTTACCGTTACATGCTAGAAGAGTGAAAAGAAAAGAAATGAGAGAGAAAGAAAAAAGAGTGACGATGTTAGGAGGGAAAGGATTGAAGGATTGGGAAGACCGACCAACCATCCGTTGGACTTCTTCCACTGCTGGCTGGCTATCTACCAGTTCTCAGTTCTGTCTTCAGCAACCGGCGAAGAAGTTACAACGTAAACGCTGTAAGTAGATCAGTTCTCCATTATCATCGTATTTATTTTCTCTTTCTGATCCTCGCTAACAAACACTATCAGTAACCTTGACATTCGTTCGACTACCGTATCTATCTAGAATAATGTTCCAAACAGAATTATTGTCCCTGTCCCACCTTCAGGTGTTTTCCATGAACAAACAAACCTTGATGGTTTTCCGTGAATATTTACATTCTTATGGTGGAATATGTTTTCTGTGTTCTTATGGTGCCAACAATTGTTTTTTAGTGAAATTTCGTAAACATCATTCTCGAATTATCGATCCGCAAAACTTAAAAGCCATTAATACAACAAATCTTAAATATTCAAAACAGTAAAATCATGTTTACGGTATGTTTCTGCTTGTAAAATAGATATTTTGGCAAAGTATCTGTTGCCTTTTTAAGTGAAACTCTATAGCCATAATTTTTTAATTTACGGTTAGTAAAACTTAATTCATCATTAAATATTACAAACAAAAATATTCCTGGATTTCTGCAAGATTTTCCTGGATTTCTGAAATTTGACTGCAAGTAGTTAAAAGTTAACAAAAATATTCATCACTCAAAACAAATGGTGATAGTTTACCATGATATTTTTATTTTATTTTTGATAGTTTACCATGATAATTTTGTTTATGTTTCTGCTTGTAAATATATATTGTGGCAAGCTATCAGGTGTCCTTTTATTAATACTTTAAAAAAGTAAAACTTAACACTTTGAGCACCATATATGAAAAATGTGAATGACATGAGTAGGCCACACAATACTTTTTAAGAAAAGTTTATAATTGCTTAATTGCATCATACATTTTTCTTCTTCCACTTGAACTTATTTTTACTTTTATTTATTCAAAACCAATAAAAATGAACATAATTTTTTAACATTAATGATGCATGTAGAATAATTAATTAATAGCTAAATAAGTTTATTATAATTTATTTATAAGCTCAGACGTATACCTAAGTTACATTATTATTCCCTTAAATAATGACATCATTGTTGTGATAAGAATATTTTAAAAGATAAAAATGTTAGATTTTTCAGATAAAAAAATTAGAATGACTCAAGAGTTTGAAAGGGACTGTAAAAGTTAATAGAAATATTATTGAATTGATTTTCCAACTGTTGACTGAGTTTCGTCCATAGCATCCACAATACATTAGGCTATAATAATTAGGCACATTGCACAATATATTAGGTATAACAATTCTCAAAAAAAATTCTTATTTAAATTAAATCATTCTATTTGTAGGACAATTTTTTCATCTTTAATCCGGCATTATCATCAGTGATTCAAACCTCTTTACTATAATGTAATACTGCACATAGGCCTATATTGGTTTTGAAGGGAGGTCAGCAGATTCAAGGGTCCGAAAGAAGACGATAACTTAAGCTTATTGTGTAATACCGTCTGTATAATCGTGTTGGATAATTTTTTATTTGAAAACCATGCTGTCTCAGAATTTATTGAAAATGATTCAATAAAAAATTATTCTAAACAGTCTCAGGAACAAAATATTGGAGGATACTTTAATAAAGTCTTGAAATTTCGTCCATGACGAACTGCGCGTATCACTAATAATTTATAAGTAATTCTCGACTATGCAGTCAAATATTTGAGTGCATAGTCGTGCAATTACTTATAAAATAAAATAATAGGATGGATGGAAAAAATAAGAATAGAAAAAAGAATCAATAGAATATTAATTTTTAACTGCGTATAGAGGTGCGTCGCCCACTCCTAAGAATTTCGTTACTTTTCGTCTTCAAGTCAGAATAACGGGTTATTGGAACGTCAGAGACAAGATTGCTGCAAAATGAACGATACCGTTTTATAACTTGTTGGACAGATCTAAACAAGCGCCGGGTCATTCTAACTGGACTTAACACATTCGAAATTGAGGCAAAATTGAAAATCAAATTCAAGTACCGAATTCCTACCGTAATTTGTCATGTTTGCACAATGGTGGATTTCGATATATCTTTACGGTACGTATAGGCTATCCTGGCTATCATTCTTTCATTCATCAATCTTTCCTTATCATCGTAGCCTATATATCAGACGATACATCTTTCCCACTATTCGGAAAATGTACTTTTAAACGAATACTATTAATTGGCATAAGTTATATTCTTGCCTTTCTCTAATTTGTTCTGATGACAATAATTCTCTATTGGATAGCCAAGCTCCAAGCAATACACAGTGCTGTAGGGTTCGGCGACGCGGTGCCGGCTACTATTTCATCACTTGTGTGACGCCTTAACATGAACGAAGATAATCAATAGACACATCATTTTAAAGCCAATTAAATTATCTATAAGTTTTGTAAGGAATACCACTACTAATAACGCAATGACAAAACATATATGATCAGTTGAAGTTGATTTTTGTGGTGACATTTTTTGTATAAATTTAATTATTACTGAAAAACTAGGCTATCTGCATAGAAAATGTAAATAATATGTTTTTTAAAGAATAATTTTAAGCATCAAATGGGATGAGAATCACAACAATACCTTAATTAGTTAACGAGTTATACGCTTTTAATATTACATGCAACATGCGGTAGCAACTTCATTTTGACTGTCGATATTTTATCTATTAAAAAATAATAAACCATCAATAAAAGGATGAATTATAGTTTATAAAAGAAGGCTTATAATTTGTATTGCCTACCTAAAGAGAGAGATTCCTCAATTTGTTTACAAAAGACTGACCGGTTCCTTGCCATTTGTAACAAATTTCTATTTGTCATTGATAAACTTGAAATGAATGTTTTTTATTGGTGTATAGTAGGCCTATCCGAAGCAAGTTTGTATAGTAAGTAGGCCTGGGCTATTCTGTTCATGAGTACATGACTGATGACTGTATATCGCGCGCTTACGTCCCAAGAGGCACGTAGGCCTACAGTCCCCACTCTATAAACTTTCATTCAAGCTCTATCTTTCAAGCCGTTCGTTGAGCGCGGTCAGGTTCAGTTACAACCACTCAGGACTGTGCTTGGAAGGGTAACCCGCACGTATGCTACTTCATCATGTTATCTAATGTTAGATAACATTTATAACTTATACATTGTACCATTATTCACCTCATTACCCTAGCACAGGCCACAATTCTCAGACTCGTGTGCACAAGAAAAAAGGTTCCCCTCTTTTTTAAATTTGAGATCCGTTCATAAACTACAATTACTTATTCTGCTTATTCTACCGGAAAGTTGTAACCTTGCTTGTGAATGAACTCTATATAATATATGGCGCTTGAAGTATGGGAGTACCGTACTTTGCGGCAGTGGCGTACCGAGGTTTCAAGCGCCCTGGAGCGGAAGTGTCTTACGATGCCCCCCACCCTTCAAACCCTAAAAAATCAGTCCCACACTCAACCACCCGATTGGGCTGATATTAATATAGTGGTCATTTACTGAATCAGCGGTTTTTTCCTGCCTTCAACTACGCAATATTTTTCAGAAATGCGAATCTCCGAAGAATGATTTTTCGCCAGGTCAGATTCTGCTTTTATCAATTTCCAAACACCTTGTTTTGGATTTTTTCACTTTTCTATAAATTTATTTGCAGTTATTTTTTTAGCATTTTGCAAGTCATTCCTATAAAAAATTATATTTTGGAAATAGGATTCAAACGTGAAGTATGTCAGTCCTGTTCTTGTTAATATAAAAACCATTGAACTTCTTGTGGATTTATTTTTCCAGAATAAATTCAAAGTCTTCATTCAATTACTTGAAATTGTTATACCTTTTGTCACCCAATTTAATTTTTTTTGGCTTTGCTACTTTCGACTATTTGCTTCTTTTGACTCAATCGTTTTGCATTCTATCTGTTTGTAACGCATTTATGGCTAAACGCGCGAACCAATTTCTTTTAAATTTGACATGAATGTTCCTTTTAGTAATGCGCAGCGATGTAAACATACGATTTTTTTAAATTGTGTTTCATTTTATCCGTTTGGCCTTCATTATATTAATAAATTTTTTGAAAGTAAAAGGCAATTTTCTCTCAAGAGCGGTGCGCCCCTCAGAGCCTTGCGCCCTGGAGCGACTGCTCCACTCGCTCCATTATCGGTACGCCACTGCTTTGCGGAACGTGTACTTGATGCAGTAAAAAACTCCATTAAAAAAGACTGTAATCATTATCGTTAATGATTGACACATGCTCCAACAATAAATTATTGTCATTTAGAATACAAGATTTCAAATACATTTGAAGAGTCTGATGCTTTCAGTAGATTAAGCAAATCTACTAGCTGTGCAAATCTGCATGTTTTATCAATATTGTTGACTTTATAGTTTACTTCCAAATGTCTACTGCAGCAGACTTTTCCTTGTTTAATGCGGACTACATGCTGGTAAAAAATGGAAAATATTTCACTATTTTCAATAATATTTTTAGCCTACTAAATTAATCATCAAATCACCGGTGGGATGGATAATAAAAACCGGAAAGAAAAAAGGGTTTGGCGAGAGATTCACTGTTTTTGCGGGTTCGAACCTCTAACTATATTGTAGTCACTTATAGGGTTAAACCCCAAACTGCGAAAGAGGTGATTGACCTCCCCAAAAAAATCTTTCATTGCCCCCATAATAATTATGGTATACGTCACTATCCTGATCAAGCACTTCTCCAAAAAAGGATATCCTTTTTTGATAGAATCAAATCATGGATATCCAATATTGATAGAAAACAAATTCGAAGTTGCGTTAATTTATTCCATTGACTGCACAACTTAAATAAAATATGTTGAAAATTAAAACTCCAATGATTTTTTTAAATCATTATATTCAAAGCATTTTATCAATCAATATTGTGTGACCTGGCAGGCTCAGGTCTGGTGTCAGAGTTCTCAGTAGCACCTGAACAAAGTTCAGGGCCTCTGACGTTACTTAACGACTGTTTTTTAGACAACCGGGATCAACGGGCTTGACGTGTCCTCCGAAACACGGGAGTGGCCTCAGAATAAATCTTTCGGTCAGACGGGGATCGAACCCGGGACCTTTTAGCAAGTCAGTGTTTAACCCACTAGCCTACGGCCACTCCAATGCATTTTATAAGCCAGAATATTTTGATCCCAAACTCCCCTCTGTTATTGTGTTATACTTATACAACTTATCATTAAAATTATACCATCTCGTCTATTCCACTCATAAAATCATAACAACATTCACCTTATTACTCACGCCTCACGTCCAAGTCTCAGACTCATGTGGCCATCATAGACAAAAAATATTAGAGAGATTTTGAATAAAACGTGTCGTACCTACCCTGCTCCCAAATGAGAAATAAAAAATAATGGATTAGAATTTTTATGACAAATGAAATCAATATCGGTGTTGAATTGAAAACGAACATTAAAAGTGTCTGAGATTTTTAACCGTTTAACAAAATTAATAATTGGTGTTAATATAGAACGCACATTAGTAGATATATATTCCTGTGATCTGTAAACTTATAACAATATTAAAATCTTTTAATTCTTGTTCCATAACGGTCTGAGTAGTTAATATTGACTTTTTATTGTAAATTTAACGACTTGCAGTCAATGTTAATTGAGAATAAATAATATTTCAATTATTTTATTATAGGCCTTTATTTCTATTATAAGCCTTTATTTCTATTATAGGCCTTTATTTCTATTATAGGCCTGACGAGTGAGTAGAAATATTATTTATTCACAATATATTAAAATTGACTGCAAGTCGTTAAATTTACAATAAAATCTCATTACTAAAATTATGTTTAGAGTTGACTTAGAACGCCTGTTATCTGTATAATCTATAATCTTATACCAAAATAAAAATTATCATATCTTCTTGAAAATCAATAGGCGATTCAATGGAAGCGGGGAAACTTTAACTTTGAAAGAGATGAAAAGAGTGAAGAATCACTTTAACAATCTACCAATAAAAAAAAAAAAATAGCTCTGGAAGAGTGTCATCTTCGCGATGTTGACGGCTTTACGGCTGATTTTTCTGTCAGAATGTGAGTCACTCACTTTCCTTGTCAACAGTTTCGCCGTCTGTTCTGCAGCAGCAAGCGGCTGATGAAGAATGATGACTGAGCCGTGTGCCCTGCCCTGCCGTCGAGAATCTAGAATGCATATGTCCTACTTTTTTCCTTATCCAGTTTCACGTACATTTGCTTTTCACCGTAAAAAAGCATCACCTTTCAGCACTCTCGCTTTTTTTCAACGTTTACTCTCAATGCTATTGGACTATTTCAGCGGTTGTTTCATTTTTTTTCGTTCCCTTCCCTTCCGTTCAGTGACGTGACTATAGGGGGGGATCAGGGGGACAGAACCTCCCCTGAGACAATTAAAATTTTGAAATTTTAGCAGGCCTTATAAGACAATTTTTGACAAAAAAGTCAATTTTTAGAAAAAAAAATTCAAGTACGGCACCCCAATCAGATGAGGTAGGGGATCGAAAATAGCCGATCTTTTATCAATGAGTATCCGGATCCCCCATTGGCAATAATGCAGAACTAGATAACATTTTCGTAATGTGGGTTGAAATGTCAAATTGAAATAATCGCTTAAAATGTGGTTTTAGAAAGGCTATTTTTCAAATATTTCCTGGGTGATTACCCGCAAACCCCCTTCTTTAAAAGAAGTAAACATGTATATATTGTCCCAATTTATTGTTACAAGGCTCTTTCTTTCACCCCTTGCTGTGTTTATGAATTTGTAGAAGTTACGAATTTTAAGAAATATTCTCACGTTTGATAAATGTGGATAAAACGATTTGTGGATAAAACTATTCTTGTGTGCTCGTGCGGCTCATATAATTATATCATCAGCTACCGGTGTGAAATAAATTACACAGTAAAATTTCAAAAAGTAGATTCGATTCCAAAAACAATATTTACAAATTCATACAATTTATTTATTAAATCTTCACTAATCATAATAATACTCACTAAATAATGTGTTTGTGTTATTTTATATTATTTATAGGTTGTAATTCATAGATGCTATAATTGAAGTGTGTTGGAGATTTTGAAAAACTTGATGTTCATTAAGGTGAATGCAGTCAGAAAGCCCACGTTTCCGTGCAAGCTTGGAAGTGGTTTTCAACATTTAGGCCTATAGTCATCAATATTCAAAAGTTAGTAGATCAACCACTTTTGAAAAAGGCAATGTAAGTTTTTATAAAAGATGGTTCAATAAGAAGTCATGTTTGATGTTTCTCATCATAAGTCAGTGTTTCTTCATTGATACAAATTTACAACATTATTATATTATATAAATGAAAAATGCTGAGAGCTCAAACTTATACACGCTTTTAGCTTGCATACGGTAGTTAATAAGAATGTTACTGAAAAAAAGAAATACCTACATGCAGACTTAATAAATCTTAATCTTCATTACAAATAATGAAGTTTTTAGTTTGAATGATGAAGTTTGATAGCTTTTTTTTTTTTTTAGAAAATCGTACTTTTGGATGGTATTTCCCAATACTGGTACGGTATCCTAATCTTAGATCTATTTTTTCACGAGGTACAAGATTTGTTTATGTTTCTCCATTGCAACAGATCATAAGAATTAACTTTTTGTTGTAAATTTAGCGACTTGCAGTCAGTTTGATAGTTTTTCTTTTTAGAAAATCTTACTTTTGGATGGTATTGCCCAATACTGTCCTAAATAATTTTAACTGACTGCAAGTCATTAAACTTAGAACAAAAAGTTAATATTAACAACGCAGATCGTTATGGAACAAGAAATCCAAAAGCTTTTAAGAATTTTTGGTGAGGGGGACAGAAATATCAGACTAAAACTCGTTGACTGAAGGCTAAATTATTGATAGCTTCTATAATAAATTTCAAGATGAACTTTTTTTGAATCTCAACTGAAATTTCTTTTTCTCAAGTGAAGAAATTATGCAGCTCAACTACAGAAAGTGCATCAGTTCATGATTAATAACAAAATATCTAAGGAAGGGAAATATCGGCAGCACCTCGTTGGCGTTTGAGAAGTTCAAAGTGCCCGTTATTTTTATGGCATGAACATCAATAACTGAAAGTGAATAGCCATCATTTGAACATTGTTTTGTGAGCTCACGTGTCCAATAGTTGCCGTTAGAAAGTTGCGATGATTTTCGTAACAGATACGTGATATTCATGGCAATTTTTGACACTTTTAACAGTTCAGTTCAGTTCTCGCCCCAATCTCACGCCACTAACTTGGAGAGTCAAATAAGTAACGACACTGGTGCATTATTAGCGCTGTTACAGTATATTGGAACTATAAGTTTTGTAAGTCAGTTTTTTAGATATAATGTATTCAAATCAAAAAAATATATCAATTTTAGGTCAGATCACACTAGACGTTTAGATTCAAAAGCATTTTTGTCAAATTTACTTTAAAAAATCTTACTTTTGGATGGTATTGCCCAATACTGGTATCCTAAATTTGTATCTATTGTTTCAGGTGGTACAAGATTTGTTTTGTGTTCAAGTTTTTTTCTTTGTATTGTTTTGATCATCTATGTAATGTTTGCAGATTTATAAGACAATATAATAAGATGCCATTATTTTTTTATTATTTTTAAACGCCAATGCAGTCAGTCTCATATAAATTAATTTCTTTAAATTAAAAATTGTAGCAACATTGACATTTTTAAAAATATTAGCTCGGTCTATTGTTAGGAAAATGTTAATCTAAAAATATTTGTACCCTCCTACTGAGTTTCGATCAAGCATGAAGTTAGCATTATTCGTAGCAAAAAGGTATTTACCATGCCTTCACTAGCTTTTTGGGCGTATTTTTCCTTGGATCAGCAAGCATTAAATAAAATTAAAATAAATTCATTTTAAGGAGTTTTGATGAGAGCTGCACATCATCATCAACAGCTCATCCCTATCTGCACAAGATTTGCTTTCTAATTAGATAGCCAATATAAGAATTATATTCTTATATTTATTTATTGTGACAAAATTACAATGAAGTTGAAGGAGCAACAGACTCCTGTCCAAAACTGCTCTTCACAAACTTTGAATAATATTATATTATTGTGATACATTGTCCAAAACAATGAAGAATATATAAGAATTATATTATTTTATATTCTTATATTTATGATGTTGAAGATCCATCTTGTTTCCACTAATATGTATTATAAACTTAAAAAACACTTTTGAATGGAAATTGACTCACGTTATGGCGTGACGGCCGTTTCGCTCTGTTGTCTAGAGAATCATCAGACGACGTTATTCAAACTCATGCCTTGAATCAGTGTACTGTTGGTCGTCTGATGATGCTCTAGATAACAGAGCGAAACGGCCGTCACGCCATAACGTGAGTCAATTTCCATTCAAAAGTGTTTTTTAAGTTTAAAAAACTTATATTTATTGTGCTAAAATAGGTACAAATTTATTTATACATTTATTTGATGTTAATTTATTATTTATACTTACATTTTTACTGACCAATTAAACAGTTTTATTTTCCATTATAGTATTCGAACCCATATTCTTATATATATTTATTCGACGATCATTTACTATTCACTCACAATTTTAAAAGAATATTGTTTTAGTCATGTTTTGTTGTGAATTCTTGTATGCAAGTGTATTGAGTTGATTGGTTGAAGTCTATAGGCTATTTGTTTTTGCTTGCGACCTCATAAGATCATTTAAGTCTAAACTTCAATTTCTTTTGAATTTGTTTCGAGCCTCAATCCTTTTCCTCCAATACTCCTTCATTCTGTCAGATCGTTGTTTTCTGACTTCGTCTGAAAATCTCAGTGTTGCATGATTTTTGGTTGCCTTATCTATGTTAAATTTTTTGGTATTTAAGATTTCTTTAATTTTTTGTTTATCTTGTGCTTCGTTGGTAATCAATTCGAGTTCTATGAGATCTTTTGAAATTTATGATGCATAAATTCCTTGTTTTTTCTTGTTTAAATTTCTAGTCACCAATTGTTTTAGAATTCTGTTGTCGGGCATTCTGAGTATGTGGAAAAAGGGAGAGATTCTACGTTTTTTCATTGTGTCTATTATTGGATTAATTTGTTTGAAAACCGTTTCGTTTGTGGCGATCCGCCATTCGCCGTCCTTTCTATAACTTTTATTTATGCAAGTCCTGATGATTCTGCGCTCAGTTTTTAATAATTGTTCAATATATATAATTATATATATATTATATTATATCGTAAGATATATTTTTTATAATATAAAAATGACTTTTTTGAACTATTGAAATTCTTTCTACTGCCATGAGTAGCGCAATTATATTACAGATTCTAAAAAACGTTTAGTCGCCATAATAGTGATTGAAGGTGTTGGTGTTTGTTTCAGGTGGTGATAGTTGTAGCGTGGCAAGATGAGCAGTGGGTTGGTGATGCCTGGCCTGGCGGGGGCGGCGGGAGCGGCCGTGAATGCCGCCTCCAGTGTGGCGTGGTTCGCCCCTCTGCTGGTGGCCGCCCTCGCCTACTTCCACTACGAGCTGCTCGACCCCGAGAGCCGCCCCATCGACGTCGATACGCCGTTACTCTTCAACGAGTACGACTTCATTGTGGTCGGTGCTGGCTCGGCAGGTACATCACTAACACACCTTTATATTATATCAAATCAAATAATATTTCAAAAGTTGGTTTTGAAGGATCTGACAATTTATAAAACTGTCAAATGCATAAACCATAATATTTATTAATTTCGATTTCCTTAAAGTGCTACTAATTATACGGAATACTTCCACAATGGCGGATATTGACAACAGGACTGAGCTCAATATGCAATGATGTTGTCAATATCCGCCATTGCAGAAATCTTCAGTATTATTAACAGCACTTTGAGAAATTCGAAATTAATTTATATTCCTGGATTTCTTGTTTCATAATGATCTGCGTTGTTAGTATTAAGTTTTTTACGGTAAATTCAACGACTGGCAGTCAATTTTAATTGAGAATAAATTATATTTTTACTCACTTCAGGCCAAATCGAAGACGTTTTTATCTTCAAAGGCATCCTTTAATAAAATGTCCTACATATTTGGCAGTTTGATAAATTGTCACTTCCTTCAAAGCCAACTTGTGACATACGAGCCGATATGGGCAAGTCTAAAATGAGCGCTGCTATCCGGAAGGGTCACTCTAGTTAAGGAGCCCGACTGACAATTTGGAGGTCCGCGGTTCGATTCCCGGCGGTGACTGATATTTTTGTGAGGTAGCGTTCATCGATTTCCATCAGCTATTCAACGCTGTTGTAAATATCCGCGATTGCGGAAGTCTTCAGTATAATTAATATTACTTTGAGGAATTCGAAATTAATAAATTATGATCAAATAATATTGGTAGTTCAAATTTTGTTACATGATTCAAGCCATCAGACTTGGTTCCATTTAAATAATAATATTATTATCAATAATAAAACAGCAATTCATGAGGGATGTCCTGAAAGTACCTTTATTTATATTATATAATTAATAAAAATACTATTGAGAATAAGAAGCATTTCTATATATTGTGTAGCATTCTTCAATTGTGCCCCCTACACAACTGACCCCCTCACCATCACGCAGAACTTACTTAATAGCCTTTATCATTATTGAAAAGTTTGCAAAATCTTTAAAACCTGGGGAAATTTGAGTAGGTAATTATTAATCAGGCCCAACTTAATTTTTAGTAGGTATTTTTTTAGTACACTTCTTGTACACCATACAGCTGAGGATCCAGCGTCCGTTCCTTGTATTGTTATAGCTATTTGAGTTAAATTAGCTACTTTTAAGTAATGCTACTTATTATTAAATAGTCTTGGAACCCTATAAATGACATGAAGACCTTTATAAACGTACAGACTCTATAGACGTAAGAACTACTCTAAATTTACTTTTTTTAGAGTTTTGCTCGAACTCCCTGATGACAGAGAATCTACTAATAAGGTTCCCTACTAAGGTACTAATAAGTAATCCACTATTTATTTTATAATTCCCTTCAGACACAGCACTGAGATATGTATTGAATTATTTGTTTTGGAGCTCTTAGCAAAACCTAGTCAATATCCAAAACACTTTTTTATCAACACACTTTATTTTAAACACTTTTTACATGAAAAAGCAGATCTACTTACTTGTAATAAATTCGTATAAAATTAATTTCTACAATCCTAATAAAGTTTCTTTTATTCAGACATTTCCCAATACTGTAATTTTTCTCTCTTAAAACCATTTCATTACAAAGATTAGGCTACTCATTTTACTGACAAAATATCACTACTTCTTTGAAATATTTGCTACACGAGTTTGCGTGATAGAATTATTGTGAGAAGGCTCAACAATGGCAGTCTACCGGTACTGCTGAAGCTGAAGTGATGAGATAGCTCTGAACTCTGAACAAACATTATAACGCTTCTGTCATTCACAAATTCTTACACAAATCATTTCATGACTTTACTGCAATGAATCGTTCAAAATGAATGTCAAATTGAGCAATTTAGACAACAGACAGAAAGGTACCGTACATGCAAAGTAATAAATTATGAGATTCAAGTGATGTATGAAAATTTGTTCAATCATTTAGATGTTTTTAATCGGCTGTTTCAAACCTCTTTACAATTCTCAACTATAATTACTCCTCAAATAATTTTTCCCTTTCTTCTAACCTTTTTCTACCGAACAGTATTCACTGTTTTGATGTTCCATGATATCCAAAATCACCTTTCAGCAACTCTTTGAAAACTTGTTGTTTTTTGGTCAAATGCCATTATTTTTATTATTAAATTTAAATTAAATAAAATTTATGATATAAATTACATTCCTTAATATTTCAAATGGTTTGCAATTATAAATGCCGTTCCTGTAAGGAAAAAATCGAACATTTCTAATTACTTGATCGTATATTATCAGAAATTCAGATTTCTTGTATAGGCTACTCCTTTCTGCCTTAAAAATCATTTGAAATTCTATTAATTCCAAATAATAAAACCCTCTTCGTAAATAAGTTTTATGATGAACCATGACACTTAAATGTTGCAAGACGACTTCTTAATAACAAATACTACTCGAACAATCTTTTGCCTAAATAGTCGATTTTACTATATAAAAGTTGTGTGTTACTAGCAAATTCCATGAGGAAATGTAATTTACTTGTAAATATTTTCCAGTTGTGGGAAACATCATGTATCATACTTTTTGCTGCCCAGCATGCCAGCGAATACTAAGTTATTGAATGTTTCAAAATTCCAATGATAAATTTATTGTCAGTAGAAATCCCCTTTCCCTCTCCCCTCCTCACATCAAGCAGATAAAATGATATGGTTACAACACACGAAAGCCAACTGGAAACCACCAAATTTTATAGTGTGCACAATAATAAAATGGTTATAAACAAACAACAGCAATGTGTAATAGTAATAGAGCTCCAACATGCCTTATAATAAATTAATAGTGTCAGTGTGCTAACAACCAAGTATCAAATATGCAATACAGGAGAAATGGATCTTGCCGTCGCTCATTTATCATGACTGTAATTAATAAATAATCATAGATTATTGAATAAAATTCAAATTTTTTCCAAGAAACAGTTCTACTTAAGTTGAATGCAGGTGAGTTACTGAGAGAAAGTCTGAATTTATTCATTTGATTAATTATATTTAAGAACCATTCATGGTTTTCACCTAATTAATACAAAAACTAAATTTAAATTTATTTCAATAGGTTTAGTTGCCTCCTTTACTTTACTAGTTACGAATCATTATAAACATGAACTGTCAAACAACAAATAACACTAGTAATAGAAAAATTGGCAGTATTAAATTGATTACAATAAATATTATTACTGTCTTGGTCATAAACTAACTGTAGTCAATATTTATTAACTTTTTATTGTAAATTCAACGTCTTGCAGACAATTTATAGAGAAAATTGACTGCAAGTCGATGAATTTACAATAAAAATTTAATATTAACAACGCAGATCGTTATAGAACAAGAAATCCAAGAGAATATATTCAAATCAATTGTGTTTGTTTATGATAGTGTTTATTAGGGCGTTTTTACGTTTGTGTTTATAAAATTAATGCTTGGGCTTATCTTCAAGTTTTTGTTTTAGAGAGGCTTTGTTCAAAGCCAGAGAATAGAATGAACAGATTAAGCTCATGAGAATTTTAAATTATTCACAGATTTATTACTCATGTCGAGGAAAATTTTAAATGATACCAGTATTCTATTTTTCAACAGGGAATGTGCTAGCCAACCGGCTAACAGAAACAGATTATACAGTGCTGTTGCTTGAAGCTGGAGGTGATGAAACCGAAATATCGGATGTACCTCTTCTTGCTGCTTACTTACAACTAAGCCAGCTCGACTGGAAATTTAAGACTGAACCTCAAGGCACAGCTTGCTTAGGTAGGTTTTGATTCTTTTTAAAAACAGTAATATTCACTTTTCAAAAATTACTACGAACAGGTGTTTGAAGTTTGTTTTAGAAAGGAAACGCCACTTAGAATTAAATTTCTTCCATACTCAGCAGCTCTGTATCAAGTGACTACATCAAGTACTTTTTCTTTGCAACGTGGCATGCAATTCTGTCAGTCTAGCCTTCTGACCTTCCCCCTTCCCTTTACCATTGAGGCGTGATTTATTGAGTACCGTACCGTGTGATTTATTGAGTACCGTACCGTATGTTGAAAACAAAAATGTATTAACGCATTCAATCTCTTATTTTGTAGCTTTAAACACTAGCTTCAAATTAGTATAGTTGAATTAATTCCTAGCTAATCAACTGCATGCTGCTTATTATACCTAAATTCCTTGAGGTTGCCTTCTGTCTTTGTGCATGGATGCAGAGTGAGGTGAAGGGGTATGAAGGTTTTTTATTTATTTTTGTTTTGGAGGATGAAGCTCACATAGTGTGATGTAGAATTTTTTTTAAATTCTTACAATACATTTTTTGTAGTGGATAAGGTGATATTGTATAAGATATCCGTAATTAATAATAAGACGAAGTTGTCACAACCACATTTATTCGTGGTTATGACAAATGAATGTGGTTATGACAACTTCCAGTCTTATTAGCCACAAGTCTTACAATACTATTAGTAAACTAAAATACACAACTAATAACTATTACAAAGCAATACAACAAATTTTATTATTGTTGTATTCTATCATTTTCACAATTACTGCTTACCATACCTTGAAAATTGTGACATTTCTATAAATATCTATTTTTCTGGAACAAGAATCAAGTAGGCAATATTGTGATCTGTAATCGTGCTTCTAACTGATCTCTGCCAGTGCCTAGCTGTCAAGTAAACTTCTTACAAAATGAGAGTGATAGTAAAATTCTTACAAATGCTCTACCCGTTTGCCATTAATAAGAACATAATACTGATCACATCTGGATAAAATTTTATTCAATAGTGTACGTCATGGTGTATCTTTTTAAAAGAAGTAAAAAGGACATTAATTCAATTTTATAACAAAGTATTGAGGTATAAATAATTGCGTTCTTATAATATAATAATTTTTTACTACACATTGTATAAAACATCTAAATTGAATTTGTTGCAGCTATGAAGAATAATCGCTGTAATTGGCCAAGAGGAAAAGTGATTGGGGGCTCAAGTGTGCTCAACTACATGCTCTATGTGAGAGGCAACAAGAAAGACTACGATCTTTGGGAATCGTACGGAAATCCAGGCTGGGGCTCAGAAGAGGCTCTCTATTACTTCAAAAAGTCAGAAGACAATCGAAATCCTTACCTTGCGCGCACACCATATCATTCAACAGGTGGCTATCTAACAGTGCAGGAAGCTCCATGGCACACGCCTCTGGCCAAGGCATTCCTCGAGGCCGGAAGAGAAATGGGCTACGAGACAAGGGACATCAATGGAGAACGACAAACGGGATTCATGATTGCACAAGGAACTGTGAGAAGAGGAGCACGCTGCAGCACAGGCAAGGCATTCCTGAGGCCAGCTAGACTTCGCAAGAATCTCCATGTTGCCATGAACGCCCAAGTCACCCGCATCCTTATTGACCCTGTTACAAAGACTGCATATGGAGTGGAATTTTTCAGAGATGATGCTAAACATACAATACGTGCCAGAAAGGAGGTGATTATATCGGCTGGAGCTGTCAGCTCTCCACATTTATTGATGCTTAGTGGAATTGGACCAAAAGACCATCTAACACAGCATAATATACCTGTTATTCAGGACTTGAATGTAGGCCAAAATTTGCAAGACCATATAGGATTTGGAGGAATGGTATTTCTTGTTAACGAAGAGGTGTCACTTGTGCAGAAACGGTATGAGAGTGTTAAAGCAATCCTTCAATACGCAACTCTTGGTGATGGACCACTGACAGTTCTTGGAGGCGTTGAAGGTTTGGCGTTTATAAACACAAAGTATGCCAATGCTTCTGATGATTTTCCAGACATAGAGTTTCACTTTGCGTCAGGTGCAGTAAACTCTGATGGGGGACACCAGATTAGAAAGGCACATGGATTGAAGGACAGCTTTTATAAGGAAGTGTTCAAACCTATTGAAAACAAAGATGTCTGGTCAGCTGTACCCATGCTGCTTCGTCCAAGAAGCAAGGGTTATATACACTTGCGCAGTTCCAATCCATTTGACTATCCGCTCATTTATCCCAACTATTTTTCTGATGAACACGATATGAAGACAATGATTGAAGGAGCAAAGATTGCATTAGCAATGAGTAGAACAAGAGCATTTCAGAAATTTGGAAGCAAAATGCACACCATCCGTTATCCTGCCTGTCGACACATAATGGTCTACACTGACAAATACTGGGAATGCATGATTCGTCATTACTCAATAACAATCTACCATCCGATAGGCACTTGTAAGATGGGCCCCTATTGGGATCCTGGTGCAGTAGTCGACCCTCAATTAAAAGTTTATGGTATTAAAGGCCTGCGTGTAATTGATGCATCAGTTATGCCAACAATGGTCAGCGGAAATACAAATGCTCCAGTCATAATGATAGCTGAGAAAGGATCTGATATGATCAAAGGGTATTGGCAGACAGCTAATGAAAGTCGATTTGAGAGAAAATAGAATACACAGCAAAGCAAAGGTGGCAAGTGGACAATGGTTTCAAAATCATTGTCAGCCAAAGATAATACCAAAGAGTAGTTTAAATAGGAAAGCAATGGCACTAACATGAATTGGAATTGTTAAACTATGGAGTGGAAGCAAAATCTAATTATTAGATTATTTATATATAATCTAATTACACGCCTATTATCATTAAATGAGTTAATTATGCACCGTAACGTTTGACGTCCATCTTTTGAGTCTACTCCAGATGTTGAGATACATATTATGGTTGAAATGGAATTCTTGAGACTGACAAAGCATTGAAAAATAGTCCAGTAACTCAGAACCGACCCTGTGTTTGGCCACACAGTGTTTGGTTTTATGAAAATATTATGAGTTTAATAGCGTTAAAATAGCATTTAGCTATTCATCGTAGTAGCAGCTTTGGACAATTTTATCTGCTTCGAGTTATTTGAAAAGATGTGAAAATATTTATTAATTTGCTTGGAATTCCTCTCCATGACGGAATTATGCCAAATACGTCTGCTACTGCGGACATTGGCAACTGCATTAAAAATCTAAGAGAAATCGATGAATGTCACAACACAAAAACATTCAGTCAATGCCGGTAATCAAAAAGAATTTTAAACAAATCATCTTTTAAAATTTATCAATTTAATAAAAATTGTAACGCCTTCCCAAATAACTCGAGGTTGATTGTACTGGCCGGTTAAATCTCAAATTAATTTTACTTCACAGAGGTTGTCAGTGTGGCCTGGTGATTGAGGCGTTCGACCAGCAATTGGAAAATCCGTGGTTTGATTCCTGGCATTTACTGGATATTTTTGTGTTTTGGTATTCGTCAATTTTCATTAGCAATTTAAAGCACTTTTCAATGTCCGCAGTAGCGAAGGTCTTCGACATAGCATTAAAAGGAATCTGAAAATTAAATATAATGTTATCTGATTAAACCTGGTGATTCATAATAGTCTTCAATGACTAAACAGAAAATGTGGTTTGCAATGAGCGTGGTGAGGTGTCTCACTGTTGGTGATGAGTTTATTCAGAAGCCATAAGCGACCGGTCATATATAGTAGATTTTAGTTTACATTTGTGAAATACTGTATAATAAATAAGATCAGAGCTGCTACTTTCAGGACTTGAAAAACTGAGTTCTCAGTAATGTGATATTGTGTGAAGTATAAAATATTATATGGTTAAATATAATGTAAATATTGAAAATAAAATAATATTCAGTGTATAGTTTGATACAAGAGAAATAAAAAATAATAATCTCAATGTTTCAATCATAGTTGATTTGATCTAATTTTGTGAAGGTCAAACAAGTCTAGATCTACTTATCAAGATTTTATTAATGTAGTAAAAACAATATGTATTATTAAAGACTGGTACCAATAGACTTGTCAGTTATTGAATTAATAATTTGATTAACTGGACCTATACAGAGCTCTGACACTTCTCATAAAATATTCATCAATAGTTATTTATGACTGTTTCAATAGTGATAAAAAGTTCATGTGAGCAGAACAATTCGTACATTACTGCAAACGGGTTTAGAATAAAGAAAAAAAATTACTAACCTGTATGTCTATGTCACAACAGTTCTAAGAGCGCCTTGGCCTACCAACTAGATTAACGGCATCAAATTCATAAGGTGCTTGCACAGTGGAGCATCCAATACTCAATGATGATCACCATCGTAAAATCAAACATATGCTGCGTAATGGTGGTATTCACGCTTATCCAATGTGTTGTACACCATTATATACCATATATTTGATTTTGCGATGGTGATTATCATCGATTTTGGATATTCCACTGTGCTAACACCATACCTCAAACGACAGAGGTGATTAATCATGGAGTAGAGACGATGCTGTAGTGTGGGTGAATGTATTAAATAAAATAACTGTCAAGTTATCAACTGAAATATATAATGTATTTTCATTCACACCAATAGAAACAGACACAGGAGTCAATGAAACCTGAAGGCGTTGATAAAAACGCGCTCACTGATATGACAATTAAATTGGAGCACTTATTAACTGAAAATTGTACACTTGAGAAGAATTGAGATGGAAAAGTTCTTTACGCTACGAAATCAAGAGGCCTATTGAAACCACCTTTGCGGTTCATATACTGACGGTATTTTCGTTTAAGTATAACATGTACTGCTCCTTCCTCTTGTGAGTCAATATTTTTGCCCTTAGTAGTATCAAACGCACAGAATCCCATGAGTTTCATCATTTCCTGTTCTTCAGGCGTCTTACCTTCCAGGTCTTCGTCTGAAAACGTAAAAATACCAGTTTTAGACAATTTTCATACATTTTATTTATTTGAAAGACAGTTACATTGAAGGCATACGGGATTAAACCCAACTTGCCATCTTGACACAACAGTTAATTTCAATACATAATTAAAATAACCTGTATAAAAGAATTACATTTTACATTATTTTAAAATTAAAATACAGCATAAATAGAAAACAAGTGGAATCTATTGATAATCAACGAAGAAGATTTGAAATGAAAGATATAATGAACGATAATGAGATAATAATAGTGAGAGTAAGTGATAATGAGATTTAGAAGAGTGATTTTTCCCTTCCTTTTAAAGGGTATAAGTAATGAGTAACCTGAATGAGGGAAACACAAACTATATGAAGAAGGGAATAAGTAAAAGATGAAGGGGTATGGACTAACTCATGAATAGATTTTAAATGTATACAGTATTAGTTTTTCCAATTTATTAGACGTATGCATTTAGTTTTGAACTGTACCTTATACATAATCATTTCTAGAAAAAAAATCATTCATTTATAAAATTATGATCGTTTAACAATTAGGAATTTAGGTATCATATAGGCATGAATTTGTTTCCATTAGAATAATTATTTCTAAAGCACTTTGTCATATTTTGCTTGTAAAAAGTAGAGTATCAGCAAGAATTGTTTCATTTTCAAGTTCTTATTAACATATTATGCTCATTACAATATCATTATTGGCATCAACATATGAATCCCAGTACGTAGGATGAGTACATAAAGAAATCATAAGAACAAATGGTAGCGCAGTTAGTTGGTGCTCTTGTCTGTGATAAGATAAGGCTCTGGCTGGCTTCGTTTCCTGCAGCCTTGGGTTCGAGTCTCATTCAGCCATGAATGTTCTCCCCATTCCCCTCATTACCCACGCACAATTCGCCAGACTCAAGTGAGCATCATCCACAATAAAAAAAAATGTATTTGGTTTAGAACATTTTAGCTGGGTGCTGAGGCTGAGCGGGTTGTTGCTCCGATCCTTGACAAGGTAATAACAAACTATAAACTATAATAAAAATAGTCAAGATATAAAGCACTTCTTGGTCCTCAGATTATATGAGATTGAATTATTTGCGTAAATTTACAAATTTCTCGTACAAGTGAATGGAAACAATATAATTAATATCACATAATGAACTGAATAACGATAACCAGGTGTGTGACTGTCATCATTCTGTAAAGAAAAAATTGGTTGTAATCTAGTTTGAAATGCAGGAGGGAAAATTTTGTCTCCAAGTAACCAGAAGACAAGTGTGCGTTCTGAGAGCCTGTACTGGTGCATGAAACAAAGCGTCGATTGGTCTGTGAACGTTTACAGATCAATCAGACGCCTAGCTTCATGCAACGATTCAACTACTCCCATAACGTAGACAAAGTTGATAATTAAGATGTAAACCTCTTCTTGGGCCTCAGATTAGATTAGATTAAGTTATTTTACGTAAATTTACAAATTTCTCGTACGAGTTATTGAAAAAAATTCTTAACTTTTAAATTCTTAAATTCTAAACTTGTGATTGTAGACTGTGGTATGCAACATAGTTTAACATGAGCTACGGCATTTTCAGTAGAGAAAAAGCAAATCATATTTAACAATAAGAATCGAATAAAGCATTATTTACATAATGCCTTAAAAGGCGAATTAGCTTTATAACCTTGTGCTGGCCGGTGTCATATAGCATCAAACGAGCACTAGCTCACTACTTTAGAAAAATTTTATCAAATTATACTAAAATACTACAGTCATTTAATCACAAACGTGACATATCCCACAAACTTAAATTGTTTTACAGCAGGTGCCTGCTTAAAGAAAGTCAAATAGAATTTCAGAATAAAACAAAACTATACAGTACCTATATACTAATAATAATAAACAAAACTATATATTCTGATAATATTATCATAAAAGTAATAAACGGCGAACTTTGGACACAATTCGTCCACTTTTGAAACACTCACCCTTATAAGGCTCACAAAGAGTATTCTCACTAAAGGGAGAATGAGTGATAATCTTATATCTATACAAGTAAATATGAATCACTAAAAGTGTTGCTAAAAGCGGCTGGAGCAATTCGGGTATTTTTTTTTAATGAAAGAACATCATTCAGCGGTGGCCAAGTTTTGCAAGGATCGGCCCAATATCAAACAAAAAGGAGCAATCATGGATGTATTCATTTCAATTTTGTTCGAATAGGGTTTCACACATAACCGTCAGTCGGGTAACCGGTGTGGTTTACCAGGCCGATCATTGTTATCATATGGAACGCTTCACATCTACCCGATTTTTGAAATCATATGATGCAATGTAATTATGCAGGGTTGACGACATCTGTTACCCAAAGCTGGTAATGTATTTTTTTTTTTTTTTTAGGATGAAGCCCACATAGGTCTGAGACCTGTGCGTGGGTAATGAGTTGGATGATGGTGATTGATGAGTTGGACCTACAGTTTTAGGTGGGTTCCGAACCACCGGGAAGTGATTATACAGCAGAGAACAGTGTCTTTTTTGCTGGCCAATCTAATCGGTCACCGTTACGAACAGGACCTACGAGAACGCAGCTTATCTCTCTGATTGAACAGATACCTGCTACGGCTCGCGGCTATCACTTGTATGAAACAAGCCTGTAATCTCCCGTTTCTATCAATCAGGTAAACTTAATTTGAATTAAGAATAAGAAGAATATAATATTTCTGTTTATATGAACATCTATGTAAATAAAAATGAATCGCTAAATGTGTTGCTAAGCGCAAAACTAGAGCCCTAGGACTAAATTCTACCCTAATAGTCGTAGGGGGTTTAAATTTGAAATGCTCCCCTTCATTGAAAGGTGGTGAGTAAGAAAACAACGAAGGAGACATCTCTGATCAGCTGGAAGAGCCCAAGGACTAACTTCTTCCCTAATAGGTTGAAATTTTAAATGTAGCCTCAGTGGAGGTGGCGAATAATAAAATCAAGGAGAATTTCTTTTGAGATCGCAGCAACGCGTGACGGGCCAACTTGTATTTTTTTTAATAAAAAAAAAACTGAAAATAATTAGATTATTTAATGTCATGATAATTATTTGAACGAAAACATGACCACGAAAATGTAAACTTTACAGCTAGGGTACAGTATCTACTTCTGTAAATTCACTACAAAATAATACTGAGATAATTACCGGTAAGTTTTGGTCGACTGCCAGCACTAGATCGGGATGATGACTTGTGCCTGTCTCTATCCTTGTCACGATCTCTGTCCCTATCACCCCGATCTCTGTCTCTATCACGTTCTCTGTCTCTCTCCCTGTCACGATCTCTGTCTCTCTCGGGTGAGTGCGATCTCGAACGCGATCTTGACTTACGATGCCTGTGATCTCTTTCTACTGATCTGAAAAAGTTCAATTTCACTATGAGCTTACAAATTCCATAAACAGATACAGAATATCAAAATCCTAGAGAAAAACTACGATTAGATATTTTACTAAAAAATGTGAGTTTATAAATGTATATTAATGTTACAGACTGAAAAAGTTCATGTCTGAGATGGTGATTGTCAAATACATACCTCAGATATTTCTTTCTGGCAAGTTATTATTTCCTAGTATTTTTAATTTGTCAGCACCTGATTTCTCAGAACCAGAAACTGGTCGGCGTATAGGCAGGCATTAGGCCTCTGCATTACTGGTCATCACCTTTGATTTCAGTTTTTTATCTTGGAATAAAAGTTTTGAACATGTTTGGGAAGTGAAGTTCCCAGGTTGGGTTTTGTCCTAAATATCCTCTTCACCCCACTTTTTTGTTAAACATTTGCTTACAGTGGCCCTCATGATTGATTTTCGAAGAAACGGTGAATACCAAAGTTCAAGAGCATTGAATTGCCTTCAATTTGATGTAACTTACAGTATGTCCATCTCTTACCAATTAAAAGTTATATAGGCTCTTACATGCACACTTAGTTTCTTCAGCAATAAGTATGTGGATATAACCATGATAATATTGTATAATGCGTGGTATGAGCAATATTTTTTGACTCTGAAACATTGTTAGTAGTTGGAAGATAAAGTACTGATAATCCAACCCTTGTGGTGGAGCATAAAATGGTCTATTTTTTGGTCATATTTTTATTTATCGATTAAATCTTGAAAATAGTGAACTTTGGAAAAAATCGAAACTTATTGAATTTACTCAATTAATAAAGAGAGGCGAAGAGGATATTTTAGAAAATTATTGATTTTCGATAGTGTCTCTGAAACGGTTGAACATTTGAGCTTTCTTTTTTATTTGAAACATTTATTTCTAATGCTTACCATTTCCGAGATATAACCGAGAATGTCGAAAATGGTACTTTCTCCCCCCTTATGACTTTATGCTCACTTCCCAGGGTTGGGGACCTTTAGTATGTTTACCTTCTAATTACTCTTAACAGACTCAAAAGAAATTCGCATCTTTCATGCATTCTATAGCCTCATTTTGAGCTTTCATTGACTGTACTAAAAATGTTTGGGTTTGCATGAAATCAATGTGGGTATTTTAAACTTTGATAGGTTTAATATCACAAACCTACCTAAATATGATCATAACTTTGTTATACCAAATCAGCCATAAATGGTACCTTCTCCGCCACCCCTCCCATCACATGCTCACCTCCCACGGTAGGGGACTTTGGGCCGTATTTATGAACGTTCCGGTTGCAGTTCCGTATGTAGTCCAGGGAAATAATCAACCGAGAGATCGACAGTCGGTCGATCGGTACCAAACTCAAAGCTAAACCTTACCTATCGACTATCTATTCGGTCAGTGATTGTTTCACTGGGTAGTCCAGTGAATACGGAGTTAAATACGGAACTGCAGCCAACGTTCCTTCTGTGTCTCGACTCGAGGAACTTTTGAAATGCCTTTATTAGATTGAAAGTGTTCTCAAGCTGACTTGCCAGCGAGTCATTATTGATGAATTACCATGCACTGTATGTAAATTTACAGTTACTGTAACGTAATTATTAGTACGCAAATGTAATCTATAATAATATTTTATGTTTTCGATTTTTGAACAATGGCAGATTCCTGTAGTGTAGCGAGCTATCTAACAGCAGTCTGAAGAACTTCATTGACATTATCACAGGTGAGCAGAAAAGTTTATAGGTTAGAAACTGAGTATAATCTCAAGAATCGCTTCAATCCCTTCTACCTTGACCAAGAACGGATTTGAGATACCAATTTCAAGAAAAACTTGACACTCAAGTTAAGATGATCTCAAAGTGAGGTTCATAAATACGAAATTTATTTGAAGTAAAGGCGAATTTACTAGCGGACAAGTCAATGAGTATCAACACTATAAGCCGACCCAGCTCGCCGACCCGGTCGTATAAAAGTGTAATTCCATATAACTTATTAATGTAAATCCGTGTTCAATGTAATCAATTAAATGTAATTATCATCAGAAGTCAGGTTGGGGGAGCTGGGCTGACGTTTAGTGTTACAGCTACTCGCTGGTTTTTAACTTCATGAACTTTCTCTGTCTTTAGATGAACTTCTATTCACTGGTAGGAGTACCAGTTAAGAGACACTGAAGGAACTTTCATAAATACGGCCTTTTTAGTCGATTATTTCACTGGACTAAATACGGATCTGCAACCAGTATGTTTAACTCCTAACTACTCAGATTCCCGAAGAAAAAATTGTCGCATCTTTCATACATTTTAGAATGTATTCATTGACTGGTCTATTTCGGCATTGTTGTTCTAGGAATTGATATAAATTACAGAATGCATACTTTTTTCTTACCTTCGCCTTCTATCCCTTGATCGTGAACGTCTCCTTCTTCGCTCCCTTTCGTCTCTATCAACTCTTCCTCGTTCACGTTCTCTTGATTTACTTCTTCTACGCCTTGGAGAAGGTGATCGGCTCCTACTAAATCCCATGCTACTCCAGATTTAAAATATAAGTCATATAATATATTAGTCAAACTCCGCAAAGTGCAACAGAAACTTCTAGAAATGCAAATAAATAATACAAGCTCCGAGCCCAAGAAAACTACACACAATGTTCTATATTATTTATATTAGGGACTGCAGACAACAACAAAAACGTCAACAACCAGCAACCCAAAGAATGGCTACCAACCCAAAGAATGGCAAAGATGCATGCAAAGAACGTGGAAAAATCTTGTGGTTCGCCGTTTTTTAATTTTAGATTTCATAATTTTCTACATACCTAGTAGAAGAATTTTTGATTTTTACTAATTCCACAATTTTTTCACCATGCCCCCAGGCTCCCAGCTGGCGATAGAAAATCTCACAGGGAAATAAATTTTAGGTTATGGTTAGAGATTAGAGGAAGTTTTGAATTTGAGGTTAGATCAACTGTGGTTTGATGACATGTAACTTAACTTACGTGTGATTTGATGACATGTAACTTAACTTACGTGTGATTTACAATTATTTAGATTATGATTTGAATTCAGTTCTTACTTATTTCTAGTTCTATTCCGTACAATAAGGCACCTGTTACTACTAATAGAAAGTTGAACTAAGGATTATCTTCTCCATACATCACGTCCCCCTCGTGTGAAATTCGTTGAGAAAGAATAATTTATAAATTGAGTTTCACTGGATTTGGAAATTGAAATTCCCTGGTATTTCATTGAATTGGACTTTTGTATCTTTGTTATTTGCAATGGAGATAGGATTCCAATTAAAAGAAATTGATTGTAAGGTAAGAGTTGTACAATTTATAGAGTGTAATATTCTCACTATTTTTCATGCACCGGTTCTCTATCTTAAACTTGAAGGGCCTGTATCTGCAATACCATTTGGCTGAGTACTCTAAGTAGGCGAGAAGATAATTTTTTTCGATTCAAGGTCATTGGTGTTCCATAAGCCATGATCTTACCCTTCCCTTGCAAATCTTAAATTAGTCAAAGTGTCAAAGATTGTACCAAAACGTTACAGTTAGAGCTAATGCAGAATCATCAGTACATGTACATATATTATTTTACATCCAGGAATAAAGACCTCACTATGATAACTTAAAATAGGAAAAATTTCAAGACCTAAAAATGAGGTCGGATTTCACCTAGACTATGCATATAGAAACCATATTTAGATCACTTATAATTGGTCAACATAAAATGTTACCATATAACATTCTACTATGATCATGTCATAGTATCACTTTTGAATCCGCTGCGCTACTGTGCAAGCATACTAATATAAATACACAATTAATTATTTCAAAAAGAGCTTTAAATACCGTAATTCAGGTTTTATCTATCTTCACAAAATACTATTGCAATAAAACATGCATAACTCAATTAAGATAACTTAAGTGTTTGTCAATGAAACTAGACGATTATTTGGTAAAGAGTTAAATTATTAAATAATTATTTTTTATACCTGTTCATACATCAACAGGAAGTTGATCTCAAACAGACAGTTTGTTTGAGATTGATAATGGAGTAGCATCTGAAACTAGTTTCTCTATATTTTTTAATAAATGTGGTTGTGACAACTTCGTCTTATTATTCATTATAGATATCTTCCACAATATTTCACCACCTGCTGGTGTCAAAAAAAAATCTGCTATCCTTTTCATACAAAGACTTTTCTGTCTTCAGGGTCGTGGAGTTGTTGCAACACGTGACTTCAAAGCCGATGAAACAATCTTTGAAGAAGAGCCGTTGGTGTGTTGTCAGTTTAGTTGGAATGCAGCTTATGGCTACTTGGCTTGTGATCATTGTATGAGGTGAGGAAATCATTATAATTATGAAGTGTTTCATAAGAATTGAGATACCAACGTTAGATTACTGACATGATTGATTTCATGATGGAATAATTATGAAATTAATCGTATCAGTAATGGCAACTATGTAACGTTGTCTCACTGCTCAATATATTTTTATGGAAAAAACGGTTCTTTCACACAGTAGTTGCTTCATTCCTATTATAAGTGAAATACTTTTTTTGTGCTGAATTTTTGTAACCCCGAAAATCATTATAAAACTGTAGAATAGAAATTTGAAGTGAATATATTATTGTAAATACGTACATCTTCTATAAAATATTTGATCGAATGTTAATGAATCACTCTTGTTTACAGGCCATTGGAAACTACTGAAGAAAATGTTAAACGCTTGACTATGTGCAGAGACATTCTAATACTGCCTTACCCTGAGTACTGTCCGACTAATAAGAATGATCACTCGTTTTGTCCATCATGTCATGTAAGTTTACCGATTTTTTAAAATTTACCACGAAAAAAATTCAATTTAACGAGAGTTTAAAATGAAGGGAGTTCAAATAAACAAGAAAGAGTCAGGGAAAAATTCAAATAAACAAGAGTTGATTAAACTTTTATCATTATTTGAATATTTATTAACAAAAACCAAAGTAAATTGAACAGCAAATTAATTAAAAACTGTAATTTTAAGAGTTATTAAACTGCATTTGTTTTGGAATAATTATTTATGAACATTTTATTTATAAGAGTACTGTATTTAGTAAAAAACTAGTTAATGAAAAAATCTGTAATTTTCTTTTGAGTTCCCATTTATCGCTGTCCAATAAATTTTCAATGTTTGTCAAAGCTGAGAAGAAACCATCACTTGTGTCCATTCGGAACGAACACAAAACTGGGAGATTATTGAAACCACTGCTGAACACTAGAGTGCAAAACGACAGGTCTCTGTTAATAAACAACTTCAAATTATGAGGGTACCTGATTACATTGATTTTGTTCAAAATATAGAGTTTTTCAAGGGACCAAACAGAATCAAAATTATCAAGAGATTCAAATTAACGAGAGTCGACTGTTTATGTCTATATATCATTGTAACAGAAGGTTTATTGAAAGAGAGGTCCGGCTGCGTCCTAACTCTGTTCTCTTAGGTAAAAATAAAGGCGGTCATTCTATTCCATTTTTAAAATGCAATTACACGCAATTCATAAATTAAATGATTAATTTTGATATTGTAATCTCCAATATTTATGTCATTATTGAGTCCTCTGGCTTGAAACTGCTTAACAAATAAAAAAGCAACGGGAACTTAGTTCAGGACAATGCATTGCTTTGTCTGAAGAAAGCTTCGCCGGTAGAGACTTGCTGTTGTTTTATGTATAAAATGCTTTGCCGGTAGCTAATTGCGTTGTTTTATGTATAAAATGCTTGCTTCTCCATAAATGTTATAATTTTATAGGTGCAGTATTGCAGTGAAAAATGTAAAACAACAGCGTGGGAACAATATCACAGAACCCTCTGTCAGAATATGGATTATTGTCATCCTCTTCATGAGCTTAATGAAGAATGGAAGTGAGTACTTGCTATCTATGTTTGTATGAATCTTTGAAGTCAATTGACAAAACTAATGTCTTATAACCTATTAATTATATGAGTGTAAAGCTATTTAATAGGTTACCTTTAAATGCTAGACATGTTACTTTTAGAAGGTTCAAAACTACAATACAGGAGTGGTTGAAATCCAAACCACTATATTCACTTCAGGAATGGCAGGATATGAGCATGGAGGGTCTTGCTTTTGAATGACTTGTCTCACTCAATGTTTATTTAATGGTTTGGGCTACTTTTTGTGACTATTCTGCTTGTTTTGTTCTCTATTATGTTTGTATGAACGTGACTATGTCTATTGTGCTTCCTGTACTTATTGACAATAAAACCATCTATCTATCTATCTTTCATTAAAAAATCGACGTTCCTCTATCTTTGGACTACTAGACTACGGCCGAGTGCTGTAGCAGGTATCTGTTCAATCAGAGATAAGCTACGAAACTCCTGGGCTATCTTTGTAAGGGTGACCGATTCGATTGGCCAGCAAAAAAGACTGTTTTCTGCTGTAAAATCACTTCTGGTGGTTCGGAACCCACCTAAAACTGTAGGTCCAACTCATCAATCACCATCATCCAATTCATTACCCTCACACAGGTCTCAGATCTATGTGGGCTTCATCCACCGAAAAAAAAAGATTTGAGTGCATTAATTAATACTGCAATAATTGGCTCGATATTTTTGTTCTGCTACTGTGGTCTGTTTAGCGAGTGTTTGTAGTGAAGCTTCACCCAGCCAGCGCCGTGGCCAATAGGGAGGAAGGCCATCGTGAGCTATGTCAGTCACTTTCTAGTTTCATCGCTCAGTCTTCAGCCAGCAGTGCTATCGCTGCTCTCACTTGATTTTAATTTTGTTCACAGTTTTAGGGAAGTGATAGACGAGTGTCGTAGCAGTTATCTGTTCAATCAGAGATAAGCTACGAAACTCCTGGGCGCTCTTTGTAAAGCTGGGCATTCACGTTCCGATTTGCAGTACCACTTGCAGTCCAACCTTCAAGGTTGGATCCGAAAACGGAACGTGAATGGGCTTGTTGGATGGTTGGAATTGTAGATGGACGACTAGATGGACTACTAGAGGGACGACTTACGAATGTCGACGGTGTTGGAGCGTGTGTGGGGCAGTCGGATCAAAGTCGTCCATCTTATCTCAGTCAGTGCATGACCTTCGGGTAACATCGGGCAACTTCGGTTACATTTTTCGGCTCAAGAGCGACGTTCACAGCTGATTAGGAATAAAGTTGGATTGTAAGTAGGAGCGTGAGTGGAGTCGACTATCCATCTAGCAGTACTACTAGCAGTACTGCAAGTGGTACTGCAAGTTGGAACGTGAATGCCCAGCTTAAGGGTGACCTATTGGATTGGCCAGAAAAAAGACTGTTCTCTGCTGTAAAATCACTTCTGGTGGTTCGGAACCCACCTAAAACTGTAGGTCCAACTCATCAATCGCCATCATCCAATTCATTACCCACGCACAGGTCTCAGACCTATGTGGGCTTCATCCTCCGAAAAAAAAACTTGTGAATTGGCCACACCCTGACGTAATTGACTCCGAAGTCGGCGCATCTCTCCATACACTCCACAGTTTGACGACCCTCGATCATAGTTCGTCAATCATCGGTCACCGAGCATAGTTTATGTTTCCGCTTTAGAGTCATGAATTGAAAGGCTTCTAAATGCTCTCAATATTCATAGAATTAGTAGTTTTATTGAATAAAATATACTTACTCATATCTCGTCAAATATATCTTTGAGAAAATTCAAATTAGAATAATGGTGGTGTTTTTTCAATCTCTTATTCTTTGCTTTCAATTTTTTCACGTATTTTTTGTGTCTAAATGTCTATTATACATTGACAGAGATCAAAAGATTTTGCCTACTTTTACGCAATCTGCTCTATGCGTACCAAGAAGAATGTGATTGTTTTTTTTTAACTTGAACTTCCTATTATCAAAATTTTATAGTTAACTATTGAACTTCTTGATATGTTTTCCAGAAAGATTCATTATCCACCAGAAACTGCAACCATAATGCTGTTAGCTAGAATAGTTGCTTTGGTTGAACAAGCAGAAGATAAGCAAGCTATTCTTAATTGTTTGAACGAGGTAAGTTAATGATTTGAGACTAAATAAAATCTATTGATCGTTTTCTGAGTTCCAAGCTTGTTGGAAGAAAACCCCACTTATTTTAATTTTCTCTAACGATGCGTTTTGTTGCTCCGTTTTCAAGTCGGGATCACACTACCTAACGCCCTTACTTGCTTTTGATTTAGAGTAGTGTGTACTCGGCTTGAAAACGAATGATAAAACGTAGCACACAAAACGCATCGCCTATCACCCCCTTTTCAACCAAGACATTTTTAATAAAATTTTCTTCGCATTATTTTTTCTCTTTCTTTACAGGTCTCGCCTTTAAATCTTTTTTAACCGTTTCATTGGATTTCTCCTACTCTTTGTTGTCGAAAATAGTTGTGTTTATTTGTAGCTTTTCATGGCTGTCTGCCTCTTTCTTGCCTACAATTTCATTATTTTTATTTTGGTTTGCCTATTTGAATAAATTGAGAACTTTTGTTTAATTATCCAAAATACTTGTGCTCACTTCCCTTGTGCACTCTCATTTCATTGAACTGAACACTTGATCCTCGTTGTTCCAACTTCATGGCCTTCCCATCCACATTCAGGTGGTTAGGTATATTTCTCCGTTCTAGCTATTTTTTTCAATTCTATGACATCAGAAGTTTCTCTTGTATGAAACTCAGGATGTCATTCGTATCTTTATTGTAACCGTTAACATATATCTTTCAATGAGCTACAAATAAATAATAATTATAACTCATTATCAATCACCTGACGATTTTTTCCAAAATCTAATTTAGAAACGGTTCAACCCACTCAGTTAACTTTATTAGGCTTGCCATACATGTATGACGGTATACCGTAAATAATTACCTTTCAAGTTCAACAACCGATCTGTTGATCTGTAAGAAGCTGGTCAACCTTTGTAGACATGACGACCTGCAAAGGCGTTCAATTTATTTTTACCTGCACAGGTATACTGTTACATGTATGAGAATTGCCTGAGAATTTTATTATCAGTTGAAACTGCTTTGCATTATGGATTTCGGACGATACTTTTGTGAATTAAAGGCTTGTGAAATGTGGCTCGTATAGCTGTTTATGATTCATGATGCTCTTATAATCATTCATTTTTTCAATAAAAACATTTTTTCCAACAGTTTAGTCATAGCAAGATTGATGGAGAAGAAACAGATGAGACGTCAGTGTCTAATCGGTTGCTGGGACTCTACCAGGACCAGATTCAAAATTTGCACAATTTATTTGTTCGAGCAGTGCCAGCAAAAACAATGGAACAGGTATTTAAAAAGTAGACCATTTTTCCTTCATTTTTATTTTCTGTTATTGTTAGTTTACTATTTATCTATTGATAGCAAATGAAGTTTAAGTTTCAGAAGTTTGAATTTTGCAATAAAATGATGACTGTTAATCTTCGATGAAAGTGAATAACCATTCAGTATCCAGAATCAAGCTAGCAACAAATGTATTTTTACAAAACTATTGAAAACAAAAATATTCTTCAAGCTTCTTTAAATTACTATCATTTATTCGTATTATTTGAATACGAATATTTAAATTGTTCCAGCATGTAATCACTTGAATGTTTCAAGGATGGACGAATTTTGTCCAAACTTCGCCGTTTTCTGTTCGCGCATCAATTACATTCTCATTGTTAAAAATCATTTGCTTTAGCGATAAGACTGTTCATACTCTCTTATTTTATGTTTATTACCACCGTCTACAATCTATGTGATGTTACTTACATTTTTTTTAACACTCATACGAGAAATGTGAGGATTTACATAATGAATTGATCTAATCAGAAATCAGTAGTCAGACTGGTACGTAAAGCTATGTCGTTCTCAATCGATATGCGTCTGAAATTTGAAATATTACCTGAGTCTGGCCTTAAAAATAATTCTTTTGCAATGTGTGTATCTCATCCAATAGTAGACGGTAAATCGTTTTCTCATTAATGAAGTCCTACGATGAATTTTTTTGAGGATGAAGCTTATATAGGTCTGATACCTGTGCGTGGGTAATGAATTGGATGTGGTAATTGATGAGTTGGACCTATAGTTTTAGATGGGTTCCGAACCACGGGTAAGTGATTTTACAGCAGAGAACAGAGTCTTTTTGCTGGCCGATCCAATCGGTCACCCTTACTAAAAGGGTCCTGGAGTTTGTACCTTATCTCTAACTGATTCAACAGATACCTGCTACAGCTCATGGCTATCAATTGATGGATAAGATAGAACTATGGAAACCTAATAGGATTATTAGCGGGAAAATTGAGATAATCATTACAAAGTCTGTAGCAGCACACGGTTTACCTCTTGTTTTCTATGATGTTCAATATACTGTAAAATCTATGATAAAGGCTGTGTAAATATTATATTTTTATTCAAACAATGAGCTTAGATTGATTTTCTTAGATCTTGAGTCCAGCCCTTTGATTCAATATTTGTGTGCTATTACATTTTATTTTTCATGTATTTTAGTGGATGACATTGCAAGGCTTCTCATCGCTGCTAGCTATTGTTGGTGCCAATGGACAAGGAGTGGGCACAAGTGTGTTCAGCCAGTGGGTGGATAAAGTCACTTCGAACCCGGAGCTCGATCAGGCCCACCTTGATGAATTCATTAAAACCATTTACGATAAAATGGAAGAGTGTGAGTGTTATTTATCAATCTATTATGTATTTTTAATATATTCGTATCCTTATAACCAATATTATATATTATACAATTAGCTAGGTTATCCAGGTCAAATGTGGCTATGGTTCTACACTGTAAACTGTCATCTAAAAAGAATATCTATATTTAAAAAAATCTACTCAGACAAGAATAAACATATAGAATTGCTTATGGTCTTGAAATAAAGGTAAAGGATGGGAGTTTTTGTTGCTCTAGAAATTAATTAATTGCAAGATGGGGCGCCGCCGCATTACAAAATTAACGTACGCAAAGCACCAAATGCCAAGTTTCCGAATAGTTGGATTGGTAGAGTTGGTCCAATTTCTTGGCTGCCAAGAAGCCCAGACCTCACTCCGATGTACTTCTTGTTGTGGGGATACATTAAGAACATTGTCGATGGTGAAAAGGTTCGTGACGTAGTGCATCTCAGAGAAAGGATTACTGCTGCTATGGCAACTGTAACTCCAGAAATGCTCCACCACATGTGGTACAAAATAGACTATCGACTCTATGTTTGCCGTGCAAGTAATGGAGCACATATTGAAACTTATTAAGGTATGTAAAAAACTCCCAACCTTTACCAACCTTGTTTTACGACCATACGCTATTCTATATGTTCATTCTAGTCGGAGTAGTGATTTTTTAAAATACGGACATTCTTTTTCGATGACCCTGTATAACAGGGTACTAAACTTGACTTCTTTGTCGAGCCACCGTGGTGTAGTTGATTAGAGCGAATTCAAATCATACAACTCTTCATTTCGGCAAAAAATTATTTGAAACATACATAATTGACATCTCTAAATAATAATAATGAAATAAAAAACAAATAATGCAATCCCATAGAACAAGAATCAGAACAAAGATATAAATTTTTGAATTTTCATTTAATTATTGATATATCTTTCATTTATCAAAGTAACTGCATCATTTCGGAACTTTTATGTAGTGTAAATATCCCTTTGAATTGGGGGAAAATACAATCATTTTAACTTCTTTGTCGTACTGTATTCTTGCAGAGAACGCTGCTGCTCAAACTTTTTGGCAGCCATGTTAACACTAATGTCGGCGCTTGCGTAAAGCTAATCTGAAGAGGGAAACGTTAGCCGCAATTCGCTCACACTTTCCAATATTATACGCAAAGCTTGTTCATATAAATAACATAATATTGTAACGATTTATCAATTATAGCTACTGTATTCAATTATGAATTGTTTTCCTTTTTTGATGATTAGTGTGTTGTGTGTAGGTGTTGGGCTAGCATTCCTCAACAATGAAGGATCAGGCCTTTATTATCGACAACGATTTGTGAATCACAGCTGCGAGCCGAATGCAGTCATTACATTTCCACTAGGCAACAGCACATTGCGACTGAAGGCTCTGAAAGACATCGCTGCTGGCGAAGAGATATGCACCTCTTACATAGAAGTATGCGAACTGGAAAGAAGTCGACATTCTAGGCAACAAATGTTGAAGTATGACAACTCTCTCAAACAATGTTCTATTCGAAAATATTGGCATATTTATTTATTGTTGAAACTATTTTTATTCAACTGTTTTTAGTCATTTTTGAGTTTTGGAGAGTTTGTTTCGTGGCGCAATCTACATTTGACAAGTTTTCTTCGCTTTACTGTTTAATTTAAAAAACGCTATTCCAAAAATACACTAATGAATTGAATTGATTTACATTCCAATCATTTTTTACAACAAACTGAGAATGAGTCAGTACATGCAGGTCATATTCATACAGTCAAATCACAAGAACATCAAAACATAAAAAACACTAATCATAACATCAAAATGTGATAATAATTATTTTAAACTATTCAAAAGTCATACAAAAACGTTCATTGAATTGACATCAAAAATATAAGAAAAGAAAAAAAACAAAGAATTTCGCCCATTAAGAAATTCGCTCAAACAGTAAAGAGCCTTCTACACCAACCAATTTTTCAAATTAATTCCAAATTGCCTATAATTTGCTACTTTTAAATTTTGAGGTAGCAAGTTATAAATTTTGGGACCAAAATATTGGGGGACTTTTCAAATAGTGTTGTTTTGTGAGCAACCGCTGATATCCTAGTTGCATTACGATTGTTGTAAGAGTGTGATGCATTATAGCGTTTAAATGTGTCTAGATTCTTATGAGTGTGAGAGCACCCTTCCAAAATATATATTGATGGCACCGTTAGTAACTTTTCAGGACGGAAAAGTTCCCGACATGTATGTCTAGGAGGCTTACCGTAAATAGCTCTTACAGCCTTTTTTTTTTGTATTTTGAACACCCTCTCTGCTGAACTAGAAGCACCCCAGACAAGTATTCCATATCTAAGATATGGAAAAAAATAACCATAATAGATGGTCATGAGCGACTTCGTACTTACCATTCCTCGAAGCACCCTCAAAGAGAAGCATTAAGAATTCAGTTTTGAGCACTATTTTTCAGTATGTGCTGACCATTGCAGGTGCCTGTCAATCAGTAATCCCAAAAACTCAACATGAGGACTATGAAAATTGGTCAACGATTATCAAAAATCATACTAAAATCAGAAGTAAGTGTTTTCAGACATAAACCGAGATCTTAACTAAGCAGTACAAAACTCAAAATTGAATTTTATTGGCAGGAAAGCCCGCTTTTGTTCGTTTTTCTCCTGGAACTACTAGGGAGAATTGCACCTTACTAGAAAATATTTTGATTCTCCATTCGGAATTTTATGATGAAAGCAGTCTTGAAAAAGCTGTTGTTTCTTCACATTCAATTGTATTAATTCAATCGAAATGATTAGTTCCCTTCTTTGTCGTTCTTTTAAATGAGAATTAATTAATATATAATTTCATTTGAAAGAAGTAGATAGTAGAAGTTTCCGGTGGTTCGGAACCCACCTAAAACTGTAGGTCCAGCTCATCAATCACCATCATCCAACTCATTACCCACGCACAGATCTCAGACCTACGTGGGCTTCATCCTCCAAGATAAACAAACCCTGAATTACTCCTTGTAAATTCTTAACTGTTGACGAGAAAACGTTACTTAATTTAGAACTTAATTCCAATAAATCTTCTAAATGGGTTCAGCCATAGACGTTTAAGGTTCAGTATACGAAACCGAAACCATGGATCTATAAATCATATATGTAATTATTCAAGCGGATAATTGACAACTCATTGATTTCCAATATCGAATATATTTTAATTTTTTGATGAAAATATATTCAAATCTATTTATTAATTTTATTAGTTGTTTTTTTTTCAAATTTATATTATCCTTACACTAAATTAGAGTTCTCTTACAACTAATGTGCAGTAGTGTAATTCATTGCTCATAATTTTTCAGAGAAAACTACTTCTTTGTTTGTCACTGCAAAAAATGTCTATCTCAGGCAAGTGATCCAGATGTGACTAGTGAAGAGGAGGAATGTTCAGAAGATGAAAATGATGCTTGAGAAATACCATCTTTCTTTGTGAATTAAATCGTTCATTCCAAAATATGTGTTTTTGTTCTGTCATCTGTCTGTAAATCTACAGTAAGCTAGCATTGTATGCAAGCCGAAATTGAAATACAATAGCACCTCGATTATCAGTCACCAACGGGACCACAGAATTTTCGGAACGCTATAGAGGTCGGATCGTCAAGGTAGATTAATCAAGCCATTTACAGGGATACGATGTATTTAAATCAAATATACTTTAATTTAATTTGAGAATATACTGTTCTCCAGCCGAATACATAAAGAATAACATTGTTTCATATTGGATTCTTCATATTGAATTTCGCACTGGCAGTTCGGACTTGTCAGTCAGCGCGAGCGTGTTGCCCGTCCTGTCATTCTTGTATTCGTTTCGTGATGTATGTTTTTACTCTCCCACGTTTTATATTACGACGAATCGTCGATGACACAATAACTTACAACCACCTGATGATGACCCCATAGAAGGGTTGAAACCGGTAGTTAATACAATAATTATTGGATACCAAAACGCAGGTATTTAAACCTTTATCTAATAACATTGTGTTTGAGTAAAGAATGAAAACATGTTGAAAAATCAGATTTTTTAACGCAATTAGATATGGTCAGATGATCCGGGGAGTCGGATGATATGAGGTCGGATAATCCAGGTGCTACGGTACAATAGTTATTTTTGTAACTTTGTTTCCATAGCCGGAAAATGTATCCCTTCAGAATATGTTTAAGCATTTCATAATTCAGAAACGCTAAAATTGAAATAGTTTTTTAGTCGTTTCATGTACCGTATGAAAACGGTCGATTTATTCGACCTTGTTACGAAAGATGAGGTATTCTGAATCAGGACATCATGTGTAGAACAAAACAGTTAATTTTAAGCACTTACTTATATGTTTATAAATAAATTCTTATAATGTCTTCTAGATTATGAGCTCTTTCCCCGCGCACGGATCAATAGTCCATGCGGGGAAATGGTTTTCCATTAATCATATTTTGTACATAAAGTGTTATTTTACTTGGAAATAAAGAATTGAATTGAGTTATTTTTGTAACTTGGTTCTCAATTAGGCAAAATGCCTGTAGTTAGAAAACTAGATTAATATTCTTTGCGTATGAGTGTAGAGAAACCGAGCCAGTCAGTGACAAGCTCTTGAGGGAAACAATTTAATGTATGATGCTAAACTAGAGTATATTGATATTTATATTAATAATGTCGACCTGAGTAGTCAATACATTGATGTTGAATTTTAAGCAGAGTAAACTAAGACGCATAATATAAACAAAGATCGAGACCACAAACGCTTACAGTTCTTATTCGAGATTGTTGGCTGATATCAAGTCTCTCAGGTGATTTTAGTAGGTACCTTCATTCAAAACACCTTTCCAGCAATGCCAGGCTTACTGATTGAACATCATTCGACCTTTAGCACAATACAATCTAAACAAATCTGTTTCATTATTTTGCGGTAATTATTCACAAAGTTTTCATAAATCTGGAGAAGTAGAAAATGCTGTCTGGTTATTCAATTTCAGCCACCTCAGCAATAAAAGAGACACAAGAATAGATTAAAACGCACAGTTCATAACCAAATTATATAAATTTATTAACAAATACCTCTTTTATCTGCCCGACTTCAATACATCATAATAAATATTAATGTTAACTTTTTTAAATTTATTTAACTTATGATAACTTTATTAAACACTTATTCGGGGAGTGAGATCAATTAGGTTGTTGCTATTCTCTACGAGCTCCACTATTGACACGCGACCTCTCTGTTTAACAAATTTGGCAACCTTTTCAAGCTCTTCCTGTGATATGTATATAAACTTTCCTCGGTCGTCTGTAACACCTGAAAATGATGAAATAATCAAATTGTTACTTTGAAAAGCTAACTAGATTCAAAGTTTTGAAAAGACAAATCGGTTGAAATTTCGTGAATGCGGGGTTGTGATAGTGCATTGCAATTAATTAACAAAATCTCTGCGTTAGGAACAGTGTCATTATCACAACAAAATTCTTTCGAATATTATTGGTAATTTATAGTTTTAGATAGAACCAATTCAAGAGTAAATACAAAAGAGTTGATAATTACAGTAAATAGACGACACGTCATGCTGTGGCTGTCAGTGACCCTACCGACTGTCTAGTGTTCAGTTTTACATGGCAGACAATCTTTCAAAATCTGGTTCTAAGTGAAGTCAAAACAAAGTTTGCCAGTGTACATCATTTTGGACTCCTTTCTATTTATTGCGAGATTAATGAGAATGTTTTAGGAAACATTTGGAGACAATCTGGAGGGCAGATTGAATCGCATCAGCGCGAATTTTCTGTGTATTACTCTAAAAACTTTTATCATGTCATAATGTATACATTACAGTTTCACAATTGATGCCAAAACAGCTGTCTTTTCGAAATGCTTTTTGAAACCCGTTGCATAATGAGCTCATTATAGTACAGGTTCTACATTATAAAACGGGTTCTGGACCAATCAGAAGCATTTTTGATGGAATCAATATCGTAATTCAATATTGTGAAACTATCAGCTGATTTGATCAAACTGCTACACCAGCTGCTTTAACCTAACAATCTACTATAACTTCTCGTATTTGAGATGAGAGGTTAGGTATCTCTGACAGTCACAGGTAAAATGAAATTGTTTTAATTAAATGTATACTAGTGGTCGTAGATAAAATAGTGTATGCAACGATTTTATTTGCCCATTAAAGCACTCGTGAGATATTTATAACACTCGCATTCGCTCGTGTTATAACTTACATCTAACTCGTGCCTTAATAAGGGTCAAAATAAAATCGTTGCATAAACTACTAATTTGTCATCTAATATTGTTCTTCTAATTATTTCTTCAATGATTTCTCCATTTTCCATTTCTTCTCTAATCTGTCATTCAAGTTGTATTTCAAAAATAATGACAAAAACTTTTATTATTCAAGTTGAAATAGTCACCTACAATACAAAAAAAGTTATTGAATGACAAATATACTTTTCAATGATTTTAAAGGATCACTTACCGGTTAAGATGCCTTCGGCCAGAAAATCATTTATCCTGTCAATTACGGTTTGTGTTTTCATTTTGAAATGTGCGGCTAAATCTTCAAGAACTACAACTTTATTATCCTGAAAGAAAATAAACATGGACGTTAATTTCATTCAATATAAAATTTGCTCACAGATCACTCAAATACGGAATTACAAGTGGATTTACAAATCTGTAAAATCTCATTTCTTAATAAGAAACGTGGTGTTGTCAGAAATATAAATGTAAAAGTCAAGCAATTTTACCTAATTTACTCAAATAAAACTATTTTAAACCTTTTTGTGTGTAAATTTGGTATACAAAATTATATATTATATT
The DNA here is from genome assembly GCA_948455865.1 of Conomelus anceps. Classification (NCBI taxonomy): domain Eukaryota; kingdom Metazoa; phylum Arthropoda; class Insecta; order Hemiptera; family Delphacidae; genus Conomelus; species Conomelus anceps. The sequence goes on from OX418219.1 coordinate 15,906,626, forward strand.
ACATTGGACATTTAAAGCGACTACCGGGAAATATACTGACAAGGAGAATACTTGACTACAATGCTTCATTCAAACAACCGACGCCGTGGTTATGTGAAATCAAAGACGATTTTAGGAAAGCAGGTATCAAACACTTTTGGGAACAAGGAACACAAGTGAGAGATAACGCCAGAGTCAACCAAACCAAAGCAGTACAGACCAAAATGGTCAGAAGAAAGAAAGCGGAAACGAATGCGAGAAGTCTGGGCAAACATAAAGAAAAATTTATTCGATTTATCCTGCTTATCGTATAATTTACATTGGTTCTTCAAGTGAACAGTGCTGTAAAATCACTTCCCGGTGGTTCGGAACCCACCTAAAACTGTATGTCCAACTCATCAATCACTACCATTCAATTCATTACCCACGCACAGGTCTCAGACCTATTTAGGCTTCATCCTCAGAAGAAAATATTTTTTAAGTAACATTACTAACCTAACATACCTTTATATACTTGACAAATTCCTTAAGTAGATTCCCTTCGTCATCTTGCAGCGTTTCATCGAACCCTTCTTCTTCCACAACAAAAGCAGCTTTCATTTTCAAGTACTCCTCATGCTCTTTGCGTATTTTCTCCTCGCGTATTCGTTCTTCTTCTTTTAGACGCTTTTCCTCTTCAGCCTTTTCTTTTTCATCAGCCAAACGCCGCTCCTCATCTTGTTTTTCTTGTCGTTTCTTTTTTTCCTCTCGTTCTTTCTCTACAATCTGAAAGCCATACATAAAACTATATTTTCTGCCTTAGTTAATATTAGTTGTTCAAGGTCAAGATCAGGTCCATTGAAATGCTTTTAGAATTTCACTAAAATTTTACAATGGAAGAACAAACACCTTTGATGGGTTTAAACCCCGCTCCTTCGTCTGGCATCTATGTGTATAGTCTGTTCAGCGAGCCTATGGAGTGGAGTAAACAACTTTGCATGTATGTGAGTGAGGAATTCCGAGAATTGTACTGGCATCGGTCGGTTGGCCTATTCACACTCATTGCCACCTACAGTTCATTCTTAGCAGCTGTTGTCGCACTTCCAGTTTGTGAAATAAATAATAATTATTGCATTATTTCAAGAACATATTAGATTTTAAATTCAGTTATCAACTCAGTATTTTCATTTCAAATGTCTAGATAAAAATAATTCAATTGACACATTTATGAACAATTCTAATAATAGTGATACCAGTGATTGCTGAATGTTTGGATACATTACCTATGCATCGAAGGTAAGCAAATAGCCATCTTATTCATTAATCTCATGTGTCATTTCCATTTACAAAAAAATGTGTATTGGGCTTTGTTGGGTCTCGGCTTGCACGCACGCACATGTTTGTTTACTCCACTCCGTAGGCTCGCTGAACAGAGTATAGTCATTCACTCAGTACCCACGCACAAGTCTCGGACTTATGTGGGCATTATCAGCCAATAAAAAAAAATCATGGCAAGTTTCTCGAATAGCTATTTTTATAGTGATCATAAAAATGCATGATTTCGCACATTTTGATATAACATATAAAATGCCCGGATATACATGCCTAGAATACCACCGCTATCACTGCATCTTATTGAATGAATGCATTTATTATTCTTTTTCTATTATTCACTTCACAAGTTGTTTCAGGGGGGAATCTGTCAGACTGCACAAGTTTATTCCTCTCATCAAAATGATAAAAAATGCATAGAAGCAAAGGTGTGGAAACGATTCGGTACCATCATAATTATGGCGGACGATTGCAGCTAACACTATAAATTTACTCATTAAAAAATTTGTACTATTTTCATTTAGGTAGAAAATTAAATTCTGTTTTATCAGCTCAAATGTGTTGAAAAATCGAATAATATTGTAGTTATTGATAAACTGTATTTCATTCTCAAAATAAGGCAATACTTTGGTGCATGCCTTTGAATTGTTTATAGTTATAATATTTCAATATAAACCTTGTTATACTCAAGGGACAAACATCGCTCAATATTAATTAGTAAAACTTACTGACCTCTCTCATGGCTTTCCGTTCAGCTTTAGCTTCCAACTTTGCCCGTTTCTTGGCACCGATCTTTCCATCTGCCTCTAAATCTTCAGCAGCTCTTGCTGGCCCTGCAGCTTCATCTTCATCTTCTTCTTCACGTCCTGAAAATAAACGGCGAAAAACACTACATTTGAGAGAGGTTATTTGTAATGTTAGCTTCGAACTCTTTATTACTCTCTCTATCTATACGAATAAAATTCGGTATATTTTTTAATTAGATCAGCCGTCCAAAGGACTCTTATTCTATTGTGTATTCTCTTCGTAATTAGGAATCTTCATCTTCCCACTAATTTGATAGTTTTATCCTATGTGGAAATGATAGCTGCGAGTCGTGCCAAGTGTACCTCCAGTCAGATAAGTCACGAGCACCTGGGTCCTTTCTGTGAGAGTTACTGTTTGGTTTAGCCAGCAAAATAGACTCTGTTGTCTATTCTCTGCAATAAAATACGTCCCCGTACCCACCTAAAACTGTGTCATGACCATCGTCCAACTCATTATCGACACACAGGCTTCAGCCCCATGTACGCTTTATCCTTATAAGAAGTAGCTGTGTAACTTTGTATTAGCCATGAATATTGGCCAATTGAACGTCTTCACAATACTGTGAGAAGCCTAAAATACAGTTTAAAACAGAGAACAAAAGAGAAAAAAGGAATCCACTGTGGATTAGAACAAGAAGGCTTAAAATGTATTCATTTCACACAATTTGATGAATTACTGGGAAAAGGCATTGCCTAAATGTGCCTTTCAAACCAGAAGACCAGCAGGGCTTGAGCTACCCAGAGTGCTGTGGAGTCGTCTGAACCGCATAATAACAACACACGGCAAATGTGGAGATCTGCTTTACAAGTGGGGATGGATATCCTCCCCATCCTGTGACTGTGGTGCTGAAAGTCAAACTATTGGCCACATAGTTGGAGACTGCTATCGATCTTTCACTGGAGGTGGCTATAAAGAACTATTTGATGTGACTGACGAGGCTAGAGAATGGCTGATGGATTTGGATATTGATATATAAAACAAATAAGAATTCTGCTATAAATATGTATTTTTTCCAATTTATGTTTTATCTATTACTTTATGCATGTTCTCATCACAAAAATCGAGGCTCTATTCAAACGGTATATATATGAATTATGTGCGAAAATAGACATAATAAGAGATGATCGAAATTCAACAGAGATATCGTTAAATTCAATCTGACAATTTCTCAATTTATTTTCAATTATGTAAAGATTCCACCACATCATTAAAATTAATTATTATACGGAATTTATTGAATAGGGATGATCACATGGTATGGTTTTTTAAAAGTAAAATAATAGTCGAGTAACTATGCAACTACTAATTGGAAAAATTCTAGGGAAGGTAAGAAATTGGAACAAGACCGTAACGGATCGATGAAACCCAGTCAAAATTTAAATTCTTAGGTCATACACGCAACGGTATACCTGTTCAAGTAGAAAGAATTGATTTTCGATTTTTCCTCAGGCGGATATGCCTGCGCAGGTTGACATATGCAGTGGCTGATACACGCGTTCCGATTTACCAGTACAGTAATTGTTAGTCAACCTTTCGGGCACATTTGTAAGGCAGGCCTTATTTAATAACTCACCGACAGCTGCTCTCAATCGTGCCCTGGTGTTGCGAGCTCCAACAGCTCTTCTAGGTCCACCAGCTGGTTGTGGTCTCGCCTCCTGTTGTACTGGCCCACCTGAGTCAAATAAAAAGATAATTACAAAAATAATGTGGGATAAAAAATCGGTATAGTGTTAATTATAATTAACAATATACCGATTTAATGAATATTAAATTCAGTTTAGTACATTTTCTTTTTAATTAGAAACAATGAATAAAAACAATTGGGGAAAGTTAAGATTCCATTCTTTTTAAAGTGCTCTGTATTTAGCTGACATGTGCAACTTAATGTTTACGACTTATTACAAAGGCTAAAAAATCTATAATAAATTCTTCTTATATTCTAATGATTATTGAAGAGAAATATGGAAATGGATAAAAAGAGGTTTTAGTTACATCTACTTTGAATTGTTGATTGACGATGAGTTAGTAGTACATTCACCTCCAGGGAATGTTTCCCGAAATAATGAATATTGTATTAGTTGACTAACATATGATTATACAGCGAAGTAAAGCTAACATTCTTTCGGGAGAAAAGAGTAGCCCTTAGTCGTGAAAGATGGTACCTATGAAGAGTTGTAAGCAAACCATTAATCATGTAAATTATTTTGGAGGACTATGCAATATGAATTACAATTATATACAGTAACTTGCGTTCAAGCAATGAAATAGTTGGAAAATAGACCTCAATCCTCATTTGCAAAGTAGTAAAATAAAATATTGGGAATCTACGGTTAGTTCCATAGTATTTTGGTTGTGTCTTGTCAGCATTTAGCAGACACTATTCGCACAGACAAAATATAAACAACACATATCTACTTGTCAATCATTTCAATGATCAATAACTCACCTTTGCGATGTTTGAATAGTATAGCAAAGAGCACAATAAGTATAAAACCAGAGGCTGTAGCTAACAATATGGTTAAATCCATAGTGGGGCTTATAAATCAATGTTTGTTAAATAACTGTTCTTAAGTAATTACAAGGCTAATATTTCAACTAACTCCAACACACTAAAATCATATTAAAAACACGCTCTAACTAATCGATAAAAAGTAAAAGTAATTACTTGTGTAAAACCGAATAATATTAATTTATTCTGTTTTCGTGTTGTGGAAAACGAACGAGGTTATGTGTTTGATGAAGCGTTGTATCAGCTGGGCTGGCCCGGCCCTTCGTCAGCAATGCAGTAGACTATTTTATTAAAATGTCAAATTGAGTATAATTTCCAATAAATTATGATTTTTTTGTCAATACAATTACACATGATAGCAACATATAATCAAGTTTTTTAAAGTATAAATAATAAGAATCAGCTATTTTAGATTTTCATTAGTTCAAAATTTATCCAAGAGGTCGCGTTGCCTAGTCAATCGCGAATACATCTGGCAGAGAAATTAGTGCCGTATATTCCATTTAATTTTTGCTGTTTTCGATCATTTAGAATAATATACAGTTATTTAATTGGCACAATTTTTGGATTTTATGTATTTTGAGTGTTTTTTATTGTGATCTGTTATGAGAACAAAATATAACTGAAAGGGCGTTGTACTTGTTCAAGCACATCGCTGTATGTCGCCGTTGAATACTTCAGAATTCAGTATTGTGTGAGTTTCTTGTGTGGAAGGTGTCGTGTTGTGTTCTCAAGATCTGTGTGGCAAAGTGTGGATTTCCCTATAAAATCGGTGGTTGACTCTTTTTGGTAATAATATTAATCAATTTATTTATTCTGATTTAATGTTCTCATTCTGAGAATTGAAGTAATTATTTTAGCTTGGTATGAATTTGATGTATTTAGGGTCCGGCAAATGGCGGGTTATGACAGGGTGTGTCATTTATTTTATTTACCAGTTTATTTTGAAAATAATTTCATCTTTTTGAACTCAATCTTCTTCATTCCCTTGGATCTGTTCTTCAAGCCATTATTTGTTTTCTATTTTAGTTTGATTATGAATACATTACACCATCTGCACCATGGTATTTTATGTTTCGATTTACATTCATCATCATTAGCACATTATTTTCAGTAAGGCTTTATTTTGGCAATGAGTTCAAGATTACATTATTTGCATCAGAGCCTTTTCGCTTAGTATACTATATTTGTTCTTTCTGAGACTTTCTGATCACTGGTCAGACTTACCCAGTATAATCATTATAACATTATAACCATTCATTGCTAAGTTACCGGTAGTTGGATCCTGTTGACTCACCGGTATTTCCAGTCCTATTATTCGTACACAGCACTCTTTCTACAATGCTTTTCCACAAATTTTTCTGCAGTATCAGTCAGATGGACCCAATTCTGCTTAAACTATTTACAGATAATGATTTGGCCTAACTTGGATTCAAGATGTAGTACTAAACTTACCTTCTTATTCACAGTTTTAGCTTAGGTTATTAACTTGTTTTTCTTCTTGCCTGAAAAATACACAAAGCTCCAAATGCTTATGACTAAGTTATATATTATCTTGACATTGAATTAATATTATTCTTGGAGATAAAATGAAAATGAACATTTCTTCTTTCATAATTTATTGCTTTATCAAGCATTTCATTGGAAATGTAGGGTTATTATTTCAACCCCAGAGTCTTATCCGCGTCTTGGGAGTGTCCTCTTTGCACCCTGACCCCTTCCTTGGGCTGGAAAAGATCCTCTAAATATTTTTCAGCTAAGTTTGGGTAAATTATTTTGTACTGATTAAGTAGATGGCATCTTATCTAATGTAGGCTAAACTTACATATAGTTTTTTTTCCGTTAGAAGTGCTCCCATCATAGCCAAACGACGCCGTTTATTAATCCTGAATCAGTTTTACCAGAGAAGTCACATGCTTAGTTGGAGTTTTGAGACACATTCTAATTGTATCATATTTTCTAGTCTGAGTCACAATCTAACTTATCAAATTTACTTGGAATTATATTGTTGTCTGCCCATATTTACGAGTAGAAAGGTATGAGTGGAATCGCAATACGAGGATGGAGGATTTCAGCATTCTTTTAAAAGAGTGGTTATGTTAAGGCTTGTCAACATGAACCTATCTGTTGACAAGCTAAACAAGTTTTATATTGGTACCATACTCTCTCAATCAGGCAGTGATTTGTAAACATAAGTTACCGTACTGTAAACATTCTTTTCTGCTCGAATCACTGAATCGCAGTAAATTCACATACGATTTTTAAAAGTCAGTACAGCATTGGGTGTGTGGTGACTCAGAGATCCTTCCAAACTTCCACCAATGCTTGGCTTGACTTTGTATTGTACCCATTTGTTGTTACACTACTAAAACATGACACTACTCGCATTCATTGCACTTCTGAATACATATTTATATTGCTATAAGTGTCATACAGAAGATTACAAAGTAAGTAGGCCTATAAGTATTTCCTCTCATTGCATAAAATACTGAGTGCGGTAACCTATGTCTTGGTCAGTTTTGTGCCTCCTAGGCATTGTTATAGACCTCCAATAAAGTTCTAATGACCTCCAATAATAACAATAAAAATATAATAAGGTGCTACGTGACAGTTGACATTTATCTGTTGGAATCCTTACCACTAACCGTTTGCTATTCAATCTTCTTCTAACTATAATAGGCCTATATGTTTCATATTGTTACTTATTCCATCTCTTTTCCAACATAAGGATGTAAGTTTTTTCATTCTAGACTTATCTTCTGTATTGCTGTACTCTTCTCCACTGTAATCTCATGTCTATAAATAGACCCGGCTTAAGTGATCGGTCGTTGCATTGGAGAGCTTCCTTCCAGACCTCATCCGCCCCTGCTTGTCTTGACTTTATCTTCAACTTATTCAGACAGCACTTGTCATCAACAACGACCTGACGCCCACATTATAACTTCTAACTTCCTCAGTATATTTCTTTATTGCTCTTGTTTGGCATAGTGCCTTCTCTAAATTCTTCAGTTCCTGATTAATTGTTTCAACTTTATAAATTTCTTGTTCTACTCATTTATCTCCTAGCATTGATCTTCTCTGCTAAGCACATGCTGAAAGTCGGACGGGTGAATCTAATTATAATTTACTTGAACCGTTTTTAACTGTTTGGAGGAAAATTGTTGGAGTTTTTGTAACAATAAGCTTATGACTACTAGTGGCGAGACCCGTACGGGCAGGTGATTGATGTGATGGTTGTAGTTGTGCTCCGAACCACCGGGAAGTGATTTTTCAGCAGAGAACAGAGTCCTGCTGGCTAATCCAATCGATCACCAATACAAAGAGGCCCAGGAGCTTGTAGCTTATCTTCATCTGACTGAACAGATACCTGCTACGGCTCACGGTTATCACTTCCCTAAATTGTCTGGTTGTGATCAAATAACTCGTGAGCGTCAAACGAATGAAAAATTTGGATTTTTACTTTTCCATGTTCAGTAATTTTTATTTGAAGGTTCTTACGTGTTATTAACGATATTATTGTTTTCAGCTCTCGCTATCTCATCATGAAGTATTTTTGTTACATTGATAATTTTAATGATGTTGAAGAACCATCTTGTTTCCACTGATAGATAATAAAAACTTGAAAAGCACTTTTGAGTGGAAATTGTGACTCTCGTTATGGCGTGACGGCCGTTTCACTCTGATGTTGCGAGCATCATCAGACGACCCACAGTACACTCAACCTAACCTAACCTAGGAGTCTTGTGGGTCGTCTGACGATGCTCTTAACATTAGAGTGAAACGGCCATACGCCATAACGTGAGTCACAATTTCCACTCAAAATTGTTTTTTAAGTTTTTATTAGATAATTCTGAAACATTGCAATCTTATAATATTTTCTAAGTCCGTAGCTGGCTCAAAATTTATACACTGCTTATTTCTCTGCTACATTGCGAAAGTCGATCTTTCATATTGCAGTTTTGCAGTACAGTATTAAAGTGCAGAGAACTGTATACATACAACCTTGCTACTACTTTTTATTATTATTTCGCAAGTCCTTGTGAGCATATCTTACCATATTATATTGAATATTAAATTGGATAATAATGTGGTAAGGCCACATACGTACTAGTCCTCGTAGATAACAGTGCAGTTTGTAATAGAGCAAATGTTCAGTTATACAATTTGTAAAATAAGTGTTGGATAAAACATCAAGCAAAACTATTCAAGAAGTAATTATTACTTACTTATCTGTGCTGAGATCCGATATCATGTTCCTTTAATGAATAGCTAAGATTTGATGATATGTGCTTTATAATCAATTACCTGTACGTTCTAAACCCACCAAAAATTCTCATAAATACTTATTAATTTTTTCCTTTATCGTTCTTAATTGCTGCTTAATTTATCATTCAATTTTATTATTTAAATTAAAGTCTCCCTCTGTCTTAAATTCTAGGATGGAGAGGTGTTTGGAACAAAAATTTTATCGTTGCAGTTGTTAATGTCCACCGACAAAACCCCTGAGAGAGCATCTCCATCTCTCTCAGAATTAGGACTCCGTAACTCTCTCTGTTCCTCTTACAGTTAGTTTTTTAGTGCCCTCAATTAGAATAGGCCATTCCACTTGAGTCGTTTGACGTCATCTGCTTGTAATAAATCTAACTTTTGAGTCTGGCACATGTTCATTCTATGAAGAAATTCAGTCATTGTACGGATAGCCCCTGCTTGTATTGAGAACACTAACAAATTTGTTACATAATATTTGATTAAAAAATATGTAAATTGTGGTAGAAAATGTTGACTTTCACACTCTATTAGAGGAAACTGTCCACTTCCTTGAAAAAAGGTACTTATTACTTATAATTTGTGGAAGATTTTTTTTTCGGAAGATGACGCCCACATAGGCCTGATATCTGTGTTGGATTATGGTGATTTAACCTACGGTTCATTGGTTGTGGTTGGACCTACAGATTTAGGTGGGTTCCGAACCACCGGGAAGTGATTTTACAGCAGTGAATAGTCTTTTTTGCCGGCCAATCCAATCGAGCACCCTTACAAAGAGCGGCTAGGATTTTCGTAGCTTATCTCTGATTGAACAGATACCTGCTACGGCACTGGGCTATCACTTCCCAGATCGGTCTGTATTTCATAATTTCACCGTTCTGTATTCATATTTTATTAATCACAGACGACTCAAAAATTAATGTCAATTGAAATTTCTAGACATGATAATCTTCCACTATTAGTGTGCTTGCACAGTGGAGCATCCAATACTCGATCTCGATGATAATCACCATCTCAAACAGATTCTGTGGAATGTTTAGGAGCAGTGTGAATACCACCATACCACAGCATGTGTTTGATTTTGCGATGGTATTTATCATCAATTCATCATCGTGCATTCCACTGTGCAACCTAGGGTTTTGAAACATTGTATTCAATGTAAACTCATGGAAACAAAGCCTAGTATGTAGCATTGTCTTATTTTTGAAAATTCCCTGATTTTGAAGTTTCAACTAATTAGAAGCATTCATTTTTATTTCCACTATAATTTATCTTGATCATCCTAATTTATGGTTAGAATCCTGATCCCATCACTATAATCGGTTTTCTGACTGTTATCCGGAAACAGAAAGAGGATTTTGAAGCATCGGCTCACGACCCAATTCAAGCAGTTGTCTCCCTCTCTCCCCCCTTTCTATTTACTTTCGGTCATGGTCCCCCTTCTACTTGGGCCACCCAGCCCCCCTCTTTCAGCTGAGGCTGCAGCTGTTGTTCCCCTCCCGCCGTCCTGCCATGAGCTATGAGATCGATAGCACTGCTCACGTGTTTAACCCTCTCCGCCCCCCCTGCTATTTTCTTACCCTTCCCGTCTGTTAAATTGCTATCAACTTTATCTGGGATTCTCCATGGCTCCATCTCTTTGTTTCAATCCGCTTCAGGCTGCTTTCACCATCGCTATCCAATCTATGTCGATTCATTCATGCGACATTGATATTAAAGAGCTTATTCGCAACTTTCAAATTATTCATGATTGAATTGAATTTGATAGAATTTCGATTTATACCTCTCACTCCACAATGCTATGTGAACATCATACATATTGAAATTGTACTGGAAATCAATCAACTATGATCATCAAACAATAATAATTATAAGCATCATGTTAATTAAATTGAATTTATTCACCATTGCTATACAATCTATGTAGATTCGCATGCGACAATAATCTATTGTCGCATGATATTGTATTGTAAGTTATAATTGATGTTGTTATAGTTTTTTCACGACTTCCAAATTATTCCTTATTGAATCGATAGATTTTTTATATACTTTTTAATTCGCATTGCTATGAAAACGCACTTATTGAAGTACTGGGTATTAATAAACCATGATGAAAACCTAATCATAAACATTATGATTAGAAAAGTATTATTTTTTTGCAAGGTCACATGGTCATCAGAAGTTTTAAATATTTGATATCCTGTACAAATAAGTGCATTAAAATATATGACTCACTGCTAGCGCACAAGCTTATGCTTATGCTAGCTTTATCTCATTAAAACAGACTTAGATGTATGTTTTTGCTTTTTTGTATATTGTATTATTATCTCTTTAGTTTATTGAAAATTAGAAAGATATCCAATTTTGTAAAATTGCTGAAAAATGAGAATAAATTGAATTGAACTAAATTAATTTATTTCTCTTGACATAGCAAATAAACGTATACATATATTTTCTTACATTAATCAAAGAAAAGTCCACGGCCTCCTAGGCACAGCCTTTTTATGGGCTCCTAATAATCATAAACTATACCCTTGATGAGTGTGACTTAAAATAAGTATTGATCAATTATTCTAAAAAAAGAACAACTGGTTGTAGAAATGAAAGACTCTTTTGTAGCGTGAGTGAAGTCTATTTCTGTCCATTCATCATGAAAAGATCTCAACATCACCATCAATTAAATAAAATTGTAATGAATTTGTCTGTCCACGTTTGGTTGTTTGTGTTAACTCTCCTCTATTTCACAGCATTTTCTGAAAATTCCTTATCTATTTACATTTTATAGTCGATTTATAGCCTTTTAATCAGTTTCTGATAGCAGTTGTTGATGCACGCGTAGTCCTCTTCCACTGTCTTTGTGAATAAAGTTTTTGATTGATTATCAAGTTCAAATTCGGTTTATAAAATGAATCTTTCAAGTTGCTGGTATTCAATTTTCTCACAATATTATTTACAATCGAAATATAATGATTGGTTTTACAGCACACTATAGAAGTGATAGCGTTTGAGTTGCACATGAGGGGTATCACGATTGTCCTGTGACGTAAAAGTTTAGTCAAAGCACAAATGGTTGGTTCTCTTTCTATAAACCTTTTAACTCAGTAATCCCGAGTACATTATCATTTAGATGAATAAATGATTGTGTGATATTGTACGTTGTCGATATGAAAAATTGTTTACTTTTTAAGTTTTGAACATTAATGAGTATGGAAAGCAACCCTAACTGATTACTGTACTGACATTTAAAAATATATCTACCAAGCCATTTTGTAACCAGTTGTAAGCAAGTATGTTTCAATTGTAATTAGAATAGCGCTTAAGTTTCTAAAATAGTTGGCATAATAAATTGCTCAATTACAAATCAGATTCTCCGTTATTACGCACTGCATTCTGATTTGAATCTGGAGAACTGAGCCGTAGAACCTTGTTGTGTGTTGAAGAAACCAGAAAAGTTTTATCTGCAGATGGATCTACTGGTGTTTTCATTTCCGCCATGAGCGCTGGTGCACAACATGCTGCTAGTATGATCACTGCCAACCACTTCAGTACCTATATTCTTCTCTCTGTAAAAAGTAAATTTTCTTGAATCGGATTGTTTTTTGTATTATTAGAAGTACATGGATGCATTTTTTCAACGTTGGCTTGTTTTCTAATCCATTTTACTATTAGAGGAGATGTTTTGATAAGTCATGCTCGTCTGATTTCACGTTATGTTATTCATTTTTATTTTTAAATTAATCTCTCCTCTCCTTTCACTTCTTTTTCTGCGTTTATTTCTCTCATTTCAATTTGTTTTATTACTCATACTTTCTGCGACTCATACCTGCGCACATGTTTTACAACTAAGCAGGTATTATTTTCCTACCTACCTTTGCATTGCATAATACTGTATAATGTGCAATACTCTTATTTGTAAAATTTCCTTTTTTGAATTTGTATTTTGATTATTTAACAGTGTCAAAATTAAATATGCTGTATGAGTATGCTATTTTAAAGGAAGGAATAACATTTGATTTGAGTCAGATTATTGTATTTAGACTAAATCATTGTCATTCTTGCTGACTCATACCTGCGCTCAGGGAAACCTTTGCAGGTATTATAATATTTTCTCTGTAGTACTTTTTTCTTGTTTTCTTTATGTTAATATTGCTATTGAATTTGTAATTGTGATTTTGTTATCACAATTACAAATTGTCAATTAGTTGAGGTGAGACTTAATTTTGATTTGAAAAGAACTCTAGTACACTATAAAAAAGCTTTATAAATTTTAAACTCATGTTCATCTAATATCCAGATAATTATGATATATGGCCTACTGCTAATTATGTTCTTGGTTCAAATTTTGCAAAATTTTCATTTTATGTATAATTATTTTTTCCCTAACATGTCATTTAGTTTTGTCTTTCAGTACATGAAAAAATGACAAATTCGCCAATTGAAACAAAAACATTGACTAGAATATGATGAATAATAAGACGAAGTAGTCACAGCCACATTTATTAAAAATAGTGAAATACTAGTTTCGGATGTTACTCCATCATCAATCTCAAACAAACTGAGAAACTGTTTCTCAAACAAATTGTGAAACAAACTGAGTTTGTTTGAGATTGATAATAGAGTAACATCCGAAACTAGTATCTCACTATAATAAATGTGGCTGTGACAACTTCGTCTTATTATTCATTATGGATATCTTCCACAATATCACCTTCACCACTACAGAGAAAGGCTAAAATATGCATAAAAACTCTCGTACATACTTGAATAATTTTAGTATATTGGATTTAGCCTACTATTAATTTAAAGTAGAATTCTATGTGCGAATAATGCGTTAAAATTTGAATGGATAATTTAATTCATTATCTAAATAGGTTTGGGTGAAAATTGTGAGGACGACACGTTTGCTTAGCACTCTTCTGTTGTCTGTCTGAAAAAGAATGTTCTATAACCAGTGGATGATGCATCATTCCATCGAATAAGTTGCAGGTTATGTTTGGCCTAGTTTTCTGGAACCTGCACTCATTATTTAATTCTCTTGATTGTGAAATTGAGCTCGTACAATGAATGATAGTGTCGGATTCCGTGGACAACTATGCACTTTAAATACTGTCCTCATTTCGAAATACGCCTCACTTCGTAGGTCGAGAATGACATTCTTGATTAAGGCAGTTCATATTTAACCCTTTGTTGGAAAAACGGTTTGTTAGGCCTATTCAAAACTAGTTCTATGTTTCAATCGTTACTAGTAGCTTTACATTTTATACAATTATATGAATCATTATACAATATATACAATTCCATTTATTATAGAAAATCACTTCCCGGTGGTTCGGAACCCACCTAAAACTGTAGGTCCAACTCATAAATCACCATCATCCAACTCATTACCCACGCACAGGTCTCAGACCTATGTGGGCTTCATCATGTTATGAATCCTAATTTCTTCCCCGATATATTATTTTATTCAAGCATTTGTATTATTACTTGTGAATATATTCATAGGCCATTGTATGATTTTATCAATATGTTTTCAGATCATAAACTTTAAATAAAAAAGGCACACTACTTTGAGGGTTGAGAGTGTTGAAAAACAATCATTTTTTCGGTTGAAATTTCATAAAAACACACTTTACGCTACATTTACGTTGTTGATTTATTTTAGACTAGCAACAGGTTTCTAGTCCAATTCTGCTTCAAGTAAATTTGAAATAGAGTCCAAATATTTTTAGGTTATACTTGCATTTTTGGTATGTGCTGAAAATTTTCATTTAAAAGAATGTTTTCTTTATTTCAAATTCAACTTGAACGAAACCCTACGAAACTTGATTGAACTAAGAAAAATTAAACGAAAATTTAATTATTTAAGCTAGTTTTGCTCCAGCATGTTCTCAAAATATTGGTGGAAAAAGGTTTTAAAAATACAATATTGAGATGCGTCCTTTCTGCCGGGTGCTTTCCATTTTTTTTTTATTACTACTCACGTCTAATTAAACCTTGAAAGAATTATTTTTTCTCAAAAAGAGACCACGCCTTGTTTATGACAACAGACAAGTTCTTCCGATAGTGTCACACTGACACTTAGAGCCCCACTCTTTCTTGATATGAAGTGAACAACGCATTACCCTAATGTAATATCTTTTATTGTTGTCATAAATTTAATATTATAATGATTCATCAGTATAATAATGTGACATTTCACCTCCATTAAAAATATCATAATGTCATGGAATGAACGTTCTATTTCGTTGTAATGTCTACTTAATATTGTGCTGCACATTGAGGAGATTTTGTATGGAGGAGAAATTTGTATAATATGTTACCATCACAGCTCAAGGAAATGAGGGATGAACGATTCAGAACTGAGCTGAAGAAAGAGCTATTTCGTGTTTGTGCATATTTGAGTGAAGAAATTTGGACACATTTATTATATTCCTTATTCTAGAAGGTTCATGGCTCATTTGCGTTTCTTGTCTTAGAACGGTAACGTACATCTCGCCTTGCACAGCTCATGAAATTTAAGATTGATCGACAATCCGAGGTTGCGAAATTGCTGGCAAATTATCCCCGACAAGGACATGGCTGGAGGAAAAATAAATTTACCATTACGCTTCTGCGTTTTGCAGTGCTGTTCTACTGCTAACTAAACTAGTTTTTAGAAAGAGCACATCATCACAAGGCTATGTCTTTTTAGTCTCCCCATTTCGGACAGATGTAATGATACTGGCATGTTTTAGAATCGTTTGAGATGGATTTGAAAGTTGAAACGTTCATGGAATGGCACTATATCACACACAAGACAGTATACTAGAAGTGCCATATGCAGTTTGATTTACAGGTAACCCCCTTTATAACAAAGTAGATTATTCAGACAACAAATTCGTTGTAGAGAGGTATTTAGACATTTGCTTATATTAAGCCTATGAATATATCCACAACCAAGTAAGAAAACCCCTTTATAACAAAGTAGATTATTCAGACAACAAATTCGTTGTAGAGAGGTATTTAGACATTTGCTTATATTAAGCCTATGAATATATCCACAACCAAGTAAGAAAACCCCTTTATAACAAAGTAGATTATTCAGACAACAAATTCGTTGTAGAGAGGTATTTAGACATTTGCTTATATTAAGCCTATGAATATATCCACAATCAAGTAAGAATACAAAATGCTTGCCAAGATCGCTACGTCAAAGGACATCATAAAAATTCTTTACATCTTAGGGAAGTGATAGCCGTGAGTCGTAGCAGGTATCTGTTCAATCAGATAGAGATAAGCTGCGTTCTCCTGGCACTCTTTGTAAGGGTGACTGATTAGCTTGGCCACCAAAAAAGAAACTGTTCTCTGTTGTAGAATCAGTTCCCGGTGTTTCGGAACCCATCTAAAACTGTAGGTCCAGCTCATCAATCACCATCATCCAACTCATTGCCTATGCACAGGTCTCATACCTATGTGGACTTCATCTTCGAAGATTTCGTTGTTTGGAAGTTCTTTACGTAGAGATTTTACTGTAGTTCCATTATCTGTGGGTAGTATAAACTATTGCCTAGAAACTATCAGTTGTCACTAGTGGTGCTCCATTATTTTCTAGCAATTTCTTGCTCTTAAGTTTTAACTGATAGATAATGCAGATGTATAATTTTTACATTTGCTGTTAGAAGCGAAGAAAATTTCATCATTATTCGGATTATATATCAGACTTTGTTATGTACCGTACTGAAACGATATCTCAGTTCAGAGCATCGTTGTTTTTATTATTCTTCTATTGTCAACGTGGGAGCAACTTAGATTTTTTTCTGATGTTCATATAAGTCTGTGAATGTATTGAATTTAATTCGATTTTCTTCAGTCTCTAGATAGGTGTTAATAGAATTTAAAGCATCCATTTTGTTAAATTCAATGCAGTAGTTGATTTCCGCTACATTCAATTTCATCGATAACTTTCTATACAGTGGCGTCTCATTGTTCCAATCATGCCTAGGAGTTGACGACGTTAATTATTTTGAAGTGTACTTCAATTCATCTCTAGATCTTTGGTCGGTCGAAAACAATGGTTTCAAACACGTTCCTTGCGCGATAAGACCTCACGCACGCATTTCCACCCACTCAGGCGTGTTTTTTTCAAACGGTTTGTGGGTCGGTTGTCATGACAACGCATATTTTTTGTGGCGGGGGTTGTCTTTTCAGTCGACTCACCGGCACACGTGTGGGCAGGTGAGACAGTGTTAGTTCCGGTTCCTTAATTTGTGTTTTTTTTACCTGTAATGAAAAAAGTCCACCAGTAATAAAAGGATCCACATTTTCAATTGTCGAAAAAGTGTTGGAAAAAGCTAACGTAGGTTGAATAACACCCTACTCATGATTTTTATTTCATTATTGGAAAAACAGTCACTCCCAAACTTTGTCTTACCACAGACAATAGAATGATATTCTCTTTTTATTCATCGATGACCAACTGTTGACGAATCATCCATTTACACACTTACAGGAGTCAGAGCTGGACCACGGTGCCGAACGGTCGCTTCTTATCGTTGCTCTCTGTTCGAACGCGAAATAGTATTTGTGCTATTCAGTTTGCTGATGAATAATTCGGGTTTCGCGAATAAAAAGCGGCTTAGAGGATCACCTGGTGAAAATAGTGAATTTAAGAAGTTCAATAGAGAAGAAATGGCAGGAAAAGTGGGTGAAATGTCTTTGGAACAATTATTGTCATCGTTTAGTGAGATTTTGGATAGTAAATTAAAGAACGTAGCAACTAAAGATGATATAAAAATACTTTCGGACAAAGTGAATGCATTGGAAAAAGAGAATACACGGCTTCATGAAAAAATTGTGCACTTGGAAAAACTGTGTGGGAAAAGTGATCTTAAACTAATAGATTTGGAAAGTCGATCGCGCAGGAATAATTTGATTTTTAAGGGTATACAAAATATAGGTGGTGAGAACTGTGTTGACAAAGTTAAAAAACTCTGTTCAGATATTTTAGGAATAGGTGATGAAATTTTAGTGAATCGCGCTCATTTTCTGGGAAAAGACAAGAAGACTGTGATTGCTCACCTACCAAAGGATGAGGACATAAATAAAATTTTTAATAACGTGAAGAAATTAAAAAACACGAACATTGTCATCCATAGAGATTATGCTCGTGAGGTGAGAATCAAGCGTGGAAAACTTCTGGCGTTGAAAAAAGAACTCGCAAAATTAGTTCCGGACGTCATGGTCCACCTTGGTTTCGACTTTTTAAAAATTAGGGAAGTTCACTTCTACTGGTCGTCGGATGGGAGATTGATGGCTGGGAAGGAGGACGGCATAGAAAAGTTGAAAGCAATGCTGCATGTGGACTTGAGAAGCTACCTTTCGAGTCTAATGGAGGAGGCAACCAACTAGGAATTTCCCACTACTCGACTGCTGATTGAGGAGGATAATGAGCAGTCTTCAGAAGTGAGAGAGAGGGATGATCACCTTAAGTTACTTTATTACAATGTGTGTGGACTGAAAGGGAAGGTGAGAAATTCAGATTTTATAGATTTTGTAAAAGGATATGACATTATTTTTATTTCTGAAACTCACATTGTGGAAGAAGATGTAGAGTGTATAGGTGATTATCTCATTAACTTTGAACTGGCCTGGTGTTATGCAGAAAAAATCTCTCACTATGGTCGTGCTAGTGGGGGTATTTTACTAGGGATTAATAAAGAATCAGTTTTCAAGAACAGATTAAAATTTAAAAATATGGATAATAAGCAAGTAGTTGTGGTAAAAGTAGATAATTCCAATTTTTTTAATGTATTGCCTGTTTATATTAATTGTAATAACTGGGAAAGGGATTTTCATGAAATGAACAATGTACTATTACAGAACTCAGATGAGGGATTCCTGGTAATAGGAGATAAAAATGTGAGAATCGGTAAAGAGCAGAAAATATCAAATAAGGTATGTCAAACTGTTAATAAGAGGTTGATCAGTATAAGAAATTCGAAGGATACTATTGTAAACAGTAAAGGTCGACGGTACTTAGATATGTGTACGGAGTTAGGGTACATTATACTAAATGGAAGAATGGATAGCGATATGGAAGGAGAAATGACTTTTGTAGGAGCAATGGGCGACTCAGTAAACGATATTGCAGCAATTAACTTGGACTATTTTAAATATGTAGTTGATTTCAAGGTAGTTCCTCAGTCTTTCTCTGATCATTTACCTATCGAAGTTATATTAGACGTTGGTAACAAAACAGTCAACAATTATCAGTTTTTACCGTTACTGCCAAAATTGTCATGGAATGGATTTATCGAAGAGAAATATAAAGATAAGATAGCAAGAAGAGTTAACAATCTAGTGCTAAGTAATGACATAGATCAGGCATGCAAAACCTTTACAGAGTGTATTCGAGAAGTAGGCCTAGCTTTAGGAGGTGGTCAAAGTTCAGTGAGATTTGAACGTAAGCAAGCCTGGTTCGATAATGAGTGTTGGAAAGCCCGAACTAACGTCTTATCTTTTTTGAAATTGTATCGCCGTATCAGTAATGATTGCGCTAGAGAATTGTACATATGCGAGAGAAGTAAATTCATAAAATTGTGTAATGAGAAACGTCAAAGCTATCAGAAGGCTCTTTTAAATTCTATTTCTTCCGCTCAGAATCCTAAAGATTTTTGGCAGGCTTTGAATAAATTTAAACAGAAACCTAGAATCGTAAATGGTTCAATACTTCCTCAGGATTGGGTAAACTATTTTCGTCACCTCTTAAATCCTGAAATGTTAGCGTTGCCCCGTTTATATGCTGAGCCCTATATAGTGCACAATAGTTTAGATGAAGTTTTTAGTAGGGAAGAGTTGAGTAGAGTCTTAAAATCCGTAAAAAATAATAAGGCGCCAGGCGAAGATCAGATCCCTTTTGAATATTATAAAAATGCTCCTGATAACATGCTAAATAAATTGCTAAATTTATACAATTATATATTTACATCTAGTAGGGTTCCAGATAGTTTCAAGTTTTCAATCATTTTTCCACTGTTTAAGAAGGGTGAGAGCGATATAGTAGCTAATTATAGAGGAATTAATTTTTTATCAGCTTTTTTTAAGATTTTCGCGGGTTTATTACTAAATAGATTGAATCAGTGGGTAGAGAAGGAGAAAGTGTTGAGCGAGTTTCAGGCTGGCTTTCGAAAGGGCTACTCAACAACTGATAATATTTTTTCTCTTTCATCTATTGTGAGCTTACAGTTGGCCAAAAAAAGAGGTAAATTATACTGTTTCTTTGTCGATTATTCGGCTGCGTTCGACTCAATTGATAGAAATGCGCTATTTTATAAACTAAGCTGCTTAGGTCTATCAACAAAAATGATAAATATTTTGAGAGCTTTAAATGATAAAACTTCTGCTAGTGTATGGTGTTCTGAGGGGCTGACGCAGAGTTTTGAGACTAGGTCAGGATTAAGACAGGGATGCTTGTTGAGCCCGCTACTTTTCTCCCTTTTCATGAACGACTTGCATGAGGAATTGGGGGGAGGGGTGTTAATTGGCGGTATGAGGATTCGGGTATTGCTCTATGCCGACGATATTGCCTTGGTGTCGGACTCGCCAATCGGTCTTCAGTACATGATAAACAACCTGGAACGCTATTGTGAAATTTGGAATTTGAAAGTCAACCTAAATAAATCGAAGATAATGGTATTTAGGAACGGGGGGAAATTGAGTAAGAATGAAAGATGGACTTATAAGGGAGAACAGATTGAATGTGTGAGTAAATATAAATATTTAGGAGTAACTCTAACGCCCACCTTGAATTTTGAGAGTCACCTTAGTGAAAAATTAGATAAAGCCAAACTGGGACTCAATTTAGCATGGGGAGGAATATTAAAAAATAGTAATGTGAGTTTTTCAGCCAAATGTAAGTTGTTTAAAGCTTGTGCAAGGGCAGTCTTATGTTATGGAGCTCAAGTATGGGGCTGTAAGCAGTATGACAATGTTGAAAAACTACAGCGTTTCTTTATTAAGAAACTATTTGCTCTTCCAATCAATACGCCTAATTATATGCTATTCCTCGAAACTGATCTAACACCTCTTTTTGAATACTGTCTGCGTTTGCACTTCAATTATATTATAAGGGTTATGAGAATGAAGGATGAGAGGCTACCGAAATTCCTTGCTCTGCAAGTTCTGAAAAATAAATGCTTTTGGCTGAAAGAGTGGAATCGCATTTCTTATAAATTAAATTTAAATATCAATTTTACAATAGAGAACGTGATTACTTGGGGTGAGCTCTTCAAAACAATATTGACTAGTTTGAATAAATTCCATAAAAATAATTTCATACAGGACGCACAGGCAGGACATTTTCATACATGGTACAAGTCTTTCAACTTGGATCTGAGCTTTAAAAACTATGTAAATGATGACAATGAATTTTGGGTTATGAGGTGGATTTTTAAGGCAAGGGGTGAGTTGATTAATTTGAATTACAAACCATGGGTTCCGGAACGAAATTATTTCTGTTCAATGTGTAATCTAAAAGAGATAGAGGATATATTCCACTTTGTTGCTAGATGTCCGTGCTTGGAGGAATGGAGGAGGAAATGGTTAGGTGGGAGGGTGCTTTCAAGGGAAGTTTTTCTCATGTTTATGAACGGCAAAGATTGGAAAAGTTTAGCCGGTTTTTGTAGAGACGCTTGGAGTTATAGACGAGTTCTCACTCAAGAGTTTAACTGGTAGGTATCATTGTCTGACACTTGGTCGTTGTAGGGAAACTTTGTATATACAGCAATATAGATTAATTTTAGTAATAGGTTAATTTAATGATGTGAATAAAGTTTGTTCTTTTTTCAAGGATTCCCAACTACAGGATTTTAGGAATAATGTTATTTTTAAGCTAACAATACATTCTTTCTTAAACATAATCATTTCTTGTTTGGTAATAATTATGATGACTATATTTTTATTTGGATTTACCGACTTTCCGGCTGGCGATCATGTGATCAAGCCGTAAATGTGTGTAAGATAACTATTTTATTTTTCATTTTAAAAGAAGGAGATTAAAGCATTTTTCTATTCTATTCTATTCTACACTTACAAGGACAGCTTGCTCTTGGACATGTCTAGATTCTTAGATCAGCTATCTTGAGGCGCTTGCACAGGGGAGCTTCCAATTCTCGATTATGATCATAGATGAGAAATCAAACACATGCTTTGGAATTGTGTATGTTGGATTAATTCCTAGATCAGCTATATAAGGCTGCTTGCTCATTGGAGCATCTAATATTAGACGATAATCACCACCGCAACATGCTGTGGAATTTTTTATGACAGATTTTAGCAGCACCAATACCACCATTCATCAACACTATCGGCCAGTTGCACGAAAGAAAATTGAATCTAACCATCGTAAGATGACGTCATTTGATGGAGCCAGTGCAACGACTTCCCTATGGAGTGGTTAAATTCAATTTTCTTACGGGTTTGATTCTGCGATGGTGATTAAAATTGACTGCGAGCTCCACTGTGCAAAAACCCTAATCATTTTTTTTTAATCATTTTATTCAGAACATACATGAACATGTACATGAATACGTCATCATATTCATAATAAGTACAACCATGTCCTAAAAATATGTTCATAAGCATAAACAACTACAATAAAATGTTACACACAAATGTTGTCGTTTGCTGCTCCTTCAAACATTGATATTTATGGTAGTGGTATGAAAGTCAAAATTCATTTTTTCTCAATAAATTCATTCTAGTTGTAGCATGATAATTATATTCAATATTTTTTTGACTAAGATTAGGGCTGATCTAGGAATCTAGTCATGTCCAATGTCAGTGTGACTGGATTGCTACAGTGCATTCTGGGATGGTTTATTACCTTATCTGAAATAGCTATTGTATCTATTATTTTAAATTTTTATAGATTTGGTATTAGTGGCTGATATTGCACGATCAAGTTTATAATCATCAAAGTGTACAGTAGGCTTCCTTAAAATTTGTAGGTAGCTGATTAAATTCATTATAAAACTAGTTTAATTAAAAAAATTGGTCCTGTATTCTTATAAGCCTCAAAGGAGTACAATAATTTGTATGTTCTAAATTTTAGTAATACTATTATAGTACCAAAATGTTTCCTTTATATTTTACTATTATTAAACTTGTTCTACTAGTTTAGTAGTCTAAAAGGAGATTCACTTGGAGATAGTTGAGAAAAAGCACAAATTAATATTTCTGTCTGAAATTCTTACTGTGAGAAAATTATATGATCAGAATACTAATTTGTAATGTCTCACTCTTGTCCGGATCATAGTGTCCTCATGGCAGTCCACTCAGAGCATTTGTCAAGCGTGGAGTCAACTTCACGCTTCAAATAAATGACTGTAATTGGCTGAGTGTCATTGACTTTGACGGGCCAGTCAATTACAGCCGTTTATTTAAAGTGTGGAGACGACTCAACGCTTGGCAAACGCTTCGTATATGCCTTACACCTTGCAATTGGGCTTGTATGCTTGCTAGCATAGCTTCACTAACTTCTATATTTGATACTAGTAGCCTATTAATATTCAATTGAAAATAAAAATGTTGACTTCTGTAAAGGTTTTATTGTTTCAATATACCAATGAAACTAAAAGTTTTGATTCTAATATTGTGATTTTGTTTCAGGTCCCACCTGACAAGCCGGAAAAACGCAAGGGATTGGAGAGAGCACAGCTGCGAGCGAACGGTGAGCGCCAGTTCCTTCTCCTCTCCTATCACCCTTCAAATTATTTTTAGATACCATCTAGTGACGTCAGCCAGCTTAATGCCACTCAAGATGTGTACTTCTTTTTTATATCATTTTATTTACTAGTTTAATCTCACAATTTAGAAACATTCGTTTAATTTTGATTGAAAAAAGTTGAATTATTTTAGGAACCAGTACCATATGATATGATATGATATTAATTGAATTGAATTGGCAGTTATATTTCTTTCACATTGTAATCTATATTATTTCATAGCACACACACACACACACACACACACACACACACACACACACACACAGGCTTTTATTCAAGAGCCTACCTTGAGGCTTCTTAAACTCAAGGAAGGCTTGAGAAGCCTTTTGAATGAATGCTTTTCAATTCATCTTTGAGTTAAGGGAGCCTCGACATAAGTTATTCCTTTTCAATTCCTACGTATAATGCAATAGTAATGATAATTGTTGAAGGTATGGTTTATAAATAGGACTCAAACTGAGATGTAAACTCTACTAACAATTGAATTCATGATTAATGGTTCAGTCTTCTGCAGAAGTGATATATTCTGATATACTGTGAGCTCTATATATCAAAACTATCCTAATTATCCAATTTTCACTTATTATTTCATTTTTTTGATCTCAGAATTCCAGACTTCTTGGTACTCCGCAGTGGTGTGGTTGGTTAGAGTATAAGTTAAAGACTGATTGATCGCTACTCCTGGGTTCACGGGTTCGATTCTAGTCCTGGCATATTTTGTACTATCATTCACCTCGTTGTC
The DNA here is from genome assembly GCA_948455865.1 of Conomelus anceps. Classification (NCBI taxonomy): domain Eukaryota; kingdom Metazoa; phylum Arthropoda; class Insecta; order Hemiptera; family Delphacidae; genus Conomelus; species Conomelus anceps. The sequence goes on from OX418219.1 coordinate 15,931,005, forward strand.
CACGCACAAGTCTCTGAATGATCTGGACATTATAAGTAAAAAAGAACACATCCTTGATACGTTTCACTTTGAGTGATGGGGGTTTTCAGATTTTGTTTGCTACCTGACTGTAGCTATTCCTCTTCTAAGTTACCCATGTTGGTTGGAATGCAATCCAGGAAAGTTTGTGGGCTTGAAACAACATTCTGTGGCAAATTATCATGAAAAAGTGATGTCGGCATTGTGTTGTCTATGTCCTTCTGCACTCTAATAGTTATGCAAATGACTTGACTGCATGTTGTTGGTGGTCGTGGTGATCAACGACGGCAACATTGTCGATGCTGCGTTGTCGCTGTCGTCTGTGATTTAGCTGTCGATCGTTCAACCTGGCACCAAGGCAGAAGGCACAGCGCAGCGCACTATCTCTTAGCTCAGGTCGTTCGCATGCTAATGTCTCGCTTTCTGCTTTATCGCGGTATCCTCAATAGCTCTTCAAACGCCTACGTGGAAAGTGGCTATTGTCCCTTTGAATTATCGTGTGTTCTCTGCCATTATGGAATTTATCAGTTTCCTCTCCTTGGAAATTATATTTCTTCATAATTGGTTCAAATTGCTTCCTAATTCTAAAAATGTTATTCTTCGGGTGCTGAACTTAGGACGAAGCCTCATTGATGGATGTGATAGGATTTCTTGTACGATTGACTGTTGTAGCTGTATATGCTTATAATTTTCTGTTTTAGTGTTCTCCAAAGTCTATCCGTTCTTATTGCTTCTTAGCAATAGTTCCTTCTTATCCCCTCTTAGCCTTCTAATTGTTGTAGCTATTGTTCTCCTTGTTGTTGTGACTGATTATGCTTATATGTTCTGTTTTGGTGTTTATCAAAGCTAATACATTTTTGTGCCTTCCAATAGAACTCAGTATAAAGAAATCGATTAGCCATGCAAAAAAATCGTTTTAGAGAGTTACTTGTTAATGAGAGATTGCCTTATAATACAGTTTTACATCTGTGTAACTAAATAATAAATAAATAAATGTTTATTTCCATCAATAAATTACCATGATATAGTTTTTTTTTTTAATTTTGGAAAGTAACTGACGACTTTTTCAAGTAGTGTGGCCATTGTTAGTAGGTATTAACAAATTTTTTCGACATTATTACTACAGTTCATTGTTAAAGTTATATATAAATATTTTTTTGAGTTCAGTTCTTTCATTTTTTTTAAACTGTTGAGCGCACGGCGCCTGTAACACTACTAATACTAGACATCGATGAACCAGGAAAAACATTTGCTGTAGTTGAGGTATTTGATAGATCGTCATACCAAGAATTCAATGCTGAAAGACACCATAAAAATTTGTTCGAGAGGATTTCGCTGTTTGGAAGCTCGTTATAGAGAGGTTTAACTGTGTTTACTACGTGCAGGACAGCATGAAGTGCATAACATCTTGAAAAATTTCAATTAGCTTTATATTCCCTTGTAATTAGATCATTTTAGTTAACTTGTTATTTCCTCTCTTCCGAAATACTTGACGGAACCACTGCAGGGCATGATTTCCTATTTCAATGACTCAATAACTCAATGCATTTTTCCTGCTGGAATATTTTCTCTAGTAAATTGCTTATTGCCAAGTACGGAACTGGAGGTGGCAGATTGTATTGAAATTGTATGATTCGTTATCACTGAATAACCTTTATATTATTGTTGTTATTTTGCAAGAAACTGCTTCAGCTAATTTCTACCTGAACAGTTCTTTTCATCGGAATCTACAATGCTCTAATATCTTTTGTATTACTGTATGTGATTTTGTTATTGTGAGGGTAATTCAATTTAAATTACTTTTCGCTTCATGTGTTACAAAAAATGCCCTTGACCCCGTATGTTATCAATTGTGTTAATACTGCTTTTTCCAAATCATAGAACAACGGAATGTGATGGTTGAGTTTGTGCACCGCTTTGTTTGGTAAGGTAACAGTAATTACCCCACTACACCTGCCTTTGTTGTTGGGTTCCTCTGTTGCGCTGGCAGAATGGCACAGGCACCGGCCTGAAATGTATTTATCCAACACAAGGCCCACAAACACAAAGAGTGAGTGTGTGATGTTGGTTAGAGGAGGTGTGATAGAGGACTGAGTGACTTCTTCGCTTTCAGGCCTGTGCTGTTTTCTCTCACGCCATTTCGTCGTATTACCGTTATTCTTTGGTCATAAATGGCATCTGCTGCAGCTCGCATCTGTTGCATGGATCTCCACACAGTTGGCTAGCCTGTATAATATTTTACATTTGCCTATTCTTCGGGCTTGAGGTTAGCAGTAACTTTTTTGTCTTCGTAAAACTTTCAATAAATTGGTTTCTATGTAGATTTGGTAAAGTTTCCAAGTGCGTATTTTATATTCAGATATTAGATATGAACTGAAATTCTGTAATCACTACTACACAGTAAATTGTCAGGCTTGAAGTTAGCAGTAGCTTTTTTTGTCTTTGTAGAACCTTTAATAAATCGGTTAGCGGTATGAAGTATTGTAGGCTATACAGTTTCTCTGTAAATTCACTCTTTATTGAGATATTAGATACATATACTGGCATTTGGTAGTCACTACAAGGCTGTTAATTGAACTCTACCATACAACATGGTTTTATTGCGTTTATTACGTTAATCTATAATCTCGGTATCTAAGTACTTGTACATTTATTACGGTACTCAGCTCTTAAAGAAAGATTTGCGTCAATTTGATATAGTTTGTTCTGACAGCACAAGCCATTTTTATGTTATTCCTGTCATACCAGTAAACTGAAGCTGAAGTGAACATTGAAGTAAATTATTTTTATAGAACTAAACCTCGTTTTAAGCAATTTATAAAGATCTGATAGTTCTGAATTTCAAATCAGTTATATATATATATTTTTTTTTATTATTATTGCTGATGATGCCCAAATAAGTCAGAGACTTGTGCGTGGGTAATGAGGAGAATGATAACACATAGATGCCAGACGGAGGAGCGGGATTCGAACCCACGACCGCTGACTAACTTCATATTTTGTGGAACATTCAATAAATTGGTAAAGTATTGTTGGCTTTACAATTTCTCCGTAAATACATTTATTGAGATACATCTCAATTGGACATCTAATAACAGTTCAGGTTATTAACCTATTCGGAGAAAGTACAATTCTGCCTGAAAATCAAATATTTTTGTACTTTTTCAAAGAAGTTCGAAAATGAATTAAATCAATTTTTTAATAAGTTTAAATGCATTCCATATAGCCTAACAAACGTTCTTATAATCGTAATAGAACTAGATTACTGAACACCATTTGGGTTGGTCGGTGAGAGTTGACATTGATTAATGCTTGGGAATATTGGTGTTGTGACGTCATGAATTAATTGTAGTGGCCCCTGTCAAGGAATGTAGCTTGATCCCTGACCTTTTACTGATGAGTTCTATTTTCGAAGATGGGTCGTAAATAGAAGGGCTTTGCTCTTTTGTTTCAAGGTTCCTGAACTATAAATGGGAACTTGAAGAATTCGTCGGTACAAAAATGTAAGAATCGCCGTAGTGTTGCCCAACCTAAATAGTTTGAGTTTGAATTGAAATCTCCAACTTTATGAACTCTGATTTGGTTCTGATTCTTCTAATTTATGAGTTTATCACACAAGGGCTGTAAGCGTGGGAATATATAAACTTTCTTCAAATAAAGGTATCACATGTAGATTTTTAGTTGTAGTCTGTGGTGAAACCATTTTAACGGCTCACGTTGTCAATACAATTCAGTATAGGACTTATTCTAATATGATTATTCATACCGAGCTCTGTTTTTGTGAATCATTAGTCATTATATTTATTAATCATTTCTGAGAGTTGAAAGAATTATTCAATATATAATGCATTTTAAAAACTAATGTTTGGACATTTCACAAATTAATTAAAAAATTGATTTTGAATTAGTACTTTGATTCATGTTCAGAAATATTCTGATTCTCTCTAAAGAACTAGGACCCGTTCCACAAACCTCCAAGTCTTGTTTATAACAGTTGTTGAAAATAAGCTTTTGTATTCATAAGTTGTCAACAACAGATGTTTAATAAGCAAAACTTGTTGGCAACAAGTACATTACTTATTAGTTACAATAGTCAGAGTGGCAAAGTTGTCAGCCACATTGAATAACACAGGGTACTTGGTATTAGATGGATTATGGTTTATTCAGTCAATATAGTAATACATTCATGTATAAAAAATCACTATAATATTAAAAGTAGAGCAACAGAAAATGTTTACCATTACTTTTTTACCATAAACATACAAACCATTACAGAATTTAAACAATCCACTACTTGTAACACAGCTCATCTACCTTCTTTGTTAGGCAGAATATAATCAGTTACTAACAAGTGGACATTACAAGTCTTTCTTTGTAGTGGTGAAGGTGATATTGTGGAAGATATCCAGAAAGAATAATAAGACTTGAAGTTGTCACAACCACATTTATTGAAAACAGTGAGATACTATTTTCGGTTGTTACTCCATTATCAATCTCAAACAGGTAACATCCGAAACGAGTATCTCTATATTTTTAATAAATGTGGTTGTGACAACTTCGTCTTATTGATCATTATTACAAGTCTTGTTCGCTACACTTGTCAGTTACCTTCAAATATTTGTGGTTTACAGGCGGATTACTTGTAAACTTGTTAAAATTCACAAGTCCATAAGTTGAATGTGTGAAACACTTTTTAATCAAGTTTTCTTGTAAACTTGTCATAGTTCGCTTGCTAGTTACAAACTTGTGATATTGTGTAACGGGCCCCTGATATTCAGTTACTATGTGTCATTCACCATGTTAAATGAATAAATAAATTACAATTCTACTGAAGCTATTAGTCTCAAGTCTCAACATTTTCAGGGTCGTATTTATGAGCATACCTTGAGGCTTCCTTTACTCAAGGGAGTCTTTGAAAGCATTTAGCGAAAGGGCTTTTCAAGTCTTCCTTGAAATAACGAAGCCTCAAGATCGATTTATAAATATGAGTCTCATCATCAATTTTCTCTCAAAAGTTTTCCTTGAAACAATAGATTTGGAAAAGTAAAGTAGGGATGAGATACAGAAGTAGGTCGACAGGCGCCTGTGGTGTCACCGTTCAATACAATTGGCCCAGATTTGGATTAGCACGCTACCTTTCGTTTTTGGAGCGCCTGATGCCTACTTGGAAAATCCTCTTTATTCAAAGTATTACCAAGGCCATCACAAATAGAAATACGTTCCAGTCATCTCGGTCCCTTACTAATTATTACCATGTCCTCCTGCATCTATACCTTAAATTCAAAATCGGGTTTTCTTATAATCTTTATAAAGATGCATTAAATTTAACATTTTTCTTCATTCACTGTTGTAAGTGGTCTAATTTTGGATAATTTAGTTGAGGTTCAATGATATTCTCTAACACTTTGGAGATGCACATTATTTTGTGAATCTTATATTAAATGAGCTTTTCGTCTCCATCCAAATTGTATCAGCTTTTGGCATAGGTAAAAGAACTTTGAAGAATTTATCTTATTTACTAAATTTAATTCCACCTCTGTAGCAAGATATTGTGTTTGAAACACACTGGTTTTGCACGGTTACTTTCACCTACTATTCTATTTTGCTTTAGCTGATGAAAACTTGATTTATGAACTTAGTGTTTTTTTGGCTATTGAATTATTTATTAAACATTTCATTTTTGAAATTGAATTCTCTATACAAGTTACATTAGGGAAAAATTGTGGTCTATCAACAAATAACCAAATTGATCCCAACTGGAAATTAACCTGTAGTTCAGCCTTTTTTGTGTATTTTCAAAACATGTTTTTAAAGATTTTTTCGTATTTTGTAAAATATCTCAATAATTACGGTAGATACAGATTTGCAACAAGTTTTATTTGCTTTCAACTCCTTTACTGTAGAATTTATTAAATTTTCCAACTAAATTAAGGCTCTAGATTTTGATTGATTGAATAAAATTGCGGACATTTTCAGCCATCTTTATTTCTGAAACTTAAGAGTTTCATATAAATATTTCGACTACATATGCTTCATAAGTTTTTTCTTTGTTTTGGTGTTAAATGAGGAATAAGCTCGAGAATTTTGGTAGATTCCTTCTGAAATACTATGTATAACTTGAGTTCTCTTTATGTTGATTTCGGTGTTATGTTTACTAGGGGTCTATAAGCAATATTTACGTTTGAAAAGCCCGCGCGCGCGCGCAAACTACGTGGTAATGGAGCGGGGTGGCGGTGGCGTTTCTTGGCCCAGCAGCGTTTCGTGAGTGTGACGTTTCGTATTGATCGGCGTGTGGTGGTTGCTATTCGGTCGTGTGGCGCCACCGAGTCGTTAGCGTGGCGCCACTTTGCAGCCCCTTTGTTCGTCCACTGATACCAGACTGCTAGGCTACCACTTTCTACCCAACAAAATTATTTAATGATAATAATAATTGCTATGCAAACCCAATAATCGTTATTGCTATACAGTGAGTACGCATACAGTGCACTCTATTTGTGCTGGAATAGAGAATAATAATAGATTTTTAGTAGAATTTATTTAAATCTTAGCATTATTTAAATTTATAGGTGGATGAAACCCATGAATACATCAGTTGTATAGTGTACCATATTGGTATATGGTAGCCTATTGAAGTGGATTTTTTTACAAAATTATGGTGCACAGAACACTTGCTCAAATGGAGAATAATAGTTTTATAATAAAATGTATGCACATTTTGCATTGTTTTAATTTATATATGGATGCAGCCTGAAAATTGATCAGCCTGTGGCTGTGTTGTTTACTGTATTATATTTCCCTGATATTGATTTAAATTTTTATTTAAGAAAGAAGCCTATATGTATAATTTTGATCTGAATGTGATTAGACTTCTTTTACTGCTGGTTCGTTCAGGAGAGTGAATGTGAAACTGCAAACTGGTGGGCCCGATTGATTGTCAGACATTAGCAAACAAAAATTTTATTTGAAAAAATGGAAATAACTTATTAAACAAAATATGTCTTCAAATCCAGACAATTAATAAAAATGAAATATTAAAGAAAATAATTTCAGGTCAGCAAAAGAAAAGAATTGTCACCGCTCTTAGGATCGAATTGCGAACCTGACTAAAAGGCAGGCAATCTACCTCGGAGTCTTGTACGAAGTCGAGGGAAGTTATTTAATACTTATGTAATAATTACTACGATGTGAAATCTAAACATATTTGAAAATCGATTTTGAAAAAATTCGAAGGAAAACTTGCAGCTACTACGAGAGTACTAATCCATGGAAATTTATTTATTTTTATTATTTTATTTATTTTTATTATTTTATTTATTTTAATTGATTATTTTCTATTATTAATTTTATAATTTCGTGACAATTCAAAAATCTTTTTTGTAACCAATTTCAATGATTTTGATATCCTGAAGACTGTGTTTGATGTTTTATTATTCTTACAATCCTATCTTTTATTTCTTCAGTAAGCGAAAATGCCTCAAACTTGACAACCCTTACTTATCATTTCAAGTGATGTCCACTTGTTGAAAAACGTTTCGTGTGAGTGCAAACCTCCTAACCAGGAGCATTGACCACTAGATTATGATGGAGGTCTTAGTCTCAGTACCCTGGTAGTGGCATATTACGGACAATCCTTGCATTCTTGAACCTGTCATGCGGCGCTGGCTCACGCGTGATCGGACTTTTTCTGCGTTTTGTTGGAAGGAAAACGACAGGAACTGTAGTGCGCGCTGCTGCGTTTCCTTTGCGTGCTGCCAACGACCACTTTGCTTCTTTGCCCCTCCGGACGATCGATATGCTTGTGTCGCATTGGCGCCGAACTCGCTATTACCGTCGACGACGAGTTATGTTCCGATCATTTATAAAGGCTTTCCTAGAATCCTGGAAATGCGACGCGAAAAAATAACCTCGTTCTCGAGGAGATATCTTTATTGGAAACCATTAGAGTAATTAGTTGACGATCTATTCTGTAGATACTGAACTAGTGTAGCTAGTAAAAATACATCACTGTTCGTTTTTGGCGAACTTTGTACAATGAGATTCTAGTTTTATTTTGATAGAATATTCATTCTTCTAATGAACGTTTTACTCTTTTTTAGATTGTATTTCCCTCCGTTTTCCACTCTTTCTGTTGTCCTGTTTAGTTATCCTGTAGATTTTCTTTACGTAAGTCTGTCTTTACCTGAGTTGATTCTTATCTCCCTATATATCAAGTTATCAAGATTAAGTCTGAATGGACGAATTTTTGTCCTGACCTCGCCCTTATTACGTAAATGCTTCACATAAAATCTCATTGTTAATATCCAAGGGTTTTCTCATATACAATGTATTGTGTTGTTAATAATATGCTTTTTAATCAATCACAATGTAATTTTGTTAATTTACGTAAATAAATTTATTTTATCTTTATCTTATACATTAGTTCTTCTCTTTTCTATTATTCTATTCCAATTTAATTTGTAGGATTTGAAAAATCTGATTATTCATTTTCACGGTGGCTACTCTATAATCTAGTAGTACATCAGTACTACTTGTAGGTCCACAATTTTCCCCAATTCCAAAAACGTTGGAAGAGGTGTTTCTAGTCTCCTTTCGATAAAAGCCATATACTCATTTATTAAAAAAAAAATGTTCTCTGCTGTAAAATCACTCTGCTGTAATTCCCGGTGGTTCGGAACCCACCTAAAATTGTAGATCCACCATGCTTCCAATAACATGGCTCAAGCGGCAAGGAACTACCCGTAAGGGTATTTACTTTTGCTCATTTGAAGTTCAGGTCTGAATTAATGACCTGTAGCTCCTTGGCTTAAAAATTAAATCTTTATTTCTATCTTCTGATAGCTCCCTGCTGGTATACTTCTATTTATTCTAGAAGGTTCAGGAAGGCCTTCCTTAACCGTTTCTGCACCTTATAACTCTTTCAACAGCTGAATTCTTCAAATTTATCAAACTGGTAAATTTTCTAGATTCCTATTTCTGCTTAGCAATAGGTAAACAAATTGCAAAATAACTAAAAGAAAGAAATGTAATTATCAGAAGGTGATATAAAACAAAAAGTTCAATTACTCCTTTATTTTTTAAGGTCATTGATTGAGTTTCTGCTTTAAATTTGCTAGTCACGTAATAATATTGACGGCATTGACAAAATCTGGCCAGTCTTCGATCTGGTCCTCTTATGTATGGTTTCCGTCTTGCCGTATCAAACCCAACGCTAAAAATTAGTATGGCCTCTGTGTGTTGTGATGGGTGCTTCATACGACACCTACTTATGTCTTATCATCCCATCAAATTAGCCATTAAACCAGTAAAACCCAGACATTTTTATATATTGTATTAACATAATTACAATAACTACACTTGGATATAAAGTTTTTCATTGATTCAATATTAAACTAGAATAAATAATATAGTAGTATATCTAAAATTAAAGAATTTTATATTTCAAAATAATTCCATTTAAGTAGTAGTTGTCAAAAAATTAAATCCGGTTATAACAAGGTAATTAGAAGTAAATGTATTTTATTTATGTCTTCTGACAATGTTTTCATCGCACCTTCGGTTGTTTACTCAAAAATTCCAATCTTTTTGTTTCTCCAAATAATGGTAAACCTCTCATCCTTAAGATGCTCTTATTTTAGTTGGATGTTTCTTTTTTTACTCATTTACCCTCATTTAATTTATTTTCTGATCTATTCTTCGTAATCTATAACCTCTACTTCATAGTATGTGCTTAGTTAATGAAATGATGTTAGGTGTAAATAAGGTTTGATCTACTCTGCAATATGTTAATTTAGGTACAATAGTTATTGTAGTTATTCTATCCATTGCACCTTTTATTATTGTTATTTTTTTGTGGTGGGGAAATCCTAAAGCTCGAAAATTTCGAGGGTGTCTAGCAGTTGGGAATTTCCATATTTATTATAGAAATGAAATAATGTCTGATAAAGACGGGAATTACCCTAGAAATTTAAAGTTAAGTCGGGAAAATTCATAGATTATAAAGTTGAGATAATAAAGGGTGAGATGATAATAACAATCAATTTTATGCATTGAAATTAAGCGTCGATTTTAAGTTGAACAAATAATAATCAGACTTCTAAAATTTTTATCGAATATGAGTTGCAACGTTTAAAAACGCATAAAGAAACTTTAAGTCTTGAAAAAGTCGGGAAAATTCTTGGATTTAGTTCATGCAATTTGCTAGACATACTGTAAAGGCATTAGGTGGCAGCAATTACTTAGAAGAGTGGGATTTCTAACTCTTGAAAAATACCCTCCAATTCTTTCCGTCTCACCTTATTATTATTATTATTTATTACATTTTATATTATTATTTTCTATTAAACAAAGTGCAAAAAATAGAAAATGCTAAAAACTGAACTAAAAACTCTGTTTTTGATTCAGAATGTTTCAGTAATGAAATGACTATTTTTCATCTGTCCTTATAAAATAAGAAAACCATGTTGTGGTTTCAATAACGCAGCCTGTTTGGTCGTCTTATGCTGTCAGAATATAGGCGCAGAAAGGTCATGCCTCAATCTACGATAAGCTTAATCTTATCTAGGAACTGAAGCAGCAAGCAGCAGCTCAATTGAACTATTGATTGCTGCTTCTAACGGTGAATGGTGATGATCGACTACGGCACTTAGAATGTTTTGTGTTATCATTTTGTAGTATTTATTTTCAAATGATAAAATGTAGAGAGCCATTACTCATTATAGCAAGTAGCTCGACTGCACTGCCGCAAGTGTATAAGTAGCCAAGTTAAAAAATACTTCCGATAAGACTCGCACTGTTGCTCGTTTGTAATCTTTTGATTGCAGTTTTCCTTACTCGTTCAAGCATACAAGGTTACATTTCCCCATTCATCAGTTCATAACTATTTTTGTAAAATTAGCGATTACATCATTTGCTGCCATAGTTTTCTCTCTCTTGAATAAATTTTGTTTCTTTACCTGTTTTATTCTCTCTCAAGGTTCATGGAGTAGTGAGACTGTTCACTGAGATTTGTGTTGTATGCAATTGCAATATGTATTTTTAATTTACGTTAAAGTATTAGTTGATGACTGAAGCGATTCAGCAATTTCCTTTCTGGAAAAAAATTATCAAATTCTTTGCTTTTACAGTAATTAATTTTGATTTAGTAAATGATGGTCATCTTCCTATACTACCTTTGATGGTCATTATCAACAAATAGGAGGTGAAAGCTGTACTTAAAATAACTTCTCGAAGAGTTACTTTTCTTGAAAGAACAGTTGGAGGCTGTAATGAATCTTTCAATGTCTTAAAGTTTTATTGATATTGGTGTCTTAGAGACTTTGTGATATTCATTGAAAAGTATTTTTTTCAATATTTCTTATCAAATTTGCACTGAGGTTCCTTTTAATAAACGCTTTATTTGAAGATATTTAAAAAAGGAAATGTCATTGCCTCTAATAATTAATTCATTTGGCACCTAAATAAAGTGGAACAGTCATGAGAACCATAAGCAATGAATTTCGCTTTAATTTTTATTGGTTCATAACATTTTCAATTTAAATGCTGCTATTGTAATTTTCTAGTCATGTTTTTTGTAGATTTCTTGCTAAATAGGAGGATTTAGCAATAAATCAATTTTCCATTGACAGTTATATCGTATGCAATAACTCATATGTAAAAATATTATTCTAACTGCTATGCTTGATCACTAACATTTTTTTGTATTATATGGCTCAGATTTCACAATAACTTATATCAATGACTTCTTTGTCCAACAATATATCATAAGTTTTTAGTTCGTCGTGATTATTGATAACTGTCATTTTTAAAATGATTAGTCATATTGAACTCAATAATGACGTTTGGAGATAGTAGGTTGTGATTCATAGAAGAAATGGCTGAATTGACTATTTTTTATGGTTCATAACGTAGAAATGTTAAAGTTTGATTGATTGCGAGCTGTTTACCGATTGTAAAAGTTATATGCTAGTAATATTGTGAAATCGAGAATAGAATTTACTGTTTGGTTGAAAAAAATCTTTGTTGATACTGTACCGAATTTGAGGTCATTGATGTGTAAATTCAGTCATTGAACATTGTAATTCAAACTTGATATGAGTATTATATCTAGTAGCTATTTCTGTGAAAGAGCTAGTAAGTTGAGGTTATTTTCGTTAATTTTTCAAAAATATATTCAGAATTTTCTTTATATGGGATTTTATATGATGTGCGCTTTCTTATTTTCTAATGAACTAGAGAAATCAAAAGAATGAAAAGTTTGAAACATCGTTAAAATATTTGAAGGATGCTTCATAACTCACAACTAATTGAACAAATTATGAGCTTTTGGTATTGATTCTTATAAGCACGGCCATAATTTTGAGGGCCTTAAATTTTCAAATAAGATTCAATAAATTGTCATTTTCTGATAATATTAATATCATTTTAAGGATACTATACTTTCAATGATTTGCCAATTGACTAAAGAACTTGTCAGTGTTGAGGAAATGCGCTCTGAGTAAAAGTAGGCTTTTTCAGTTGCGTGAGTCCCTAGTTTCCGTTACAATTTCTTCACCGGCCTGACTTCACTGATGAGGCGGCTGCCTTTAATAATTAATTCATCAGGCGCCTAAATAAAGTGAAACGGTCATGAGAACCGTGTACGCAATGAACTGCGCTCACTGGTCCGATTTTCTTCTTCCGCACATTTGTATCGCGTGAGAGCGCCTCTCAGCTGTTGGCACACGTTGCATCACTACAGCTGAGAGAGAGCGAGAGAAAGTATGAGAGAGAAGCCTTTGGCGGGAAACGTTGACTGCATTGCTGTGAGAAAATTGTGCCTGAATTTATTGTCTGCCAGTCTTGCCACTGTTATATGCTCTGTTTTCCAATTGGCTATAGGGTACCATAATCTACCAGATATTTTTGTTATTAGCGTGAGATCATGTAGTGGGCCTGGGCGTACCAGCTTGTTGCTATTGACTAGTCCAATTTTCATCATCAGTAAAATAATTGTAGTTTTTATTTTGCCGTTCTTGACTATTTATAACACCACACAAATTGTGATATTGCAATCCAATATTGTATTTTTAATATTCCATTACATATTTTTGAAATTTAATTATTTAGAGAAATAAAAACGGTACAAATTTCCAGTTCAAAATTCAGGCACCACCAGCAAAGCAACACCTTGGCAAGCAATTTTCAATTAGAATGCCTTATTATTGTTCAAGCACAGACATTAGGTAGTGTGAATAAAGTTGAGTAAGTTGAGTGACTGTTGATCTGTTGAGTCAACGGGAATCTGATCAAAAGGCATGAAAAAACAGATTTGATTGACTAAATTTTTATTCACATTAAATACTGTAGCAAGAATCCCAAGCGCCAGTCAAAAATGTGAATTACTCAACAGAATCAACTCTATTCAAACACCCAATATACCAGCACTATATCCTCCAAACTTCAACTCATGGAAAATGATTAATTATTTTCTGACTGATACTCGTAGAAATTGCGTGACAATCGTCGACTGAACCGTCGTAGTATGATTGTTGGCGTGTGCATCGGGATTATGCTTCTGATCAGGCTGATTGAAAGATTGTCATGACAGTAGTTAGCTTTCTGTGGAAATGATATGCTATGCTTGTTCGAATGTAATCGCTCAACTGGGGAATTATGTCAAGGCTGTCTGGTCTGAGCTCGCTGCTGCGATGTAATAACACTGCGCGACTGCAGGAAGCTGCGCTAAATGGATGCTGGCACTGAGCTAGCTCTACTCGTCCTAAACGCCGGTTAGGTGGTAATTGTTGAACGGATAAGGGCGTAGCTATGTGTGCAAATTGTTCGGTTAATATAGGCTTAGTTGTCTCACGCATCTAACGTATTGTTTGCAACTGCAGTATGCACTCATCTATGCCACTTTTATAAGAAAAAGTCTCACAAGACTTGTGAGATACTAGCCGATATGGCCAAGTTAAAAATGAATGCTGCTGTGCAGAAGGGTCTCCATGGTCTAGTGGTTAAGGCGCCCGACCGGCAATTGGGAGGTCCGTGGTTCGATTCCCGGTGGTGACTGATATTTTGTACAGTAGCATTCATCGATTTCCATCAGCTATTAAATACTGTTGTCAATATCCGCCATTGCTGAAATCTTCAGTATAAACTAATAGCAATTAAAGGAATTCGAAATTAATAAATTCTGTTTATAAAAAGTCTTCTCAAGTTTGGGAGAAATGAATTAGTTCGTTACATTGTTGCCAGAAGACAAAGCAAGAGCTTATGCTGGAAGTATCTACCATACGGTATCTTGTACTGTATTTTATTTGAAATTTTACAGTGAACCCATAATATTGTAAAATTGTATTTTGAGATACAGCCTATTTTGAAATAAAAGGCTATTTTGGATGTATATTTATGGAGGAAGATGAATAAAATTGAATTGTTAATCTTCTTTCACTTTGAAGGACAAATCTATCAGTGATAATTATTTTTGTATGCTGATGCTATGAGAAAATTCACAACTATTTTTCGTCAGCCAAAGTTTTAAGTAAAGTAAATACTGTATCCGAAACTAAATGTAAAATATCTTGAAACGGCTTTAGACCCTCTGAACTAAAAACTTTTTGTGATAACAATATTATTTTAGCATGAAGTTCATTAAAATACCGACGTTGAAAGATATTGCTGCTTTGTTTTATAGGTTACAATACTTCAGAGTTCCATTTATCAACTAGATTATCATATTATTGGAAAACGTTTGAGAAAAAATTCAAGTTTTTGGGGGCTAGTGAACATTTCTAAGCTGTAGCCAAAGTTATTTTGTGTGGAAGAATTTTATTTGAAGTCATTTCATTTAGAAGCATCAAAGCTGAAAACTTTGAGTAACATCTGAAGGTTGTCTATAGTCTGGTCTGGTGGTGTGGTCTGGTTTACATTATTGTAAATAGCGTGCCTTTTCAGTGCAGTGACGGCAGACAGTTATCGATCATTGTTGGGTGGGGGGATTCACCTGTTGTAAGTCTGGCGCCTTCTAAATTTAGTTCTGGAAAAATGAACCCAATAAGGTCAATGGCCTGTCATAGCTTTTGCTTTTCTGTCTCACACTTATGTTATTTTGCAGTCTACTGTCTACTCATTCCAAACATTAAGTAAATAATTAACGAACGTGTCAACCAACTAAGTTAAAATCTACTGTGAAAGTATAGCTTTACGATCTACAGTAAAACCAGAATAATTACCTCCAATGAAATTCATGGGTCATGAAATTGTATGGCCTATTTAATAAGCTTTTCCCATCGAATAATATTATTTTTTTATATTTATTTATTGATGTAACTAACAATCAATGTGAATACAACAGGCTATTGCCAAAACTGATTTTCACAAATTTTCAGAGTAGAATCTAAATTTTATAAATATAAATTTATAAATTATACTGATGAACTACATAATTCAATTTGGCCTTTATTAGTAACCGTCACTATAATTAGGTTTTTTAACTTGTTAAAATGTTTTATCAATATCTTGTAAGCGTAATCTATATTCAATAATAATTATTGAAAAACAAATACAGTCTGAATTTGAGTGTCTGGTCTTTCAGCTTATTGAATGTGTATTTTGAGATAATGTTCAAATGTAAACTGTATTAATGTTCATTGATGATGATGATGCCATCGACTATGATAAACTTTGTTTCAATTATCTAGAGAGCATTTCCACTTAAAATAAATGGGTTGTGAATAAAATGCAGTGGAGTACAAATGGGGTCGGTGTTTGAAAGTAGGACAATCAATGGCTATTTAATAGGGAAGTGATAGCCGCGAGCCGTAGCAGGTATCTGTTCAATCAGATAGATAAGCTGCGTTCTCGTAGGTCCTGTTCGTAACGGTGACCGATTAGATTGGCCAGCAAAAAAGACACTGTTCTCTGCTGAAAATCACTTCCCGGTGGTTCGGAACCCACCTAAAACTGTAGGTCCAACTCATAAATCACCATCATCCAACTCATTACCCACGCACAGGTCTCAGACCTATATGGGCTTCATCCTCAAAAAAAAAAAAAAAAAAAAAAAAAATGTAACCCAATATTGTCCTCTATGAATTCCATAGTAATGGATAATTCCTGATAATAACCTGATTCTAATTTTATTAATCTACATTATTTGCAGTCATCATTCACTCATCATCTCCATGGTAGTTTTTAAAGGATTGTTTATGTCTTCATGTATTGATAGGCCTATAATGTATACAAATACAATACATTTTCTTTTTTATGTTTATATCAGTGTTATCAAACAAGGCCACATAATAATAAAGCGAACGCCTGAATTATAAAGACACTATAGTGTTTTCTTTCTCTCACACAAATTACAGAGTATGTCGTTGGCCTTTGCGTTGCCGTTGCTCGGTTCCTTGTGTTTACGACTCTTTCCCTATGCATTCTTGAAGGGTTTCCATTGGGGTTCTTCACCACGCCCACTGCGTGTACGCGGAGGCCTCAATCTGAAAAGTGCGCAGCACAGCAAGTTGCCAGATAATTGTATCCACAAGGGGAGCATAATATGATAGTGTTCATCCCCTCCTAATCAGTAGAACAAAGTAAATCGCCTCCAAGGAGTTTGTGGGTGAAAGAAGGTTTCCCAGTAATTCAATTCCATGTTTGAAATTGCGAGTTGCTATCCTCTATATTGTGACTTGGGTATAAAGCCATTCCACACATACGCAATATCTTTTTATGTTTTGAGTCACTATTGCACAACATCGCCCAAAGTACGCAGTGCAGTACTCATCAGTATTTAGTGGCAAATATCCCACTAGTCTGATACTTTGGTGGATAATGACGCAAAAATATGCCAGGCTTGTCCTGAATCGAACCCGTGACCGCAGAAGTAGCAGTCATGGCCTTATTTGATATTAGCGCCCTAACCGTTACACGACTGCGGCTGCATTGGACCTATTATGTCTATCTTTAAGCGTGTTTGTATATTGTAAGAAAATAAAACAGCCTGTAGTTATTTGAAAGCTTTTGATATTCTGAGAAGTCTAGTATCTTGAGCATTCCTGGTGCGTATCTAAAAAATTGTTGGCAGCGAGTGGCTTTTCACTCCTTTCATCACTTTTTGCAGCCAATTATTCTTTTCTACTTTTTCAAAGCTTTCTCAGGAATTTGTTCACCCTTCACCTGTCCCTACGAATCGTTGAGGCTCAGCAAACCCCTCCTATTGCACTCTAGGTGACAAAAAACCGTTGTAAGTGTGAAGAACAATGGTGTCAGTTCGCGATATGTAATTACGAAGTCGACTTGAGCTAATTAGCGTGAACAGGCTTAGAGTTGCGTGGGAAAGGCGTACTATTTTTCTTCATCGTTCTGGAAATAATATTAGTTGTAGAGAAGTGATGCTTGAGTTTTTGAAAATCAGTTTAGCACCTGACCTGACTGGGCCGAGTCGTTTTGTCGCCGTACGCAGACCATAATCACTGCTCTCCAGAGTCATAATTACACGACGTGCGAGTCGTGCTGTGCTGTTCGGGTCACTGCTCACCTAACCTAACCCTTCCTTTACTATTCTCTGTCCTTTTTTCAGTCGTTTTACTCTTTCTTATCCTCCCCTCCACTCCACTCACCGATCGCCTTCTTGGTCTTGGTTCACGGTTCGTTCACCTTGAAAGCCTAATTGCTGGACGCATTCGCCTGTCTTTTCGGCTGCAATTACTGACTGAAAATTGGACGTACGACTGATGGACAGACGGGACGAAATCGGACTCACCGCTTCATCACTCTCCTGCCGCTGACGGTGACTGGACCACATCTTGAATTCTCTGCTCTCAATTATCCTTGCCTGTGTTTCTTTTGTTTGTCGACTACTTTTCATCCTATAAGGCTGGCTGTTGTTATTAATATTAACGTTTCTTGTAAAACCGGATAATTCTGTATATGTGGAACAAAATTGGAAAATACAGGAGATTGGTTTTCATCCAAAAATAAATTGCAGGGTTCCAGCTAGAGAATGAGAGATCTTTGACAGATTTCATTTCGAAATATCTCATGATTACCCTGGTATTGTCAATTAATGGAATAATTTTCTTTTATCCTCATCCAGGCCTGTTCTCAAATAAATGTGTAGCTTTTGATGTGTATGATTCTCATAATTTTGAACGCAACTTATCATTCACTGAATTGTAACATGCGCTACTTTATGCCTTCGTTTTTCCAGTTCTTCTCAGTGCTAAGTTCAATATTCAACTTTTCAGTGTGCAATGCAACTGTATCAAGGGGGGGATTTCGACCCTTCACCTCCTCAAACTACTGGTGAGGTGGTTTGAAAGAGAGAGTTGGCAAACTTGCATGAAAGGTCGGAAAAATTTAATTTGTGACTCCAAAATTTACAGCTGGTAGCACTCTTCCTCTATAGCTGAGTGCAAAATGTAATGAATGTAAGGTGAAAATACATAGGAGCAGGCTCAAATTTTTCAAGAAAAACACTGAATAGATACCTTTCTAATCATTGTGTGGATGTCTTAGTGAAGTCTAAATTAAGATAAACACCATGTCTAAGTGAAGTCTAAAGTAAGATAAACACTACACTACGTCTTTGAGCTCTAATGTCAAGTGAGTGGAATATGTGATAAAGAGAATTCTTCTTATTTAGATCGTATTTGATGCTGAATGAAATAAAGGATGGCAAATCCTCGTTATTGTAGGTACTGGACGTGGTAACTTATTACTCTCTTCAAAATCGACTGATTTTATACTGTACTGTACCTTATTTGGGTTTGTAGATATTAGAAATAGATAAAACACAGTGGGCCGATTTTGGGAAGTAGCGATCTTCTGGATCTTCAGCATATGTAATGCTGGCAGCATCTCACCCCGGCAGAGAGTTGCAATTCTCCATGTTTGCTGCATGAGAACTACTGTAGTAGGCTACTTCATATTCATCATTCAGCACATTCTTCTTTATGCGGTTGTTTATGCTCATAATTTATTCCTGACCATAGCATAAAGAGTTATTGTTGGTTTTTGTTTCAAATATGATTTTCATCATAATAATGCCAGAATATCAGTGTATCAAAACGGTAGACAAGAGGATTGAGTATAGAGCTCGTTAGAAAGGCCAAAGAACAGGCCGTTTCTTTGTTTAAATGTTTCCACCTTGCTGCTTCCGTTTTGATGAACCTGTGATAAGCTCCAGTGAGTTCTTTGATACACACACTTGTAGAAACAAGATTATAGAGTGAAGTGAGAAGATTGAGTACTAGAGAAGGAAGGTACCAGCATAGTATGCGTACTGTAAAATATTATTCCTCCTCTTCCAGTTGTATAACTTGTTAAACATGCTTCTTGTAGCCAAAAAGTAGGTGCATTAGCTTTTAGATCTTGATAAAGGTTAAAGCCCTTCCTACATGGTTCCTTCGACCTCTCGACCATTGGAGTACTGAATTTCACAACTTACCTGACGGCTATTGGTTGAATCGATACCGTTAACTATGATATTTCTACACCATCAGGTTCGAAGCTTTATTTCGAAAATTTGTTTCTAGGAAGTCCACAGATATTTCCTTATTACTTTTTGGGGTTATTAATTTTTTCTATTTATATCGGATTTTTCAAAGAAGCTCGGCAAATGAGCACTAAATAGCCGGCAAACTACCTATCAATGGCCTGGCGTCCATTGCATTGCATTCACAAACTAGTTGTATTGGTAGTTACTGCAAAATTTTATTTGTGAATTGTAATTGTACTTTGTCAATATTGTTATGCAACCGACCCCAAATGAACTGAATAATTTGAATTGAATTTTTTTTAAATTATTCAAATATTTTAAATATGTTTTATAATGAATGAACAGAATAGTACTGGTACAGTATATAGAATCTATAATTATCGTACAATAGATTTTGTTGTTGCAAAACCCTCTCTAGATTGAGAGAAACTAAACATAAATTACTCAAATCGGGTCGACCCGTTCTCAATTTTTGAATGGACTAACTTATGTCGGAGTCCTTTTTCTAGATACAGAGATAAGCACGAACAAATTTTTATCTCTCATTTGACAAACAAGCACAGTTGGAGTTGCTATCGATACTCGAGGCAAGGGAGTTTGACCTGTTCAATGCAGTGAGAACCTGCTGTGGAAAAAGTATCGAATTTCAGTTTCCAAAAATGTTTGATGATATCACATCCAGCCTATTATTTGTTGCCTTGTTTTGATTTCATATCAAAGCTTTCTACCTTGTAACAAATACCAAAGTTGAAGGGAAATTATTACTGTAATATTACACGGCAAATTTCTGTTGAGTATGGATGTCACTTGATCTGTTTCCAAAAAGAGTCAATGAAGTCAGCCAGTCTTTTCCAAAATGTCTAGTGTTTTATTGAGTTCAAGGAAGCGTTTGTGGATTTCAGTTGACAATATAAAAGAAGACTCTAAAAACTTGGTATTCTTGTTATTTTTAAACTTTTCATTTAGTGTTTCTATAAAATCGAAAAAAAATCTTTAGATCGAGCGAACCTGGAAACATTTGTATTCAACACTCGGTAGACCAGCAATAGTTGGGGAAATTGGACAAAAAGGTTCAAGGCCCATATTTAAAAGCTTCCCTTGAGAATTCCTTAACCCAAGGGAGACTTAGAAAGTCTTCTAAGTGAAGGAAATTTTCAAGTATCACTGAGTTAACGAAGCCTCAAGTTGGTTCTATAAATGCAGGCCAATCCAACACTATTGTTTTATTGTTCAATATTACAAATTTCATATCATAACGTTATTTCAAATTCAGTCGAAGAACAGTCTAACTTATATCACATCAAGTCGTTTTAGAAATTCAATTCAATTTATTTTATTTCCACAATAAAAACAAAACATAAAACAATCAAGGAAATATATTTCCCCGCTTAGACTATCAATCTGTGTGTGGGGAAAGAGCTCTGTATCTGGATATATTTCTTTTCTTTTCTCTTGTACAATTCACATATTTTCAGTAGAACAGTAGAATACAAACTTGAGATGTTATTTTAATAATATATTACTCAGTATTTCTTATGACTACCAATTATAAATCTATTTCTAAAACTAATCTAAATTTTCTAACTTTATAATGATCCTTAAAGGTTATAAGTGTTTGACTGTTTGGCAGGATCTCAGACTAATATAAAAAAAGAAACATATATTTTTCGTTTGTTCGGTTTCAATTTCATAACATAATTGAAGATTAAAATATAATTTTTCTTGAGTTTTTGTAAGTCTCTATTGATGCTTGCACAGTGGAACAGCCAATCCTTAATGGTAATCACCATCGCAAAATCATACACATGCTGTGGAATAGTGTATGACAGACTGGGACAGCGTGAGTTTCACTAGTATAGCAACCAATACGCGAATCATATTCGCAAAATCAAGCATGCTGTAGTAATCACAACTGTACCCGCCTCTCTATTCAAGAGGTCTCTTCTTGAAACGCTTTGTGTCATTCCGTTTTACTCCTTCGAGGAGGTTTTTACTCCTTTTTTTACCTTTGATAATAATTTTGACATTGCCGATGACCGTGGCAATAAAATATTTATCTATTTATATGGTGGTATTCATGCTCCTGCAATGCTCCATTCTATAGCATGTGTTTGATTATGCGATGATGATTATCATCGAGTAGTGGATGCTCCACTGTGTAAGGATCTAAATCTGTTGATATTTTGTCTGTTGCCTTGTTATGTGTTTTCTAAACGCGTACGTCTTGGGACATAACACAATGACTTCATCTTCGTGATGTGAATTCTGTGAACCGGAATTTGGCTGTCGACCAACAAGACAACAGAAAGTCCATTTACTTTCCTCCCTTGTTCGACTGACTGCCTTTCTTTTCGAATATTAATAGCTTGAACCGACAAAGCCGCTTGTTTCATACTCCAGTCACCGCCTAATCGGCCCATTTTTCAAACGCATCCTGCTTCAACCATCTTTTCCAGTAAAATTAGTTTCAGTCTGATTTAAATACGTTTATCTTCATGTCTTCTTAGGATCTCCTCTTCATGAGCATGTTTAATACATGTTGCCATAGCTCTACAAGTCAAATATTGGAACAGAATTTATTAATTTCGAATTCCTTTAATTGCTATCAGTTTTCAATTGTCAGTAACTTCGAACTAACTTGTCAAATATTGGTTTCAAAACTGTATTATAGAACTAATTTCTCCAATTAGTGACCATAAGGAATGTTGTTAAAAGGGGCAGAAGCGAAACTAGCTTTCATTTATACTTTATACAGTAGTTATAATTACCAACTATTTATTAATGAGTCAAACTGCGCTAATTCTATCGGTCATTCTGTGCCTCCATTTGCTCTTAATGCAATTGCTGTAGAGCAGCCTGAGGCTTGGGACAGGTTAGGATTAGTGTTAGCATACTTTTGCTCAAACTCTAATGAAAAGCGTAGCTACATCCGGATTATACGAATATATTTCGAGATTCTGATATAGCAAATAAACAAAGACTAATAATTGACTTCAATTAGTAGTTATCACAAACTATAATATATTATTTTGCATTATTTTATGATACTGCTACTTAGAGAAGGGTTTATTCTACATCACGAAGGCCAGCTTCCAACATGTAAGTAATTCTATGAGTTTAAGACTAAGTTTTTTATTCTTCAACGTTTTATATTCCGACGAAACGCCAAATCGGCGATGATACAATAACATCTACAACCATCTGATGATGTTTAAAACCGGTGGTGACTATAACAATTACCAAAACGCTGGTATTTAAACCTTTATTTATATTTACTGGTATCCGGAGGCTAAAGAATTCAATATGAAATTCTATAAGGTTAAAAATGATTGGTTAATACTCAGTTAAATGATACTTGGTTGATAATTACAGTAATTACATACTTGAATGACCAATTAATCTATATAAGAGAGAGTACAGATTTTTGTCGTACGGATTTCACAAAACCGGCAACGATTTGGAACTCTAAATTTGGCACAAAGCTTCCTCTAAACTCGATTCAGTGCATCTCGAAGCCCAATTTCTGATTTTCATTTCAGACTTTTCAAAATTAATATTCAAATTTCACTTATGTGCACTACTTAACTACTGTTTCAAAATGTGTTTAGATGTAGGACGCTCATAGAACAGCTGATAACATGATACATCACTGTGGTGATAATATAGATGATACGCCGATGTCTCTTGAGCCAAAGCAACAGATTAGCTCTGTATCAGTATTACAGCTGCTAATTACCCAGCGTCATGCAAGATTAATTATTGTGTGTATTAACCTTTTGCTGTAAAATTGCTAAAAGGGTAGTTTACTTATAAAAAACACTAAACATTCATGTCATCAGTGCAAAAACAGTTTGTTTGTGAACTTCTCTTTTCAAACAGATGGACTGTATGGCATAAACACTGTATGGTACTTCACTTACTCTTCCCAATTTCGTAATTTTGTGACTACTACCACAAGTTATTTATAATGAATAATAAGACGAAATTGTCACAACCACATTTATTAAAACTTCGAGAAACTAGTTTCGGTTGTTACACCATTATCAATCTCAATCAAACTGAAAACTCCAAATGTTTTCAGTTTGATTGAGATTGATAATGGTGTAACAACCGAATCTAGTTTCTCGAAGTTTTAATAAATGTGGTTGTGACAATTGCGTCTTATTATTCATTATGGATACCTTCCACAATATCACCTTCGCCATTGCTAAGAAAGACAAGTTATTTACCAGAAAAGTGAAACTCCAAACTGGATTCCCGGGCAAGACCGGGTAAAATACTAGTTAAAAATGATTGATTCTAGGTATATTAAATAGATCACAAATGTCCAACACTGTGACGTAACGTACTTTACCCTATCCGAGTGTCCGGGTCTTTTACAAATCAATATTTCCTTGCTTTCTGTCCCGAAACCCTTCCAGTTTTACTCTAACCACAGATTAACTCATCGTATGTTTTCTTAGATACGAAATGAACACCCCCGCTGAGCAGTACATAAGACACTACTTTATGTCTGTTTTACGTCAAGATTTCGTATCATTAATCAGTCCTTTAGTGTTGGTTTTGTATCCTGTTTCAACCTTCCCCTTCTACTAATAAACCACTGCATCAAACATTATTGCCGAAGTGTTTTGGTTCTATCCATGACTCGACTGTTTTTCGCTCCTCCTGCTTATCTATCTATATACAGTATATTTATTTATCCATCCTATCTGAATCTCTCATGACTCAACTATATTTCGTTCCTCCTGCTTATCTCTTCTATCCTTGGCATTCCTTAATTTTTTGTCAGCGTCATCATCATCATCATCATCGTCCCTCGCGTCTTCGACGGATGTTTGTATGCTATAATCTGTTTGTTCGTTTTTTTTTGTAGTTGTTAGCATAGACGTTGAGCTTTAAAGTGTGTCGTAAATTGCTTCACTTGAACGGAGGATTAATTTTTAATTGATTAAATTTCAAAATTAATTATTTAATCTTTACACTTTACGATTATCCTTTCACAGTTCTCGATAAAAGTAGGGTTAAATCCGAGAGAACTGTAATTCAGAATCGGTAGTCTGTTGATTTCTATTAAAAAATATGTTTATTGAAGGTTTTGATGGGAAGGCGGGCTCTATCCAGACAAAGTAAACAAATGCAATTATTGCCAGTTTTCAGCTATGAAGTAATTCTCATCCCACATCTTACAAACTATGTGCCAATGTTCTTTGATTGAATCTATGAATTTCTTCCTTTTTCATCAACATTATTTCTACTAGAAAAAACAAAAAAGTACCATATAGGAAGCACTTTTTTATGTAATTTAGGAACTTCCAATTTTCTAAAACATTTTTACAAGAACAAAATTGAAAATATTGTGGTTACGATCATTCCTTATATTATTATTTTTTGATAAATTTAAAAATCAATTCGATTTATACGCATTCATTCATTGAAAAATAAACACTGCCAAGCTATACAATGGAATAAGACTTGATGTTGTAAAGACCAATTTATTATGAACATGTTGGAATGGCCGTAGCCGAGTGGGTTAAGTGCTGGTTTGCTAGCCCAAAGGTCTCGGGTTCTATCCCAGTTCTGACCGAAAGTTTTTACCTCGGGCCACTCCCGTGTTTCGGAGGACACGTTAAGCTGTCGGTCCCGGCTGCCTAAAAACAGTCGTTAAGTCACGTCAGAGGCCCTGAACTTATTCAGGTGCGACCTGATAACTCTGACACCAGACCTGAGCCAGCCAGGTCACACGATATTTTTTATTATTATTATTATTATTATTATTATTATTATGAACATACGATATACTAATGGCTTTTTAACTTGTAAGTTCACAATTTAAAACAAACTAAAAATAAAATACAGAGCAGATTAGTATAAGTTTTATGGACTAATGCTATTGGTTGAGAATGGTGTCCTCTGATAGGCCGGGCTAATCTACCCTGTCATTGGCTGACGGCTGAGACTAGACACACCCACTCGTAACTGGTATAACAAGGAACAAACGAAAAATATAAAATAAGTAAAAAACAGGTAACTATTTACAAATCAACATTAGGATGAAAAACACAAGAATGTTGAAAGCCAGCATCGGTCAAAATCAAGCAACGTAAAAAATGAATAATAAGACGAAATTGTCACAACCACATTTATTAAAACTTGGAGAAACTAGTTTCGGTTCACACCATTATCAATCTCAATCATACTAAAAACTAAAGTACAGAGAAGCTTAATTATTAACAATTATTTAAAAAAACTGGTTTCTCCAAGTTTTAATAAATGTGGTTGTGACAATTTCGTCTTATTATTCATTATGGATACCTTCCACAATATCCCCTTCGCCACAACAAACAACGTAAAAAAGAATCAAAAATAAGTGACAGTCATGCTGCTCATATTTACTGTTTTCATATTTTTTTGTTTATATTGTTTTTTTTTTATTATTATTTGTGTATATTCTGTTGCTTGACGTTTTTTCAATAATAATTTGGTTAAATGTTCACTTATTTGTAGATTGTTTTCTTGCTCCACCTGTTGAGAGTCTCGGCCTGTCTGGTCTCAACCAATGATAGGCTTCAAACGTAGAATATTTCGGCCTATCAGAGAGATTCTATCAGCCAAATGGTATTTAGTAAATAGTAGCCATAGTCGGTACCAATTGTAAATAGTCCATGTGTCCTTGTAGGACTAGCCACAATACCACCATCACCAATACAAAGAAAACTGTACAAAGGCATTTGACATTATAAATGCTCAATTGAATCTATAAAATAATTCAAATGGCGGGGGGGGGGATGAATAATAATAAAAGCTACATTATAATGGAGTTTTAACGCTCTATAAATGATGCCTGTAAATGTCAATCAAATCTTGTTTTGCAAATGAGAAATTACATGCAGTAAAGCGGGTGGCCTTCCAACAGGGGCATACATTTGCAGTACATTAGCAGCCGGGTTAGGATGTTTCCGGTGATTAGGGCCATTGTGAACTGAAGCTGTACATTTTGTTTGATCAAAGTTTTGATAAATTTCAATTGTGTAGCAGACTTGCCTAAACTGTCCATTGTTTTGAAGTTGCTGTATAAATCTTGTAGAAGACACGAAATGGATTTAGTTTACACACAGAGAGATTCCTTTCTTTGCACTTTGGCAAATGTGTCAATGCATTTGCTGTAGTGGTCAAGTTGAATGGCGAAGTACGGTCAAGCGCCAGGACAGTTGCATTTAATAATGTTCGCGCCAAAAGACCTGCTCTGATGACCTTGGTTGCCGGCGAATCAGGCTTCACAATGCCCTTGACATTGCCTTTGGCGGCAAACCTGATCAGCGGAGATTTATCCCACACATTCGTGAAAGAAGATTGCTCGAACAATAGCGTGGGCTTCGAAAAATGCACAGTCAAAACTGATTGTAGATACAAAAAATAAAGTTGTCTATAAGCTATGAGAATTCATTTGTCACTGACAAGTCACCTGTCATCTGAGTGAATACTCAAATATTGATGTAATGTGACCAAATAAATAATAAATTCATTAAAAAAAATAAAAACATGTTTTAAAACTTGGTTGTTATTTCTCATTCCATATGTTATTTGAAAGCTTAGATCCATGTCTGTATGCTGATGAAATTTAGTTTTATACTTTTATTTTAGAGAATTTCCGCTTCAATCAACACAATTATTATTGGCACAACAACAAAATTACACCAGAAGTACATGAAAAAGAAAGTAATGAAATATTCAATATAAGTTGTAAGAACAATATTCTTGGTGGAAAATAGAAAGGTAAAAGCTAGGAAGGTAAACAAAATGGTACTCAAAGAATTAGCAGAAGAAAATTGAAGAAATATTTTATTGCATTGAGATCAAGGAGATTAGAATATATACTACTGTATATTCTAAACGCTTTGCATTGAAATAACAAATTTAGGAACTTTCGTACATCAACTTCAGGTTTGATTTAGGTTTAATCAGTGGTTATTAAATTGAAATAAATTGTAGTGAAATAGTTGTTAATAACTGTCCTGATTAATTAATTTATCATGCCATGCCTACAGAAACGGTAGACAACAATGTTGTCTAGTTACCGTGGGTCAACTAACAAGATGGGTCGTGGTCCCATAGACGTGGGTCCTAGTCAATAAACGACTAAGATGTCTAGAAAACAACACTTTTGACGAAACCTAATCATGTTAAATGGCCACTTGAGCTATTCTCGATCAAATAGATGGAAATGGAAGTGTAAATATGGATTTTGTACACAAAGAGTGCTTGGTCCATTCATCTGCCAGAGATTGAGAAAGAGTTGGGTACTTGTGAAAGTCAAAATGGACAGAGAATACTTTTGAGACATTTGTTGCAGTGATTTTCGTGCACTAGCGCGTACAAGAGTCGGTAATTTGTGATGCATGGCTGTGTGTTCCATTACTGTCGGCGATGCATCGAATCGGTTTTTTGGCTCGCTACTTGCGATACTCGATCATCGAGATGCCCGTGAAATGATCAACGAAGTGGTTAAAATTAGACTCTATTTGTACACGGCTCTAAGCCAAGATTAGAGCTCCAACTGAATACGACCTATTTACCATTCAAATAATCGAAAAGTAGAGCCATGTACTTGAACGTTTCAAATCAAGAATGTGTTATTTAGTTATCTGTGTACTAATTCTAATATCTAATAAAATGGAAGCTTCTATTGGCCGAGACCTCGGCCAATGGCAGAGCAATGTAGCTAGATTCTCCCATTATTAGACAGTAGCATTAGTCTATTTAGAACAAGGCTTTATATGAATCCACCTACACCTATATACAATTATTAGTTTTGGCTAATAAAATGGGGGCCTCCAATATAATTATGGTGAGGCCTCGGGCAATGAAAAAAAAAAAACAACGCAGCGTAGGTCAGCCAACTATGAAGGTGTCCAGTATTTATTTTTTTTTAGTTCTAGGGTGCTTGAACAGTGGAGCATCCAGTACTCGAGGATAATCACCATCACAAAAACAAACACATGCTGTGGAATGGTTGGTATTCGCGCTGCCCCTAACTGTCATATACCATTCCAAAGCATGTATTTTATTTTTTGTGTTATTATTCATGTGTTGGATGCTTCAGTGTACAAGCACCCTTTTATACTACTTTTATACAAAATGGAACTGGTCGGGATAGAATAGCAAACAGGC
Organism: Conomelus anceps; assembly: GCA_948455865.1. Lineage (NCBI taxonomy): Eukaryota > Metazoa > Arthropoda > Insecta > Hemiptera > Delphacidae > Conomelus > Conomelus anceps. The sequence goes on from OX418219.1 coordinate 15,959,671, forward strand.
GAATTGAACTAGCTTCAAGTAAACCGTACAGTGTTGCCAAGTTTTCGCTTCCACTTCATTCCCTATCCCTTGCAGTCGAACCGTCATTATGGCAACGTCGCCATAACGGAGGACGGATAGGACGGAGTGCCAGTCTTATTCTTTAAGAAATGTAAGTAGTTTGATTCAGTTTCATAGAAAGTGATAGCCGAGTGCCGTAGCAGGTATCTGTTCAATCAGAGATAAGCTACGAAACTCCTGGGCAATCTTTGTAACGGTGACCAATTGGCCAGCAAAAAAGACTTCTCTACTGTAAAATCACTTCCCGGTTGTTCGGAACCCACCAAAAACTGTAGGTCCAATTCATCAACCACCATCATCCAATTCATTACCCACGCACAGGTCTTATACCTACCTATGTGGGCTTCATCCTCCGAAAAAAAGAAGAAAAAATACAAAGTTTGAGAATGACGACGTTACTGCCTCTCCAAGTTCCTATTTCGTTCATATAATTATTATAAATGTGAATGTGAAAATAAGTCTAATTTATAACTCAACAATAGCAATTTGGTGATAAGGCAACTCATCTTACTGCATTATCAGATTGAGATAACACTCAATTCAATATGCAGGATGAGCATGAGCACAGAATGAATAAAAAGGCAAATGTCTAGTCTAGCTAGAATATTCCTCCAGCTTCAGAAGACTGCCTGCCAGCTGGCCGCGTCTTCCCTAAGAATGAGGTCAGCTTACTTGATCTTCCGACACCAAGAGTCTTCCTCACCCCGCCCTCACTTCTCCCCCTCACATGACACAACAAGCCGAACCATCTCTCGCGAATCCACTCCACGAAAACTTGCCGAACGTCATCAGCTATTTTTAGACACTTGATTTCGTGCTGTTTACACTCAGGTCAGCACTAGAGACTCACAATATTCTCAATCTCAATTCCCCGGTACTGGCGCGGCTCGTGTACCAACGCCAACTCCGCCCCCAAACAATAAATACTACTATCTGACCTATAAACCTCTACGTAACATTTAGAACTTGCTCGCATTGCCAGCGATTTACTTGCGATACATGTCAACACCGCTGAGGTGACGAGAAATTTCAATGGTCTACGCGTGATAATAATGGAGTTTGAAACGCACCATCTGTATTCTTGTTGCAAATACAGTTATAGTTGAACAATGGAATTGAACTTAATCTACAATGAAGTCGAAAAGATATTCATCTTTAATGCAGTATTACACTTATGTACTTCACGAAACGTCTTTTTAGCATTTCAAGAGGTGTAAAACAAAGAAAGTTTCCATATTCATTGTTGATATTTATTACTGATTTTCTTTTATTTACAAAAACTATATAAATACCACTGACTCAAAAAATCATTAATCACAGTTTCTCAAGAATAACTCGGCTAAAAACGTTGAAATTGTTCTGTTGAGCTGGATTGTCCTAGCTCCGCACTTTTTGGATAGTGCACTGCGCACCAGTGTTGCCAGACGCACGGTGAAGAATTGTGGGGGACTTGGCTCGAAATTGCCGGAGACGACAATCAAGCGTACGGTAATTTCGAGTCAAACCCCCCACTATTCTTTAACTTGCAACACCGGTGCGTAGGGCGCTCCGCAAAAAGTGCGGAGCTAGTAAAACCCAGCTTTAGGTTTTCTAGATTAGATTAGATTACTTTATTCATGGTAAATTTACAACATTTTTTTTGTCAAATGTGCGCGTACATACAATATTTTAACATCACATAGAAAGTAGACTTGGTTGATACTATTTACATTTTGTTGGAAATATTAAAAGTAATCTAATGGGTAGAGCTAATGAAATGAAATTCCAAGTGATGCATTTACGTGAAAAGGCGAAGTTTGGACAAAAATTCGTCCATTCGAGCACTTAACCTTAAAAAATTAACCTTAAAAATAGATGAGAGCTAAGGAAAGGCTTCGAAAATTTCCTTATAGTTCACTAAAAAATAACGATTATATTTTTAATTTTGCTACTTTCAAGAACCATGCAACCAAGTTGCAAAAAAGTATAAATTTGGAACATGTACGGCAGGCTCGATCGACGATTTTTTTAAAGTTCCCCTCCTCGTGGCCCAAGGAGTGGAGCACTGTGCTAGACGAGTGGAGCGAGGCTGCCGGTTAGTACTGTGTAAAATATCTAATTTTTTAACTAAATCTACATGTTATAGTATGGAAATGCACATCGTATATCATAGGGAGTAAATGCATTTGGGAGCTTCTAGGGAATATAAAAGGAAGGATAGAAATAATTGAAGTATATATCCGCATGAACCTTATCATCAACAGACATGAAAGATACTCATTAGTCCTTGAATAAAGGATACCCAGCCGCTGATGAATTGTACTGAATAATTTTTTTGTATAACAATGTTAATTAAGTATATAAATAACATTGAAGTTTTATTTGATGTTTTTTTTCTGCAATAAAAGGGTTTATTTGATTTATTTTGTGGAAATGCAACAGCTGACAAATGCCTTGCTTGAACAAGAAGGGGAAGTACTGCTCGGAGGTGGTAACTGTATGCTTTGTGAAACAAGGCGCGAATTTTAAGACCTGCGGATGTCGTTTTAGAAGGAAGACAGCTAAATTGCGCCGGGCAATTTTCCGCCGTCGCCGTTGCCGGCCTCCGTTTCGGTCACTTACTCATTTTTACTCGGCTGCTCGTCCGGTTTCCGCTGCCCACGCCTGTCTTCCACGGACACCGGCCATGGACACCATCTAACCAACAGCCGGAGCTGTTGCTGCAGTCTAGATATTGTAGTAATGCCTCACTGCACTTGCCAAACGCTAAAACAGTCAAAACCAAGATCAAGCATCTGAAGTAGCAGATTCAGTTGTCTGTTATCTTAAGTCAAGAGAGAATTATTTAAGATTTTTCTAATTATCTATTCTTCCTGGATTTCTTGTTCCATGACGAACTGCGTTGTTAATATTAACTTTTCAAGTGAATTCAACGACTTGCAGTCAAATTTTTATTAAGAATAAGTAGTATTTTACTTACTCTGTAGGCCGAACGTTTTCGAGTAGTTAAAACCCATCTTCAAGGCATCCTAGATAGCGATGTTGGTTTGTTGGTTAGAAGAACTGCGGTTTTTGTATAATATGGTCAAAATGTTTGTGTGATAATGACCACATTATACAAAAACCACTGTTCTTCTAACCAACAAACCAACATCGCTATCTAGGGTGCCTTGAAGATGGGTTTTAACAACTCGAAAACGTTCGACCTAAAGAGTAAGTAAAGTACTACTTATTCCTGATAAAAATTTGACTGCAAGTCGTGTGTGTTATTATAGTATGTCGATCGTACAGTAAGGAAGAGGTACAATGATTTTTTTGTTGTACCCTAGACCTATTTGATAGGTAATGAATAAGACGATGTTGATACTACTCTTTGCTAGAGTTTTTCTCTTAATTTTTAGTAATTGATGCTGTTTTTTGTGTCATTTTTTTGTGATGTTGTCAATGACCTTTAGTGTCTGATGGCAAAAAATGCTATCTATCTACTACATTTATTATGAAAGCACGAGGTATTAGATGGTTGATGAATTATTACTACGTTTATAACCATATATAGCCACATTATAAACCTATTGTGATTATTAGATGATTAATGAAGAAGACTTGACGTTATAACAACCACATTTATTATGAAAACACGAGGTCTTATTGTTTCGGTTGTTTGTCGTTTTCAACCGCAATCAAACTGTGAGAATGAGTTAACCGACGATACTATAGTATAAAAACAAATGTGGTTGTGACAACATCAATATCACCATTATAAATATCAGCTTCCTATATGTGCTTATTTAATAGGGAACATATCATTTCAATCGAATCCTTATTAAATGATAAATAATAATCATTTAATATAATGTTGAAACAGATATCTACATTGTTAAGAGTTGCTGCAGACATCATCGGTTCCTCTCACATCAAAATTAAGCCTCACATCAACTAATTGATATAGTAATTATGGTAACTAGTGTATAAGATTGAATATTTTTGTTAATCTGACTTGTCTTATAGTCCTTAACAGGAGACTCGTAATCTCAACAAAAAAAAATCTATATAATGCTATTGATGTTTGGTAAAAAATGGTAGTGTATTTAAAAAATGTTTAAGTACTCAGTAATGTGTTATGGATTTCATTGTCGATTTATTTTTCCAATTATGCATTTAATAATATGATATACGATGCAATTAATGACAAAGAACGTCAAGTTGAAGGCTGGGCTGGAACATACGACCAATAATTCTTTTTTGTCTGCTTTGTCAGTCGGCTACTTGAATCGAAACATAATGCCAGTAATGCTAGTCGAGTAGACTAATATTGTTTTTTCAGTAGTAGCCTTTTAAATTACTGGCCATGGTGTCATAAATGAGCTACGACATCGCTGTAAATAGAGTTGAATGGCACTCGTAAATATTTCAGGTCACATGTAGATAACACCTTTCAAAATATTCTGCTCGAACGACTTTCCAATTTGTTTAAAAGTTTTTAATCATTTCACAACTCATCGGCTAGAAAGGAAAACAGTAGTGCAGGCCTACTTGGTTTTCAAATTGTTCATTTTCTTTCAATTTTCCGGTGGTTCGGAACCCACCTAAAACTGTAAGTCCAACTCATCAATCACCATCATCCAACTCATTACCCACGCACAGGTCTTAAACCTATGTGGGCTTCATCCTCCAAAGAAAAAAAAAATATATACAATTTGAATTTTTTTTTACCTCTCATCCATAACACTATCAGTGTAGAATTGCAATGAGTTGATCTAGTTCTCTACATTTCAAGCTAAGAAATTAGTTTTATTTATGAATTCCTTAGTAAAGTTAAACTTCAACTCTGATTATTAGCTTTAAAAAAATGTCGTTCGTATCATATGACTAATAAATGATCAAACTCACCAATTCTAATTGAACTAATTACTTTTGATTTCATCATAACTATGCTGCAAGTTCAATGATCAATAGTATCATTTAATCGTGAAACATCAAACTAATAAAATGTTTGTATTTCTTGTTTCAGGTAAGGCTAATTACTTCTAAGGCTGCCTATCTTTATCAGAAAGGTGGTAAGTTGAGAAATTCCTTAATTTATTAAGAGTTCTATGAGTTGAAAATATTGTTCAACAATATTGAATCAATAAGCAAGTTAGTACTTTGCAACCTTTAGATTTGTAACCTTTGATTTATTGTGTTGTAAAGTTGTGACAATAAAGAATTCAATTATTCATCATCAATTAGTTCTCTAAATTGATTGCTAGTAGCTAAGCCCAAGGATAGTGTAGAAACATGGGCTCACCCCACGTATATAGCAGATTCTTAGTACATAGCAAGGTAATTAGAAGAGATTCTTATATTGGAGATCTCTCCATTTAAATATCTCTCCTTGATACTTATTGGAGTGGCAATTAGTGCTACGGAGTGGTAGATTAGTGGATTATAATTAGACGAGATTTTTATTGGTATATCTTCTAATTACCTTGATACCCTAGGCTATCCTACTGTACTATCATTCCATCCCCATCCCCATATCTATAACCATTCCTACATGTGGGAGGTTTATGTGGTACTACGGTTGTAGGTACTGTGAGTTAATTTTTACCTGTTTGTTATCTTTAATGTTTCAATCTTTTGAAACAGGCAAAAAATTCGTTCCAGAGAGTTATTAAATAATGAGAGGTCCTTTCTTGCCTAGATTGCAATGTCAAGTGACAACATATAAAAATTATCTAGGAAGAGAATTTTGTTATCTGGAAAATCTAGACGTTCCAGTGGCGTAACTATGGGGGGGGGGGGTATAAATCCCTCCCAGAGACCCACAAACAAAAAATTGAGGAATTTTAACTAGCCCTGAGAGACAATAATTTTTCGCAAAAAGACATCTTGAATCTCTTAAAATGTGGCTTTAAGGGATTATTTTTCGAACATTTCCCGGGGGAGTACTCTCGAACACCCATTTTAAGTAAACTATACATTATAGTCTTGAATCGTTGTAAGAGAACCCATCCTTTTCCCCTTATGGTGCACTATATAGTGCCTGTAGCCTACTTCCCCCTTTAGCATCTTCGGTCTAAGCCCCCCCCCCCCCCCCCCCCCCCCCCCCGATGACCCGCCAGCTACGCCGCTGAGGCGTTCTATAACCAAATTAGGGAAGTGATAGCCGAGTGCCATAGCAGGTATCGGTTCAATCAGAGAATCAGAGATATGCTACGAAACTCTTGGGCGCTCTCTTTGTAAGGGTGACCGATTGGATTGGCCAGCATAAAAGACTCTGTTCTCTGTTGTAAAATCACTTCCCGGTGGTTCGGAACGCACCTAAAACTGTAGGTCCAACTCATCATGCACCATCATCCAATTCATTACCCACGCACAGGTCTCAGACCTATGTGGGCTTCATCCTTCCGAAAAAATCTTATAATCTCTCTTCATCTCCCTAGTCCCTAATCCCTTTTATTATCATTTTTATTTCCAGGTTTTATTGTCAGTCTCAGCTTTTTCTGTTATCTCGGTAGGTTAATGATATTATACAGTGCGTTTAGTGCTTATTACTGTATGAGAAGACATTGAAGGTGAAGTAGTGGACAAATTTGATTCCAAAATAATAAAATAATCACTTGTTTAATTTGTATGCAGTGCTTTTGCTTACTTTCATTCTTCGCCGCTGTCCGCCAATCGCAGTAGCCAACTCCAAGAGCGAGCTTCTGCTCTTTGTGATGGAGACGGGTTTGTCGTTACTGGTCATGGAAAAAGACCGTGTGCATGTAGTAGGCTGGACACAAAGGCACATAATATTAAATGCATTCATAATATAAAAATATTTCTAACCTTTCTTAGACTTGAAATGAAATGTCGCGTGCTACTCTGCTGCTACTGCAATCAACAACTTCTTGGTCTCTCCGTCTCGCTGACCTAACCCTCTCACTACCGCTCTACTACTACTTGACCTGCCTCACGCTTTGTCTCTTCATGTACTTTATTCTTGCCACAAAAATGATCGTTTTTTAGTCAAGCTTTGTATTTTACAGGAGTATGTAAATGATGCTATTAAAAAACTTTGTTCGTATTGTAAAGCGACCAGCTGTTTATTTCAAGTTTCATGACGTTATCAAGATAACTGGCTAGCTCCGGTAATAAAGGAAATATTTTTTTGAGCTATTCATAATTTCATATAGAGTAGGTTGATTTTTAAAAGAATTTTTCCATCTGTTAATGGTTTCATGCTGTTATAAGTTCAGTCGATTGGTATGTTTTGATTATTTAACAGTTCTTGATTATTTTGAAACCCACTATTGTGTGATAGCTTATTATGACAGTATGGTTTCTAAAGAGTCAGTAGAATTTGCAATATCTTTAATCCAGGAGCATCCTGCACGATCTTCAAAAATAACGTTATATTATTCTGTTGTACACTCACAATTATTTTATTTTTATCGTTGTAGGCTCTAGATTCCAGTTTTTAATTGTTTTGAACTGTGTGACATATAGAGCATATTGCTTATCAACAACTGCGGTGAATTTTGTGGTTCTAGGTGCTGGTATAGGTGTGGTTCCTGATGCTTTCAAGTTCTTTGATGGTTTCAGTGGTCGTAATTTCGCTTCATTGCTTGCTTTCAAAACGGTCTCTATCTAGTGTCTGTCTCTCTTCTGCCTTCCTGTCTTTGGAAACACCTGGAACACATTTTCTATTGCTACCTACATTTTGAGACTATTTTAGTGATTTCATGTAATTGATTTCGCTTTCTCAATAAAAAGATTAAAAAGGAATTTTCTATTGTTTTCTAAATTATCAGGCTGTTTTAATAATTCCATGTAATTGATTTTTGCTTTCTCCATAAATTATTGGAATTCCACTTTTCAGATGTTAATTCGTCCACTGTAGTAGATTATTGGAGCCTTCGTTCAGAGTATAGACCCGATTTTAATAGAGAAGACAATTGACAATACACCTACGTACAACGTACTCCAAACATTTTGCATATTAATGGAGATTCTTGCTCTAATGATTATCATTTCTTGTTCATTCCTTGATCTTATCATATAGATTTGGTCGCAATTTATTTAGAAAATTGTAGACTGTAGCCCCTAGTTATGCATTTAGAACAGCAATATCATTAAATGCGAACAATAGCTTATAAACCATAATTATTTTATACGTGTGCTCAACTCTAGCTCCTCTAGTATTGTGACCCATTTAGAGCTGTGCCAACTCCATCGTTATTGAACTATAATAATCAGGTACATGTTTTAATATTTATAGGTCTTCTTGTTGATGTGGGTTTGGTAAACCAACGGGTTGAACACGGATAATTGAATTTGAACTCTTTTTTCAACTTGTATCGTTTGCCTCGTACTTTCTGAACAACTAAAGGTGCAGTACAAACTTTTTATATCTGCATTCTGATAATATTGTTGGTTGCTAAACTGGTAATAATATTTGCTGCTTCACTGTAAGGAGCAATGTCTGCTATTAGTTCAATCCCAGCTACCAGGCTATTACTTTTTATTGCTTTATAGGTCATTGTCAGTTTACGTGCTACTGCTACTAGGTATCTTATTTAAAGTTAGTGTCAAAATTCATTATTGTAAAAGTAATTTTCACGATCACCGTCATTATTTCACTCGAACAGCTCCCCGATGAGCATCTCAGCTATAAAATAGATAAATCAAGGATTAAGCAAGCTTGATCTTGGAAAAAGGTTCATTGGTGGTTATGACTTTGTAGTTACATGTTTATTTTCAACCCTCTCTTAAATCCACATGGATCAAATCTGCTCATGAAAAACGTAGTGCTAGTTAAATGGCATCAATCACTAGGCGGACCAGGCGGACCTAAATTCACCCACCAGGCAAATTCTATAATGTTACCAAGAATACCAAATGATGACTATAATAATTTGTTTATGAGATGTGGAAATAATATTTTACATCATTTTTGTTTAGTCAATTACAAGTTATATTTTCAATCATTCGAATTCAGTTGAATATAAATTTCATCTCAGTTTCAATCGGTTTTGTGAAGTACAAGTACAGTATACTCTTTTACTGTACAATAACAACCTCGATAACCCGGGCTGATTGGGGTGGGAACTGAGCCGAATTATTCAGATAATCTAAAAAAAATTGAAATAAAAATCAATATCACCTGAAATATTTTTTATCGGTTTTGAATATGGAATACACATCACTATACTACACCACTTAAACGAAAACATAAATTAGTTTCTTGGCTTGAAAAATGCAGTGAGCTTTTTGCTTCAATTTGATGTATTGTTTTCGTCGCTAACGATTAGATAGATACTAGTAGATTGCATTTTTTGCCATCGGACGGTCATTGACAACGTCAAAAGTTATAAGATTGCGCAGACTTATAAATATTTCAATACTCTATGAAAAATTTTCTCCAGAATTCGTCCGGATTTATGCGGACAGCCGGGTTGACGAAGTGCGGGTTATTGTGGTTTTACTGTATGCTCATTGTATTAATTCATCTATTCCTTTGCTTTCTTGACAAATAACTTGTTCTTATTCTTGTGCTTAGGAATTATTGAGCTTTTCCTATACATTATATATTCCTATATATTTGCTATTCATTGATGAAATTATTATGGGATGTTTACTTATTGTGTATAAAGAAAAAAATCTTCTTTTCATTGCTTTTGTGGAGGAGTAGAGGCTGTATACCGTTAGTATTGAACTAATGATGTATACAGTATAGTTCTAGTCCTGTAGTCAACTGTCGTAGTGTGGGAATGCACTGATTGCTAAATAGTGAGCTGTCATGCTCCAAAATTGGATCTTTCTATTCTGTTGTGCAATTTCTTTTTAAAATGAGTGCTGAAATAGCAATTATTCAATGTGAACTGTAAGGAAAGTCAATGAACTAGCTCTGGAGCTAATTCCTTCAATCAATTATTAATCTTTACTTATCTTTTATAATTATTTTTCAGTTTGAATGGATTTTTAAAAACGAAAACATAAATTAGTTACTTGGCTTGAATAATGCAGTGAGCTTTTTGCTTTAATTGTATCAAACAACGTCTACTAGCTTTGTACTAAAACTAAGTGATACTTCGAATTGAAAGATTCCAAGCACAAATGTATTTTAAATTTATTAATTATTATTATTACTAGATATTGAATATTTATTTCCTCATATCTTAATGTCATATAGAGTACTTGGCCTTCTCCTGTAGGCATAATTAAATTTATGAAAAATCACAACTTTGAATAAAAACCAGTACTGTATTCTGATTTCTAACTGTTTATGTTGCTATTCATTCAAAAAGTTGGAACTATCAAATATTTTATAATAAAAAATGGAAAATCTCTTTGAATAATTTGAAAATGTGGCGGATTATCTTTTCTATTAAAGATAAAAAGTTTTAAGGCCAAAGATCTTACCGATTTCTGCTGTAGTTGTCATCTACATGCATTGTTAATTCAATATCAATAATATAAATTAATATAAACTTACATTTTCAACAGAACTTACATTCATGAGTAGTACCGGACGCGTTTCAGGATCTGAGTTCCATCTCTAGTGAACAAAGAATTTATGCTCTCATAATTTGCAGCTGAAATCTTTCAAAAATATTAAAGGTAATAATTTATTGTTGCATTCAAAATAATTTCGTGAGTTGTAATTTTCGTCGACGCCTTCTAGGCGCGTACATTTAAGCCCCATCTCTTGTCTCTCAAGACTTCCTTGAGCGGTTTGGGTCTAGTAATAGTGTCTAAACAAGGTAAGACGTCTTAAATTATTATGTTGAAGAGCTTAATCATAATGATAGGCAGAAAAAAGACTTATGAACGATAGAAATTAACTGCCCACTACAACAGACCATAATCACAGCCACAACGGCTTCACTTCCCAACTTGTGAGTGCGATCTGTCCGTCTCTAAAATAAAGAAAGAAATAGACGTCTTTTTTCTTCCTTCCACATTCAGAAACGTCCTCTAAAAGCAATCTCCTCTCAGCATCATGGATCCTTCTTCTCCAACCACCTACGCATAAAGATGCGAGTTCCAAAAGACATAAGGCAAGGCCAAGTCCAAGAGCTGGTTGAATATATTGGATCTTTTTTCTTCGACTCCGCTGGGACACGGTCATTGACCTCTCCTCTACCTCACGACACAGCAGAACTTGGGCAGCAGCTTTCTGACTGCAAGGATTAACCTAGTCGCTGATCTCTGGAGTTGAAACTTTGCCAACATGCAAATAACTGCAATGCTCATAATATAACGGATGTGTGCAATAGTCGTTGCCAGGAATGTCTGAGGCCACAAGCTGGCCGAATAGGCCTAATAGTATCGCAATTCAATACAGTAGTTTGTAAAATATGTGACACCGGCTGTCATTTCTTTTCTAGATGAAAGTCTAAAGCGTAACCTGGGAAGCATTACTCATTAAAACCGGTTAATAAATAAAGAAGTTAAAAACCGTCCATTGTAGCGCCTATTTTTAGATATGAGCTTCTGTACAAGTTTATTACAAGACGTTTATTATAAGTTTATTAGGAAGTGCTTTGATGACATCATTCTTAGGAAGATGATGAAGAAGAAAGAGGAAAATGTGGTGAAAATCAGGGATAAGAAGGAGGAAGAGGAGAAAAAAGAACACTAACATTAATATTGTTTAAATAAGTTGATAAACAAAATTGTACAAGAGGTGCCAGGTAAGGTAACCTGAGCATTGCAACTAGGATATATAAATAGAATGATATGGCAATTCTACGCCATAGGATACTATAATATAACCACAGTAGTGGCATATATGAACAGTAAAAATAATTTGTTTTTCTACTTCATTGTACTGACACTAATTTTGCTTAAACTTCAATAATTTGTTTTATCAGACTACCTTGAATATTTCGAAACAGCGGTTTTTTTATTAAATATTGGTGTATTTTAAAAAAATTATTTTTCAACAATTTTCGTTTCGAATTTGTTGAGTGATTTTTGATAGTCTTCTATTTAATAATTAGCCTTTCAGAAATTTCTAATGGTCTTTGGTATATTGTTTGTCAATTTGTATTAATTAGGTTGGGCGATGAGAGATAGTGGCATTTACGAGTTCCTAGTTGGTATTCGCACAATTTCTTCAACTTCATACAGTTATTGAGAGTCAATCTTGAGCTTTACAATTTTTGCATAATGAATATTAAACTTTGTTTCTTTTCTCTGATTGTACAAAAACATATTTTTTGCTAACCTTCGAGTTTGAACACAATTTGTAATTCAATTACAAATACTGGTGGCGGGCCGCTTGACGCAGTTGGTTGGGGCGTCGCAACTTCAGCTTGCTGTCGTCCAAGTGGTCGTGGGTTCGAATCCCGCTCCACCGTCAGGCATTTATATGTAATCATTCACCTCATTACCCACGCACAAGTCACGGACTCATGTGGGCATCATCAGCAATAAAAAAAAAAAAAAAAAAAAAAAATAATCATTTGTGAGCACAACTAGTTGCGTTTTCTTTTTTGTAGCAGCGTTGAAATAATTGGAATTGAACTTGTAATCTTTTATGTGTTTTTTATATAGTTCAGTTTTTCGTTGAAAACATGGCAATCCTTTGTGCAAATAATGGTTGCCCAATAAGACATGGAGACAGAAACTCTGTAAGATATTTATTTTACTTTTTTCAGGATTGTCGAACAAGGTCAGGTTTCGGTTTGTGGCATCTGTGAATAAAAAGAGAGAGCCATTTGAATGTCATTCTATTTATACTCTTCCTGTTCTTCACGCATACCACAGTGTCTGAAGCGAAAGTCTCGACTGTTTCAGTGTTTCTCGATTTATAAGATTTTTTCTACATCCCCTAAAATAACAGAAAGAGTGAAAGAGCAGAAAGAGTGAGTGTCAGAGATAATGAGAGACCAGTATTCTCTCTGGTTCTCTTAGCTTTATTGGTTATGAGTTCCTGGAAAACTGCTGTTAAATAAACTAAGACTGAATTTGGATTAGTTGAACTGAGATTACGGGTTTCATTTGGTGAAAATTCCTTCCATATGAAAGCATTCTTTACATTTGCATCAATTATTGCTGAGCGATTGTCTCAGGGCGACGATGACGAAGCGCTGACGTAGTAGTAGATTTTATTAGACTACACGTCAAATAATAATGAACCAATAGGCATTGCTCTATAAACACATTTACTATTCTATGCAGAGTGTTTCAGGAGGAATTTGCCATACCGCACCAGCTCATTCCTCTCATAGATAACTTAATAAATGATGCTCATATAAACGTAGATCCAAAAACGCTCTATTTTTTATCGTCTAAGCTACTTCTATTTATTTTGTAAAGTGGACAGGTTTCATGTAGAATGAGCTAAAAGTAGAATAAAGCGTGTCAAAAGTCTGTAATTCAGTAATTTGTGAAATATTGAACAAGATTTGGCAATCTTGTTAAAATCTCAAGAAGAATTTTTTGGCAATAAATTTCAATTTCAATAATATGTGCAAAAATGGACTGGAAGAAGGGTTTTAAGTTGAAGTAGATTAACTTGTTCAGTGGTACAATAAACCGGTAGTTTTTTGACAAACATTGGAGAATTAAATTTTGGAGAGAAAGTGAGAATATATTGATAGTTAATATCATATAATGCATATTATATAATGCATATCATATAATGATATTATAATAATTATATCATATAATAAAGTGGGAATATATTGATAGATAATAGCTTCGTTTCGACCGGTGTTTTAATAGAGTACTTTATTTCCTTCTCGCTGTTAATTAAGTTACTATCTGTCTACTTCAGGCACTTCTAATATAATATGAAGCCCAAGCACAGACCTAGGCAATAGTATTGTTGCTGACATGAAAAGGCTGGTAACGCCAACGCAGATACATAGGCCTACCAGATACCACGCAATAATTATTGAACAAAGGAAGAAAAACGTTGTCCGACGGACGGTGAAAGTAGATTTGGACAGTTGCTTGGCTTGGAATCTTGGAGAGGATGGACGGTTGGTTAGATGTGGTTGACCAACCGGTTCCACTGCCAGCTCCGGGGTCAGATCGTCAGATGCTGCTGGTGCTCCATCCAAGATGCTGTGCTGACAGAGTTATCAGGTCTCAGCGTCGTAATCGCGGACTGGCCCGGCTCCAGTCATTTTCGTTATCGATGTCACATGATGTAATTCCTGCTAACATGTTCATTTCTGTAAGATTACAACTGCGGGAAATGTATAGGAAATGCATTGAGATGATTGAAGTTTCATTGGAATCAGATCTGTGATAGTTTTATTTCCAGCGTTGTGTTTGGTGGACTCGATTGGATGTAAAGAAAGGTTTACGATTCTTGCCCTAGCTCTAAAAACGTGTGTGGGAAGTTTTATATTTCTTAGTTAATAATAATTTATTGAATATCAATGGCTCATTTGCCTTTTGTGGGAATATATTTGATATTTATTTATTACAACTTAGGTTGCCAGGTCTTGAGAGACCTATGGCAAACAGTAGTACACATGATACTTTAAATTCATCTTATGATAGTAATAAAAATAATAGATGGAAATGAACACAAAACTACTAAAAATCTAGAAAACTATTTGAAGCTTGAGAAAAATCTACAAAGAAATTTAAAAACCTACAAGGAAACTAATAAAACTACCTACTATAAAATGGAGAAAAAAATATTTATGGAGCAATTTACCATAAAATAAATTAAGATAGATATACTGTATAATGAAATGAAATAAATTTATTCATCCTCAAGAACATTGTTTGTTTGTTTGTTTGTTTGTTTGTTTGAGGATGAAGCCCACATAGGTCTGAGACCTGTGCGTGGGTAATGAGTTGGATGATGGTGATTTATGAGTTGGATGATGGTGATTTATGAGTTGGACCTACAGTTTTAGGTGGGTTCCGAACCACCGGGAAGTGAACAACGTTCTTCCAGTATTTTATATAAAAATATGGAATGAAAGTAAAATGTTGGAAGGAAAACAAAAAAAGCAGTTTAAATAAATATCATCGAAAATATAAGATAGCTCAGTCTAAGATTTTTCTACACGTCTATAGTTTTGCCTTTGATTATAGGTTATAGATAGTACAGAAATTTACCTGAAAAATAGTAAACTTAATAATATTATTCAAAGTAGATTATCAGCGTACGGTAGCATTGTTCTCATATTTCTGTTTGGTATAGAATATCAATGGATTGCGTTTGCTTGCAAAATCATTGATGAATTCATAAAGTTTAAGAAAAACAACGATGACCCTAACCTGGTCACTCTATGCATCTGCTTGCTATGGATGTAAGATTCTTTCTGAGAGTGGCCAGGTTTATAGCGTCATCTTTAGCGTAGATTTTCTCAAATTCTTATTTTCAACTAGAAAAAACGAATCTGTCTAAGTTTTCTTGATGGATGCTTTTAAGGTGTCGTATTTCCTGTTTAATCATTGATACGGGTTACAAAAATAATTATATTCTGATCAATTGATTTATTAGCACGTGGCTGGCGTTTTACGTAGACCGCAATTAATCTTATGTAACAAATTATCACTTTGAAATTGTCCTTGGGGATTCGAAATCGTTACCTTTTAACCGTAATGATTGGATGATAATAATTTGCTCAACAATTAATGATTAGTTGAAGTGCATGATAGTTTAATTAATAAAGATGTTGCTTGTTTTGTCAGTATGAATCTTCATACTAGCATCGTCTTTGTCAGAATGAATCTTCTATTAACTTGATTTATATGTTACTTGAAAATAATAAATTAATTTTGTTTGTGTCTTTTCAGGTAAGACGATTGATAACATCCAACTTACTTCAGGAATTGTATTGAACAGTCACGAGGTAAAATTATTCAATATTATTTTTCCGCTCACTCGAGTGTGCAGTCACTCCTCATTTAATAGAAGGATTAGTTCTGCATAGCTAGAGCAAGATAACATCAAGTTTTATATAACAATAATTTATACTGCAGATCACGAACATAACAACATAAGCTACAACAATCAAAACTAAATTTTGCAATAATGTGATAAAGTTTGCAATCAAAACGAATTGAGATTGGTAATATTTCTGAGAGGTCTGTTCTTAGAGCTAATTCTAGATTGTGGGGCCTCTAGCTTTGAAAAAGAAAATAATTCTTGAAAAATAGGTTTCGAGCTGTTTAATATCTTTATAATTACAGGATAAATCTAGCAGCTTGTAACACAGTCTAGAAAATTGAGTTGATAGCAACCATGAAAGAATTGCATAACTCGGCTGTGTATGACGGAATTCCTCCACCATGGGTTGCGAGCATTTTATACTTTATCTTTAATATTATCTATAATATTGTATATCACGGATGTATTGGTATATTTATTTCATTATGCATTTTATATTGCATGTGTAATCAGAATTATTAGTATACTTGCACAATGAAGCAGTGAGAATACCTCCATTCCACAGCGCGTGTTCGATTTTGTGATAGTGACTATCCTCGCGTATTGGATGTTCCATTGCGCAAGCTTCTTAAGATTTTTTCCAGCTGTAAACTTTGTCAGTCGAATTCTATGGAATGCATAACTTTATATTGAATGAATCCTTTATTTATTAACTTCTTATTTATTCAGGCTTGTGAATGAGAGCGAGCGTGGGCTAGTGGATGCAGCGATTAAATATTATTGGTTATGTGGGCTGATCCAGACAGCCAGTTGGGACCATTCCAGAAAATGTTACACACGCTCTATTCTTGTACATCAGTGTATGAACTAGCTTCCGTTTTGAATTTTAAGCACGTTATATTGTGTGTGCATCCCCGAAGTCTGGAAATTTCAACATAATAATTTCAAATAAAAACAAACGTCTTCATTTCAAAAGTTCAAGAGGTGGCACCTCTCCAATCAAATCGGTTCGAGTGGGAGCTCTTATCGGCTATTGTAAGTTATTTTGAAATCTGTATTTTTCCATGATTTGTTTCTAGGGTAGGCCTATACAATAGTAGTTTATGCAACGATTGTATTATGACTGCCTTTAAGCAGCGAGTGAGGTGTAAGTTGAAACACGAGCGAAGCAATCGCCGTAAACGTCTAACGAGTTGCTTCAAGCAAAATACAATCGTGGCAAACAATATTTTGTCTCCGACTACCAATAAATTACGTTCAATTCAACTCATCAATGAATCCGATATCTTAACCAGACTATATCACATAACCTACAATGCGTGTTCGTTTTCGACAGTTCCGATTTGAAATCAGGTTTGATTTTGAAATGTTTAAATCAGCTGATTGAATAACATTCATTTGTTTTGAAGAAATTCTGAGTGTTCATTGGACTAGACTCCTGCACTAAAATGTTACAGTAGTGTTAAAATAGCTTCATTATGACACTATGAGACATGGAGTAAAATAAGCTGGTAGGCTATCGCATCACTTTTTAACATATTATACAGATTGTTTCGGAACTCTCTACCAATACTTCTAGACAGTGTTTCTGGACCACTAACAAAAGTAAATATCGTAATAAAAGTTTTCTGAAGTCCCCAGTTACTCACGCAGCCGCCATTTTTTTTTTTTTATGTCTTATTTTTCTATTCGAACACCATTGAACGTATAATTTTGAAATTTTGCATACAGCTTTATAACAATTAAAACAATCTGAAAAACATAATCAAAATTTTCCGACATTAAAAAAACAAAATGGCGGCCATTTAAAATCTTTGAACAGGATTAAATTAATAATGGCTGATGGTATCAAAATTTGACTTAATTAACTTTTATTGGATATTTTTATTGCAAATCTAACGATACCTCATTTTTCAAGATTGGCCAACAATTAACAGAAATATGCTACTTTTAGGGTGTGCGGTGGTTGGAAGCAGGTGACAGTTCTTTAAACTGTCATTGTAAGGCTTTCATTCTCATGGTTATTTATTCTTTGTAATTATCTATCGTAAATAAACTTTCATTTTATTCTTTGTTTGTAAGTTATTCCTTGTTTGTTCGTAAAACTGCAACCCGCTTCCAACCACCGCACATCCTAAAAAGTAGCATATTTCAATTGTTGGCCAATCTTGAAAAATGGCGTATCGTTAGATTTGCAATAAAAATATCTAAAAAAAAGTCATTCTAGTCAAATTTTAATACTATTAGCCATTATTAATTTAATCCAGTTCAAAGATTTTAAATGGTGTTCGAATAAAAAAATAATCCGTGACAAAAACAAAATGGCGGCTGTGTGAGTAACTGGAGACTTTGGAAAAATTTTATCACGATATTTACTTTTGTTAGTGGTCCAGAAACACTGCCTAGAAGTATTGGTAGAGAGTTCCGAAATACCCTGTATAATGTATATATACTTTATAATGCAGCCATAGATTAAGTATTATTATTATTAGGTATTATTATTATCAGTATCAGCACTGTTCAAGACAGTGCAATAGTAGCCTACTTTTCAAAATAGTGGTTACAAAGATCGTCCCCCAGCACCTACTAGCTAGCATGTCTGTGGATTTTCTACTGTTCTATCTCTTCCGTGTCTTTACCCTGCCGATCACCACAAAGTCCAATGTGAATGTCACTTCACTTCTGATAAATGCTTTACCTCTTGAGATTCAATGGTTTTGATCAATAAAACATAAATTATCAGTAATTCAGGACAAAATGGTTTGACCAATAAATCAGTAATTCATCACAAAAATTTATTCTTTTTCAATTCACAATTGGATAGAATGTAGTGACATACAGTTGAACTTCAGGATAACGAAATCAGTTATCCAGAGAAAACATTCATTCTAGAGTAGCATTCGTTAATAAGGATTCGTCTTTAATGTGTATGGGATGTTTCACAATTAATTATTGAATAAGTAATATCAATTATCAATCCTAGAGATAATACGTTTTATCCAAATGCATAGTTGTTGCATTTTTTGTTAAAAGAAGGCGATTAGAGCAAAAATTCAAAATTTTCTTCGTGTCATCCAATTTCTAAAAATTAGTTATGGGTAATTGACTACAACCAATGTTTGAAGTAAAACCTTGCAAGAAATATAAAAAGAAACAATCCGGTACTGCAACCTTCAATTTATGATTGAAACAGTTCCCCATTTGTTGGTCCCGTTTGGTGAAAGATTACATATCAAAGGACACCATTAATAGTCTTCACTTTCAGGATTTCGTCATTTGGAATTTTGGAAGTTCTTTAAATAGAAGTTTGACGGTATTTACAAGCTATTCAAATTCAGCTTCTCAGAAGTAGCTTCAAGAGATCAAAACCCTGAAAGCATGATTATTGGCCTTCAATTTCATCCTCCCTTTTTCCTAAACATTTGCATTACTGAAAACCCGATTGTAGACTATTTTATCGAGTCTACTCCATGGACTTTATCCTTCCTGTCGATCACCACCCAGTCCAATGTGGATGTGTAGCGGATGGCTGCCATTCGTCGAGTTCTGGGTACTCTGTGAATTATTAATTCATTCATGAATATTTGATGTGTCCAATTGGCAACGCGGCCAGAGTGAGGAGATCTCGATCTCGCCGTCACCGGACTGTGGCGTTGGCGCTTCCGGCGACATCACGCATTCAATATGCAACGGGCCATGACGTCATCAACATTGATGATGTCATACTATGCGTATGTTGTGCTATCGCCATTACTTTTCACATTTCCTCATAAGGCCGGGTTCGCACGCGCTACAAACGCGCGATTGTAGCCAGAGCAATTATCGAGAGTTGCGCGATTCTAGTAGAGCACAGAGTCGGCGTAGCCGAGTTGGCTTATCGCTGGTCTGATAAGCCAAAGGTCCTGGATTCGATCCCAGTTGAGTACAAGATATTTTTCTCGAGCCACTCCCGTGTTTCGGAAGACTCGTTAAGCCGTCGGTCCCGGTTGCATATAAAAAAAAGCAGTCGTTAAAAAAACGGCGAGGTGGAACTACCCATAAGGGTCTCCCCACCACGAAAAGCCATACGAATTATTTACTTTACTTTAGTAGAGCACAGGATCAGATTGTGCAGTTCCCATGACCTACACTTGTTTGGTGGGGGGGGGGGGGGGGGGGTAGGTTGAAGCCCGCATATGTCTAAGACCTGTGCGAGGGTAATGAGTTGGACCTACAGTTTTAGGTAGGTTCCGAACCATCGGGAAGTAATTTTACAGCAGAGAAGTAATTTTGTAAGCGTCAGTTCACCAATTATTGCATGGTGCTAATAAACAAGATTCCTGCACACTTTTTAACACAAAGGTTTACACAAACTCTATTGAGAAATGTAGAGGAATGGGTCAAAAGTATCATATATTTTAAGTTATAGTAACGTTTAGGTTGAGTAATAGTTGCCTATTTATTGTATTTGATAAGTTTTCTTTTTCGTTCTACTGTTGTTTTGCTAAAGATAGTGATGATAGATTTTCTTTTTTGTTCTACTGTTTTTTTTTGTTTTGGACTATTTTTTTTATTGGTTGGATGCTTGATTTAGTGAATTATTGATGAACATTCCAGTGTAATTTTGGGTAGTAAAGAGGAATAATTTTCATTTGTAATAAAGGAGAACTCGTCGTTAGCGAACAAGCTATGCTTTGCTGATGGCGCAAAAAAAAAAAGTATTAATTGTGTGTGATTGATTGTTATTTACAAGAGTTTGGCAATAAAGAATTTTTGAATTTGAAAAAAAAAGAACAGTGTCTTTTTTGCTGGCCATGAGATGAGATGTAGCCAGCCTGTAGCCGATTCTACTAGAATCGCGCGCTAGAAACGGTAATTACCGTTTTTAACTCAGCTAGCAAAAAACATGAAATTTTGGATTTTTTTAATTTTTCAAACCCCAAGCGTACTCTGCTCACTGTCGTAAATACGTAGGAACTTGAGATTTTTTCTATCATGAATAATAACATTTTTATAGAATATTTGTTTGAACTCCATAAGTGCCGTTAAACCAAGTGATCCATAAATGTCTATCTATTTTATAGCATAAAAATATTAATTTTAGTGATAGAAACATTAAAGTTGGTTTGGATTGAGGTGGCTGAGCACAGTAGGATGGGACTTTTAAAAATTTGAATATCTGAAATGTTATGTTTTTTGTATTTGTATTAGGAAAAAAGTCGGTGACAGCTACTGTAAGTGCCACTATGATGTAAGTGCCTCTATGTTGTGAACAATGGCGGATGGCACTTTTCTATGAAGTTGTACATGGACATTGATTGGTGGCGCAGTCTATCAGGGCTTTAAAATCTAATATGATCTCATTGGCACATTGAACGTTTACTACGTTATTGGGGATGGCATATAGAACATTTTTAACGAAAAAAACGAAATTTTCATTTTGTGGCACTTTCATCGGTTTCCATTTAAAGTCCTCAATTGCTCTGGCTACAATCGCGCGATTGTAGCTCGTGTGAACACGGCCTAAGCCTCAAGAACCATAGCATGGTATGCTTATTTATATGACCTCTTGCATAAACATAAGCTAATCTTTCTATTTTACTTGCTTTAGCATACTATGCTATCCACGCTATGGTAATACAGTAGCAGACACAGCTAACAGGGCTAGTCATAAAAGTACCGTACTGTACTAGTAGTATGTGGCTTAACAGAAACTTCATTCTCAATCCTTGGACATGGTTCAGGCCTATGCTTAAAATACTTGAGGCTTCCACAACTCAAGCGTTCACTCAAACCCATTTTCAAGTTTCCCTCGAATTGAGGAAATCTCAAGGTAGGCTCATTAGCCTTCTAGTGAAAGTGTAGTATTGCTTTGTCGTGTCATCATGTCAATTAGTAGGATATTGTTGTTTTATTTTTTTGAGGATGAAGCCCACATAGGTCTGATACCTCCGCGTGGGTAATGAGTTGGATGATGGTGATTGATGAGCTGGACCTACAGTTTTAGGTGGGTTCCGAACCACCGGGAAGTGATTCTACAGCAGAAAACATTGTCTGGGATAAAACTGGGAGGATAGGATGAGACGCTCTAGAATATTGTTTCTGGTAGCAGGGAACTGGAACCAGGAATCGGTTCCCTGAACGATTTGGTCAAAAATGTTGAATTATATGAAATTTTGTAATGCTAGTACTTTCGTTATGCTAGAATGTTAGTGTATTTACTTCCCGAGTGGTTGAGGATGATTGCTTAGTGCGACAGTGGAGCATCAATTCTCGATTGTAATCATAGAAGCTAAATCAAACATATTCTCGAAATTGTGTGTGTAAGATTGGAGGAGCGTAAATATACCGCCATTGCTTAGTATGTATTTGATTTTGTGATGGTGATTGTTTATCATCGTGTATTATCCAATGTGCGAGGACCATTATTCTTTTTATGGTGATTGCTTTTCTTCCATTATTAATGCTCCAATGTTCGAGGACCATTATTCTTTTTATGATTTGCTAAAATAAATTTCGCAGGAATTCCTACGATTATGAAATGAATCTTTCATCTTCTCTTTTGTGAAATCCTCCTCCATGCAGGTATTCCAAAATCATTTCTCAATCGATGCTGAAAAATATACAGGCTATTTGTATATGAAAATGAAGGAATTTTTATTGAACTCCACTTGCAGTTCAATTTTTAATAATGAATTTTGTGTTTCAAATAATTTGGAATTGTTGGAGGTTGATGAAGCTGATGAAGTAGGAATGGCCCCGTTCCATCTTTGAAAGCCCGAAATTATAGGAAAATTATAATGAAATGAATGTATTTTGAATTTATATTTATAATGTATTATGTGTGTATTAAGTTAATGTATAAAAATGTATTTCTAATTAAAATTACCCCCATAATTTTAATTAACAAAATAAATTAATTGAAAATAATACCCCCCCCCCCCCCCTATAATTGCGTCAGAAGTGAAATGCATCCCTCTCATATAAGTGAGTAAAAAACATAATTTAATAGTAGTTTATGCAACGATTTTATTTTGACCCTTATTAAAGCACGAGTTAGATGTAAGTTATAACACGAGCGAATGCGAGTGTTATAAATATCTCACGAGTGCTTTAATGGCCAAATAAAATCGTTGCATACACTATTTTATCTACGACCACTAGTATACATTTAATTAAAACAATTTCATTTTACCTGTGACTGTCAGAGATACCTAACCTCTCATCTCAAATACAAGAAGTTATACCCTAGTAGATTGTTAGGTTAGCAGCTTAGTTAGCAGTTTGATCAAATCAGCTGATAGTTTCACAATATTGAATTACGATATTGATTCCATCAAAAATGCTTCTAATTGGTCCAGAACCCGTGTTATAATGTAGAACCTGTACTATAATGAGCTCTTTATGCAACGGGTTTCAAAAAGAATTTCGAAAAGACAGCTGTTTTGGCATCAATTGTGAAACTGTAATGTATACATTATGACATGGTCGTAGATAAATAAAAATACAGTGTTAGTTTTGATATTAGATTGGTTTAAAGTGTTCAATTATTTTGATTTGTGTTAATTTCGGAAACCAAATCGAAACACTGTTGTTTTTGTGGTTGAGAATCAAAGAAGCGGTTGACTGACTTCAGAGAGTTTGAAGGCCAAAAGCAATGCACAGTATACCGCATTTATGGCTTTGAAACAAAAGTAGTTGTCTGTTAGTGGGGAGTGCATCGTGTCTATTATGGTGAGTGGCGATGGTAAGGGTGGGAGGCGAGGATCCTGTGTTCCCGGAAGTAAGCAATTAGTGTCCTAAAAGGCAGGGTGACGCTGTCTCTCCTATAGTTTTATGAATCGATAAACTTGCCTCCTCTACTTTTTTCGTGAGTAATAATCGCGGCCATTTTCAGATCGGGTTTACTTCTGATTCCAAACCTCTGCTGCTCATGAAAAGTATAAATAATGAACATATTTATCACCTGTTTTTTCAACACATTTGGACTGTGTTTTGGTTTTCACCGATTTTTTCAAATAACAAATTTCTTTTGAAGGGAAAATGGGATTTTTGTAGAACGGAGAAAAAATAGTTTACTTAATCATTTACATATTTTTTGTAGAAAATATCCATAAATAAATAAGACTTAATTATATTATCACAACATTAATTTTAAGAAACAAGAGAACTATTTTTGGTAGTCATGCTATACTCAATTTCAAACAAACTAGAATACAGAGCAGTTTCATAATACTTTCGTATATGGACTGATTCTATGGGCTGAAATATGCTACGTTACTATATGTCTCTTCTGCCATTGGTTGACCGACAAATTCAAAATAACAATGACGAACAAGTGGAAAACTGGTTGAAAATCAAACATTCAAATCAAAATTTTAATAAATTGTGAAACCGAACTTCTCTACTTTTGAGGCGTATCATTTGTTTAGGGCTGAGACTATTTCCATCCTCAACAGGCGGAACAAGCGAATAACCGACAAATACAAATAACTATGATGTACAAGTGGAAATCAGGAAACTAAAAATAAATCTAATTTGAACTTCTCTACTTTTAAGGCGTATCATTGGTTGAGGGCTGCGCTGAGACTATTTCCATCCACAACAGGCGGAACAAGCGAATATCCGACAAATGCAAATAACTATGATGTACTAGTGGAAATCAGGAAACTAAAAACAAATCGACATCTTAATTGTCAAATCTGATATATGCAAATGTCATTACACGGCTCTTTAACATTGATGTTTTCCGCCCAACCTGTGTGAAAATGGTCTGCTGTATTTTAATTGCTTATTTGTAGCTCTAGGCGTGACGTGGAAATAGAAAGTTTTTGGGGGTGCTTTTGTGACTGGTGCCTGGACTGGTGTTGTAGTGGGAGGATGGAGGGTATGAGTACGTGCAGGACACAATGAAAGCGCCGTTCATTAATTGAAGGATGACTCACAGGTCATGGCATGGAATCAGAAATAGTCCCACAGGCCACATTCCTAGGCATAGGCACGGCCAATCAAAAGGCTACTGGAGAGTGCTGTGCAGTCTGCTCTAAATGAATTATTCTAACCGTTTATACCAAAGACACCGTATGCCCGTACTCCCGTACTAGTTCTGTTGTTCAGTCATCAATGCACCCAGAAGTTAACAACATACTATTTGATTACCAGTTACTTGGTATGGTGCTCAGCTTTGATTGATTCCTGTTGCTGTCAGAGAAAAGAAGAATCAATCTACACGCAAAGTTATAGTTGGGGTAGATCCTTCAAGAATTTTTTGTAATGACATTCAACGTTTTCAAAAGTATAAAATCCGTATTTATGAATCTACCTTGAGACTTCCTTAACTCAAGGAAGAGCCCCCTTAACTCAAGTAAGGGCTTTGAAAACATCAGTGTGTAATCATTCACCTAATTACCCATGCACAAGTCTCGGACTCATGTGGGCATCATCAGCAATAAAAAAAAAACTGAAGTTTTCAAGGCCCTTACACTCAGATTGAAATCTAAAGTTTTCAAGGCCCTTACTTATGAGTTAAGGAAGTCAAGGAGACTCTTCCTTGAGTTAAGGAAGTCTCGAGGTAGGTTCATACGGATTTTATACTCTTGAAAACTTTGAATGTTAATATGAAAATTCTTGAAGGATCTTCCACGAATTTTAAGTGGCACGGTATCCGCGGATAGTGAAAATCGTGAATAATTCGCTGAAGATAATTGAAAACAAAAAATTAAAACTTGAAAAAACTTGGAATATTTCCTAAAAATGTTACTAAGAACAAAAAATACCAATGAATTACTAAAACTCGAGATCCAAAATTGCGATCATTCAATCCCATTGGCATTCGACCCAGGATCAGTCCCAGCTCGGAAGTTTGGGAGGAAGGTCATAAATGGGTTTGGTTGACCATTTTTACGAGATTTCCACTCCTTCGTACCCCTTCACCAGTGAATTTCAAATGGGGGGGGGGGGCTAATGACCCCCCCACGACCTCCCCCCGGGACCGCCCTTGATTCTACCTTACGCTGACAACATAGACTACGGAGTCTCTCGTATTAGCTTTTACATTGACAACGCAAAACTGTTTAAATGCTTCACTATGTTTCCCATAACATGGCTTAACGGTGAGGAGGTATTACCCTCGTAAGGGTCTCCCAACAAAAGCCGTACGCTAATAATAGTAGCCTAATAATAATACACTTTCTTTGGAGTGGTGAAGGTAATGAATAATAAGACATGAAGCTGTCACAACCATATTTATTGAAAATAGTGAGATACTAAATAGTTTCGTTTGTTATACTAAGCTACTCTGTACTTAAGTTTTAGTTTGAGATTGATAATGCTATAACAACTGAAACTAGATCTCACTATTTTCAATAAATGTGGTTGTGACAACTTCATAGCTTATTATTCATTAATAATAATACACTCGTTATCGCCCAATTTTGTAGTGCTTAATTCAATAAATAAACATATTTGTTATCTTAATTCTTTTATTGGAATGTATATAATATTGATGCGTTTTGCTCTTGATCGAGTATTTTACGAGTAAAGTTTTAGGGCTGTGTGACTTGATTGTTGATATAATATTTTATTTTTGTTGGTTTTTAGAAGAGGTGAAGGTGAGGAGCGAGCTGCGCAGGCGCAGTGATGACGGACACGAGCCAATCAGAGGCGCCGCCTCCGCAGACCAATGGCATCACCGATAATGGCGTCCTCTACGACGAGGATGAGAAGAGTAAGATGCGTCCAGCTGACATTGATGCTGTAAGTACATAAATTCACAGTAAAATCATTTCAATTTGTGCTTTCAATGGTTTGTTCAGGTCTAGAACTGTTGGAGGGGTCTGAGTAATGACAGACAGAAGAACAAAGAACTCTTATTTCAAGTAAAGTTGGCATTAATAGAGTGTTTGAGCCAAACTAGCTAACAATGACACTGATCCTAACCTGACCATTGTATTTGATCAGATGCTGTTCTACAGCATCTTGCATTTAGAGCAAGCAGAGACATAGAGTGGTCTGGTTGCTTTCATTGCCATCTTTAGCGTAGTTTTTGCTCAAGCTCTATTCTATTGTTTATCAAGAAATAAGATAGGAATCATCAACGTGTCCATTTATCAGGAATATTAATCCCTCATTTAAAATGATACTGCAACAGAAGGAAGATGATATATAATAACGGAGATTTAAATGTGGTACTGTACTAGTTAAAATAAATTCTTGGAAAATGAGCCTGTGCGCAGACCAGCGTTGCTAGAATATGCAAAGTGAAAGAAAAAGAAAGTTTACGGTGGGACTAAAATACAAAATGTTTGATTTAATTTTTTTTTTGTAATAAACTAATGTCATGTCTTTCCAGAATCAGCTCATTCTGTGGCAATAATTATTGTGGAGTCATAAAAATTTGAGCTTGCTTTAATCCACTGCAATGTGATAGAAGGTCACTTTTTATTGTAAATTTAACGACTTGCAGACAACTTTAATTGTGAATAAATAATATTTCTACTCACTTTTGGCCACTAGATCTATGACGCCTTGATGATGAGTCTCCATGACTCGAAAACTTTGGCCAAAAGTGAGTAGACATATTATTTATTCACAATTAAAATTGGCTGCAAGTCGTTCAATTTACAATAAAAAGTTGATATTAACAACGCAGATAGTTATGGAACAAAAAATCCAGGAATGTGATGAAAGAGTAAAAAATCATTCAAATTAATAAAAAATAGTTTTCATTTTTTGCTTGAGTTCTGTCGTTAGTTGACGTGATATTTTTAGTAGCTATTGAATATGGTAATGTAAAAATGCTTATCAGATGATCGCTAATGGAAAATAATGCTTTTAGAAAAAAGTAAGACTATTTTATTTTCATTTAAATTTAGTTTTTATTACGAAATAATACTGAAGTAAGAAATATTAAGTGGAGAACGGGAGTTTCTAATTACTGGGTTTAATAATTGATTCTGAAAATAAAACTGCTGTCTTTGAACATTGCAGCTTGTATTCAAATTCTGTATAGTGTCTGAGTCATGGTAAACATTGAATTGGAGCAGTCGTAAAGAGTTGAATGAATGATTTCCATCTGCTTCCTTGTCAGATGTCAAATGGGATAACAATGCTAGTTCTGAAGAACTAGGAGGGGAAAATCATAAATTGGATAATAACTTATGTTAGTGTGTATTCTGTTCAATTGCACATCAACTGTTCATTTATCACATCCCAAACTAGACAACTGTCAAAATAGGCCAATCATCTTTCAAATACATTATTTATTGCATAAAAACTATCAAACTAGGTCATCTAAAAATTGTTTTAATTACCAACTAACAATAAAAATAATCAAATGTAGTTTCTTCTCAAAACATATGTTTGACGAAAGTATTCATTCAATAAATTTTTTTTATTGCTGATGACGCCCACATGAGTCCGAGACTTGTGCGTGGGTAATGAGGTGAATGATTACACATAAATGCCTGACGGTTGAGCGGGATTCGAGCCCACGACCACTTAAATTATTCATTATTTTAATTTTACTACATGAAGTATTTGATAGTTTTCTTGAATAAATTTTAAACAAGAATGTCGATACAAATCACTCATCCTACATCACACAAATAATGAAAGTATTCGATAGAACATAAGAAACTGATAGGTGCTCAAATAACTTGGAAAATATCAACTCAGGTTTTTCAAGTGTAACTTTTTAATTACCGTATTTAATATCTTGATAGCTCAATTATTTAATAGCTTATTAATATGGGTATTCAAAGCACCTCCCGACAGTACTAAAAAAGCGATTCTGCATGGGAATGATAAATTAGGCGGATGATTTCTGAGTTTCTTATCTTATTGAACTTTATTCTTTAGGTCCAACTCATCTATTATCATCACATCATCATATATTATCATCATCATCATCTTCCAACTCATTGCCCCACGCACAGTTATCTGACCTATGTGGGTTGGTTTCATCCTCCGAAAAAAGAAAAGTGTTCATTTTCAACTTCTATAAGTCATAATAATATTTCAAAGATATTTAACATAACCTGTGCACCTGTTACTGTTTAAGAAGTTAGTTGTACTGGCTCCCGGCTGGATTCATTGAACATGAAAAAAGGTTGCAACTGCATTATCGATGATATTTTCACTTTATTCTTAATCAATTATTCGAATTCGATTTTCAGCTGATGATGATTCATTTCATAACTGAAATACACATCGAAGCAATTGTGCGTTGCTCAATAAATCTATAAATTAAGTTCTAAACTTGCAAACTGGCAAGAACGAATTATCGGCCTAAATTAGAACAGTCTACACTATTAACTCAACAGTTTGTAGAAATGCCCTGAATTGATTTCATGACAGTCAAGTTGAGTTTTGCTGACAATTCTGCTCCTCTCGACTTCTACGGTTATTGTACTACGAATTGGACTTTGTTTTAATGACACATAACTATTTATGTAACGGATTTTGCTGAACTATATAAGATTTCACTGATCAATTATTTGCTATCTTTATATTTGTGTTCTTATAAGTTGTCACTAATTAATATTGTATTATACATGAAAAATTATTATTTTCATAAATTATTGTTTGGAACTCTATTTCTAGTCATGATTGGTTCAACTTCAGATACATAAATATTGTTTGAGCTCACTAGCAAAAAATATAACACTTAAGCAAACAGTAAGCCGAATATATTCGTTACAAGCTTTATTATCACTTACTCGGTGGTTCGGAACCCACCTAAAATAGTAGGTCCATCATGTTCCCCGTAACATGGCACAAACGGCGAGGTGGAACTACCCTTAAAGGTCTCCCCACCATTAAAAGCCATACGCTTATTATTATTCGTAAAAGTAAGCTTGATGATCTCCTAGAAAAAGGTGTCTTAGTATCACAGAGTTTTGATTATGTGTCATACAATACTTTTTTGTATATTCTATTTTTCTTACTCTCTATAATATATTCCATACTCTATTTTGTTTCCATATTCTATAGTTAGGACTTGACATTTGATTAAGTATCCTTGAAGTAGCAGGCAAATGTAAAAAAATTGTCAAATGTAGACAAATGTAGGAATAACAAACACAAAGCTATCGTTGTTAAATCAATAAGTTAGTTACCACAAAGCATACAATAAGTCATTTATTTTACCTGTTCTCTGTGGTTCATTATCATCTCAAAATTACTATTGTCCAAAATTCATGAAAAAATAGTACGTTTTTTCTTGAAACTGCATCTCTTCTAAAGCATACTGATATTATTACCAATTTACAATCTTAAAGCTATATTGTATACGCTTTTTTTCTAAAAAGAGCATGGATCTTGTGTTTATTTGCATCTCATTATACTTGATACATTGTCAACGATCCATGTGTTTTTTCTATACGATACTATTTTACAATATTTTTCAATAGTTGACAAAACAAAATATAGTCAAAATAATTGACAGTCGTTATAGGGCAAAACAGAAAAAACTGTTTTCCATTTGAATGGAATATCTAACCCAATGGTTCCAATATTGTCACTTGAAAATTCTGTTCCTCCGTTTTAAAAATATGTCAGCTTGTGAATCTTTTTTTGCAATATTTTGTAACCGAAATTTAATTACTTCTCTTGAATGTGCAGGATATGCGAGAAATGGAGAGGAGAAAACGGGTGGAGATGATAATGAACAGCCGGCTTTTCCGAGAGGAGCTGGAGCGTATAATTGAGGTGCAGATTAAGGAAGGCAGCGGGCCGGCCGGATTACTGCAGCAAATATCGGATATGATGGGCATCCAGGGTGGACGCTTGCACACCGCCAATATGTTCAAAAGTCAGTACACTACCTTCAATATCAACTAAATAATAATTTATTCTCATGTCTAGTGGCTGATGAAAATCATTCTGTTGATTGTTACGACTTTTTAATTACTGCTACTGAAACAATATTGTTATTAACTTTGAATATGTATTAACAATATTGTTAACTTTGAAGAAGATTAGAGAACTTTAGAAATGAGCAATCAACTTTTTTTCGAAAGATACTACATTTTTTATTCAATTGTTTAATATTAACGATCTTGGTGTATCACCAACACCATTGTGGTAGTCATCCAAAATGAATAAGACCATATCACTTCAATTTATCAAAACATGAGAGACTATAGTTTCGACTGTTATCAATCTCAATAAATTATATAGACCTATTTTTTTTGTGGTTTGGGCAACATCAGTCTTCACCCTTATAATGCAGTGTTAAAAAGGATTTTCGATATTAATAACTTTGAGCAATAAAGGTTCAGAATGATAAGGCTCATACCTATGTGGGCTTCACCTCAGATTTGACGATTTGAGCAGATTTTAAATGAAGCAAATATAAATAAAACTACCAACCAATTCACTCAACATTAATATGACCAAACTCCTCACTTTATTCGTGAAGTGATTCATACTTGCTTTTAATGGGTAAGTTGAATCAGTTTTTGATAGATAATACTTACAAAGTAAAGTATTCTGTTGAATTATCCACATTTTTCAAGATGTCATTGTCCAAATAATGTCAAATGAATCATTATTGCTCAGTTCACTTAAGGAGTTATTTTATTGATTTTGTAAAAAATATCTTTAGATTAGTTTTTGTTGTTTAAAATTGGTATTGTTTAATTTATTTATCAAGATTAAATACAATTAAAAGTGAAGATACAACAGGCTTTTAGCCTAAGGCCGGCAATAGACGGACTGCTTCAAGCAGTCGTAAGTGACTGCAAAAGTGCAGTCGATTTGCAGTCGAGCCGACTGCAAACAGACTGCAAACCGACTGCTTGAAGCAGTCCAAAAGCAGTCGGTTTGCAGTCGGCTCGACTGCTTTTGGACTGCTTCAAGCAGTCGGTGACTGCCTTGTTCAATAGGCGGAGTAGAGTTGAGACTGTGGAGAGCCTTCCATAAAGACAATAAATTATTAATAAAATTACCGTGAATAATTTTCTAGAAATGATTGGAGCACAAATTAATTGAAGAAAGACACATTTAATCAAATTTCTGAATATGGTTTAAAACAAATTTAATAATAGTCTGAAAATGGGTAAATGGATGGAATGAGAAATGGATCCTCAAAAAATAAATTATAACTAATTTAATATAATAATACATTATTCTCGTCATACAAAGATGGCCACTTGACATGAAAAAATACAAGAAATAGTAACATTACAGTATATAAAATCACAGGGTTATTAATTACACAGCGAATAATTATAAATCAATAAAAAGATTGATCATTTCATAGAACAAATAGTAATAACCAGCCTAAGTACTAGAATTAAATTCTTGGATTTCTTGTTCCTTAACGATCTGCGTTGTTAATATTAACTTTGTATTGGAAATTTAATGACTTGCAATCAGTTTTTGTAGGTGAATAAATAATAATTGTACTCACACTTGGCCAAACGCTTTCGAGTTCTGGAAACTCATCTTCAAGGCATTCTAGATCGGCGATGTTGGTTAGAAGAATTGTGGTTTTTGTATCATGTGGTCAAAAAGTATGTGTGATTAAAATTTAATTCATTGAGCATCTAACCAACAAACCAATATCGCCGATCTAGGATGCCTTGAATATGAGTTTCCATATCTCGAAAACGTTCGGCTAAGTGTGAGTACAATTATTATTTATCCACCTATAAAAATTGACTGCAAGTCGTTAAATTTACAATAAAAAGTTATTACTAGAAATATTGAATAACGATATTTTTATGAAAAGATAGAGCCGGAACCGGATAGAGTACGGTACTGCATCTTTTTTTAATAATGATTTCCATGAAATCACTGGATGGACCCAAAAATATATTTTAGCCCTAAACAGGATGATTCAATATCTTGAAGTATTTATTGTAAGAGACAGATTCACTTTAAATAACTCCTAGAGCTTAACATTACTTAAAATTAGGGGGTAAACTAAATCTTAAACGAGCCAAGTTCAATTAGGAGAAAATTATGCAAAAATAAAAAAATATAATAAAACAGAATCTTTGCCTTTGAAGAAGACTCTAGTGACAAAGTACAACTAGTTTTGAAAACAACGTGCCATGTTCGCAGAACGCATAGCCTACGAAAAACACACAATGAGTGAAATATGAGAAGTGATGCGAGCAGTCGAGTGGACTGCTTGAAGCGGTCCGTGTATTGCAGACCGACTGCATTTTTGCAGTCGGCAGCACGGCGGAACTCGACTGCAAATGGACTGCATGTTTTGTTACCGACCGCAACTCGACTGCTCATGCAGTCCGTGTAGTGCGGTCTTGATTTTAACATTGAAAATGCGATCCGCCCAACTGCGACTGCTTCAAGCAGTCGAACCCGACTGCTTGAAGCAGTCCGTCTATTGCCGGCCTAAAAGTGCTTTCTTCACAAAATTCGAACTATAGTGTTCAGTCTTGGTAGGTTAGGTTTTAACCCTAATTTAGAGTTGATATTTCTTATATTTTACCTGAATTAATTGTGGAAAAGGCAATAATGTACTCTCTTAAGAAAGAAAAATCTGTTTATTCTGTGTTTGAGAATCTATTATTTATAGTCTTCAAAAACTGACAATCAAGAAATGTCTGTGACGTCTTGGTACCTCTGCAAGTAATGCAGCTTCAATTGTTTGGTGCCAATAAAGACTTGATAACGTTTTGCAGCTCTATGCTTAGCTGTACTTTTTTAAATTTCAGATCAATCAGCACAATTTGATCTGCACAATTTTGTCCGCAGAACTGAGCGCTCTGTAATAATTACACGTTTGGTTGTTATTTATTGAAGTTTCACTGTTTATTTAGAAATAACGTCCAGATTCCTGTAGTTACTTCTAAGTGTTTCTTTCTATTTTTTGCTTCTTAAAAACCTGGGGTTTCAAAATCAACTTGGGTGTGATAAATCATGTACGCTCGCATGTCTTCCCAGATTGCTTATGATCAAGTTTGAAGATTTAGTGTGTCTTCTTCCCCAAAATCATGAATTTTTAATGACATTGTAGATTGTATAATGTACATTGTACAATTTTAACCAACTTGTATTTTATTTCTCATATATTTTATTTGTATTTATGCGATTTAATGCTTGAGTACTGATATGCTTTTTTATTTTTGCAGGTTCTAACTGTGTGGTACCAATAAACGACATTCGGGGTGTTGAAAGTATGGGCTATGCTAAAGGCGAGAAAATTCTGAGGTGTAAATTGGCAGCCGTCTACAGGCTTATTGATCTCTATGGTTGGGCTCAGAGCATCTACAACCACATCACTGTAAGTGACCTTATTATCATTTAAGGTCGATTCACACACATAAGTCACGGCGCGTCTCAGTTCCGAGCTATCCGTCTCGCCACAGTCATAAAATATATTCTTATTTGAGTTTCCGGTTACGCTGTCTACACTCGTCCGCGCCGACCCAATCAGGTGACTGATTGTTATTGTGACGGAACTGTGACTGTGAGGCGCCGTAACTGATGTCTGTGAATCGACCTTAAAGCAAATTCTCTTCTACTTTCATTCAATCAGTAGGATTGAATTGTCTGTGTAAATTGTCTTACACACTTTCACCACTAAAGGTATTATCAACAATTTTTTATTATTAAATTGTCGTTGCTTTCAATAGTGTGAGTCATGGTCACTTGAAAACTGGGACAAAAACCTGTTTTTTGCAGTTTACTATAGACTTCCACATATCAGTATTGGTAAACTTATTAAAAACAAAACTTGGATAAATTGTTTGAGTTCCAAAAGAAAGTTGTTAGGTGCAAATAGTTTAGATTCATGCAGACCTCTATTCAAGAGACTTTCTTTCCTAACTACTGCCCTGCTTGTTATGTCTGTTTGTGAAGAAATTGGTAAAATGGGGTGAAGTAAACCAAAATGTTGATGTACGGATAAACGAATCAATTCGTGAGTTACATTAACTCGTAGTTATTCAAGACCTACTTATATTAACAAAGGATCTTGTAAATTGTTATGAAAATATCAAAATATTCAGAAAACAATTGGGAAAATATGTAGTTGAAGCTTTTTATAGATTTCCTTTCAGATTAATTTCGAGAATCGGTTATCGTAATAGTATTTAGGGTAACTAGGTACTTATGATTTTGCTTAATTGGCCACCACATCTTCTGTAAATTTCTAATTCTGGTTATTACTGATGTCTATAATCATATATTTTCCACGTATAGTATTCTTTATTAATTTCGGTTCAGGTATTGTATTATAGTATTAGTCACAGATTGTATACATTTACTATTGCACTATAAATTAGTTTGGTGATACATATATTCTTATGAACTGCCTTGCCTTCTACTTGAGTCTTCAAGGCGTAATCATGTAATCTCCGAAAATTAGAAAAAAACAAGCCATCTTGTTATTATCAATTAACTAGTCTTCTCATCAGTAACTAATTTTATTAAAATTCTATTGTACTACCTATTACTTACTTCCATGTCCAGAACACTACTATATTTTTTCTTCCAAAACTCAGCCACATGACTGGGATTCAACACTAATGTATTTGAATTGTTGCAGGCCAGATTAAACCAGGACGATGAGCACTTTCTGGTGAATCCGTTTGGAATGCTGTACCACGAGATCACAGCTTCCAGCCTGATCAAAGTGGACATGCAGGGCAGCATTGTGGAGCCGGGCACCACCAACTTCGGCGTCAATGTGGCCGGGTTCCAGTTGCACGCCGCAATCCACGCCGCACGGCCCGACCTCAAGTGCATCATACACATACACACGCCTGCTGTGCTTGCGGTAAGCTCAAATCACATATTACGGGTTCTGACACTAAAATAATGCTGGCAACACTTGAAAGTAATACACGAAACTTCATTTTGACAATTAACTAACAGCATACACTAATAAGTAATTATCACGCAAGAAATCAGCAAAAGAAACAAACAGTTAAATAACTTTCAACTCAAAAAAAAATATTTCAATAACAAGATTAATCACTGTCCAAAACTAATTATTAACTGGCAAATTGAGTGTCGGCAAATAGGCCGACCAATGACAATTAATAAATTTCCAATTATCTTCAATAACTCGATAATAATTATCTCATCTTTTTTTGCACTGTGATAGTGCTTTGTTTGAAATTGAATAAATAATATTCTTTATCTGCAATAGACTTGTGATTGTCAATAATTATTGTGCTTCAAGGTGAAATTTCAAGTGAAACAGCGACCTAACCTAAGATTTTGATCCTACTTTAAAATTTTGTGAAACCAATTTTGGGCAATAGCCTGTCGTATTCACAATGACTGTATTTTAGTTAAATGAATGAATAAACTATGCACTTGCTTGGTTATCAGGTTACATCACTAATAATCTTATCACAATAACTATCACAGTTATCTTCACACTGAACACTGTGTAAAGCACTGGGCTTTACTTTCAAAAATGATGAATGTCAGACTGTCACGGAAAGAACTAACACATGTGAACTAGTTATCAGGAGATCTGGATCAAGACTGTCTCTGTAAGCTTACGTCCACGTATTTATACATACATTTATTGTCTCCAGAAAATTTCAGACCGCCCTTGACCGACTCCTTTGTTTATACAGTAGATTCCAGAACACACTAGAATAAATTGAGTTATCTAGAGATTCACATTTAACGCATGAGAGTGAGCAAGAGCGAGGTGAGAAACAGCAAGCTTCTCAACTGTTTACATAGCAGGCCCCGTGCCTGCTATCTAATGTAAATAAAGCAATGTCAACATCGTTGGTGCTTGAAGGACATTCTCCTCTTTGATTTGAATTCCTCTTTAACAGTATTCTATCACGATTATTTATATGCTGATTGAACCAATCATTATTGATTCCCAATTTTTTTTATGGAAGCAACAGGTATTAACAACGCAATTATTCCTCCTTGACATAAAAATATTGTACAAATATGATTGATTCAAGTGAAGTAGGAAAATTGTGCTGATATGCACCATTTGAATTTTTTTATTGCTTCCCGATTCACAAAAATTCACATCGGAAGTTCTTAAGAGAGTGTGTTTCTTCTTCAATATTTTCTCTCTTGCATCTTTTAAATTTGACGATTTTAAATAATTTAAGAAATTATTTCAACACAATCAAAAATGAAAACGTCATAGCTTGCACTTTGAAATAAAGTGAATAATTAGGCAACCTTCGTATTGATCAATTTTTTTTTATTCGAAATGAACCAGCTGTACAGTGATTCTATTTTAATTAGCCAAAATTAGACTAGGACCTGTAGTGACAATCTGGTTAACACCCTAATTATTTATATTATTGTATCCCCAAACTACAAAATCAATAGCAATCTCACTTTGACTATGAGGAAGCTATATACCAAGTTTCAAGAGTCTTGAATCTTCCTTTCAAGATTTAGAGCACGGATGGACGGACAACTACACGATTTCAATAAGGCTCTGTCGGGTTGTTAATAACGACATTGATGAAAAGATTATGCTATGTACAAGGTGATAATGACTTGGACATTCAACAAAGATGATTATTAATAATTATTGACAATATTTTTTGTAAATTATGACACTATTCAATGCATGTTATACGAATGAAGAAATTATGAAATGAAATGAATGAATGAGGAATAAGGAGAAGTAGTACTAAATTAGTGTGTATAATTAGTACTGAATTACTAATTCAGCCCTGAGATAGCAGCATATGAATTTTCTTATAAAACGTACAGTGTTATCTAGATACACATTCACCATTTTGACATTTGACAATATAATTGAAACACTTATTTGAAAAGTGAGAAGTTTTTAAATTCCAATTCATTAACTAAATATCAGTTACAGGACCGTATAATGTAACCCAAGCTTAGATATATTTGGCTGAACTAACGTTTAGAAAGTGTAGGCTTCTAATATGGTATCTAAAATTCTTGGTAGTCAAGAGCTACTTTAGAATATGACATTTAGAATCTGTACAATTGTTTCTAAAAATGTTGTGCATATGGCTTTAAAACCATAAGCAAAGTTCAAAAAATGTTGAACAAATAATGTTTGAAGCTCTTGGCTAACAAGTTTTTTATGTGTAGATTGTTTGCACAGTAGAGTATCCAATACTCTATTATAATCGCCATCGCATAATTAAACACATGCTGTTGAATGGTGTATGACATATTGGAGCAACGTTTGTTTCTTTGTATGACGTATTGGAGCACCATTCCAAGCATTGGTTTGATTTTTCGATTGTGATTATCCTTATTCTTGGTAGATAAAAGCTGCTTTCAGAACATAGACTTCTATCTAAACAATTACTTAACAGATAATAGTTCAGGAAATGTTGTGCATACAGTTTTCAAACCATAGCATAGTTTAAAAACGTAATAGACGATCAAATATTCCCTAATCAAGAATTCCTTATCACTGTCTGACTTATACATTCATCACCGTTTCCACGTGGTCAAAGAATTCTAAATTTGGTGCACATGTTCAATTGAAGCCAAGTGGTAACTCTGTCTATATAATACGTTTAATTCACAATAGGAATGTCTATGCCTAATTTAACTATTATGTGTTGTTTTTCCCGCAGGTGTCTTCATTGAAGAGTGGTCTACTGCCTTTGTCTCAAGAATCCATAGTAATAGGAGAAGTGAGCCAGCACTCCTACCCGGGCGCTGTTTCTGAGCCTGAAGAGAAGGAGAAACTAGCGCGTAACCTAGGACCTGTTAACAAGGTAATATTCACTCCTCTGTCTTTCCCTGACAAACTTATACTTGCAGAGCGAGTTAATTGTAGTTAAGAGCCTGATATGTAAAAATAAATCTAGATGGAAGTTACTTATTGGGTTTAAATATTTTTTTGTTAACATTAGGTAGATTTTGTATGATATTTACGTCTTTATCGATAAATGCCAATAATTAACATCAAGTTGTTGTCAATAATGCCAAGATAAAATTCTGTTCAGGCGTTCAGGATAATTAATATTTTGCAGGGCCACCGTAATCGCAAAGAAGTGGTTGAGAGCACGATATGTCCACTGTGGTTTTTAAATTTCGGATGATGCCCACATGAGTCTGGAGACTTGTGCGTGGGTAATGAGGTGAATGGGTGAACGATAAGAAACAAGCCTGAATGAGATTCGAACTAAAGTCTGCAGGAAACTAAGTCAGCCAGAGTTTCATCTAATCACAGACAAGCGCTCCAACCAACTGCGCTACCAGAGCCGCAAAAATATGTTTCTTTCCAAATTGGCTATTTTTCCTTGTTTATTTTTTTGTTTGCAAATATAAGTAAAATGGCTTATACTACGGGTATTCTAAGTGGGGAAGTCTGGTTATCAAACGAAATGACTGTAAAGTCGAATTTAAAACAATAGGATTTATTAATTTCTAATTCCTCAAAGTGCTATTAATTTATTACATAATAATTTAAAGCATTAAATTGATTGTGTAGGATAGAGATCATTTAACATGCAATTAATTACAGGAAAGTAAAAGTAATATAAAGTTGAAGTGCAGTCTAAATGATTTTTGACTGCGGAACCCTTTATGCCCGAAGAACCCAACGAGAAGTAGCTTTAAAAAGACTAGAGAGAAGTCTCTTACTATTGTGAAAATAATGGGTTCAAATATTTTCTTGTTAACTCTTTAATTAATAAGTGTTATTCCATACTTTGGAGTTGGCGTAGCCGAGTTGGCTTATCGCTGGTCTGATAAGCCAAAGGTCCTGGGTTTGATCCCAGTTGAGTACAAGATATTTTTCTCGAGCAACTCCCGTGTTTCGGAGGACACGTTAAGCCGTCGGTCCCGGTTGCATATAAAAAAAAGCAGTCGTTAAAAAAAAACGGCGAGGTGGAACTACCCGTAAGGGTCTCCCCACCACGAAAAGCCATACGAATTCACTTTATTCCATACTTTAATATCTCCGTAATAATAATTCTCTTGAAATTATTTTCGGAATTGAAATGTTGTTGTGAGCATATCTTTGGATGGTTCTGGAAAATTCAAATAAAATTGGGTTGTAATTCATTTACAGGTGATGTTTTTGACGAATCACGGTGCTGTTTGCTGTGGTGAAACAATCGAAGAAGCATTTTTCAATGTCTACAATACTGTACTGGCTTGTGAGACTCAGGTTGGTTTAGTTTAATATATTTAATGGACAACAGTTGTAACTAATTGCTGCAAAACGTGCTTAGATCATGAAAACTCTTCAGCTAAATTCTCAGTTTCAGTTACTAATTTTTTTTCGGATTATTGCAAGTAAAAAAAATGTATACGTCTTTTAAGAAATAAAGAAGTATGATAAGGGCGTGTTCTTGTTTTGCTATTTT
This sequence comes from Conomelus anceps, assembly GCA_948455865.1. NCBI lineage: Eukaryota > Metazoa > Arthropoda > Insecta > Hemiptera > Delphacidae > Conomelus > Conomelus anceps. The sequence continues at coordinate 15,999,811 of OX418219.1, forward strand.
TTCTAGTTTTTCTGGTTTTAATATTGCAGTTCTTAAGCAACCCATAGTTTTCTCTGGATAATAATATAGTATAAATATTAATAATAATGTGCACTGAAAATATTTTTTATAAACTTACTGATTAAGAATTTTTATTTTTTTAGCTAGGTTTTAGGTGTTTTTATTGTCTTTAGTTTGAAGGTGCCTTAACAGCTAAGGTTACGTAACCACTTTTTTCCACTGTTTTGTAAAAACTTTGTAAACCTAAGTCTTGTATTATAGAAATGATTGTACTTGTGTAGATAGAAACATACAGTTTTACTCCTATGTAACGAAGTCGATCCCAGCAAAACATTCGTTCTAGAGAGGTGTTCGTTAATGTCAAGATTGTCAAGGGGCACCATAAAAATTATTTACATAGAGGATTTCGTTTTGTGGAGGTTCTTCATGTAGGAGTAGCTGTAAGAGCTGAAATAGCTTCATCTTGAAGGTGAAATTAATCAGTGATCATGGTTTCCCCTACCTCTAACCTCTAATGAGAATAATTGGTTTGAGGCGTTTCACTATTGATGTCTGATTTAGAGTGATTGTTTGAAATTTATGAGATTTGTGTTTGAGAGTTGTGTGGTGTGTGCAGGTGAAACTGATGCCATTGGGTGTTGACAATCTGATAATGGTGCCAGACGAAGCGAGAAAGCAGATCTACGACTCGGCGAGACACGCACCAGACGGCACGGCGCCTCCGCCCTCGACGATAGGCGACAAGAAGGAGAAGCGATGGCGGATCGGCGGACTCGAGTTTGAAGCGCTCATGAGGATGCTCGACAATGCTGTGAGTCTCACCCTCCTCAACACTTGTCTACTCTAAAGTTTCCTAGAACGCGGATTTGGACTAAATGGCAGCAGACAGGGCCGCATACACTAAAATTGCCTTCGAAATAGAATTTATAATAATAATATAATATATTTGTTTAATTATATTGTTACAGGTTCTATCACTAAAATAATTTTGGCAACACTTGAAACTACACTCGTAATTTATTTACACAAATGACTCACAACACACACTAATCAGTTATTATCACACAAGAAACCCAATAAAGAAGCAAACTGTTCAATAACGTTCAACTAATAATGAATACTATAATAAGATTATCACTAAACAAACACTAATTACGAACTGTCAATAGGCCGGTCGAATGTTCAATAGTCTGTTCAATCTCTTGAATAGAAATGTCTAATAAAGGGTTAATACACACTCAACAATAAACTGAACGCAGATTAGGAAGCACAAGGTCTGTCACGGGTTTTTATCAATCACAATTATAGCACTGAGTATACAGTCACGAAGCATGTCTATTATCACATGAACGTGTTGAAGTCTGAATAACAACTGACTTCCTGCTGACATGGACAGCCGCTTCTATAACTTTGTTCTAGAAATCTCCATTTCCAGAGGGTTCCAATTCCAGATATTTCTATTTCACAACAGATAACATTTTCTTGGATATACTCGAACATTCCAGATACTCATTTGACATATGAGAGTGAGAGAGACGAAGGGAGGACCGAGACGAAGACAGAAAATCAAGTGCCCGTTATCAGTGTAACCGGAAGTACTGTTGACATAATGCAGTAGCTTAGAAGGATGTTCCCCTCTTCCTTGAGTTTCCTAACAATATATAATCTACTGTTATATTCATATTATCGTCTATTCAAAATCCCTCTCGTGGAGATGAAGTTTTCTACAATTTGAGCCTAATTTTACCTTATTATCTCCAATAGTTTTTGCGTTGCAGCTATTCATAAACTATCTTGAACTCCCAAAATTTCATTTGAGACCTCATATATCTAAATTTTAACCGTGTTGAATTTTTTACCTTAATGTTTCTCATTAGTTTATACCATTAGTTATTTCTTCAGAATACTGAATCATCCTTGGGGCCTGTTTCGCAATATTACAAGTTTGTAACTAACAAGTGAAATATGAAGTTTACAAGGAACGTTGATTACAAGGGTACATAAAACAACTTGTTGACTTGAGGTTCTAGTGAATTTTGAAGTTATCATGTAAATGTCAATGCTTCTTCCAACAAGTGTAGTGTTATAAAGATTATGTTTTGTCTGTTTCAGGGCTTTCGAACTGGCTACATATACAGGCAACCTCTTGTCAAAGGCGAACCCCCACGACCAAGAAATGATGTTGAAGTACCTCCCGCTGTATCATCGCTTGGCTATTTATTTGAAGAGGAAGAGATGTACAAGCAAGGGTAAAAAATTTTCTTTGGATACAAATTTCGACTCATTAGCTTTTTTTCAGATGATTTCCTAAGGAGCCTAAGGTTTACTTTACTAGTGTCTGGGTAATTAGGTGAAGATTACTATACATAAATGCAAGGACTAGCAGGGACATAGTCAAGAGGGGAGGGGGGGGGGGTCTGGACCCCCAACCGCCTCATGACAATGACATAAGCACAAGATATGATACAATTTAGGGGATTACTAAATTTCAAACCACGATAACTGTCAAACTTCTGTTTCAGTTGGCATATTTTTATAGAAAAGTTGAAGTTGAATAGAATTCAATTAAAAAGTTAAAAAACACAGCATCAGTTACTGAAAAATTGTTTTATGAAGCAGTTTTAAAGATCTCCATCCCGCATTTTAGCTCTCACTTAATAACTCCCCCCCCCCTTTTTTTTCCCCTGTTAGAGGTATAAATCAGTTTGGACTCCCCTTCACAAATTCCTGGCTACGTCCCTTGGTATATTTATTCAAGAAATAGAACTCTATTGAAGAAATAAAGTCTGAATTTATTTTTTATCTATTTTTATTTTTTTCAATTATAATTCATTTTAATTTTGTATTTCTGCTCAATGTGCAATGGCTCTTCCAAGACCTAGTACTAAGTACAGACGATAAATAAATCAACCAATCTAGTCTATGATTAAGGCTCGTATTCAAGCCTCTGACAATGAGGTTCTTATCACTTAAAAATCCCATCATCTTAATGCTATTCAAGTATCCCTTGAGATTTCAAGGAAGGTTCAGGACATGAGGCTCAGATATGTCAGGATGAGCTGAAATCGAAAAAAAACCCATCGATTAGGATCAACCTGATGACTTAAATATTTTTTTTGCAATCATACTTTCGACAAAAAGGCCTAATTTTCTTTTAGTGACGAAGGTATTACCGGATGTAAGTCCTACCACTATTTGTATTATAATTAAAAATATTCATTTTATTATTAATATAATTAGTAGGAACAAAATTGTAAAATGAATTATTAATTATAATTAAAATATGTTTCTTTGTGTTTACAGCCAATGGAAGAAGTACATGGACGGCCGTAAGAGTCACGACCGTACCAGGTGGCTGAATTCCCCTAACGTCTACCAGAAAGTCGAAATTCTTGAGACAGGAACGCCTGACCCCAAAAAGATCACCAAGGTAGAGATGATTACTATTGAAAACAGAGAAAAATAACCATACTAATTGAAATCAGAGAAATATATTATGAAGGTTATGGTGTGGCAGTGAAGAATATAGAACATTCAAGCAAAAATGGTCTAATAAAAGCTTTAGTTTAGCTAGGACTGTGCTCAGCTGTCCTGATTACTATGTTTTTGATCTGTTCGAAAGGCCATAGTTACTCATTCAATTTTTTCTTGGCAGCTATCTTTCACAAAGAAAATCCAAATGTAAGTTTAAAGAGGATTGTAATGTAACTTTTCCAGATTAAAAACCGAAAACTTGTCGTTGTGATGGAAAATCGTATATTATTAAACGGCCTGATTCATTTTTGATTATAGGTTGCATGACAATGTAGTTTAAATATATGAAAAATAAATAATAATGTAGTACTTTAGTAGCAATAACCACAAACTTTAAATAGAAAAACTCATTCTTATTGGTAGAAATTGGAATTATCTATTTTATTTATTACAATATTCATAACATCCTTTTTATTGAATTGCAATTTTGTAATCAACATTGCCTAAAATTCCAGTTAGTTTGCAGCTAAGATCCTCCAATTTCCTTTGATTAATATTTTTAATATCCGAATTTTAAATATAGCTACCAGATGTATAACTATTGATTTTCAATAAACCAAATTTTAATTATTTGTTTCAACAGCTGCCATTCCATTTCCTTTAAACCGCAGGCTTATTTTATTTGTGCAAATCTTTTTAGATGTAAGAGCGAAGCAGTTCTTTGCCACCATATTTGCTGCTTTCTATATGAAAATGGAGAAAATGTCAAGTGCGAAACACAATTTATATTAAAAGTTTTATTACCCTATAAATAGAATGAAAGAGTATAAATTATACGTGTCATAACTCTAGTTTAGAAAAATAAATTTATTATTATATAATATATTTTATCATTAGTTGATTATATTTGAGAATTATATTTATAATTAAAAATTTGCAAAACTACCATTAGTGAAATTATCAATTCCATTTCTAGTGGATCGTATTTGTTACTTTTTCGTAATTTCCTTATAATTCCTCACCTTTACTCAGAAGATGAACGTGACTACGCATACAAACTATTATCAAGATTCAAATTAATCGTTCAAATACTTTATAATTTTGTCTTTTATAGCTAAAACATTCATTTTGCAGTTACTTGAGTACTTGTTTTAGTTTTTTTCTAAAATATTAAACTGCTACTTCGGACATATTGGCATTTCAAAGATTTATAATTCAGCTTAAAAAACGTTTGATGCATTACAAATGTCAATTGCTATATTTAGTTTAATTTTAATTTGTTGTCATTAGATTTTTTTTATTTTTGCTTTTTAGTTTTGATTACTTTTATGCTTAGGAATTGATGTATTTTATTCTAAAGTGTAAATTCAGTTATTGTACTGTAGTTGATAATAATTTGAACTGTGAAATTGCTATCATTCCTTTATAATATAAGATTTTTTTTTCAAATTTTATAATATATTGTTGTGGTTGCTGTGCTTGAAAAGACTATTATCATTTTCTTATCATATTAAGCCAGTGTTTTTTCAAAGCTAATTATATATTATTGGATATTATGCTTTTTATTGGATCATCACAATTATTTTTCAATAACAGAACAATCTGAAAACACGACAAAGCAAAAAGTTTTTAATGCTGAAATAAAAATCTAATTCCTTCAATTAATTTCAGATTTAAGTCTTAGGCTACATTTGTAAACTCTTGAATTTTTTTTTTTTTTCAATATAAACATTTATTAATAAATTTAGACATGTAGCTTGATGAAGGACTAATATTATCATGTGTCATATTAGAATCTTACATCTTTTGTAGAATATTCTAACTACACGCATTAACATTGATTACATTAAAGGAGGATTAATTATTCAATCTCATTAGAAGAGTTATTTTTGCTTTTAATTGTTGGGGTTTTATAGATCATTTCGAAATAATGTACTCAAAATAAGGTTTTATTGGAAGTAGCGCATACTAAGGAATCTATAATATGCTTCAAGAGACATCACAGTACAATAGAAAATTGAAATATTCTAAATATAATGTGCACTGTCACATATATAGGTGTCGATATTTTCAGTCAACTATAACCTTAATTTTAAAATTAATATCCAATATTGCAATATTGAAAAATATATGTATAATTTATTATTATTATTTATGAACAACAGTTCTTAGTAGTAGATGTTAACATCTCAAGTGTAATTTAATTTTATAGATGGTTATTATAATATGATTTAGATGAAAATAGCTCTTTAATTACAATATTTGCTTTTTATTTGCTCTTAATATTCACCTTAGATTGACCAAGAGTTTGAATTGAGACTTGAGATTAGTCTGTTCTCGAAATTTGAACTAATAATGCTAATAACAATATTTTATGAAAATGTTAAATTTAGTTTTCTCAAGTTCGTTGTTTTACTAACTTTCAAGCTCAGCTTTTTATGTATTATTCTGTCATATATGTTGTGAAAGTAACTATCACATGTATTACTCAACCACACATCTGCAACGGGCCTACCTCGTCGAATTTCTCTGGATCAATGGACAATTATTTTAAAATTGATGGACTTTATGTAAATGTTATTTTTGAATACGTTGAATTTAGATCAGATTCGATTTGTCATTACTGTATTACATTCTCACTCTGTTCGTCTTTACACTTGTAATTTCTTCTTGTCAAATTATAAAATTACAAGAATACACTTTCTAAAGCGAGAGAAGTGAAAAAGTTGTAATTTTTCCATGACAAAATGTTTGAAAAAATTATTTGCTTTAATTGCTATTTAAATGTCAAGGTGTGTGATGTAAAAGCTTTAAACCGTCTTATATGAAAATTTACTAAAAGATCCAAATTTTTAATTTTTTTATTCTTTTTAGAATGTTATTTTTTTTCTGCGAGTATGAAATGATATTTGTCGTCACAGCTTAAGTGTGTAAAACGTTATTGATGTTTGATGTAATATCTTTAAATTCATTCAATGTTTAAAAAAAATTTATTCTTGGATATTCAATTGAATAAGATGAATTATTTCGGCTTTGTTCAGCAGATTTCATTTAAAATTTTAGACATTGATTATTCAAGTTATACCCTGTAGTCGAATCATGGTTAATTAATCCAAAATGAATAGATTGATTTCAATTTACCAAATCTACTTCCAAAAACAACTAAATGCTTTAGGTGCTGTAATAAAGTGGGTTTATCAAAGTGCTTGGATCTTCGAAATCGTTTAACTGTTAATAAATGGATGCAATTATGAGTGGGCTCAGACCTAACAGCTATTTGCAAGATTTATATATATTGTCTGATGCTGATAGGTTGACGATGCTGTAATTTGAACGTTGATCAACCATATCCATAACTCAATAATTGAAATGAAAAACAGCTCAATAATGATCAGCAACAATGCAATGTTATACTCAATTATTCTTTTAATCGATTTATTGTCTTTCCTCTCTGATGATTAGTAGGGATACCGAAGATTTCAACAAATACTGTAATTTATTTTGATAATCATGATTCCGTGTTTATTTTCTAAAAAAACAATAATGTGATAAACACCAGAGATATATCTCTTTTTACATATCATTCGTCATTCGATTTAAGCCTTCTTCTATAAAAGCAGGTTGATTGATTCACTTCGATATTTAAAAATTTGAAAAAATTATGTTGAAAATATTGCTTTATTGTATATGTTATTACGCCCATAAGGTTTCACATGTTAAGAATTGATTGTAACTGCATGCTTATTCTCATATCAAAATACATATATATTCTGCTTTATTTGTGAACATTAATCTATTGATAGCATGAGATTTGTTGAAGATATTTTGATGATATAACAAATCGTATTTATGTTTTTATATCTCATCCAATATTAATACGATATATGGTTAATAAAAGTAAACTCTTTTTGAGTCTTTTATCTCTTCTTTCTTGTGATTCGCCCATATTGTTTTATGCTTGATCGCTATTAATACTATTATTATGGCACAATATTATTATTTATTCTATACAGTGAGATCCACTCTGTATACTTGGATATAATTGATGTCAACTCGAAAAATACATGTTCTGCTTAAGCTTTATAGTTTTTAACTGATAAAATAGTGTGTTGTAATTGACATTTGTAATGTATAATCGTTTAAATTATGGTTTGCTAAGGTTATTTATGGAGTACATTGATGGGAATGTGTTTTTAATATTGCGTACGGTCTTGTGATGAATTCATATTTTTCATTACATGCACTTTATCATCTTTTTTTAGCAATGTTTGTTTGCTTGTTATTTTAGTGTTTGTTAGTTGTGTTTCGAAGTTAATTTTTTCCCTCCTTTTTTTGTGTACACTAAAACTTGTATTGGAAGAGAGTTGTGTGCTAATGATTATCGTTTTTTCGAATGGCACAAAACGTGAGTAATCAGTTTTTATTTGGTGGATTGTAAGTAGGCCTACTTGCGCTAAATTCTCAATTCTTTAGAAACGTTCTTAGTTCATTCTTGCCGTTAATCTTTTCACTAACACTATAAAATCACTGCTGTAAAATCACTTCCCGGTGGTTCGGAACCCACCTAAAACTGTAGGTCCAACTCATCAATCACCATCATCCAACTCATTACCCACGCACAGGTCTCAGACCTATGTGGGTTTCATCCTGGAAAATTTTACAGTTTCTAACATGAGCTTAATTTTATTGTATTAATTCTTTCCAATAACAATGTAAGTAGAAAAGCTCACAGAGAATGTAAATTTTATGATGTGATATGGTAATGTGAATATTGAAACAGGTGACAAGATTATCCCATAAATATCGTAGTATACCAAAAACTTGATATTTATATATTAAAAAATATATATTTTGTAGCCTGTGTATTTTTTATCTAATTGCTTCTATGCATTTCAAGAAAAAGTCGTGAAATAGTTTCAAACCGTTATAATGTAAAGTTTGAACGAGTAAGTTGCAGCATGTTTCAAGAACTCTCTTCCAAATCAAGCTCGTTGAGAAGAACAATACATTTTGTTTTTATTTTCTTATGGAAAATTTCATAGGCAATTTCATAGTGGTTTTTGTTTTTTCAATTTTTAGTGGGTGGATGCAAATGCTGATGAGGTAAATAGATCTGCAACCATACAAATATAATTGAAAAAATGTTAATCCTTTAATATTTGGGTCAGGTGGTGTACTATATAAGTTGGCATGCTGCTACAGAAGCATTCTTCCTGCATACATCCATGCCTGTTTCTTATTTCCCATGCACTTCTCATAAATTTCAGTTACAATATTTTGTGGTACAAAGGGATTTCTTTATTGGTTCAATAAAGAAATGCCTGTTTCTTATTTCCCATGCACTTCTCATAAATTTCAGTTACAATATTTTGTGGTACAAAGGGATTTCTTTATTGGTTCAATTCTCTTTCTCATTGTAATCTTCCATTCAAACTAAATAAAAATATTATTTTAGTTTAGCTGGTAAAGAGGATATATGAGCAACCGTCATCTAAAAAATGATTTTTATTTAATTGCCCATGAATATTCAATAAATTTTTAAAAAATCTTGATAATATTGTGGATTTAAACACGGCTTATTACTGGAAACCTTTATAAAACGTCCTGTGAATGGAAAATCCCATTTTGTAATTCTAGTTTCTGCTCTTTAATAAATTATGTGATTCCAATCTCTTTTGTAAGTTCAATCCAAACTAGTTCATGCACTTAATAAAATTCAGCTATTTTTTATTGGTTTAATATTGAGGCTAAGAGAAGAATTTTGGCGGGCCGCTTAGCGCAGTTGGTTGGGGCGTCACAATATCAACTTTCTGTCGTTTCAGCGGTCGTGGGTTCGAATCCCGCTCCTCCGTCTGGCATCTATATGTGTTATCATTCACCTCATTACCCACGCACAAGTCTCCAACTCATGTGGGCATCATCAGCAATAAAAAAAGTAATATTCATGTTTTTGAAATCTTACTGAGCCAAACCACAGTTTCTAAAAGTTGAATAATTTCGTTAGTCCTTAATATTAATAAAAGAAGTATTGGAATAATTTTTTTCTAATACTGTAATACCGTTTAGGTTGCGTCATATAAATCTTTGTTACCTTGGATGGCAAATTGTTCAATTATTGGAATAATATACATATAGTCTTCTATCTAACCCTTTCAGTCAGGTAATTTTGAAAACCAATATCCACTATCCCATTTGCATGTACGTTTTGTCTGATTTAAAACCGTCAAGCTACATTTTCTTTGGATCCCAAAATTAAGAACATAAAATTAGGTTAGTAATTCAATGGGCTTTAATTTTCAAATTTTTATGGGGACATACTTGTTAACACTTGGATTCATTCATTTTTTTATTTGCATGATGGCAATATAAGCTTAATTAACAATTTGCATGTAACTAGTATTCTTAGTAGACTTGTAATTTATCTCATTAACTAATATTTATAAAATTTATTGCTTAATATCTAGTGGATCAGCTAGGTTGTATCCTGATGTAAAGAAGTAACAGATATGAGAGCTTGGAATAATTTTTTGCCAATTATTTCAGATGCATGTGACTAGTCCTAGTCCTGTTCAATGTTATTGTGCTAATGTGTATGCTAAAGGTGGCATTATTCTATAAAATCATGTAACAAAATCTTGATAATCCAGTGCCTTTTCTTGATGGTTTCTCTTCATTAGCAAAGGAATGTTATCACAGCGACCTTTAGATCAACTTCTTTCCTAACCTAAATTTTTATAAAATCAAGGCTCTTCTATTACATCAAGATATAACTTCTTCTGTAATCTGAAGGATGTAATGTTAATGTTCGAATTTAAACATTATTTGCATGATCACTGCTAACTGTTTTTGGCTTATTCGGTGTTTATTTTTACGATTATAATTATTTATTGACATCGAAATACCTCAATATCAATATCGATTTATTAACAGTATCTATACTGTACGAGTTGGATGCACTCGTTTGTAAAAGTACATGCTTCATGATAGAATATACCGATTGTTTATCTCTCGGCTTCAAAGCAAAGAGGAGAGGGATCGAGAATGTAATGAAGGAAATGAAATCCATAAAATTAGAGTAAACATATGTCAAATAATTTCAGGATATTATTCAATTTATTTTCCAATAAAAAATCGTAATTTAGAAAATACAAGATTCTATTGAAAAATATCAGATAATGAAAATGTTATTGGGAGACTGGAAAATATTGTTGACTCGTAATGGAGTTTTGTGAGTAATGCAGCAGAATCTCAAATTTTTTTATTTGTTCAAATTATTTAAAATTCGCATTGATATCAAGGATTAAGTGGTCTTGTGTTGTACAAGTTTTGTGTCAAACTTTAGTATTTTGACCTTGATCAAATGGTAAATGGACAATAGTGATGCTTCATAAAACTGACGTGCATTTTGAAATAATTTTTTGTTCGATGTCTGATATTACAAACTCAAAATTCACTATAAATTAGTTTTCCACTTCATGAAATGAAAAATAGTTGTGTATTCTGCCATCCATTTATCAATATTTACGCTTGAAGCTGTGCATGAAACTGTCAATTTTATCTACACTTGTTGCGGGTTATATTTGTTTTGCACTATACACTCTAGGCTTTCTTAAAAAATGTGACCAAATGTTGCTATCATAGAATACTATATTGTCAATTCCACTATTTACAACCTTTAATTCTTCCACTATTTTTCAATAATTCTACCTGCCAATTCACACAAGACTTGGCTTCCAAACCGCATTTGGCATCTAGGTCTGAACCGAGGGGGGATGAATGTCCATCTTCCAAAATTTTAAACCCACTAAAAAACCGTATTTCTTTTTTATGGAAATGATGACCTTTTTTCAGCTTATATGCCCCCCGAAATATTTTCTTTGTTGATATCATCTGATGAGTTGAATCAACTTTGGAATTCATAATTATTGAAAGCCTCGATTTTGTGTGATAAAAATATAGTGTAATTGGCAATATTGTAGTGCTAATTTTTTAATGGTTTAATATATGTTTTTCTACCAAATATATTAATTTTGAAAGTTATTGAATTTTTAGTGTAAGTTGCGTATTTATGAACCTACTTAACCTAAATCAACCTATAACCTAACTCAAGAGCGAGTTGGTAAAAACCATTTACTCATAAGGCTTTTCGAGTTTCCCTCGAGTAAAGAAAGCCTCAAAGTGGTTCATGAATATGGACCTAAAAATATTCTTAACTATAATATTCTCAGTCATATCCAAGTATATATAATTAAGAACACTTGTAGAATGATAAGTATTATTGTGCCTGTTTACCACTCGAAACTCTCAATGTGCTATTGGTTGGACTGACGTAACGATCAATGTGGTCGGTGTTTCGGTGCCTTAAAGCACAGCACAACGCTGGACGTTGGCAGGGCGAATCGATTAGCCCGGCTGTTGATGTTCCGTCATCAGACAAACCAGTCATTGGGCGACGTTCGGTGGTAGAACAGGCAAACAAAGGCTGTGATTGGTCGCTCGCTCTGTCCTATTTGCTGCTATCTCGCTCTAATGGCTGGTTTTGTCTGTGTATGTGTTGTATAGTGGGTCGCTGAAGGCTCTCCCACGCACAGTTCCACGCCGGTCAAGATCGATGCTGCGCTCCAGTTCGTGCCCAAAAACACCAACCCCAAGGAGTTCAAGAGGCTCCAGCAACAGGTGAGTCCAACTTCAACATAGTATCGTTAAGAGGGTAGTTTGAAAAATGAGTTTCTTCTAGAAATGAAAAAAATCGTGATACTTGAAGGTTTTTCATTATAATATACATTATTTTCGGAGAATGAAGCCCACATTAAAAATAATTGTGAATTATACTAGGAGACAACTCAAAAAATTATTGAACTGAATATAGATGGTTTTCCAAGAGCATTGACCTCACATTCATTTTAAATACAGTCACACTCTGAGTTCTAACAACAAGTGGCAATCTATTAAATGCTTTCAATGATAACAATTTTGATTGACATTGCTGTTTTTGAGTCTGACAAGGAACATTCAGATGACCACCTTTTCTTGTAAATGTAAAATGATCATGCAGATCTGATCTACATTTTAGCATCTCTAGGTCCTTTTTCACTCTGAGCAAGGGAAGCATTATATACAAGCTGATGATTGATAAGTTGGACCTAAAGTTTTAGGTGGTTTCCGAACCACCGGGAAATGATTTTACATTAGGGAACAGTTTTTTTTGCTCGCCAAACCAAAGCATTCAACTTCCAATAAGAGTCCAAGCGCTCATGTCTTATCTGACTGAACAGACACCTGGCACGGCTCCTGGCTGAGCACTGTTCGAATTTGAAAGAGTTTCACTTGAGGCAGTGCGTAGGGATTTTTGGTCATAATTTTTTTCGAAGTATCTTGTATTGGATGTTTCTAAAGTATTTGAATGTTTTCTATTGCCTTAAAAATATTTTCATCAATTATTTTGTGAAATATGGCGTTTCAAATTTGAAATTTTACAGTTTTTGGGCGCAGTCGATCTCACCTACGAGTTATTTTAAACCTTTGATCATTTTTTACACGTGGAGGGGGGGGGGGGGATAAAATGACATTTCTCATTTTGATCAAACTAATAGTTTTTCAAATTAATTTGTTAAAATCTCTATTTTTTAGTTTTTAAAAATGTATGCCAAAAAACAAATTGATTGAAATGAAAAAAATGTGTTATTTTCCGCAATGTGTCTTTTAGTTATAAACATTTTGATAATAGTTTGAATTAACTTGTAGGTAAAACCAATAATTGTCCCCAATAACAGAAACATTTCAACTTGAACCCTCACATTTCACAAAATATTCGATGAACAAAAAATACAACCGCAATAGATAACATTTCATTACCTTAATAACATCCAATACAAGAAACTTCGAAAAAATAATCAAAAACCCTGCGCATAACCTTAAACTATTTGTCAACATAGTTACCACTGACCTTTAAGCACCTATACAAAGCTTTCAATATCTTCCGCATAAAATGCGGCCGCCTGTGCTCATAAACAGTTGTTGACAGCGCACTTCAATTCTTCGTCGTTTAGAAAGCGCTGCTATGGGTGTAGCCATTTTTCCATCTTGGGAAACTATTGGAAACCGCTGGGGGCCAAATAAGTGCTGAGAAATGGGTAGTCTAAGAATAATAATATAATAATAAGATGTCCCAGCTACTCAAAAGTTGTATTTTAGCAGCGGTATCTAGCCGTGTATTGTCGAGGGGAAGACAGTCGGCAATCTAAGACCTATCAGTACTTTGATTTGGCTCAGTGATTTTAATGCTTCCCAATATGAACAATTTCTTGTCCCATAATACTTTTAGAGCAACGTTGAATTGCGCTGTGAACAACTGGTCACGTGCACAGGTTGTAGCATTTTATGCGGAAGGTATGATAGCTGCGTAGGCCTGAATGTCAATTGCAGCTATTTTGAAAAATAGATAGCTCTTTCTAATGTATCTAATAGAAATTCTATTGAAGTTTCATATTTTTCTATTTTTATAAGAAACTTACTTTCCAAACAACCCTCGTATGTTCATTCTATTCATAGGCAAACATCTACAATAAAAAGTATATCAGTACAACTCGTTCAATTCAATAATATTCATTCAAAGTAGCATGATGCTAAGCCAAGCTTAGTATAATTTGAATACTCAACAATGCCAATAATAATAATAATAATAGAATTACTCGAGATACCTCGCGCACAAATAATTGATACATTCATAACATCATTCACCTTATCTCCCTCACACAAGTTTCAGACTCACGTGGGCATCATCAGCAAGACAAAACTGAATTATTGATAAATTATTCAACAATTTGAATTAACAGTATTTAATGAAGGAAAGAAAGGCGTGGAACCAAATGTGATCAATTGATTCTGCAATAATACGCTTCAGTTTTTCTAATTTATGCTGTATAGTCGATTAAAAGTTGGAAAGTAGCTTTATCTACTAATCATAGATGAATGAGAAGGTGATCGTAAATTGAAAAGCAATCTCAATTCAAGCAAGCAAAGTTTTTACATGAGAAAAGGTAGAGCTGCAGGCACATGGTAATGTGTGTCAACTCGAAAGTTTCACTCAGAAAATGACTCTTATAGTGTATGTTATTTTTGAATAGTTTGACTCAATTTTGATAGTGAATAGGCTTAATATAATAATATAATTGATAAGTAGCTTATAAACTCGAAAAGTATCAAGGACGTGTTTTATTTATTGAAGAATGAAGTTAGCAACTGAAAGCTTTTTCTTTAGAACCCAGATTATTGTCTGAAACACACTATATCATTTTTATCCTTGAGGCCAGAAGGTACCAATTTGACATTGTTAGTATTCAAATTCAATTGCTATTCGAATGTGAGATGATAATAATAATAATTATTGTCTTTATTTATGCATAAAAATGAGACAATTCATTCAAATAATGTAAAAAGAGGCCAAGAGTACAGCTCAAGGTCTTAGTTTGTTGCACTGTCATGAAATTGGTTGTCATATTTCAAAATTAAACACGTATGATAAATTAAGTAGAAAGAAATGGCCTGCAAAATCTTTTATGTAGCTGATTGTAAATAATCAAGATGTAAAGTGTATCTTTTTCTATTTTATATCTTTTGGTTAATAAAGTACGATTAAAACCATCTATCAAGTGTGATAATTCTGAGTGATGTATTCACTTGAAGCTTGGACATTTCTGTCAACTTATCTTGAGAGAATTCCATGTACAGTTAATGCATAGTATTAACATTTTTTTTTTAATAAATTTTGAAATTTTAAATTCAGTTTTGTTTTCTCAGTAATTCTGAGTCAAAAATCAAATCAAAATTTATTCAATCAATAACATAATAATTACAAAATTCTTTTAGTTAAACTTCATAAATACAGAATATTTTATATCAGTAATTCACCTTTAGAAACCCCACTATAAAAAACTATTTGTTGGGGTATATTAGTAGAAATTAATATTATTTTTTTTTATTATTGAGTGGTTTTCACTTGAATTTTTTCATCTTATCGTACACGTTCAGTGCATGTTATCGACATCAATTTTGAAAAAGAAACTCAGTTTTGTTCGTAACAGCATTCCTCGTATAATTGTTTTCCAGATCAAAGAAAACAGACGTGCTGATAAGATCACGTCAGGTCCTCAGTCGCACATTCTAGAAGGAGTTTCCTGGGAGGAAGCGAAGAAACTTCAGGATGCAAACATCAGTCAGACTGGTGACCAGGTGATACTGGTGGGCGCCGCGTCGAAAGGCATCATCCAGCGCGGCTTCCAGCACAACGCCACCGTCTACAAGGCGCCCTACGCCAAGAACCCCTTCGACGCCGTGTCCGATGCTGAACTCGAAGACTACAAGAAAACTGTCACGAAGAAGCAACGAGGAGAATCGTCTTGTAAGAATTCACTATTCACTACAACTATCTTTATTCAATCAATATTATTTTGTGTAGTCGTATGGCAGCAAGAAGAACTCGATGTGGGAAATCAGTTGAAAAAATACCCAATAGTTGTTATGATTGAATAGAAAGGTTGACAGTTATAAAGGGGGAGCAATAGTAAATTCGTATGGCTTTTCGTGGTGGGGAGACCCTTACGGGTAGTTCCACCTCGCCGTTTTTTAACGACTGCTTTTTTTATATGCAACCGGGACCGACGGCTTAACGTGTCCTCCGAAACACTGAAAGGGGAAGTGATAGCCGTGAGCCGTTGCAGGTATCTGTTCAATCAGAGATAAGCTGCGGTCTCCTAGGCACTCTTTGTAAGGGTGACTGATCAGATTGACCTGCAAAAACGAAACTGTTCTCTGCAGTAAAATCACTTCCCGGTGGTTCGGAACCCACCTAAAACTGTAGGTCTAACGCATCATTCACCATCATCCAACTCATTACCCACGCACAGGTCTCAGACCTATTTATTTTTTGATGTAAGTAACAATCAATGTGAATACTTTACAACAGGCTATTGCCCAGAATTGTTTTCACAAAATTTTAGGTCACGCCTCTTTCACTTGAAATTTCACCTCGGAGCACAATAGTTCACAAGTTTCTTACAGAAACAAAAATTAATTTTTTGTTTCATTTTAAACAAAGCACTATCGCAGTCCAAAAAAGTTTATATAATTTAGAATTTTGAGCCAGAAATCTACACTAGTTACACTAGATACCATAGTTACCTATGTGGGCTTCATCCTAAAAAAAAGTTCAAAGTATGAGATTTACAACATGAAGGACGTATTACCAAATACAGAGTGATTATTAAGTCGCGCACATCTGAAGGTAATCGAATGGTAAAAAACGCAAACCAAATATATTCTCAAACATTAATTATTATTTGTAAAATCTACACAAATTACATGAATTTTTACAAAACATGCTCAAAATTGTTGCCTCGCTCAGTTCAGAATGTATGAATTTCGTGCTTGATTTTCTGCTCTTGAGAAAATGACTTTAACAAAGCAGTAAACTCAGCAATATTACAGACGATGTAGCCGGTATCCATTTCAATGGTGTTAGGACTTGTTTCGGTACTTCATGGAGTGCTACCTTGCAGAAACCATCAAACTTAATTCAACGAATTGCTATTTACAGAAACGTTTATTTACATGTGCGCAACTTGATGATAACTCTGTAGAACTGTTACAAAATGCTTGCTTCAGTTATTTTCATTCATATACTTTCACATAGGAAAACAAATTGAAATCTTTACTAACCGAACCCATAAATTCATACGTATTAACGTAGTAGGGGCAAAAAGAAAGCTAAAACAATTATCTTGAAACAGTTTTTTACTCCGGATTTCTCTCCTGTTACACCTAAAAACCATTTGAAAATCCTCTCTAAATTAGTGTCAAGATTGTAGTCAAGAACAAATTGTAAATACAATAAATGTTAATTTTACTACAGGAGACAATAAAAACAAATATATGTAAAATGGACAGGAATTTTTACAGATAAACATACATATTTTGTCAATGCCAATAAATGTCAAGCAATGACATCATGAAAGAATCAACTCATATTATGCATTAATAAAAGTTCCTATTCCTAATCAAATAATTCTTATCCTGATTCGTCATCATTAATTTCGTGTTCAAAGTAGGCTACTATGACTAAAATGTTCAACGGTGATGTCTTTGAATTAGAATTGTTGTGATGAATTTTTACATGAATAATTGATTTGAAATTGTATTCTTTTGCAGATGACGAGGATCAGAGCGAATCAGAGGCCCTGTCATCATCAGCTGCTCTTCCTCCCACCGGAATCAAGTCACCTGCCAGTGAAACCGAAGAAGAAAGCAGAGATGGTGAGACACGTTTCATTTATTTACTCAATTCACTGTATAACGATTCTTTATTTCTGAAGTTTTTAAAAATTTTGCAAGGCAAATAACATTAATTATACTCGGTTAACGCGACGATAAAGCGTGATGATCAAGGGTTCTGTTCCCTATAAGTGATAGCCGTGAGCCTTAGTAGGTATATGTTCAATCAGATTAGATAAGCAACGCTCTCCCGAGCTCTGTCTGTAAGGGTGACCGATCTGATTAGCCAGCAAAAAAGACTCAGTACTCTGCTGTAAAATCACTTCCCGGTGGTTCGGAACCCACCTAAAACTGTAGGTCCAACTCAATCACCATCTTCCAACTCATTATCCAAGCACAAGTATCAGACCTATATGGGATTCATCCTTATAAAAATTATGAACTTACCTAAAGTTTCCTTAACTCGAGAGATTCTCAAAAAGCATTCGCACTGAATGGCTTTAAGTTTCCAGGAGATAGATATTTTTTGTTTATAAACCTTTGCGATTGATGTGTCGGAAATTATTATTATTATATCATACACATACAAATGAATCATGGATACATATATCATGAACATGCAAAAACAAAAATATTAAAATATAATAAAAAAATAAAACAGATTTTTTACCTTTACATTTTTTTTTTTAAAAAAAAAAAGGTCCAAAAATATGTGTGTAGAGTTGAAAACCCTTTCCAAGTATGGTTGCCCAGGTACTAGGAAAGTTATATTTGAAAGGTTCTAAAGGAAATAATAATTGATGTTTGTATTTTGCAGAACCTCGAGTCCTACGGATAGAAACGAAAACCGTTCCAAGCCGAAGTCAAGCCGAGGTTGTTCTCAGTGATGGTAAATGTTACTTTCAATTTTTCAAAACTTTTACACAACGCCCTCTATATTTATGTCCGTAAGGAACTCATGCTTAAATTGTTCAATTATTCATCATTACAGAACAGATCCTTAGCAGTCCCTTAGAAATCGTACAAAGATCACTTCTATCTATCTCATGACAAATTAATTTGAAAAAATATTTTTCATCAATTGTGTTTTTTCAGTTTCTTCCATTTCTACTCAATGATTGATTTGAAAGTGGCATGTTGCAAGAAATTAAAGAATATTTTTAGTCCAGTCAAATTTCTTATTTTTCAAATTAAAATTCTTGGCTGGCAATATTTGATTATCTTGAACCAAATTATTTATTATTATATGATTATTTATAATTAAATTCAAAGTTTGGTCGCTACCCGATTTTATAAATTTACCTCACTAGAAGGCAAACAATTTTATTCTTTTCTGAATTCTAAACTGAAAAGTTTTGGAATGTATAAGGACATTTTTACTAGCTGACAACATCAATTTATTTGGTACAGATAATTTTCAAATATTCAAGAATATTTGAGCTACTTTAAAATAATAGTGTTGTGTAGTCTATTGCAGGCTAAGGACATAACAGATCTAGGAATTATTTTTCATTTTCAGCTACACATTTAATGATCAAATATTTAAATGCATATGATTTAATTTTGACTCTTTTTAAATGTATTATTATATATAATGTCTATTTAAGGTGTCTATGTAGGTCAATGTTTGAATTTCCATGCCTCAAAAATGAAAGGTAAAAGCATGTCTTCGTTGTTTACTTTTGTGCCCCGTTGATTCCCAATCGCTTATTTAGTATGAATCGTTTGATTTTTGTTATGAAAATTCTGTCGTAAATATATGCATGTTGATTTTATTTGAGCATGCTCACAAGAAGTGTCTCAGATCTTTTGTTTTTTAAATTTAAAATCATCAAAAGGTACGGAAATTTTCTCACTTTTTTGTTGACATGTCTTCCAGCATTTTAATATTCTTTACTACAGAATTAATTTCTCAATCATCGAGACTGCTCGATCACCTTTGTTCAATGACAAACTAAAGCTGGATTTATCCAATAATAAATAAAAACGTTTCTACAATATTTATTATCTATTACATAATTCATTTTTTACACCAAAAACTTACCTCACCCTAGAAATGTAGTACGATAGACACGTAAATATAATATCACATATATTAACATGTGTAGAAATGAATTACTTAGATAATTTTTATTCTGTGCAATGTACAAAGCGTGTTTCACAATAAATTCTTGATCGGGATAAAAAATTTCCTTGGATAGTAGAATTCCTACTGGTACTTACAAGCATTATAAATACTGTAGTATTTATTTTAACATTTTCCAACAAGATGTCATTTAATTGAACTGTTCTGGAATCATATTTTGACAGGACACCATTTTTGATGAAAAATAAATTATTTGGGACGTCAAATGCAAAGAAGATAACCTAACATTCTATGGAATGCAAAAACATTCGCAATTTTTATTTTGGAAGAAAAAGTACTAATAAAATCCAGAAACTCCCATGTAAAGTATGAATTTTACCTGAAATTTTAATGTATGAATTTTTAGTAGTGTATTACAATAGAGGTTTTCTGAAAGTTCAATATCATTATTTTTGTTCAATGTTTATTACAAACATGTGAAGGCTCAAATATAAGGACAGTTATATTATTTTGATTATACTTATCTCTTCTCAAGCCTGTATTGTATGATGAAGTCCGTAGCATTTGCATCCTAAGATTCAGATCAATTAGCATACATAAAAAACGTAAAATCATTTACATAAAAAAAACGTAATCATTTCAATAGATGTAGAAATATTCACAGAATTTTTTTGATTTCGGCTTTTCTGCCCAAAATCTAGTCTCATTATCCTTATTAAGAGTAAAATCCAAGACACAGAGTCATTTACTTGATTCTTTTTGTAGTCTATTAATTTGTAAAGTGACTAGAAATTTAGAGTAAGATTTGTTAGTGAAGTAGTGTAAAATGATAGTAGAATGCGTTGTTCTTTTATTTTTTTGTTTCCATTTAATTTTTTATATTGAACGAGCTTGTTTGTAATATTTTATTTTGATGCACTTTAATTTGAAAATTTTGCATGTTCCTCTTCCCAATCACATGTAATGTCAACTATTGAAGAAGACTCAGATGCTCTGTCATTTGATAGATCATATTCACTGCGTTCTCCTAATCAAGGTAAGAATTGAGTTTGAAGGTTCAATAAAGTAGTCTATTACTCTCTAAAGTCTAAAATATGATTTTTTCAAGAATATAAAGAAAAATTCATGTGTATTTCAGATTCTAAATAGTATACATCAACAAAAATATGTGGGATGATTATAGAGTGAAGTTGAAATTTGCCTGCATTATTCATAATTATAAGATTTAATGAAATCTTTGAAGATCATTAGAATAACTAAAACTTTCTATTTACTGAAAGTTTTTTCATTCACTAAATCTTTTAAATAGTTTTCTTTGAATTCCTGGATTTCTTCCATGACGAACTGCGTTGTTAATATTAACTTTTCAAGTGAATTAAACGACGCAGTCAAATTTTTATAAAAATAAGTAGTATTTCACTTACTGCTGTAGGCCGAACGTTTTCGAGTTGTTAAAACCCATCTTCAAGGTCATCAAACCCTACAGAAGTAAGTGAAATACTACTTATTTTAATAAAAATTTGACTGCAAGTCGTTTAATTCACTTGAAAAGTTAATAGTTTTCTTTGATCGCATTATTTGTTGTTCATCAGTTTTCCTAATATGTTTGTGACTATTAAATCGGTTATACTTATTTACTTCCGTTGAGTTCATACAGAAGTCTAGTATTCAATGCAATTGATTCATTTAGTTTTAGCATGTAAATTATTATGTTTGATAATGCAAGATAGTGATGCATTTTTGAATTTTTCATAGTAGCCTACTGTTTTTTCAATAAAGAAGTGCTTTTATAAAAATTTTATTAGAATATTTCCTTTCTGAAGAACGACTTTGAAAGTATGCATGCAACGCAACATATTATCATTTATAAGATTTGTCAGAAGAGCTCCAATTTGATGATTCAACTGATATGAGATATTCTATGCATCCCATTAATCTGCTAATGCATGTCCTGATTATCTTACAATCTGATATTACTATTGTCATGTTATTCGACCTAATTTACAAAAATCTGGGCTTTCTAGATCAAACTTTGAAAAAAGCAGTTTTAGGCTAAACTCTTGTTGTTTATTCACATTTAATTTTTTTTTTTTGAGGATGAAGCCCACATAGGTCTGAGACCTGTGCGTGGGTAATGAGTTGGATGATTTTGATTTATGAGTTGTACATTTAATTGTATTAATTTAGTCATGATTTTTCTTTGTTGATGTCAACTAGTCTGAAGACTAACCACTTCTTAGATTTAAATTATTGAATTAACTTAAGTTCACCCATTGATGACTAAAGCAGTTCTTGCGAGCACCAAATATTATGGTCCGTCCTATCGCACATTACATTTTCTAATCTCTAATTCAAAATGCTTTGTCCTCTTCAGCCTTCTGGTAATTTCTTGATTATCAAGCAGCTGAGTTGTCTTAGGGTTGACAATGGTGGTGAATTCTGGATTCATGACGGATGCATATCGACTTATCTCGCTAAAAATTTAGTCTTTATGAAGAAATAAATATTTTGTTTCAAAACGAAAACATCCCTTTGACTTGGTTGTCTCAGGTCTGGTGTGAGAGCTTTCAAGCTGGCAGAACAAAAATATAAAAAATCTTGAGCCAAAAATGTTTTTAACTGTTTCAGAGCTCTCTTATTATTTTTCTTATTTTGAAAACATCTTTATAAAAGTAGTACCTTAGAATTGTGTTTTTTGAAACATGCATTGATTTTGATAATCTTGAATTAATTAAATTATGTATGAAAGACAGTAACAATCAATAATTGAAATGCATGAAGCTGCACGAGACAACTACAGCTTAGTGCTTCAAGCCTTGTGACTGTTGATTCGCTTTCGCTTTCATTTAATAACATTGGTATTGTGATGATTAACACTGTAGCAAACATAACTCCACACATAATCAATAATAATTTTATAATTTCAACCAACATTGGGCTGAACCTCAAAGCGTTGAGTGGAAGAGAGGACGGAGAGTCCTAAGTTCACCCTCAATGAAGACAAATTAATCAATTAACATTCAGAAATAATCAAATTTAATCTTAAAATTGGAAATTGGAAGTTTTTTTTTTAAATTATGGTATTTGAGCTGTGATTATTTTCTTATAAAGGTTTGTTCTGTGAATAAATACCTAATATTTCTCAAAACTCGCACAATTTTTGATCGGTATGTGTAACTTATTTGTAGAATTTGGTATTGTAGAATTTCGGTATGTGTAAAATTCTAAAAATAACCAACTTCAACGTATTACTACTTTGTATTAATTGTCTTATATTTTTGCAATATTGTAATGATATCCATGCATCGTTATAATCCAATAAATATTACTAATATAACAAATACAATTCAATATTTTAATTCAGTAAAAAGGAAAACGTAACAATACTAATCTCAACATTCTTTTAACAACTAGTTATTAATATATTGAAGATAATATGAAACATTTAATACGAAACATAATCAGAACTTGTTTCAACAAATTAACTTTCGAAATCCTTCTGAATGCTGTAATACAGGAATGTATTTCAGAAAATGTTTATTGAAAAATTCATTTTTAGTCGTGCTAGCTTTCAATAGTTTCCCATCCTTTTTTAAAACTCAAGAAAATCTGAGTTCAATTTCAATTTTGTGGAGAATGAAATTGGATGCTCCTTCCATTATTTATAATAAATTAAACTCAGTTGAATTTATCAGAATTAGTAGAAGTGAATATTGATTTCAACTACGATATTTACACTGGACATGAATTACACATAAAAATGATTCTATGTTTAGATTTCTATGTGCGTTAGATGTTTACCGCATCAGTTTTTAATTGCATTATTCACTTGTCTTTTCACTTAAATTTTATTTCATTTGATTATGTGTGCGTTCTGTTTTTGTTCGTAACTGCATGTTGTGTTATGCAGCTCGTGAGGCTTCAGAAGCTTTCATTCGCTCTCAATCACTCAACCACAGGAAGAACTACAACAAAAAAGGTAAGAAAATGGGCCCAGGTTCAACTGAATTTTTGATAAACTCTACAAAATGATGTGTATTTTCCATGTTCAGGTTATTCTTCCAAAACAGTTTTTCGGATATCATAAGGGCCTCAACAACTGAGAAGTACTGGTTGAAATATTATTAATAAGGATGTCTATAACTTGCATCAAACCATCAACTTCCAGGGTGACTAGCGACCGGGAAAAGTCACGGAATTTTTAAATTCTGGAAAAGTCAGGGAAAAGTCTTTGAATTTAAAAGAATATCGGGAAAACTTCGTAGTAATTGTATACCTAATAATAATTATACTAATTATAGAAACCGTCACATGAAATGCTCCAATATCGAACTTGAAATGCGTTTTAGATGGACAACCAGACAAATGAGCTAGGTAGGCTAACTAACATAAAATTGTTTTGATTATTCGCTAAGGTATTTTTTTTTTTTCATCTATATAAAAGCCAAATACCACTGATTCAGTCATCAGCGTTTCTCAAAAACCACATGGCTAATTAAGTTGAAATTTGGTACACATTTCCCTCTAGATGCATGCTAAGAAAGCATTTTAAAACATTCCAAAAGTGAAAATTTTAAAATAATAAATATGGGATTGTGAATTGAATAACTGTGCCCGTATCCATGACTACAGATTAGCAACAAACAAAAGTGCTGGAATTTAAACCACCCCCTGGGGTCTAGGGGGTACTCTGCTCCCCCCTCCCCCCTGGCTAGTACCTTATATTGGTCAGGGAAAAGTCAGGGAATTTTTGTAGCTTACTCTGCTAGTCACCCTGACCTCCGATGGCGGAACACTTTTAAAAACCACACAACTTTCATTTTTACTATTCATCCACAGTTGTTTTGTTCTTACTGCTTGCAGTCATTGTAGTTTCTTATAAAAAAGAATTGAACCAAGTTTTTTCTTTATTGATGAACTATTTGTTTTTTAATCAAATCTTGGAATTCATTTTGTGGTTGTAAGAATCTTTTGTTCTTTTAGGAAAGTTATCATTTTGGGGAACGGGAAGAAAACGTATATTTAGAAAACAACAGCCTTCAAAAACGAGTTAGTAATGGTGTAGAAGCTGGCATGTTTGCAGTTGATCAGCTGAAATGTTTTGTTTTCTTGTGAATCGTTTGTATCCCTGGCCACTAACTTTGTTTAGAAAGGAACCGACGAATTAAATAATAATAATTATTTTTTATCATTTGTACTGATAGGCATATTATGCACCATTCTACCAAGGTGCATACTAACCTCTCTACTAACCTAACCTTGCCATTCAACTGCTTCGGTTTCTGTAAACATCATGTGCTTCAAAAAATGAACATTCAGTTCTTGAAAAAGAGTTTTGTTTGTTCTTCTTGTTCAACATATGTCATAATAGTGTTTATCAACCCTCAATATTTCAATTCGCATTGTAAAAAATTAAAGTTGATAATTGGGCTAAGCATCAGTCTTCGTAATGTCCAATTTTCTGATTTTCAAATGTAAACAGCTACATCACCAGCTGCCCAATGTTTTGATTTTCACTAGCCTAAACTAACCTAGAGCCTATAGTGGGAATCTGTTTTATATCATAGTTATTTTTATATTCGACCCCCAAACTCCAAAATCAATAGCGATCTCAGTAGGGCTATGAGGCAACTATATACCAAGTTTCAAGAATCTAAAATACTTTTTTCAAGCGCTAGAGCACGGACGGACGGACAATGGCACTATTTCAATAAGGCTTTGTCGGGTCCCAAATAATACTAGTTTTTATGATGGATTCAGATTGGCTATAATTGTATTTACCATAGATATTTCAATAACATTTCATACTCAATAAAATTAAAATATATTTAACTCCGTAGCCGAGTGGGGGGATTAAGTGCTGGCTTGTTAACCCAAAGTCCCGGGTTCGATCCTATATCTGACCGAAAGATTTTACCTCAGGCCACTCCCGTGGCTGTCTAAAAACAGTCGTTAAGTCACGACAGAGTCTCTGAACTAATTCAGGCGCCACCTTATAACTCTGGCACCAGACCTGAGCCAGCCAGGTCACACGATATTATTACTATTAATGGATATGTTGGCATCCCAAAACTATTCGACCATATTCTCGTTTAATTTTTTATTTTTAAAATAATCTTGGTCAAGCCCTAATGGATCAGGTACATTTGATACTAGTACACATTGACATATTGTATACATTGACTATACTGGAATGGATAAAAATAATATTCTAATTAAAGTTTTATTGTGTGGCTCGTTTTTGCGTAATATATATCTGTATAGGCTATTGCAGACTAAGATCTCAATTAACCAGAGTTGAATTGGCAGTGTTTCAAAAATTATCCCAAATGCCTGGTTTTGTAATGTTGAAGATCCATCTTGTTTCCACTAATATGTAATATAAACTTAAAAACCACTTTAGTGGAAATTAACTCACGTTATGGCGTGACGGCCGTTTCACTCTGTTGTCAAGATTGTCGTCAGAGTGTACTGTGGGTCGTCTGACGATGCTCTTGACAACAGAGTGAAACGGTCGTCATGCCATAACGTGAGTTTATTTCCACTTGAAAATGTTTTTTTAAGTTTATATTACTGTACCTGGTTTTGATTGATTTTTTTTTAAATATGTATTTCCTCAACTAATAGAGTTCTTTCTACTTCTTTTGATAGTTTTTAAAAAATAATTTTAGAGTTGAATTAACGAATATCTCAATTTTATACTGACATTGTTTTGGTTGAGATAAAATTTCTGTAATCCTCATTCTGCCAAGTTTTCCCAGCAGAACTAATATTGCTGTTATGTGTTTGGTGTTACTGTTGAACGCGTTTGATAATGCTTTTAAATGTTACGTATGCATATTAAAACACACAAATAAATCCTAATTAAATGACATAATTGTTACATTTTATTATTATCTTGAATAATATGTATACCAAGTAGGCTGAAAATTATTTTTAAACAATTTACTTGAAAATTTCACACGGAGAAATTTGAAAAATGTGATTTTATCAGGGTCGAGTCGAGCTAAAATATTCAGGCATATTTTTATGATTTTATGTAGGCTATCTGTACATGACACGATCCAATGAGAGATTTGTCTGCTAGGAGATCAGAAAGCAAAAGATCATTCAATTATGTAAATTATTAAATAAAAATATTTTGAAAATGTTGATTTAGTTCTAGGAGTACGGTATTCTTCTATTTCGAGTGTTATGATTAAAATTTGAATGTACGTTTCTATAATCATCTATAAAAAAATATTTTGCAAAATTTGCAAAACATTTGCGAAAAATTTTTTTTTGCTGTAAAAGTTTTTAAAATTATTTTATTTCAAGCTAGCCTAATAATTAGTACAGATTATATTGTATACATCGACTATACTGGAATGGATAAAAATAATATTCTAATTAAGTTTTATTGTGTGTTAAGTTAAATTATAACCTATTACTGTGAAAATGAACTTGAAATTCTGGTTCTATTAAAAATGTTCTGTTCTCATAATTCCACGATATCTACACAAATTTATGAATTGAAGTTTTCTATTGAATGAATGTATTACAATTTATTGCCTAGAGATTAAAAATATATAATTTTTTAACAGCATTTACCATTTTTTTGCAGGAGAAACTACGTATAATGGCGACCAATCCGACGCTCTACAGAGTACATTCTCGCACAGCAGTAAAGAAGTACGTTGACTTTGAAATAATATTCACTCTATAATTCATTATTAAATACGAAAATGAAACAGTTTTTGCATCTTGAGGTTGTAAGAGGTGTTGCTCATCAATTTACATGAACCTTCCATACAACATTATCTCAGTAAATAATTTAGTATCTCAAATTCGGTTTTTAATGTTGGTGACATTGTATATTTTGTGTTCCTTATTGAACAGTGATGTTTCTTCTATTTAAGCGATAAAAGCACTGCTTGCCTTGCTAATTGTTTTAGAGAAAGGAAATATTTCGTTTAAGATTCATGGTGTATAAATAGAAATTTTAAAAATATTTTAATATAAAAACTATAAATGAATATTTTTAATCCTGAAAAAATATCTGTAGAACAGAAAAATGCAAATTGAATTAACATGTTTTTTTACTTTTGGCCTGATTAATTAGAAATCAGGCTGGTCACTTTCAATCTGAGCCTACGATCTAGACTACACGACTAAGAGCTAGCTTGATATGGCTATACAGAAACCTGCAGAATAAGAATGCTGTGTGCTACTCAGAGCAAAGCGTGTGGAGAATAATTTTTTTATTGAACTGATAACTTTATCGGTCAATTTAATTAACATTTTATCATAGAATAACATGTGGCTTTTTGTAGGGCTCACCGACCAAGGACGTTTCAACAGAAGATTCACCGAAAAAAGATAAGAAGAAGAAAAAAGGCCTGAGAACACCTTCGTTCCTTAAGAAAAAGAAAGAAAAGAAGAAGATTGCCGAGGCGTAGGTACTGCTCTGGTAAGTTACAATTCTAGCAAATTATCGTTTAATGCAAGTTTCCGTCTTGTCAAAGTTATGAATTTCTATACCAGCTACATTAATATTAGTTTAAGCTCATTTTTATATACAATTATAAATTGAATTAATTTACGTAAATTTTTATCATTCTAGTATCTCGTTTTAAAAGTCTAACGTCAATAATCTCTTCGATTGGAGTACTTAATTTTTGAGATTTTCTTTGGTGGGGGAAGCTGGGTCGACTTGTGTCAAGTCTCGCTGGCTTGTTAGCTAGTAAACTAGCCTGATGTAATCGAGGCTTTAGTGAAACCTGCTTGTCTGGTAGACAGAGGATCCTTTTTAAATCAAAAAGTCATTTTCAACCTTTTTGAATCATTAGACGAAATTGTCAACCACATTCATTTTAAAAAATTGAGAAACTAGTTTTTTTTTAAATAAATGTGGTTGTGACAATTTCGTCTAATTATTCATTATGGATACCTTCCACAATATCACCTTCGCCACTAAAAAGAAAGTTCAACTTTTTTTTAGCTAAAACATTTTTGGAGTATTCATTTCTTTATTTCTCTGCAAAAACACTTTACATTTAATTTATTTCTCGTATATTGGCTTGTGAAGAAAGTATTTTTACAAGTTAGTATAAAGTAACTGATAATTTAACAAACTGAGAAATATACAGAAACAGAATTTAATAATTTCAAATTCCTTTAAGTGCTATTAATTTATTCTGAAGACTTCCGCAACGGCGGATATTGAAAACATCATTGAATAGATGATTGAAATCGATGAATGCTACTGTAAAAAAATAACAGTCACCACCGGGAATTGAACCACGGACCTCTCAATTACCGGTCGGGCGCCTTCAAAATAAATTGATTGAATTTGAAGGAATTCGAAATTAATAAGTTCTGTTTCTACATATTTCTATCTTAATTAAACTAATGTATTTTGTAAATATTTGTTTGAAGGAGAAACAAATCAAATTCTTAATTCCTGCCACAGGAAACTTAGTTCTTTATTTTAACTTTTCACATTAAATAGGAATTTTTCTAATTTTGATGTTGCAGACACTGCCGCCATCTCAACAATAGCCATTGTAATTTTGTTGAAACGAACGATAAGATGACGATGATGAAGCCCTCTTTCATCGTAATGTCGTCGTAAAATGTTATCAGCTGGGCAGGATAGAGAAGGAGAGAGGGAGGGCGAAGTTAGGAGCGTACTGCGACCACTGCCAATAATAATTCACCAGTGTACCGCTGGAGAGTGCGGAGTGCCCCGCCCCGCACCTCCCCAACCACCGCAAGCGAATCTGCACACTTTCTGTTCAGCTGTTTGTTGCTGTGCCGAGCATGCATTTCTCTTTTATCTCTCTTTTTATTGGACAAACACTCATTTCACGCTAGCAAAAGCGTGTTAAGATTTCGCCATTGCCACACATGTAGACTAATAACAATAATAATGATGTCTTTATTACAATGTCAAAAGCTTCTAAATATTTTTAAATTATTATCAACAATAATTCTTGTTTGTGTACAGTATGAGAGCGGTGTGGATAATTATTGTAACTAAAGAGAAGCCTGCAAGTCGATGACTACACACCTCTTTGATTGAAAAATGATATTAACGCGAATATAATAGTTGTTTGAGAGAAACATTGAGTTTATGACTGAGTGTGATATATCGTGTAATATAATGACGGTAATTGATAGAGTATTTTGCAATGTTACAACATATTATGAAATGAGTTGAATTTAGATTGAAAATTCTATTTTAAAGAAATAACGCTTGTCTATTAATTATTTTCTGATGCTGACAAAGTATTCTTCTATTTGTTTTTATTCTTATTACTATTATTTAATTTTCCAAATGTTACTATTGTAATGATTGTTTCTATTTTTAATATGTTTTAGGTAGTAATCACAAGTTGATGAAACAAGAATATATAATCGTGATATTTCCAGTGTCTAGTGCTGTAGAGAGTGTGTTGAGCATGAACGGTGCATTTTTCAATTTGGGAGTCTACTTTGCATTGATTCAAATTGTGTATGGAATTTGGTGCACCTAAGAAAAATGATAAAATTTGTGTATTTCAAGTTGGAAATGTTTGTACGGTAATTAACTGTTGAGGATTTTTCGATATCCCTATGCAACGTAGTCTGTTATGCAGGCCTGACAGCTTCGAAAGCTCATCGATCAGTCCAAGTTTTTAATTGACCTATGTAATTCTCAGCACATTCTAATAAAATAATATAGTAGTCTTTGCATTATATAAAGCTGGAAATCCAGTTGAAAGTTGCAATGTGCTTGACAACAGTCAAAAAACACTTGAATTGTGCTTTTTAAGTAAGTGAATTTTATAGTGTACACAAAATTGTTATTATATTGTCGTCTTTCCATTTTTAAAGCTGAAGGTTATCGCTAGTGATTTCATGTTTTCAACAGGTAATATATTATGAAATGAATTTGAAATCATTAATAATTTTTTAAAAGATTGTTGAAGAAAAGTTTGCAAATTGTATTTGAATTTGAAAAAGCTTTATTGTATGTACGAAATTTATGAAATTCTTCTATATAGATTAATATAAATCTTAATATTGTAGATCAAAGTCCTTAGGATTCTATTTTCTGTATGTATGATTGAAATTTGAGTATGATACTGTGAGGCGAATATAATTTTTGCTTTTAAAAAATATG
Source organism: Conomelus anceps (assembly GCA_948455865.1). Classification (NCBI taxonomy): domain Eukaryota; kingdom Metazoa; phylum Arthropoda; class Insecta; order Hemiptera; family Delphacidae; genus Conomelus; species Conomelus anceps. The sequence continues at coordinate 16,030,785 of OX418219.1, forward strand.
TATAAAATGTTCAGTACTATTGATTTAAACCCCTGTCTTCTTTTCCCTTCTCAATAAGGATCAGAGTGCAGGAACAAACCGGTCTACATAGGCGTATATCATAGGTACAGTATATCCTCTTGAAGTTTCTTTTGTTGATAATTATTATTATTAAACTAATCAAAACTTTCAATTTTTTGCAAAAAAATTATTTAAAGATTTTCGCAGAATTACTGTGAAGAAGCTAAACTATGATTGAGATATAAAATGATAAAAGTTTTAATGTAAAGAAATGATGAAAAGATCATATCAACTCAACGAAGACAACTCAGCATATTGAGAATTAGAAAAAATCAATTTAGAGGAGTCTTAGAAGTAATTTATTGTACAGTGAAACCTTTTGACTTTAGTCATTAATTTTACACTCTTTAATTCACTATTTTTGTAAAAATAAACTAGCCAACAGGCTCCCCATAGCCATCCTACTGGACTGATTTGTGTATTTTAGATCACATCAAACCTGTGTGACCGAATTTATTATTGTTTTAGGGTGTGCATTTTCTCACATCAAAACTTTTTTATGCATTCCGCCGCTGAGTTCGAATTTCACAGATTGCAATTGGGAAAATTCGAGTTGATTCACCAAAAATCGACCTCAGTGGCGGCAAACTTTAAAAGAGAATCGTTTAAATATAAAAAAATTGCACCCAAGATCAATCAAATCAATCGCATCGGCCTGCTGTGATCTAAAACTCCAATTTCACACCACTTAATTGAGAAAACCTTGAAAGAGAAACGTGTAAGTATGCTGAGGAGTGATTCTATCACTCTACTCCGATCTGTCAGGACATTCCACTATATAAGACTATATTGATTTTGTGATTGTGATTATCCTCGAGTATTGGATGTTCCACTATTCTACATTTAGTTCTACAAAAAAAAGAACAGTACATTAGAATCACATATTGCTCACAAGACTTGCGTTTGATCGTGAGCTTACAAAATTTGTTTATGGCATTTGCCTTATTCTCATGAGGTCATAAGCAGACGTTATTCGAAACGTTCATTTCAATTTAGCCGGGTTTCGCCAGTGCAGACAGACATTAATGCAGCTAGTGGCGAAAAATGGAAGCGTATTCATCTCTATCTATAAAAGGATGATACCCTGACTCACTCATCAAGAAGCTTTAAGAAGCTGATTTGAGAAGCTTTAAGAAGCTGATTAACCACAAAAAAAATAAAAAAATATTTTTAGGAAAAACAGACATGAAAAAAAAATGCCAAGTTCTACTTAAGGTCTTAAAAATAGTAGGAACCCCAAAAATTTCAGCACAGTATTGCGATGAGCAACCATGGAGCTCATTGCTCCGAAGTTGCCAGACAGGGTACACTCACCCTCTCCAACACACAGTTCAGTTCAGTTCACTCATCAACGCAGAGCCAAAACTACTAGGCCTATGAACTTGAAATTTCGTATGAACAATCCTTATAGGATTTCACCGTGCAATAAGAAAGGATTTTTCAAAATTCGCAATTTTATAGGGGTGTTTTTAGGTGGTTAAAGTTTTGCCTATGCAAAGCACAGGTACATGGCTAGCTAGCTTACTGGGATCTTTTAATCATATGGAAAATAATTTGAAATTTTTTGATCTGCTGTACACGCTGTAGTAAACATATGACTGAGATCATACCCATTGATTTGAAAAAAGAAACTGATAGAGAAGCTTCACCAAAGTTGAAAAACTTCTACTTCATTATGGCTTTTTCACGTAGAGGATCAATGTATTATGTGAACCTTATTCATTGTATATTATTAATTCATTCAATACCTTATTGCATATACCCTATATTCATTCATTTACCTTATTAATTGTTTGAAGTCCAATTCGATTTGGACGTTGTCTAGTAATCCTATTATTGTGCATTAATAACATTATTGTATACCTTCTTAAATGTTTGAAGTCTAATTTGATTCCTTGTATGTCTAGCAACCCTATAATTATGTATTAATAAATGACCGGTCGGTCGCACCATCTATATCTAGTTCTCTACTTTAAGTAAGAATTTGCATACCATCCCACACAGGCTAGGCCTCGGGATGTTTTTCTTTTATTCATCTAAGGAAAAGAATCTTGTCCTTATTACGATTTTTAGTGTGTTTTTTTTAATGTATTATGTAGCGTGTTTTTTTTATATAGCAGAGTTTTATGTGTTATCTATATGGTATATAGATCTTTTTCATTGTGATAAGAGACTGTTTTTCTGTTTATTGTAAATTGTTGTGGATGAATAAAATTTATTTCATTTCACAGGGGTGCCCACAGGGGGGGGCTATGACGCAGACTGCGTCATTGAAATTCTTGGGGGGGGGGGTTCCAAAAAACGTTTTTTGGGGGGGGGGGGCGTAAAGTTGATTGAAACCGTGTTTAACGTGACAACATTCAAAAATATACTACGAAGTCACCAGATAGAATGTCAATTAATGAAAATATATTTATAATTATTATTATACAATTGAATATGAATTAGCTAAAATAGTTATGTTTAGGATTTGTGCAGGAAGTTATTGTTCAAACTTAGCAAGACGCTAAGCGAGTGCTCTGAAAGTGGTTTATAAAACTTTAGCCTCCTTAACAGTTACTAGTTAATCAGCAGAAAGAGCAATAAGTCGATTTAAAATTATCAAAAACAGACTCAGATCAGCTATGGGAGACTCATGGTTGTCCAATCCAATCTAATGGTTCTAGCTGCAGAAAAAGATGTACTTGTCTATTTCTAACGAAGAAATAATTGAAAGGTTTTCTGTTTCCTCATCCCAAAGACAAAACTTCTATGTGGGGTTTAGAGAGATAGATTTAACAAGCTTAGGAGGTGCATAGCTAACTTGTAGATGGTCACAGCCTACAAATTTAAAATGTTTGACTTCAAACTGTTGATGTTTTTCATGTATTTTACGATAACTACTTACTTATTAGTAAGAACTGCTATAGCAAAACTTACTAAATACTAAAAATTCAGTAATTTTTCATAACTATGTCTTTATTTTGTTTTTGAAAGACACTTCTTTTGATTGTGTGTTGTGAATAACTATACATGAAATGTGTGCCTTTTATGTACTTCATCCATACATAAATTCTTCCAAGATACTACACTAAGTAAAAGACCTGTTGTTTAACTACTGTCCAATAAATGACTTAGTATTTTTAATTTTTGTATTTTACAAATGAAGTTATTAACTCATTGTTTTCACTTCCTTTAAAGGAAACACTTTGTAGAATTATTTAACCTTAATGTAATTGGTACACCGAACATAAACTTATAGGTATTTCATTTTTATTGAACATTGTGTATTTGTAATAATATTTTATTGTTTAAAAACCATTTAGGTTCAAATTCTTATTTAGCTATTTTGCAATTAAGTTTATTCAGCAGAAGTTCATATATTCATTTCATTGATATTTCTTTTTTACCTTTACAAAAAATGTTACCTATGTAAAGAATCTCAAGAAATATACATACATTTTGTATATTATCGACTGGGTTTGAATTTTTTCAATAGTTATAAAAATCTTCTTTTAGTTTTAGAAAGAATACGGGGGGCGTTTTTTTTAATTAACATTTTGGGGGGGGGGGGCTAATTTATGGGGGGGTCGGTGCTAAATTTAGGGGGGGGGGTGCGTCATGAGGCTTAGGGGGGGTGGGCACCCCTGCATTTCATATACTGGGAAATGAAACTATGCCGGGCTGATGACTTCTGTTAACCAATGCAGGTAGAAATTTGAAACGTAGTCTCAGTAGGAGGTGGTGAATAATTAAATCAAAAACCTAGCTTCTACCCTAATAGTCGTAGGAAGTATAAATTTGAAATGTTCATTGAGAGGTGGTGAATAAGGTCTTACTATGTAAGAAAACAACGAAGGAGGCCTCTCTGATCAGCTGGAGCTCTAGGACTAACTTCTTCCCTAATAGTCCCAGAAGGTTGAAATTTGAAATGTAACCTCAGTGGCAGGTGGCAAATAATAAAATCAAGAATCTTTTATGAGAACGCAGCAACGCGCGTCGGGCCAGCTAGTGAGGTCATAAGCAGACGTTATTCGAAACGTTCATTTCAAATTAGCCGGGTTTCGCCAGTGCAGACAGACATTAATGCAGCTAGTGGCGAAAAATGGAAGCGTATTCATAATAAATATGAAGCCCTTATCAATGCTATTTTCAAATGTCCGCACGGCATCTTGGTAATTAATTTATCCTGAACTTCCTCGTGCGTTTTAAGGTCTCAAAATTTTCATCAATATGCTAGACTAACTGATGAATTAAAAATAAATTATTTCAAATGGTTACTGCAGTATATTTAAATTTAAAAAATCACAAGCTATAGAAAGTGTATCATTTTTTGCATTTTTTCAAGATAACTCAAAAAGTACTACATCTAGTCTTGAAACATATCTTAAACGATTCTTCAAGTTATTCTGCATGTTGTACCTTCTCAATCGACTACAGGAAAATTCAAAATTATTCATAATTTTGACAACTTTAACAATGTCATTCAGTAACGGAGCTTTTACGGGTATAAGTTCTTCGGATGTTTCTATCCTAGATTTTAAAGGAAAATCTTCTCCCAAAAGAAAATTTCGATAGGTTTAAGTTGAAAAACGTTTGGGTTTTTAATTTTTCGCGGAAAAGTTCCATAAGTTTAGTATTTGAAACATTTTCATTCGATTCTTCAATCAATTTCCATAAAAATATACTGGTTTCAAACTCATAATCATCTTATCAGTATCAGGAAAATCAAACAGAAAATTTTCCATGACTTTGCACCTCCACTAAATTTTAATTATTATGAAACGTGTAAGACTTTTCAAGTTGTGAAGAGCCTATCAAATCTGCAGAATGAACTGGAGAATCAAATAATAAATAGTTTTGAGTATAGCCTATAGGTATAGTACTTTTTGAGTAACAGTTGCAAAACCACAAAATTTTCATGGTGTTCATGATTGATTTTACTGTTTTTTTTCTTTGTGATATGACAAGATTTAATAAATTCACATTCTTGGGATCGACCTCAAACGATTCCTTAGCTTTTTATGCACCCTACTTATCTTATTTTAACACCTTATAATAGCCCCAGAAAAAATGGTGTTTGCAAAATTTTTGCTATCTTTGATGGGGTTTTCCTCAATAACGGCGCATTTGCGGACACTAGTTCATCAGACGTTCCTATCCTAACTTTTTGTGTAGAATCATGAGCATTTTTTAATTTTCCAATATCTCGAGAATTTTTTTTCGAAAAATTGCAGTGTGTTAATTTTGACATTTCAATATGCAAATTAGCTGTCGAAGCATGAAATCGATTAATCGAGGTCGACACATCGATCAAGAACTATCGATACATCGATAATCATGATTATGGCGGTTCTAGCTCTAGGATTAAATTGAAGCATTTTTTCATTCGTTTGTATTATTTCAAATTTTCATCGCAATCCTTTCAAAATTTCCACCTTTTTTCTTACCTAATCAAATCTAGTAGTACTTACAGATTTTTCGACTTACCTCGCAGTAGTTCTCTTCACCAGGATATACAAAAATTTGAGCATGGATATTAAACTACTTGCACAATATAAATTGATTTTTTTCCACCAGATAAGATTTTCAGATAATGTTCATTAAAAAAAAACTACAATACCATCTAAGTACTGCGTAGTTCATAAGGTTTAACAACATAAAGCTTTACTATTAATGTGAATCATCGAGAGAAAAACTCACGTACCCCAAAGTGAATTATTAGAAAAACTGTATTCAAGTTCATAAAAAACACAGGATTACCCTGCGATTGATAATTTATACTTTCAATGTAGGTTCGAAGGTCCTATACCAAAAGCATCAATTATAATATTGTAGTGCTTTCTGCCGTCTGCTGTCCGTTTTTCCGAGGCTAAGTAAATTTACCAATCAGCGATGATGCCACTTCGTATATATAGCTTGTAACTTATATTATTATTCTTGGAAGTTGTATGAATTTACCGCGATAGTCGGCTTTGAATGCCATGACCGAACTACAGCTAAAGGTCGGAATATGTTGATACGGCAACGCAGCAATCGCACTGAAACATGAATAGCTCCTATGACATTCTCTAAATCACCTGTAGTCAGTGCTTTTTACATGATGGACTGATGACACAACAGTGTTGCCAAGTTTTATGCTCCGGCCCTTTAGCTATAGTTCGTTCACGGCTCTACTCAAGGACCCGGAATAGCCGCTTGGAACTGTGTATTACAAGGGATGCATAGTGAGACAAACAGAATTGAGTGTTGCGCACTGTCAAGACTGAGTTGACAGACACTACACTTGCACCTTTTATCTTGAAATATATCAAAATATTTGTAGCAATGAATAAGTTTGGATTCAGCATAGGAAAATAAATATGAAACGAATTTCAATAGAAACTTGTATATTTGCAAATATTGAGATCTGTTTTCATTGTTAATAGAATATCCAAAACATACAAAGTTTACAAAAGTTATAAAAATTGAATTACTCTATAAGTATGATATTACAAGAACTTTTATACCAGGGTCATTATTGCGATAAAGGACGTTTCACTGGCAAAAAATAATAATTTGCTAAAAAAAATAAATCTCTACCACTAATTATTTGGAAATATTATTTATAAAAAGCAGATTTATGAAACAAGAAAGAAAACTGCAAGATACTAACAGTTACATTTAAAAACTCATGCAGGAATATGCAAATGTTTGTATAAAAGTTTAGAGTATGTTCAGGTACTTATTTTACAAACTGAAAAAAGTGTGTATTGAATGTTTAATACACTAAAAGAGGAATTAGAATTTATGAAAAACCAGAAAACAATATCAATATAGTTATTGGAAAACAATACTAGCATACATATTGTTCAATGGCTCCTAATATGAGATGAAGAATTTCTAAAACACCCATAAAATGTAACAACTAACAAGTATGGCAAGACACATGATTTTAAGGTTAAATTTATTTATATAATGCATATAATCAAGCATCGAATCACATTATTTTCAAATACAACAACGCATCAAGTAAATATGGACAATTGCTAGTCTTTGAAAGCAATGAAAGAATGTTCCTGTTGGCGTGAGAAGTTGATAAAAAATCCAATATTCTACTATATATATTATGACAACACCAGTTTCTACAGAGCTAGATTGATAAAATTAAAACACTAATGGTATACAATGCATAACATATCTGATGGAACTTTGAAAACACTCTTTAGCACTCTAGTCCATTTTCGACAAAATATTTTGATGACTAAATTTTAGGAAATTGAAAATCCTACCAATAGGAGTGTAAATCTACATCATCAATACAAGCAAAATGAAACATTGGTGATAAACACAGCAGTTTAACAAGATTTTCTAATGTAATCTCAGATATACACAATTTAGGTGGGCTCCAAAACACCAGTAGATAGTTGAGTGATAATAAAAGAGACACGTCATGTTATTTTTCAGTTTTTCAAGGATACTACAGTAGAATGTCCAGATTTATCTAAAATTGATTACCTATTTTTAAACACAATATTGATAAAGATTATTCTTTGGAATATTCTAAGTTGTAACATTTTCATTTAGAATGAAAGAAATTGCACATTATTGTTACACTGTCAATTTCATTAAAATATCTGTACAGCAACAGTTTTCAATAAAACATTAAAACTACTACAATATAGAATTTTAAAAAGACTACTTTATAATATTATCTTTAGAACAATAATTACTAAGAAAAGTAGGTTTCCTATAAAAATACAAAAGTTGACATCTAATTCCTAAACAACTAATTGATTATAAAATATTTCAAGAATAATACATATTTTTATAAAACGTGTGATAGTTGTGTGTAGGTCTAATTATTTTTGACTAGAATTGTTTACATATTAGTTTGATTGATGAGAATTATCACTAAAATATTAGTCATTTCATCTAAGTAATAAATTATGAATTTCAATATTTTTCTACAACATACGACATTTTTTCAGTATCTACAAATCGAAACAATTATTATTACTGGCAATGGCAATCCTTAAAAATAAGTCAAATATAAAAGTGAAAAATTCTATGAACACTTCTAGGTACAGTACATTATTGACGATCAAAGTTGACTAAATTATATTTATTGTGACGTAAATTATCTTGGGAGTAAAATTATTCAATTAGATGTATGACTGAATCAACAGGAGTCAAATTCAAACTAAAAATGTATTAGGGTTTCAAACAAAAAAGGAGCAAACAGCTAGTAAGACATTAAATTAGAATAGATTTTACTCCAACATGCACAAGCATCCATTTATTAAAGAATTTAAATAAAAGATTTCATCATATAAGAGTTGGTTTTTATGAGTTAATTTGAGAAGAGGAATCCTAAAAGGAAATTGAGTAAGTAGAAAAACAGTAAGTTTTTGTGAGGCAGTGTATGAATCATATTATTTTCTTGTGTTTGTCCAGAACTATGTTTCACATGCAATCTAAGAGTGCACCAGACATCCTTACTATGCAGCCCTTGAAACGATTTTTCGCGGCCCTCAGACTAGTAGGAATTAAAACAGAATTATGATTCACACTTGATAGGGCTCTATAAATACAAGGTACATGCAGCCGCCATTCCGTTCCTTAACTGAAGGAACGAAATTCAAATGTTCACCAGAACTGTATTGTTGCTTGTAGGTAATACTTTATCGCAATCACAAAATTTGTTGAATAATTAGCAAGTAATCTTCATCTATTCACATAAATATAATGCAGGAGAGTTTAGGAAAAGTTGTGACTTTACAAGATCAAATAATTATCATTCCACTAACTTATATTTCCTTCAACTTCCAACTGCATTCCCCCCCCCCCCAAACAGTTTTGTGATTTTAGAATTGGAGGGAATAATAAAAATTATGTCCATTATTATTCCATTATAAATTTATAATTATAGAATATAAATTGAAGTAATAAAATGTGTAGAACTCACCTCACAAAGTCTGGAAGATGATGTTGGTTTTCATTTCAGTACGCGAAAATTTCATGCTAGACCTATAAGTAGAGACGATAGACGTTTTTTTTGACTGCAGACCCCATGTTTTTGACTTACAAAAAAAGTATTGTTGGAGGGGGAAGCCAGATGGGTGGTGGTCGGGACTTTAGTTGTTTCAAATTAGTATCTTGCATACTAAAACATAGGTAAGGTACTGTAGAAGTTCAGCTTTCCTAAAACTTGTTACGAATCAAAACTTTCATTGACTGAACAAACATTGGGAGACTGTATTTCAAATCAAATCCATTTCCCGCTTCACATCATCGTGATTGGTTGGTGGATATTACACACTGATAATTAATTATGATAAATGAGCAATGCTTTCTCCCGTCTGCATGATCACCCCCCCCCCCCCCCCACCCAATACACTGTAGGTTTATAACTGCATTAGTCTAATTTGATTTCAGTTAGTAATATTAATTTTTAAATATTTCTTTTACATTTTGGTGCTACTATCTGGTAATACGTCTTTATCTATTTGTGTAACTTTTACACAAATACTTTACACATACTTCTTGGTGGGCCGCATAGCACAGTTGGTAAACGTATGCATTGCAACTTAAGTTTACCGTCGCTTTAGCGGTCACGGGTTCAAATCCCACTCCTCCATCCATGTGTTATCATTCACCTCATTACCCACGCACAAGTCTTGGATTCATGTGGGCATCATCAGCCATTAAAAATAAGACCTTTTGTAATTCTAAGTATATTTTTATTTTTTTAATGGTGTAAACAGCCTGAAACTTACAATCATTTAACTTTTATTATTTGTGATTGAATAATTGTAGACATCAATTATAGATAATTAGCAGTAGTGATTTTTATTATTTTGAATTATTATTTTATTGTTAATTTATATTGTTGTTTGTTTCTGATCAGGAGCTGTACTGAAGCAGTATCCAAATGGAACCGATGAAGACATTGAAAGAATAATAAAAGATCGGTTGAGGCTGTCAAAAAATAGACTGATGAGTAAAGAGAAATCAAGGTACCGGTATGCCTAACTATAATCTCTCAAATTTTATAAAATTGTGTTGCAATTTTCAGTTTTTTGCACTTGAGTAATTTTATTATTGGTTTTATAATTCCATAGTTTAAGATAAACATATAACTTCAAAGATCATGAATACAGTGTTTTTAATTGACAGGAGCTATTTTGATAAAATTTTGAATTATTAAATTGTTGGTCCTTTTGGCCCTAACTTTAGCATGGAATGAATCACCTATTCTATTTATATCAGATTGGATGCTGGCAGCTAACTTTTTGAGAAGTAAGGGCGGTTGTACTGGGGCTATTTAAAAATAAAATTTACAGATCATTGAAGTGTTTGGGTTGTCTAAATATGAATTTTAATAAGTATGTGACCGTCAATTGTCATGTTATAAAGTTTATCACTTAAAATATTGTGATTTTTATGTTACTCTTTCTTAGAATGACCTACTAATATACTTATTAAATGAGTGCATGGGCGTGTACTACACATACGATGTCATTCTTTTTTTGAAAGAAACTGATCATGTTTTATTAAAAAAAAAAGAAACATAATAGAAAAAAATATAAATTTGAATCTTATTAAAATATCAAGAATTAAGCCCATTGTAAAGATTGAAAAAACATAAAAATAAACCAATAATGAAAAAACTAACAAATCACTTGTCATTATTATCATTTTAATTCATTGAAACATCTTTTGAAAGTAAATGTATATAATTTATTATTTTATAACATCTTCTTTGCCTATGAATAATAAATTTTGTTATTTATTTTTTCAACTTGGAAGCTCATATGGTACTATTTTTTAGAATGACTACCTCAAATCCTTTTGCATGTACTACGCACGCCATGTAATTCCTTTTTAAAAAGAAATAGGTTGAAAAAATAAATGTGTATGTAAAATGAATCATTTAAAAAAAATTCAGAAAAACAGAACATGACAAAGAAGAGACGTGGAAGAAGAAGAACATGATAAATGTATTATGAACATGTAAAATAAGAAAATAATTCAGATAAATTGGTAATTTTAAATAATTTTGTTATGCTAATTTTCAAATTTTAATTTTGGTAATTTTTAATAATCATTTGTTATAAAATAAATAATTTAAAAAAATATATTTCAATTTTTCGATTATTGTTGTATTATTCAAAACATTCTCAATAGAAATGTTTTTCTGTTTCACTTGTTTAAAAAAGTGGTTATTTTGTGAAAAATGTTTGAAATGTAAAAATATGCAAACGTTTTTTTACGTGAAATTAACGTAAAAATGTAAAAGTAAAAAAGTAGTGAAATTCATAATGTGATTTTTACGTTCTATTTAAACCACTTTTTGCATTTGCTAATATACATCCTAAAAAGTTTAAAAACTTATTTTATTTATAAGAAATTCCTTGTAATCGACATTTTTGGAATTTCTATAAATAGCTTGATGGAATAGAGTTGATGAAAATCAGAAAATATTTTTTCAAAAACAATAGTTTAATAATGGGTGAGAAGGTAGCTTCCCTCAAATGCAAAGTAAAATAATTACTCTATTTGAAGTGTGTGCTGGCAATAATTCAACTTATTTTTCATCGGTACATCTGGATGACTTTTTAGAAAAAACTGTAAAATGTACAGTTTATCCAAAAGAAATTAAAGTAATTTTCTCTAGATGATCATAATACAAACTGAATTAAAGCCTTTTCGCGCTTTTATGTGAACTGTAATGTATTTTTTCATGCATACAGTATACAGGCATGACAAGCCTGTTTGAAGCACTCTAGTTGTAATTATTTAGTTACTCTTTTATTGTTAGTTAAGGGAGTATTTTGAGTTTTTAAAAAAAAAAACTAACTGCAGAATGGTTATGGAACCCGAGAGTTAGTGGATCTAACTTTTTGCATTTTAATATTTCATTGCTTCCTATTTGAAATATAGTGAGTTGATATCTCTATATTTCTTGAAAAGACGCTAGTAGGTCTTATATCTATTGTTTTTGGCCGTTTGAGCTTGTCAAGCAAGTCGAGTTTGAAATTTTTCATATTGCTCCCACTTTATGCAGTTCAGCCTATGGGATTTGCTGACTGGGGTCACGTGGGTATCTTGAGTGATGTCACCCGTCATGTGACCAACGCTTGCTGGTGTTGGGAGAGATGCGTTCGTTGTCTGTCGGCTCCTGTTTTTTCGAATTGGCGTACATTGCAAGCGAGTGCTATGGCCGTGTGTGCTGGAATCTTTTAAGCTTATTTTTTGCTTTTGCTAAACTCAAAGTGTTTTTTTTTAGTATGTGCGTCTTGTTTTGGATTGGGTCAGGGCCTTTGTGGTCGAACCATTTTTATTATACCTAGTCGCTATGTACTGTAGCCACATTTGGCTACCGGTTTAACTACGTAAAATGTTTCTAATTTTTTTCTAAGCATCCAGCATCACAGCCTCAACCAAATATTCTATCAGCAACTTATTGAGAGAAATAAATATGTAAAATGTATTTCTGATTCCGCCGTTTGGCGGTGCAAGTTATGGGCTGAATCCAAGTTGATGGCATGAATGCAAGAGTATGGCCTGAATGCCAGTTTATGGCCTGAATCCAAGTTTATGGCCTGAGTTCGAGGTTATGCGTCACCTTCAAGCATAGAAACCTGGTGTGGGACCAAGTTCACGAACCGGACCTAAACGCATGTTCACTTCCAAGGAGTAACTCAGAGTGTGGAAGATGAGGGAATCGTGAATGGTGACTGTATTTGCAATACATATATTCGAATCTACATGAGGTACAGTACTACCCTTTTTCTAGAGTGTCAATTGTGCGCGTTGGGAAATAAAACATATTTAGGGTACACCCTGGCGACGAATACCTGAAAGCGAGCTCGTTTTTTTTTATGAACTTTATTGATTGTCATATGAACGTAAATACCGAAAGACTGTTGAATTTGCGATTGTTAGTGATAATGAAAATTAGTTGTCATTATTACTTTAAAACATAATTCTTTTTTTTTCTCTTATAATTCTTGTGATGTGTGATATTGGAGATTACATCATTTGGTTGATGTTGTGATGCTAAATTGTCGTTGTATTTTTTCTTCTGAATACCTGGCGCACATCTTCGTAGAGCAAAGGCAGTCTATCTAGTTATAGATTGTCTTTGGTCTATTATTATTATCAGCACTGGATGCCCCACTTCTCTATTTTCTCTGTAATTCCTGCCCGTTCCAAATTTTGTCTAAATTACCTCCCTAGGGCAGCGTTACAGAATGAACCAGTAAAAGCACTCCTGTGACGCATGCGCAAGACTTTCCTGAATGCCTGCCCAAAAGAGTAGATGCCATCTCCATATTGTAACTGTTTTGTTTTGAGCTGTAAACGATTGTCAAGTTTTGCCTTTAAAGTGATTACATTAATCTCTCAGATTACACATTCGAAGTGGCTGATCAAGGTAAGAAATTTGTTATTGGTATGTTTTAATAAATTTAACCTTAAGCCTAGTATAAAATCATATTTTTTGGTAATTTTGGTAATTTTTAATAATCATTTGTTATAAAATAAATAATTTAAAAAAATATATAGCAATTTTTCGATTATTGTTGTATTATTCAAAGCATCCTCAATTGAAATGTTTTTCTGTTTCACTTGTTTAAAAAAGTGGTTATTTTGTGAAAAATGTTTAAAATGTAAAAATATGGTATAATAAAAATGTGAATTTCACATAATATTTCAACATTATTTTCATGTGAAAAGTTGTGAAACTTTAATGTTATATTCATGTGAAAATAATTTGATTTTTTCCTTTTTTACACGTAGAAATAACATTAAAATGTAAAAATGAAAACGTGAGTTTTATGTGAAAATAATGTTTTTGTGCTGTCTGGGTGAGAAGTAATATGGAATATGATGGGCGTTACCCATGTTCTTTTTCCATTCAACGCTTTTTTGGCATCTCCAATGTTTAGTTGGTATGCCTGCAAAATTTCATTCCTATATCTTCTTTCTCCAGCTGGTGACATTCAATTTTAGGAGGTAATGTCATGTGTTTTCAAAAATGTTCAAGTCAAGTTACATCGTTTGTGCACAGATTGTAAATAGTTGGACGTTAAAGGTTATGTTTTGCCACATTGCTGAATTTTTCATTTAAAATAATAATAATAATAATAATAAGAT